>CM046430.1:28633157-29233157 GCA_025506505.1 Flaveria sonorensis | reverse complement strand
AATCATGAGAATTTGGTTCTTCACTATTGAATGTGATGTTAGGTGTCCCATGCTGAGCCTATCCATATATCAAACAAAGTATTATCAGTCTTTATTAGTTGAAAATGACTCATGTGAAGAAATAATCTAGTGTACTATCATTTCTCATGAGTGGTTATGTGTGATTCAAATTATTTGTTAATTGGAAAACATGAATGTTTGTTTGATATCTTGCTTTTGAAAGATGCTTGTGTGATATTAAACTTGGACTTTGAAAAAATCAAGCTTGTTTGAAACTGATGTTTTTTAAAATATTACTTGTTTGGTTCATAGTTGATCATACCAAGTGACTGAACCAGAAATTCAAATCTTGTTGAATCAAATGGTTTGGTAAACAGGTCAGCCAATTGATTGTCTGTATGGACTTTGATAAACTTTAACTGACCTTTTTCTGAGCAATCTCTCAGAAAGTGATATCTGATATCTATGTGTTTTGTTTTTGAATGTTAAACTGGATTGTCAGTAATAAACATGACAGTAGAATTGTCAATGTGTATGGGTGTTTTAAGAAAATTAAAGCCATAATCAAGCATTTAGTTTTGAATCCAAAGCACTTAAGAACAACATGCAAAAGCAGCTATGTATTCTACTTCAGTTGTTGACACAGATACATTTGTTTGTTTCTTGCACTGCCAGGAGATCAATCTTGATCCAAGAAACTGACAACCTCCGGTAGTGGATTTTCTCTTGCTGTTGCATCCACCATAATCACTGTCTGTGTATGCATATAAAGTGAAATCTCCATCTTATGGATACCATATGCCAAGTGCTGGTTTGCCTTTTAAGTACCTAAAGATTCTCTTCACAGCATATATGTGTGATTCTTTTGGATCTGCTTGTTATCTGGCACACATGCAAACTGCATACATGATGTTTGGTCTGCTTGCTGTTAGATACATCAGAGGTGTATCATTGATCTATAGTGCTTCTGATCAACTGATGTTCCTTCTGGATCGGGTCCAAATTTCAATCCAGTTACAAATGGTGTTTTGCTGGATGTGCAATCAAACAGGTTGTATTTTTTTAATATCTGATTCACATACTTGCTCTGATTGATAAAAATTCCTTCAACAGATTGTTGAACTTGAAGACCAAGGAAGAAGGTATGTTCTCCCATTGAACTCATTTGGATTTTTGATTGCATACGAGTTTCAAACTCTCTGCAAAGTTGGATGTTGGTGGAGCCAAAAATTATGTCGTCCACATAGACTTAAACCAATAACAAATCTTGTTGTTTTCGTTTTAAGAAAAATGTCTGATCTATTTTCCCTCGGGTGTACCCATCTATAGTAGAAAATTTGATAAAGTTTCATACCACTTCCTAGGTGCTTGATGAAGACCATACAGAGCTTTATCTAACTTGTAGATTTTGTAAGGAATTTTGGGTCTTCAAACCCTGGTGGTTGTGCAATATATAACTCCTCATATATCTTTCCATAGAGAAATGCACACTTGACATCAATTTGGAAGACAGTGAAGTTTTTGGATAAGGCATATGCAAGGAACACTCGGATGGCTTCGAGTCTAGCTACAAGAGCAAAGACATCGTCATAGTCAATGCCTTTCTCTTGAGTATATCCTTGGGCTATGAGCCTTGCTTTGTTTCTGATGACAATCCCTCTATCATCAGCTTTGTTTCTGAATAGCCATCTTGTGTCAATGGCATATTGACCTTCAGGTAGGTCAACCAACTTCCATACCTCTTGCTTTCTGAATTATTGTAATTCCTCTTGCATTGCTTCTATCCAACTATTGTCTTTGAATGCTTCTGTGATGTTTTTGGGTACAGTTAGGGATAGGAAGCGGGAATACAAGCAAATGTTTGCTGTGTCAGATTGTTTTTGTGTCAATCTGGTATTGAGGTCACCTATGATGTTTTCTAAAGGATGGTATTTGTGAACTCTGGTTGTTTCAATCTGATCAATAGGAACGATTGAATCAAGATTGGTGATTGTTTGATTAGGTGATGATGGATGAGCAAGGGTATTTTTTGTTGTTTGTTGTTCTGGTTGTGTGGTTTCAGTGAATGTTTGTGGTGAATCATGAAAGAAATCTAGAGTTTCATCTTCATGATGTGTATCAGGTAATGAATGATAATCATCATCTTCTTCAACTGTGGCTGGTTGATGTGACTTTGTTTGGTTGTTTAGTTATGGTTGAGTGGTCACTAGAGTTGATGAAGATGGTATGTTTGGTGATGTTCCTTGTGTTGTGTTTGTTTGTTCTGGAGGAGTGGTAACTGTGGTACTAGAAGGAGTGATGTTTGTTCTCCTTAGAGGATCCACAGTTAAAGGAACATCAGTGGTTGTTGGTGGAACCATCGGATACTCATTGTTATCCTTGGTACCTGAAACATCAAAGTAAGATGTATCAAATGATTTTGTTAATGAGTCAATATCAAACAACCACTCTAATCCAATGATTTTGAAAGAATCGTCATTAAAACAACATCTGTTGTTTCTTTAATTATGTTAAGCCTTAGATTGTATACTCAGTAAGCTTTTGAGCTTCTGGAGTATCCAACAAAAAATCCGTCATCTGCTTTTGGAGCAAACTTAGATAATTCTTCTCTAGTGTTTAATATTGAGACAGAACATCCAAAAGCTTTAAGAAATCCAATGAAAGGTGTTCTTTTATACATTAACTCATATGGTGTTTTGGAATTTCCTTTGATTATTAATGTTCTGTTTTGTATGTAGTAAGCTGTATTGATTGCTTCAGCCCAAAAGGATATGGGTAATAGAGAATCAGCTAGCATAGATCTAGCAGCTTCTATTAATATTCTGTGTCCCCTTTCAGCAACTCCATTTTGCTGAGAAGTCCTTGCTACACTAAATTGATGACTAATTCCTTTCTCTGCACAAAAAGAAGAAATAGAGTCATTTTTAAATTCAGTACCATTATCACTTCATAAAGATTTAACTTTAAGATCTAATTGATTCTCAATTTTAGTGATAAAGGATTTGATGATTTCGGAAGTTTCTGACTTGTGTAGAAGAAAGAAAACCCATGTGAATCTTGAGTAATCATCTACTATCAGAAGACGGTATTGCTTCTTTCCTATTCTTAGGATGTTTGTTGGGCCAAAAAGGTCCATGTAAAGCAATTTGAGTGGTCTGTTGTTAGAGTTTACCAATTTTGACTTATGGGACACTCTGTGTTGTTTGCCTTTATACATGCAGTGTAGTTGTCACACCCTCGCTAGAAGCGGAAACAAGAGGATGCAACGGACGGGATCATCATAACACATTGGGGCTCTAAGAGAATAACTAAAGGTATTCTCCTTAAATGGCTCATGACGTCGCCTGGGCACATAGGAACACATGTCAAGTACAGTCAATTCCAAAACGTCATACCCTAAATGCATAAATATTTCAAAGTTCCATTCAGGAACAAAGAAGCACAAGTACCAAAACAATCCCAAGTACAAATTCAAAAAATTACAATTCAACAAAATAAACAAGTCCAAACAAGTCCCATGAAATGTCTATTGCTCCCAAAGGAGTGGTCTTGTCTAAGTCCACAACTAAGCACCTAAGCCTCATTACCTAAAAAGACATGCTTTAAAAAGTCAAAATATGTTGGTGAGTTCACAAGTTTAAAAGTACAAGTAGTTTGCCGTATATAACATGTACAGAAAGTTGTCTGTTTGTAAGAGTACATAGCAGTCAAGATATCATCACAAGTTTAAGATCAGTCCAAGTTCAATTACCCGGATTATATTCACCTAAGAGTAAGCACAGGCCAAGTCAGTCTCGACTAGTATACCGACGACAAGGGTGGGGGTGTCAACCTGTTAGTACTAATAATACCTCTCCATGACTTTCAAGTCACAAGAACAAGTACAAGTCCAAGTACACACTCATGAATAAACATCTAGACTCATCCCATGACCCAAACCACATACATTGTTCCAAAATAGCCTTTAAGACACGACATAGTTCAAACCATGAGCATGCTTTTCCCCTAAATAAAATACATTAAAAAGGAGCCGTGAAACTCACCTTCAAATAGTACAGTCCAAATCCCACAATACACAAAGCAAGCACTAAAATTACAAATCACAAAAGGATTACTAAAGAACAAAAATATCCGGTGTGGGTGTAATCCTTGTAGCCCAGTCCTTAATATCCATCACGATTTCTAATTTATTGAAATATGATTTACTAATAGAACAAATCCAACGTCAGATTTAAACTTTAAGTCTCGCCATTTTTAGGGTTTTATCTGTCGCTTTATAGTATTTTATTTATTCCCTTCAATGCACATCTATTAATCCATATTCAATGAATTATAGATATTATTAGGTTATCCTTTTAAAAAGTCATTTAACCATTTTTAAATACAAAACTTGTCTTTATTTGATTATTTAGTTTCAAATCCTTAGTTTTAAGTTATCAAAATATTTTAGCATGTATATCTGATTGAAGGTCGAAACGGTAACGAAATGTTGTGTAACAGGTATCATTTGAAAGATAAGACTTTAAATTAAACCAAAAAAAATAATCATCTCAATTAGATAAAATATGAGAAAGATATGACTCGATGAACATAGAGCAACCTGCTGCCCAGGTTTGTCAGTTTTGACCTTCAGTTTTGTGTATCGCGTTTGGAGAACCAAACGAGGTCGAAACGACACGAGACCAATTGGGTTTGTTAGAGGACTCATTGATCTTGTTTTTAGATGAAAAATTTGACCCATTTGGACATATTATGACCAAGTTATGACCTGAACAAAACGTCATATTTTCTGACCGCAAACTGTCCAGTTCATTAGTCTTGTTCTTTTGCATCCCAAACCTCTATATTTGACCCTTATTGACCCAAGTACTTAAATAACGTTTAATCCTTGTTCCAGTTGAACAAAACCTTAATTAAACACTAAAATCATTCCAATTTTCAGTCCCAAACAGTTAGTTGGATTTTAGTCTTCCGGTTCGCAACATTACTTAGTCGTTGATTTCAAAAATGTCCAATCCATTCAAGAAACAACATTAATGATTTCAAAAATGATTTATAAGACCAAGATGTCTATTTATACAGGTCACACAAGATTACAACCCAACTTTAATAGATCCAAGAACATACAAAGATTGAGGGTTAGGGTTTTACCGACTGGAGAGTTGAACACCCAAAACACATAGATCTTCACGATCCAATGCCCAAAACCGAGAACAAAAGAATATTAGATGATGATTTTGATGATTCTTGATGAATAACATCAAGAACATGAATAAACAAGGTAAAATCATCAAGATAAATGGTTTTCTTACCGGAGAAGGTGTAGACAATCAAGTCTTGCACAAAAATCAACCTTGAATGCTAGAATATCATCAAAATCGAAGTAATTGATGAAAATTTCGATTGATTGGAATGAAGAACAAGAAGAATATGAATGGTGACGGCTAGGGTTTCACTAGAGAGCATTCTTGGAGAAACATTTGTAAAAAAATGAAGAGAGAACAAGAGGGAAGCCCCCTTTATGTGGATTCGGCCAAGGGGGGCCTTAGATGGGCCTCCCGGGCCCTTTGCCTATTTCGTCCAATTTTGTCTTGTCCCGATACGTGTGTCGTCCATTTTTTGCATTTTTTAAATTCTACGCGTCAATACGATTCCAACGGACTATTATACGCTATATAAACTATAAAATTTATATTTTTAAATTGAATTAAGGGTATTTTGTAGACTTTAGGCAAATTCCATTGATGTTCGATTTTGTTTGCTTGCTTAACGTAAGATGTATATTCTTACATTTTTAAGTCCTTAGTCCAATTTTAAGCACACAACTATCATGCTAAGCCCAAATCAGTGAACGTCCACTGTCATCATGTCCAAGGCCCACTAGAACTTATTAAGCCCATAATGCACAGTTCTAGGACTTAGCGTGTCTACACGTGTCTAATGCACTATACACAAATCAATTCATAGTCAAAGAGTCACACTCAAAAGTCAAAGTCAAAGTCAACGGTCAAAGTTAATGGTCAATACACCTATTTTCGTGATGGATGTCACAGTATCCCCCCGTTGAAAGAATTTCGTCATGAAACTCAGTCAGAGTTATCAACTGCAATGCCTTTTCGTGAATAGGTAAAAAGTACTTAGTCCTTAACTGACCTTCCCGCGCACAGATAAATTTGGGTCCTCTCTTTGAGTTTCGTCTAATCTTTAGGATCAGGATTTTACTAATTATCAAAGTTCAAAATCTTTAGCCATGATCTCAGCCAGTTCTTCAATGAATCAAAGTTTACCATCCATATAACGTTTCATGCACCCCTTTCGGTTCTTGCTATAACTCAAACCGACAATCCCATGACCAAATATGTTTGGAAGTCTTAATTGCACTTACCAATGTAGGTGCTAATTTGCTAATTTGCTAAAGCAGACAATGCCTTCTAAGGCAACAACTCGTATACCGCCCATAAAAACAAAGTCTCTTGAGATGGATTTTTAGGTTTTACAACCAATTTACTAATATCTCCAGAGTATGACTGTTGTCCATTACCAAAAGTTAGATTCTAGTTTGGATTTCGATTTCATATTCATGGTATCAATAGTGTTTAATATATAGGGTGTACCGCAACTAACCCACCACACTACTTACACCTTGATAGTGTACCAGTCACCAACCGTATCTAATTATCAAATCAACCAACGTCTAAGAACATGTGCCTAAAGCAAGGGTTCCTTTGATTGTCAGTGTAAATTTTGAATGATCTTGAGCTGCCTTTAGTCTGTCTATGATCGAAAACCCCTAATCATTCGTCTCTTGAATGATTTATGGTCCAGTCATCTAACTTTACACTACTTCCATTTAGTGCCTCGAACAGTGCTCCTATAAGAGTCTCATTGCAACTATTGTTATAGGAAATTCAACCAATGGTTGGTAAGTCTCCTAGCTACCTCCATGTCAATGATAAAAGACATTAACATATCCTCCAATGTCTAAATAGGTCACTCACTCATACAATCAGTATGATAGTGGTAAGTCTCACTCATGTCCTGACGTGTACCCAGCTCCTACTATGAGCTATGTCGATCTTCCATGAAATGACTGGCACAAATAGGGATAATAGACATAGGTACTCCATGTCTATCCAAAACTTCACTAACATAAATCCTTGCCAACTTTTCCATCTTGTAGTCCTCACGAATAGTCAGGATATGACCAGATTTGGTCATGTTATCCACAATGACTTAAATCAAATCAAGCTCATTACTAATTCTTATTAGCTTCATGATGAAGTCCATAATCATGTTTTTTCACTTCCGATCTAGAATCTCAAACTGTTGTAATAGGCTAGGTGGCCTTCGATGCATCACTTTAACATTTGAACAAGTCAAACACTTGCACACATAGTCTGCTATGTCCCCTTTCATTCCAGGCCACCAATACAAGTCCCTACGATCATGCCACCTCTTATTAGCACCAGGATGAATAGTATACTTAAACTTGTGTGCTTCGTCCAACACTAATGTCTACACATTCCACATAAATGAAACCTAAATTCTCTTAATAAAGTACAATCCTCCATCGTCTTTTTGTACAAACTATTTGTTTAGACCTCTCAGAGCCTCATTCTCCATATTCAGTCCCCTCATTTTACTCGACTTGAGTGGCAATGAGGTAAGCACACAGGTTTGATCTCTCCTTATAACTCTACACGTTCTAAACCATATTTTCCTTTCTGGGTTATATTAGATTACACAGTCGTAGTCTCTGAACAATTCAATCCAACATCTCTATCTCATGTTCAGTTCTTTTTGGTGAAAAATATGTTGAAAACTCTTGTGGTCAATAAAGATGACACACTTGGAGAACCTAGCGTATAGTTTCTCATTTTCAAGAATTTCAAAACTGTCCCTATATGTTTCTCATGATCGCCCCTATCCTCAAATAAGTCAGAATGTCCTTAATAAAAAATATGACAAATTTATTCAGATATGGCATACGCATCTAATTCATCACGTCCATGAACACCGCAAGTGCCTTTCTTAGCCCAAGATTCATAACTAGGAACTTGTAATGTTCATAATGAGTTCTAACTACTTTCTTTGGTATGTCATCCACATGTACTCTATGTTGATGATTACCGAACGGAGATCAATATTCAGAAAGTACATCGATACTTGGAGCTGATTGAATAAGTCATTTATCCTTGGCAAATGATAATGGTTATTGTCTGTTAGTTTATTCAGCTTTTGATAGTCCATGCACGTCCTGTACGATCCATCCTTCTTCTCGACAGAAAGCAATAGCGCCCCATGGTGAGTGAATGGGTCTTATAAAACCCTTACCGAACCACTCCTGAAGTTGAGTAGACAGATCTTGCATCTCCAACAGTGTTAAGCAATAAAGGCCCTAGAAACATGCACTGCCCTATGTACCATGTCAATCTAAAGGTCCACCTGTTGTGAAGTAGGCAATCATACCAAATCCTTCGAGAACACTTCTTAGAAGTTTCACACAACAGGTATATCATCTAACTCTTATTCCTCCACCTTCATGCTCGAGATCTGTGTGTTGTCCTCTTCTGATCTCTTGCCATACACGTCAAGTGTCTCACCGTTTGACAATGGTATGCAAGCAATCTTCTCACAGTAGATGATCTCAGTACTATTCCTTAACAATCAATCCATCCCTGTGACCATGTTGAAACTTCCGCGCCCAAATCATACAAGATCTATTCTAAATGCATGATCCTCTAATAGCATAGTACAAACCCATATTACTTCCCTAGTCTTTACAAGTCTAGCATTAGCCCATTTAATAGCACATATCCTCATTACTGGGGTTAATCACAACTTAGTTACAAAAGTCAAAGTCACTACGTATGGGTCCTTTTGGGCATCATTGATAACAACAATACCTTTCTATGAATAGCGTTGCCATACTACCTTGCCCTGGGTTTGCATAAATTGTAGACTAGATTTGTGTTGTTTTTTTTATATTTTTTATTGACCATTTGACCTTGAGCCCTATTTAACCACGCATATGCATTTCGATAATGCTACTGGATTCCGCACTGTAAGGCCCCATTCCCGGGAACCCCACAGTTGGTCATTCATAACATCATTCGTTATTAAAAACACCACAAGTCACATTATTATAGGAAAACAATCGTAGCGGAATAACTTAACCAAAAACCATTTCTTGCATTAATGATTACTTTTGCCAAATAATACATTGTTGTTATGTGTTACAAAATAATATTTAGTTGCATTACAAGACAAAAATATCATAATTTCATAAATGGATGCCACTCTTAATCCACTAAGTAGCTTTAGTCCTGTGCCATCCTCAGCAACCTCCTTACTAGCACCTGAATCGAAGAGCACAGAAGCATACAATTGTTTTACCAAAAACATACCTGAAACTACTTCAGGGTCCACTCTGGCTTCTTCCCGGGTCATGTTGAATGCCCTTGCCTTGGCTTTGGTGCTCTCACTCCACCCTTTCTCGCCCATAGTCTGCGTCCTTGAGCTCCCTGCTCCCCCCTTCTTGCAATCTCGGCCCGAGTGGCCTACCTCCCCACATTGATAACATCGTGGTACCATGCACTCTTTAGCATAGTGGCCTTTGCCTCCACACTTAAAACACCAGTTCGACCCCACTCTATACTCACCCATGTGATCTTTCCCACACTTCTTACGTTCCCTCCTACGATTCCCCTTACTCAACCCTAAGCGGCGATCGTCAATCCTCATTTTCTTTTCCCCGATCCCATAGTGGTCACCCCTGAATCCCTTCCCATTACCGTTCTTGTACCAACTCTTCTCATCCTTCCCCTGAATTGGCACCAGATCCCTCTTATCATACAACCTCCCAGCTAAGTCTACTACAGACCTGAAAGTGCTCAGTGTAGCAGCTATCATGTTCCTCCAGATATCCACGGGCAGACGCTGCATGTACCTCTTAATCTTCTTGGACCCTGGGGTTACTAGATCCGGCACGAGTTTTGCAAGCTCATTGAACTTGGAGGTATACTCTTGATGAGTCATGTTTCCAGCCTCCAAATGCAATAACTCCTTCTCAATTTTGTCCAACTCGCAATGTGGACAATACTCCTCCAGTACCAGTTCCTTCAAATCCGACCACCTCATCCTTGCAACAGATCGTTTCCCCTCGGCTTGGACAATGTTGTCCCACCATCATAATGCCGAGTCAATGAAAGAATGGGAGGAAAACTTCACCTTTTGATCCTCCCGGCACTCACTGATGTATAAAACTGCCTCCATCTCTCGAACCCAATGATGAGCAACAGTAGCATTGCCATTACCATCAAAGGTCGGGGGTTTGCACCTCTGAAACGCCCCATAGGTGCACCCCTTAGCGGTCTCCTTCTCCCCCTCGCTATCATCATTATGAATTACCACCTTAGGACTAGATGGCTCTTCATCAGCTTTCTCCTTCTCCCCTATATCTTTGGTCTTTTCACCATCCTTTACAGCCCTCAACACCTCGGTCACCACTGAAGGTAACACGTTTTGCATGATGTTGTAGACTTCGTTAGCGATAACTTCTTTACCATAGACTTGAGGGTGGCTGATCCTTCACCCTCTTGGTGGCTATGAAGATTCGTGTCCTCATAAGTTCTCTTAGGAGCCTTAGCCTTGCTTCGGGTGACACGTGGCCCAGTAGTACGCCCGCCACGAGCACCGCCTCGGGTTGCCTTCCCAGGTTTCCTACCCACCATAAGATCTACCCCCTATAAGATTCAAACACTAACAAGGTCATTCAAGGTAATAGCTTGGATTTTGTCAAGTATAGTAAGTCCCTAATTACAGTGGCCAGTTGTGATTAGCCACTTACTTTACTCTTCATCCCCCAAGCATTCCCTATCCAGACTACATCAGTATCCAAATCTACTAAGCACATAAATCAAATAACACACGCACGTAATGCCGGTTAATTTCATGAAAAATTACTTGATGGCACGTAGCTACTTGGGCTGGCATCCCTTCATTAGGTCCCATTTTTAGTTTAAGTTTAGGTTTTGTAAAAGAATTTACCTAATTCTCTTAAACTTTGGCTCTGATACCAACTTGTAAGGCCCCGTTCCCGGGAACCCCACAGTTAGTCATTCATAGCATCATTCGTTATTAAAAACACCATAAGTCACATTATTATAAGAAAACAATCATAACGGAATAACATAACCAAAAACCATTTCTTGCATTAATGATTACTTTTGCCAATTATGTGTTACAAAAGAATATTTAGTTGCATTACAAGACAGAAATATCATAATTGCATAAATGGATGCCAGTCTCAATCCACCAAGTAGCTTCAGTCCCGTGCCATCCTCAGCAACCTCCTTACCTGCCAACTAATATGCATATAAAAAGTCAGCGTTGCTGAGTGAGTCCTAGTTTAATAAAACAGAAAAATACACTTTTGTAAACTTCATTTGGTGATCATTCATCATTATACATAATCAATCATTAAGTGATTCATTATCTTTCTTTCTTTAACTTTATCTTTTATTAACTAGGATTCTACAAAGAAAGAGCTTTCATTGTTGGTTGGCAACAGATGCCGAACCCCTGTCGGCAAACATTTATCATGGTAGCTAACCCATCAATAGTTGATCCACACTGCTAGGCACGAAGACTGCTCATGAACTAGGATCCCATTCATTCATTGGTCAAATCCAGGATTAGACCCCTGATGTACATTCTTATGGGCTGATACAGCCGTACATCAGTTGAGCAAACGACCTCCTGGTCGTGAACCTCCATTCATTTGCTTGCAAGGCTTTTCATTCATCATAAGGGTCTGGTAACATTCATTAAGTTTCACCGTTCTTCTTTTATTTCTTTGTGTCCACTTGTTATGGATAATACTTATTAAGATGCTCATTACTTAAACACATAACATAAAAATATGATTGACATAGTAAAAGCATCACATAAGAAAGAACCAAGCATAACCTTCCCTCATACAGAATTTCTCCATACTTAAATTCTATTCCACAAAATTTCAGAAAATCCCAAGTCTTAGACAAATGCGAATGAACTTAGACAAATGCGGATGAACACAACCAATGCGGATGAACAAATGCGGATGAACATTCTCAGGAATTATTCCAAGTGTCAGGAAGTGCGCATGAACTGAATGCAGATAACTAAAGCAAATACGCATGGACACTGTAGCAAATGCTCATGGGCAAAACAAATGCGGATGAACACTTTGGCTGTACTAAGGGCAAATGCGGATGAACACTTTGGCTGTACTAAGGGCAAATGCGGATGAACACTTTGGTTGTACTAAGGGCAAATGCAGATGAACACAACAAATGCGCATGAACAACACTTATGCGAATATTCAAATCTAAATGCGGATGAACTAAACCAACCTGCAGTTGTCACTTATGTTATATTCAGTTCCAAATCCTCATTCTTATACATTCTCAGCACCGATCTAGCATGCTAAACTCTTAGATCAAGCAAACAACCACACAAATTGATCAAGCATTCAAAACACACACTCCCACGCACATCAGGTGCAGAGCACATAGATCAGTTTATATTTTCGGTTGTAAAGCAGTAGGTAATATGCATTTCAGCCCTAAACGAGTTAAAAACAAGTAAAACCAGGGATCTAAAACTCACCTCTAACAGCTTTCGAGTAAAACTCCACCAACCCGAGAGCGCCTGGTGTTCTAGCAACTAAACACGCAAGAACAAGCAACCAGACACAAAGAAACACATAAAAATCGGTCCAGCAGCATGAGCACAACTGAAAACCAAACAGATATACAAGAAAACCTCACCTACTTGAAGAATTTCAGCTTTCTCTCTCTAAATTCCGGTTGAAGCTTCTTCCTCTGTTTCCAACCGAAAGCAGGTGTGAGAAATGAGGGTGTGGGCGGCCATACGTGCTTTTGAACCCATAATACACAAGTTTGCCACTTGCACAACTTTAACCCCTTGACTTGGAGCATTTCACCTTTCTTTCTTTTTTCTTTTGCTGAAATTTTCCGGGCATTACACACACTCATATTGTCAACGTCAAACTCTTGCCGATTTGACCGCATTAATCGGCACAACTGGGTTCACAAATACCTTAAAACTCTTCGCTAAGCATTCCAATTACTTGAAATTGAAACACACAGGTCATGACATCTTAGTCAGGTGGTGCAGATTGCACTTATTACTCTCCGAACAAGTGCCGGCATAGTCCTTCTTTGCTAGTACGGCAGCCACATATCCTTTCATGACCTAGTCCTTCTTGTCTATGTTAACACCATCTAGCTCACTTGATTTCCTAACATCCTTCTACGTCTCACTAGCTTTCTTCAGGATCTAATACAAACCATCTCCTCAGCTAAAGTACATGTCTTTAGTGCTGCACTCTAAATGGTTAGGGGTGCAGCAGCAACCATCATTCCACGAACTGTAGAACCAGCCCCCTAATGTACTTCTCCATCCACTTTGATTTGTGTGTCACAAATATGGCACCAGCTTTGCCAGCTTATAGAATTGGTAGGGATAGGCGGCATGACCTGATCCCACCATTATGTGACTCCATAACTAATGATCTTTATTTTGCATCTTTTACATGAGGCAATACTCCTCAATTACTAATGCTTTAAGCCTATCCAAAGTCATGGCCATCATAACTTTTCTACTTCATACTTGAACTTGGATATTCCACCACGTTAGTGCTTTGCCCACTAGTGGCCAAACAACACTCTTTGCCTTTTGATTATTAGCATAGATCTCGATGTCCACATCTGATTCCGTTTTCTCAATGCAACGGGTCAGGGCTATTGCTCCATCTTTCTCGTCGTACTCTATTGGCTTGCACGTCATGAACTACGTGCACTTACAACCAATCCTGCCTCTAGTGCCATTTCATTCCAAGTTATCAGTCTAACCGTGTCCAACTCTAATCCTCTAGGATCATCACATAGCCCAGTTCAGGCACATCCTTAGCATACTGAAGATGTTTATGTATAGGGTTCCCCGCAGCTTTCCCACCACACCAACGATATACCAAGGACGACATCTAAACTGGTTACATGACATCCATTTACTCCAGCAATTATAATACTAGAATGTCTCAGCAACCAATGCTCCAAGTAATAAGATCAGTTTGAACAAAGCATCATAGGTACAAGGAGTCTCACCTCTCTATTTAAACTCTTCAAAGACCAAGTACATTTTGAACATGTAGTCAATCTCCACTATCACAAAAACAAAAGCGAGAGAAACTTCTCATAGATATTGAATATCCCAGTGTGATTCTTGTGAAGGCTCCAGATCTATTTGTACTTATGCAAGGACAAATGAGATTGGTGTTTCCACACCGTTGATTATTATAAGAACAGGAACTCCAATGTCCCATGTATAAAATGGAAGATTCGTACTAACTATGAGCGTTATCTCACGAAAGGGTTTGCCAGATTTCGCATGCATTGCAAATTGCAATTACGTGTGCACCCGTAATGGTAATTTGCTTTGCATGGTCCCCCTAGCTCCTTCTCCTAGAGTCAACACATCTTGCCAAGTACAGAGTTCTACCATGATTGGAGAATCAAGGTTATGGTTACTAACCCAAGTTTAAGTAACCAAAGTTATATAGAGGAATAGATTGAGAAAGCATTCACTTGGGTAAGGAACAGTCAAAGTAATCGATTTAGTATAGTCTGAAATCCAATAAAGCAATCATCTAACCTGAGTAAGCCATGGCTCTTGTCTATTGGTGTCATATCAGCTAGCATGTTCATCTCCCAAGATTCAACTCACAACATAGGTATCACCAGCAGACGCACATATTGAGGTTGGCTTAATAACCTAGGCCTTTTAAAAGAATCCTTATTGCAGCACTTGTCAATCCAGACCAAATAATAGTCAAGTGCATAACAATAGAGTGTCCTTACCTAATGCTTTCTCAAGGCGTGCATAGATAATACAACAACCAAAGTTCTCCAAATAAGAAGGTCACAGATAACACATAAGGCAGGCTACACAGCACAACAGCTAATGCACATAAAACGTTCACATGTATAACTGTACACACATAATCCTATGATGCATACTACATGTGGGTACTTAGGTTATAGTCTTGGTCGAATAATCCACCTAATTCTATATAACCAATGGCTCTGATACCAATCTGTCACACCCTCGCTAGAAGCAGAAATACGAGGATGCGACGGACGGGATCGTCATAACACATTGGGGGTCGAAGAGAATAACTAAAGGTATTCTCCATAAATGGGTCATGACGTCGCCCGACACATAGGAACACGTGTCAAGTACAGTCATTTCCAAAACGTCATACCATAAATGCATAAATATTTCAAAGTTCCATTTAGGAACAAAGAAGCACAAGTACCAAAACAATCCCAAGTACAAATTCAACAAATTACAGTTCAACAAAATAAACAAGTCCAAACAAGTCCCATGAAATGTCTATTGCTAAAGGAGACATGCTCCTAAAAAGTGCTCTAAAAAGTATACGTTGGTGAGTTCACATGTTTAAAAGTACAAATAGTTTGCCGTATATAACATGTGTAGAAAGTTGTATGTGAGTAAGAGTACATAGCAGTCAAGATATCATCACAAGTTTAAGATCAGTCCAAGTCTAATTACCCAGATTATATTCACCCAAGGGCAAGCACAGGCCAAGTCAGTCTCAACTAGTATACCGACGACAAGGGTGGAAGTGTCAACCCGTTAGTACTAAAAATACCTCTCCATGACGTCCAAGTCACAAGAACAAGCACAAGTCCAAGTACACACTCATGAATAAACATCTAGACTCATTCCATGACCCAAACAACATACATTGTTCAAAAATAGTCTTTAAGACACGGCATAGTCCAAAACCATGAGGATGATTTTCCCCCAAATAAAATACATTAAAAAGGGACCGTGAAACTCACCTTCAAATAGTACAGTCCAAATCCCACAATACGCAAAGGAAGCACTAAAAGTACAAATCACAAAAGGATTACTAAAGAACAAAAATATGCAGTATGGGTGTAATCCGTGTAGCCCAGTCCTTAATATCCAACACAATTTCTATTTTATGAAAATATGATTTACTAATAGAAAAAGTCCAATGTCAGATTTAAACTTTAAGTCTCGGCATTTTTAGTGTTTTATCTGTCATTTTATATTATTTTATTTATTCCCTTCGATGCACATCTATTAGTCCAAATTCAATGAATTATAGATATTATTAGATTATCCTTTTAAAAAGTCATTTAACCACTTTTCAATACAAAACTTGTCTATATTTGATTATTTAGTTTCAAATCCTTAGTTTTAAGTTATCAAAATATTTCAGCATGTATATCTGATTGTGCACCAGTTTTGCGTAAGCTGTTTGGAGGTCGAAACGGTAACGAAATGTTGCGTAATAGGTATCATTTGAAATATAAGACTATAAATTAAACAAAAAAAATATAATCATCTCAATTGGATAAAATATGAGAAAGATATGACTCGACGAACACAGACCAACCTCCTGCCCAGGTTCGTTAGTTTTGACCTTCAGTTTTGTGTGTCGCGTTTTGAGGACCAAAAGATGTCGAAACGACACGAGACCAATTGGGTTTGTTAGAGGACTCATTGATCTTGTTTTTAGAAGAAAAATTAGACCCATTTGGATATATTATGACCAAGTTATGACCTGAACAAAACGTCCTATTTTTTGACAGCAAACAGTCCAGTTCATTAGTATTGTTCTTTTGCATCCCAAACCTCCATATTTGACCCTTATTGACCCGAGTACTTAAATAACGTTTATTCCATGTTCCATTTGACCAAAACCTTAGTTAAACACCAAAATAATTCCAATTTTCAGTCCCAAACAGTTAGTTGGATTTTAGTTCTCCGGTTCGCAACATTACTTAGTCGTTAGATAGTTTTGATCGCTCAAAATGTCCATCCATTCAAGAATAAAACTAATGATTTCAAAATGATTTATAAGACCAAGATGTCTATTTTTACAGGTCACACAAGATTACAACCCAACTTTGATAGATCCAAAAATATACAAAGATTGAGGGTTAGGGTTTTACCGATTGGAGAGTTGAACACCCAGAACACATAGATCTTCACGATCCAATGCCCAAAACCAAGAACACAAGAATATTAGATGATGATTTTGATGATTCTTGATGAATAACATCAATAACATGAATAAACAAGTATAAAATCATCAAAATAAAAGGTTTTCTTACCGGAGAAGGTGTAGATGATCAAGTCTTGCACAAAAATCAACCTTGAATGCTAGAATATCATCAAAATTGAAGTAATTGATGATAATTTCGATTGATTGGAATGAAGAAAAAGAAGAAGATGAATGGTGACACCTAGAGTTTCACAAGAGAGCATTCTTGGAGAAAAATTTGTAAAAAAATAAAGAGAGAACAAGATGGAAGCCTCCTTTATGTGGATTCGGCGAAGGGGGGCCTTAGATGGGCCTCCCGGGCCCTTTTCCCATTTAGTCCAATTTTGTCTCGTCCCGATACTCGTGTCGTCCAATTTTTGCATTTTTTAAATTCTACGCGTCAATACGATTCCAACGGACTATTATACGCTATATAAAGTATAAGATTTATATTTTTAAATTGAATTAATTGTATTTTGTAGACTTTAGGAAAAGCCCATTGATGTCTGATTTTGTTTGCGTGCTTAACGTAAGACGTATATTCTTACATTTTAAAGTCTTTAGTCCAATTTTAACCAGACAACTATCATGCTAAGTCCAAATCGGTGAACGTCCATTATCACCATGTCCAAGGCCCACTAGAACATATTAAGCCCATAATGCATAGTTCTAGGACTTAGCATGTCTACAAGCGTCTAATGTACTATACACAGATCAAGTCTTAGTCAAAGAGTCAAAGTAAAAAGTCAAAGTCAAAGTCAACGGTCAAAGTCAATGGTCAATACACCTATTTTGGTGATGGATGTCACAGTAGTGGTCTGTACAGAAGTACTCTTTTTATGGTAAACCTATCACTAAGTCACCTTTTACAAGTTGATTCATTTTGTTATAATTTGAGCGGCCTAATCATCTGTGCCATAATTGGGAAACATCTTCCGATGCTTTTGATAGTAAACATGTTTCAAGGGTTGATGCTGAAACAGTGTTCATATCAACAATGTATGTGTTGTTATGACGGGTTTCTTTCAAATGGATACAATCTTCAGGTATTTGAAAACCCGTCTTGAGGATGTAGCAATTGTTGGAGTCAAATAAGGTAGCATATCCTTTATCACAGATTTGGGATACGCTGAGAAGATTGAACTAGAGGTTGGAGCTGTAGTTGACATTTTCAAAGCTGATCAACCCATTTGATACTGTTCGTTCAACAGTTATCTTTCCACCTGACTTATCTCCGGGCCACATTTCCTCCATGTTTTCTTTTAAAATCCCGAAGGAGGGAACAATTGCTAGTCATGTATCAGGAACATCCACTGTCAACATACCAGATGTTGTCAGGCCTTCTTTGATGTCCTTGTGAAAGCAAAGAAATCAGTTAGATGGAGCAACCCAAGCCAAGATGGTCTTGGGTTTTCTGTCTTTTCCCATAACGCATATTTCTTCTAAAGTGGCATTGTCTGATGATTTAGAAATTCTAGTAACACTAGATCTCCTCTGATTGTTTTTAGCTCTGTCTGGAGAACTACTTTAAGCTCTTCTCCTTTGAGTGCTAATGTCTGTTTGTTGTTTGCTTTGAGACTTATGTCTCCTGTTTGATTGTTTAAAGTTGTCATAAAAAGTTTTATCATTATTTAAAACAACTTTTTAATGAGGAGTATGTCGTGGTGCTCCTCCTTTGTTCTTATTAGGAAAAACTGTTTGTTTCTCAGTTAATTTCTCAACTTGAGACTGTTTGTTTTGCTTCTTGTTTTTCTTATTGAAAAATCAGTTAGTAGTGTTGTGGTTGTTTCTTTCGCAAATTGAACAATAATTTTGAAAATGGCATGACTCAGTACTGTGATTGTTCATGTTATAGTACTTGCAATATTTATGATATTTGCATTTTTCAATGGTTTGAGTGTATTGATCACACCATTCACAATATGGTAGATTTGCATTGCCTTGTTTGTTTATAACTTTTGATTTTAAATTTGATTTTAAATGTATGTCAAAAGTTATAGTTGTTTGTTTTTGCTGAATGGGAGCTTTGCCTTTCCCTTTGTTTGTTTGATTAGGAGAGGTAGTGGAAGATTCAGCTTTTCTTCCACCTGAGCAGATGTCAAAACCTTTTGTCTGCTTTGTTTGTTTGATTGGTGTATCAACGATACTTGAAACTTTTGTAGTTTTAGTAATTGGTTGATCTAAATCATCATACAATAGATCAACATCATCTTCATCAGTTGTTTGTTCATCAAACTCATTATTTTCTCCTTGATAAAAATCTATTGATTTGATTTGTGGAGATGCTTGGCTTTTAACAAATTTTATCAAAGGTGTTTTTGATATTAATGATGATTTTGATAATGATGATGATGATGATGATTTTTTTGTATCATCAGTCCGGTCATGTGGGTTAAGAGACTCACCCTGTTTGTTTGTCATGGAGTCAGGTAGAGGAATATAATTTTCATTATAAGGTGGGTTTACCTTATTATATCCTAAACCTGTAGGATCTTTAAATGCCCTTTGCTGAGCAAGAAGTTCTTCAAACTTCTTGTTGCTCACCTGAAACTTCTAAAGTTTCACTTCAGTTTCAGCCTGTAGTGTTTTTGACAGAGTCAATGATTCAGAGAGTTGCTCAACTTGAGCTGCAAGTGTTAATTTTTCAGACATTAATTTGTCCAAATCATTTTGTAATGAAATTATTTTTGTCCCATATTGCTTTTGTTCTTGTTTTATACTTTCATTTAAAATGTTTGTTTTAGTTACTTTCTTTGAAATTTTATCTGCATGTTCTATGTATCGATAGACTTCGTCAATGCATGCTTGTGTGCAACGGTTTTCCCTCAACTCTTTCGGGATTTCAGAGATCTTATCTTCTATATTTGCCATGAGGGCATGATCAAGAGATTGGATCTCAGCCTCGTACATGCTCCAGTCATACTCACCATCTTGTTTTAAAATCATGACAGATGATTTTGAGTGTTGATTTGGGCTATACTGTGTGATTTGAGGTGGCGTTGGTGCAGCAGGAATACTGATTGGAGGTGGGATTTGTCTGTTTGGATGGTAGCTGCTTGATGCTTGTGTTTGGTTGTTGTTTCTGTCAACTCTAGGTTGTTGGCATTCTCTGGAAAAATGTCCGTAGAGTTGGCAGTTATAGCATCTCACCTTTGTGTTATCAAAACCAATTTTGGTTTTTTTATCCATGCTTAACCCTCTGTTCCTTTGTAGGAACTTCTTGGATCTGTAAGCAATCATTGTTATTGACCATTGAAGATCCATTTCTTCAACAATATTAGGAGGCAATTCATCCAAGTCTTGTTGTATGATCTGTGATGGTATGAAGTTAGCACCTAGATAGGCTTCAAAGCTTGTTGTAAAGGCTGCAAAAGCTGCCTTTTGCTCCTCACTTTGCAAAATGATTGTTAATGAATCCATCAAATTTATGAATGTTTTGAGCCTTTGATGGGTGTTGTATGCTGGAGCTGGAAGTGTGAGGATGTGATTTACTTTTGGGTGTTGCTTCATAGGAAGCATGAACACCAGTTTTCATAGACTTTGTTTGTTGTTAGATGATTCAGGTGCAGAGAAAAATGAAGTTTCACTTGAATCCAAAAATTCTTCATCTTCATTTTCACCGGTGCAAGTCAAGAATGCACTGTTTGTTTATTGAAGTTCCTTGAACTTGTATGTTTCCACAAGTCTGATTGTACTGTTGTTTCTGGATCTTTCATCTAGTTCTAGTGCTTCAACTTTAGCCACTAGAGAATCCAGAGATAATGCTTCAAGATCCAATATTGCTTTCATTAATGAGACTGACTGAGTCCAGCTCTCAAGCAGTGTATGCAACATCTTTTTGTTGATCTCTACAGATTCATACTTGAGACCATAGACTATCATCTCATTGACTAGTTGAACGAATCTGTGGAGCTGTTGTGGAATGGATTCTCCCTGAACATGGTGGAAAGTTTTGTATTGGGTGTTTAATTACTCCCTTTTGATTTACCGCGAGGCGCGTGACATACTAGGATCTCAGTCATTAGTTACTCATAACGACTATATGTGCACAAACATTCAAATCAAAGTTTAAATTTAAATACTGCGAAAGCGTTAAATAAAGCAGAAAACCCAAAACAATGTAACATGACCCAAAATGCGCAAACAAACGCGCCCAAGTATTATGCAAAACCAAAGCATAATGTTTAAACAACTCAACCAAAGACATTGTTTTCAAACATGCAGACAGTCCAATGATGTTGACCCGTGTAATGTGCTCCAAGGCAATGGCAACCTTAACCTGAGAATAGCATACTAAAAGAGTCAACACAATGGTTGGTGAGTTCAAGAGTTTGCGTTAAACATAAAACAGTAACAGTTGAAAAATATAAGAGGTGTATTGAAATAGATAGCTAGTCTATATTCATCAGTAATAATCATAGTGATTTCGCGATTGAAGCTGACTGTATTACGTTTGTTGCCTCCTGCCACGACATACCAGATTGTGACAATGTTCGTTAGGACAAAATTGCACCCATTTGACCTCGAGTCGCACAGGTGGGGTTCGTCAGACCCAGTAGTACTACCCAAGATTTCCCGCTAATCATCATTATTAACAATCCGAAAGTGTGAGGACTTTCATGGTATTCAGCACTATATCATACTATACATAACTCATATAAAGTAAGCGTTTGTAAAACCAGTATGCTATCTCCCCTGAAAGATAGTATAAAAGAGTGGGGCATGAACTCACCTGATGCGCGTAAGAAATTACTTAAGGCTTAACTTGAAAGAGAGAGTGGATAGACAACCCTCAGAGGTCACCTAGAACACATGAGTACATAAGTACGTGTATACAGAATCATAATGAAACCCTAAGTGCTCTACAAACCAAAGAACTCAAGGTTTTAGAAGACAAGACACATTTGACCCAGTTGACTCGTTTGACCCGTTGGTGACATTATAGATGAAATTTCAGTCAAACAAGCATAACAGTACATCACACATGATTAACATACAAACTGATTACATATGACACTTCATTGTTGGTTCAACAATAGATAAACTGAAGCTTTCCAAACCACAATCAAAGCCAACTGAAGATCTCATTGTACAAGTTCAGAGACCAAGTTGATAAACAGAACAAAACAAACACAAGACAAAGTCAACATCAAGACCACAAGAAAAGTCAAAATTAGGTCATGATGTAAAAACACTATAAATAGAACCACTAGTGCCACTTGTAATGGGTGGTTCTTGCAAAGTGTGTGGTGTAGTTCTTAAGTGTGTGTTTTTCAAGGTGTAAATCACCACCCAAGGAGAAATTCTCTCCTTTGGGTGGGTTTGATGTTCATCCATCTTTGTATATGTTTCTTCATTGTAATTTGTTATTCAACATCAATGAAATCATAACATTATACGTTACACACACGTCCTTGTTCTTCGATTCACACACTTCCACCCGTTTTTAATTTTGAATTCTCGGATCTGAAAAATACATGAATCCTAAGATCCAAGCTCAACAAATCTGAAATATTGATTCAACAAAATGGTATCAGAGCCGTAGGCGGGTTATCCCGTTATTTTTCCAAAATAAGGCCTCTAAATTGGTTTTTAGGCCACTTTTGTGTTTTTGAGCTTTGATTTCCTTCCGTGCGCTGCATCAAAAATGCTCATGTTTTGAGTAACTAATGCAAATGTTAGCTTACTTAAAACAAATGCACATCCAACAACAACATCATAAACAACAACAACAACAACAACAACATCAACAGCAGCAACAACATCAACAACATCAACATCAACAACAACATCAACAACAACATCATCAACAACAACAGAAACAATGAACAGATGATGAACAGATGACTACAACAACAAGAAAGATGATGAACAGATGACTACAACAAACAAGAAAACAAGAAACATGATGAATACGGATGATTGCAACCAACAGGCACATCCATTTTCACATTCAACAAAAATGAAAAAATCAACCTTGGTCACATAATCACTGATCCAATCATGGATTTGTACAACTGTTAGAAACTCTTTCTGAAGTACTTAGAACCATCCATTATCAAGTTAATTCAGAGATTCAAAGAGTTGAAGTGTCTTCAAGATTAACTTATGTTCTTGATGCTGTTTATTGAAGTTCAAAGCCTCATCATATGCCTAATACATTCTAATCCTTTAAGTGTGATATGAGCAAACAGTATTCCAAAAATGATACACCTCATATCCAATACGTTACGTATTCTCAAAGAGATTCTATCCTTTATCAGAAATACATTAGGAAAGCTTAATCTGAGGGGGAGAACTACAGTGAACTGTGTCAGAACATCAGTTGATCAAGAAGACATGTGACTGAGAAGATCTTCAAGTCAAAGTTTGGCAAGCATCAGTTTAGGGGGAGTATTGTTGGCTAACTGAAGCTTTCCAAACCACAATCAAAGCCAACTGAAGATCTCATTGTACAAGTTCAGAGACCAAGTTGATAAACAGAACAAAACAAACACAAGACAAAGTCAACAAGACAAAGTCAACATCAAGACCACAAGAAAAGTCAAAATTAGGTCATGATGTAAAAACACTATAAATAGAACCACTAGTGCCACTTGTAAGAGGTGGTTCTTGCAAAGTGTGTGGTGTAGTTCTTAAGTGTGTGTTTTTCATGGTGTAAATCACCACCCAAGGAGAAATTCTCTCCTTTGGGTGGGTTTGATGTTCATCCATCTTTTTATATGTTTTTTCATTGTAATTTGTTATTCAACATCAATGAAATCATAACATTATACATTACACACACGTCCTTGTTCTTCGATTCACACACTTCCACCCGTCTTTAATTTTGAATTCTCGGATCTGAAAAATACATGAATCCTAAGAT
This sequence comes from Flaveria sonorensis, assembly GCA_025506505.1. Taxonomy (NCBI): domain Eukaryota; kingdom Viridiplantae; phylum Streptophyta; class Magnoliopsida; order Asterales; family Asteraceae; genus Flaveria; species Flaveria sonorensis. Next base: position 29,209,122 of record CM046430.1, on the reverse strand, counting down.
CCAAGCTCAACGAATCTAAAATATTGATTCAGCATTCATTACCCACATGTACTACCTAGATCATCATACAACCAGATATCATACAAGTCATGCGAATCTCAAACAATTATCATGCTCAACCTAGCTACAACACAACCAATGTATCATACATAGAATCAAATCATGCACAGCATGCCATGTGAAGCCACTCACAACTTCACACCCTAAACCCTGCCAATCCTACTAAGTAGGGGCCTCAGATTCGCATGCGTGTATGATGATCATCAACATGCCATTTAATAGAAATCATATCATCCAAAATGTTCAACCATGATCAACCACATCCCAAACAATAATCCTAACATCACCCATATGACCCATTACCATGAATTCCCACAAACAGGCCAAATCAGTTAACTGACCAACTAAACATTCATACAACCCAAACAATGCCTTCAACCACATTATAAATCACTTATGAACATACTAGTATGCTCCCAATGTCCCAAACATACTCAAATCCTCATATTCAAAAATTTGTGCAAATAAAGTTTCCCTTTTGGGAAAGCACATCCCAAAATCTATCCAACACCCAAGATATTCATGAATTCATCAATAATGCACCAACTCAAGCTCATGATAACATCTAGACATGATCATCAACATCCAATTATCATGATTCATCAACTTTCATAGCCAAAAGTTACTATCTTTAGTAAGACATGAACTACAACATTCATTATTGGATTTCTAGCATTCATATCAACAATCTAACACCCAATTATCATCACTAACACATTAACAACATCAATTCATCATCAAATTACCATATTCTTGCAAATAAAGTTACTATTATAAGTAACCTATGAATAACACATCAAAATCGAAGCTTTCTTGCGTAATCAACGTTAACTAACATATATACAATCTAACTAACATAATAACATCAACAAACAACTCAAAATCAACACCCACATCATCCAATTCGAACTAGAGTTTCGGACAACATGAAAAACCATCAAAAACATGTAAAAATATAACCTTTAAACGTGTAATGACTTGTAATTGATGCTTCTAACTTGTTACAACCCTTGAATCGATCCAAAACCGAGGCTTTATGATTGTTTTTGGCCGAATTCGAAGAGGAGAGGGTGAGGAGAATGAAGTCGTGGCCGATGGGGGCTATTAGGGTTAGGATTTTGGTTTTTGATTTAATTAATTAATGATAATTACCCTTTTAACCCTCATAGTTTGTATTTTATAAAGATTAGGCTTTTAAATAATTTTTAAATAGTTTTTAACTACTAAACATAATTATTATTAGTCACAAATAATAATCATGCATAATTTCCATTTGCCACAAAACACACGAAATAATTATAACACGTTTCCACTTTACGTGATAAAATTCACAATTAACATTTAAATCACGTAAACACATAAGCACAACAGAATAATCACATCATTAACTAAATTATTATCAGATAATCATTATTAATTATTATTTAGTTACCAACGTTCAACGACAACTAGTGTGTGCTCACGACACGTGTATGCAAGACTTAACGGAACTAACGGAGTTTGGTAACGGAAAATTACCGGATGTCACATCATCACCAGCTACACTTTTCAAGCTTACTGGCTTCTGTATGTTATAGTTAGGCCCAAGATTCAATGGTATGTATGGTCCCTCAAATATGGATCTCCATAGATTCGGGTCTTGGAAAATAATCCAATTTCTGAACATGATTTTCCATTGTTTAAAATCTGCTTTGTTCTTGAGTCTTGGTGGTTTGAGACCACTGTTTGATCCTGAAACTTCATCAGACATGTTTATTAATTTTTAACTTAATGTTTTAAGTCAAATTTGTTTGATAATTTTAGCTCGGTGCTAAATTTGTCTTTATCCTAAAGTCACTAGGATTTGTTTGTTAATGATGTCATCTTTTTACACTTTACCAAATAAAAGGAATTAATTAATTTTAACTTAAAATTAATTAATTTTCAATGATGTCACTTTCAAATCTTTGTGAAATGAAAGAAATATTCTATTAAGGAATGTCAACTTTTAATGAAGTCAGTCAAGAAAAGTTAAAAACCCAAAAAACACAGAAATGTTTTAAAAAGTGAACTTTTTAGATTAAAAAGTAACTTTTCAAAAAATTTAAAAGAAGATTATGTTTCTTCTTTGATTTTGATGATGAACCAACACAATCACCTAAGATTATGAAGGATTGTGAGTGAGCAAAAACTAGGGTTTATCCTAGTATTTGTTGGCGGCTGTAACAATTTCAACAAAACAACAACCGGTTCGTTGTTTGAAGATGATAAATCGCCTGATTTGAGTGTAGATCAACTCAAATATGATGTTTAAATACAATGAATGGATTCAAAGTATTCAAATGAGTGTTTGGTTGATGAAAACCCGATAGAACAATACTCGTGTACTGTTCTATTTGAAAACAGTGTATGAATGATGTTTTGAGCTTTAAACACACAAAATATTCTACAAAATACACAAAAACAGATTAAGACATCATGTTTTAAGCATTTGATGAATGTTTAAGGTAGAAGAAGGTGTTTGTGATGATTTTCAGCTCAAAATGTATGTTTTGAAGCTAATGAACCATAGATATCATGTTGTTGAATGAGAGGATCGAAAATCAATGTATGATTTGAGCTAAAGCTCTTATACCACCTAATGAAATCAACAAAGGCTGATTATGAACTTTAAGAACAATAAGAGCATAATCAGGTTGATTCCCCCAACGATCTTTTCAAATCTCTCAAAAAATATAACAACAGATTGTTATATTTGAATTCAACAAACAATAATCATGGTGCGGAAACCCATGATTAGAGCTATGATATCAGTTTGTGTGGGTGATTGTGTGTTTGCTAGTGATTGAATGCTTGAATGATAATAACTGCTTGTTTGTATTGATTATTCAAAAGCTTTCAAAAGATTAGGGTATTATGCTATTTAAAACCTATACACAATAGTTGTATACAATTACAAAAATACCCTTATGTAAACGATAGTTATATAAAAATTTTAAGTCTAAGTCGTCCTCTATGGATGATAGACTGTCCGATGTGGATGCTAAGTCGTTCGCTGTGAATGTTGAATAAGCTGTCCGCTGTGTCTTGGATGCTGTCCGCTGTGAACACTTGTTGTATGTTTTTCTTGTTAGTTTTCCATTGTGGAGTGTTCATCCGGTGTGGATTGAACATCCGCTGTGGACTGTTCATCAGTTGTGGACTTTGGTCATCCGCTGTGTGAGTTGTTCATCCACTGTAGACGCTTGGAAGTTGTTCTTCATCTGCTGCATAGACTTGGTCATCCGCTGTGGGCATTTCTTCATCCGCTGTCGACACTTATCAAAATTTCTTTTATCTACAAACTTGAAAAAAAGAAATTTAAACAGTGTATGTTACGAATGTTAATGATGCTAATGTGTTAGTTAATGATTGTTTGAATGTTAGAAAACATTATGTTTGATTTTGGCAAGCATTATCCTTTTAAGCATTATCCTATTAATGCACTTGTTGAGTCCAACAACACAAATATGGATAAACAGTTATCCAGTGCGGCTGAGTGTTAAACAAATACGGCTACGCAACATGGAAATACGGATGAAGCAAGGAGCAAATTCAATCGCATATGTGTAACAACAAAACAAATGCGGGAGGGAACAACACAAATGCGGATGCTACAAGTTGAACCAAACAAATGCGGATGAAACCATACAAATGTGGATGGACCATACAAATACGGATGCACCATACAAATGCGGATGGTTTGTAAACTAATGCGGGTGCATTAAAACAAATGCGACTGCTTTAGTGAACAAATGATGTTAAGTTACTCACCTAATGCGGCTGAGTTAACTTCAAATGCATTTCATCCAACATCAAAAGATGATGAACAGATGATGAACAGATGAAAACAACAAATAGGAAAAAGACAATATCATGAATACGGATGATTGCAACCAACAGGCACTAAACCCTAAACCCTAAACCCTAAACCATTCAACAAAAAGAAAAACAACACTAGAAATCAACTTTAGTCGCAAAACCGCTACGTCATTTAAGGATTTGTACAAATATCAGAAACTCTCTAAAAGTCATGATACTACAATCAAAGATGATCTGTTGAACCCGTGTCACTGAGCGGAACACGTAGACAAACTTTAATCAAGGGGACCAATGGTTATCTAAAGAATGTAAAATTATCAAGTGCTTTTAAGAAGACATGTGACAGAGAAGATCTTTAAGTTCAATGTTTGGCAAGCATCAGTTTAGGGGGAGTATTGTTGGGTTCAACAATTGAATAAATTGAAGATTACCAAATGATAATCATAGCCAAATGAAGATCTCATTGTACAAGTTCTGAGACCAAGTTGATCACAACAAGAACAACAATACAAGACAATTCAACATGACAAAGTCAACATCAAGACAACAAGAAAAGTCAAAATTAGGTCATGATGTAACTATAGTATAAATAGACCCACTAGTGTATTTTTGCAAGGTGTGGTTCTTGTGTGTGTGTTTCGTATGGTGTGAACCACCACCCAAGGAGAATTCCTCCTTTGGGTGGGTTTGATTCCATCATCTATTTATGATTCTCATTGTAAATTGTTTATCAACATCAATGAAATCATAACATTAACATTATCCATCTCTTTGTTCTTTGATTCACACACACACACCCATCTTAATTTTGATTTCTAGGTCACGCTTCTGATGAATCGTAAGATCCAAGCTCATGAAATATTAATTCAGTAGTTTCAAGCTTGGAAAATTTTATAACTATAGCCTTCTTGTTCCCTTTTTCCTTTTTATGTTTCTAGGTCTCCTGATTTCTAAATCAAACTTATCTCAAAATTTTAGATTCTTGTCATTTTGCATTTCTTCAAAATATTTCTTTCTTTTTCTATAATTCTCTCTTTTCTTTTGGGAATCTAGAAATTTCAGTACCACTTTTGAAATTCCCTCGTCGATCATTTTCTTAACATTTTTTCTCGAGAAATGGTTCTTTCGGAGTAACAAGTTCGGTAACAGATTTCTAAATTATTATTTTTATTGGGTCCCCTTGTATTGGCTGAGGGTACCATATTACTGATATGCTTTAACTATCTACCTTTCAAAAATTAAAAGAAACTTTATTCTAAATTAAAAAATCTTTAACATAAAACAAAATTTTATTTATATCACAAAACTTAAGTAAAACGATTATCTTTGCTATCAAAATTGTCATTGCAATAAATCATCATAATAGACACTAACTGTTGTGACTACCACACCTATCCATTACGATAGACAACTACCACCACTGACCACTATAACTAACCAACAACTATTACCTATAAACTCCATCGGTTGACAAACACCACAAACCACCACTGTAAACTAACTAATTAACATTCACAAACAAGCTTAAACAAACAAACAACAATAGTAGTACACAGGTTTATTATTTTATTATATGCTATGTTTGCTTCCTTCCTATGCTACCATCTCTTGAACCTCACCCTTTCACTTGGCATCCCAAGTTCTTCACTTGGTCTCCTAGTGTCTAAACCTTCTCGCCTAACACCTAGTTTCTTGCTACAACCTTTGTGTACTTTTTCTTGATTTCATCAGTCTCAAGAAAAGACCTATCCAAATACTCATAAAAAGACACAGGATAGTCGATAATGTAGCCATGGTAGGGTGTGGAGGCCCCCCCTTCCCGTCACAATATCTTGATACATACTGATCTCGAGCCAAGCTTCATACCTGTTGGTAAATAACTTCCTTGTTCAATTTTAAACTAATATATCAGAGGTGAATCTTCCTCTATTCTTTTGTTTCTTCCTACTCTTCCTCTTTCTTGATTTTTTCATTAATTTTCCTTAAAACTTCCTCATTGGGCATTTAAATAATTCCTAAGTAGTAGTAACTCTGATTCTTGGTTTCCTTGACTTGTTTTAAACCTTCATCATAAGGTATCGGTAAGCTAAGTTGTTGTTGCATTGGAGATTTCAGATATGATATTCCTATACCTTCTCGTGGAACTTCCTGGTCCTTTTCAGTTTGATGATATATGTTGCTACCATCAATGGAGATCTCAATTGGAAATACCTCAGATCCATATAGAGGTGGGACATCAAAGGTGGGTAAGTAGTGACCATACTTATTGTTGTAGTAGTACTTAGACATCCTATAACATTTAATAAGATTATAAATCTTAAATCTAAAAATCAATTTTCACGAATCCTCAAATTTTCTAGAGGTATTTTCCTTAAAGGCGTTCTGTCTTATAGAATGTTAAAGTTTAGATATCTGCTTAACCTACAAATATCTAATTTACGAAGACTTGTGGTTTTATACCAAATGATGTCCCTCGGATTCAGGACACCTCGGGCATGTGGACCGGATAGGTTGGTATCATACAATGGTCCTAATTATGTATTTTAAAGTTTACCATAGTTTATCAAAAATCAACGGAAGTCTTTTTAGAATGCTGTAAGAATTATCAACGCTTTTAGTTAATTTTTAAAATAGTTCATATCTTAACCTTTAAGATGATCAATTTTATCAATTGATCAATATAAATAAATATCAAATCTTCATACGTGAGATGTTTTAGCACTATGGGTTGAATTCAAATATATATATATATATATATATATATATATATATATATATATATATATATATATAAAAGAAGGAATTGTGAATCCTTAATAGTTTAGAAAAATAATTGACTTGAAATGAAATATATATAGGCTAATGCCACATAGTCTAACTACCTAGTCTCTAAGTTCCTGTGGGTGTTCCCATGATGTTAGGTTTCCTTTGATATCATAAACCTTATTTAAAATAACATATGCAAATAATTTACCAGAAAAAACTTAAAATGAAAAGTCATAAAGCAGGTAAATCATGTTACCAGACATATTTGATAACATCAAAACAGCATGCTTAATAACAATAGTTATTTAGATAACTTGTTTTACAGTTTTCCTATTTATTGAAAAAGCCCATAACGGGTAGCTCGTATACACTGAATCCATGCGGTTTATATAATCTGAAACGATTACAGTCGTATTGTGGCATAACACACATTTACCCATCAATACATGTATCCTCGGTCGATATACACTGTGTCATGGTTGCTTAAACCCTTGTTTAATAAATTTAATATAGTCTAGTTAATAATTACATAAACATTTGTAAACAAACATTTCATAAACATGCTTGAAATCATTTTGTAAAAATTTATGTACATAGACATAGCATGCAATTAAAGTTTAATAGACATGTTCACCTAATAGTTGGTTAGATTCTTAGCTTATGATCTTCTAAAATCTTGAATAAACTTCCATAAAAGTTACTTTAAGCTTAACGGGGTATAACTCTAGCTTACACGGGGTATAATAGGGGTATTTTGTTACAAGTGGAAAAAGAAAAGGTGTTTTGGATGTGGAAATTTGACTAAAAAGTTGCAGCCCATTATAGCTTGCTCGGGCTCACCATTGCGGACCGCTAAGCAAGGTTGTCGCATTCTAAGATAGAGCTACAACGGTTGAGAATATTCTTGGATAATAAGAAATTTACATGTGTTAACACATGTAACATTCAGAACCTCGTAATCAGACACATGTCACGCCAGGATAACACGTGTCACCTCATGGTCAGCATGCAACGTGTTATTACATAAGAATTTTATATGGAGAACATGCAGCGGACCGTTACAGGGTAGCATGGCGGTCCACTATGCAAGCCAAAACCTAAAACCCTTATTCCATACATGGTAGTCTACCTTGTTACCTGGTCATGGACCGTGACGAGGGTCATAACTCTTATTCCTTAAAATTTTCATTTCTAACCCTGAACTTTCTTGTCGTACCATATTATATGTGAGAATCAGCAGCCAAATCTCTAATACCAAAGTAGGCCTTATAACAGTGAATTTTAATACATAACCATATCGACACTAAGAATGCATTGGCAAAAATAGAGTATCGTGGGGTGTAAGCACTCAATCTCTCGATGATAGGTAGACAAACAACACAAATATGATAATTAATATAAGGAACTAGCACAAGAATAACTTCAAAGTACAATTATATTCACTAGAATGTGTTATTAAAAAGAGTGGTTCACATATACAAGAAAATGGTAACAACTATCCTATTTATAGTGAATAGTATTGGTCAATCAAAATTTCAAGTCCAATCGAAAGAATGTTTCGATCAAAACTAACTTTTAATTGACAAGCATAGTTTTGATTGAATACCTCAATCAAAAGTATACTTTTTATTTCAAAGACAAAGACTAGGAATATTTTATAATCACAAACCTAAAAAAATCAAAAGCTTAATACAAAATATCTTGACTGTATGTACTTTAACCTCCTATGTAATTAGCTAGCTTTACACTTCCCTGTGGGCACTCAAAACTCCAATGGCATACTCCAAAAATTTCACATGTCTTCTCACTCTTCACTGGCATGTGATTTTGCTTTGGTAGTGTTCCAACTTAGGTTGCTAAGACAGTTACTAAAGCAACTTGATAAAATCTAGACCTTTGAGTTGAGGGTTTGTCTCTACTGGTAGGGTTTCGGTAACTCTCATAGACAGTTCTTTAAATGACTTCAAGCATTTTTCTAGTGATTTATTGTTAATAAAACTCCCACCCCGCTATCGTATATAGCATATTCCATGTGGAATAGGTCACTCCATTTAGTATAAATTCTCCACTATTACCTAGTCCTCAAGCCTATTATGTGAACACTTCCTCGACAACTTTTAAAATCTCTCTTAAGTCTCAAAGAAAGACTCTCCCTCTTCCGCTTGATATGTATGAATCAAGCTCCTTGATCATGAAGTTTTGGAAGGCAAAAAGTATCTCAAAAGGAATATATCAGCTATTCCATGTGGCATTGGTTCTCGCAAAAAGGGGTTTCAGCCAACTGTGGGCCTATTAACAAAAGAGAATGGAAGTAGACGTAGCCGAAATACATCCTCAAAAAGACTATTTATCTTGAAGGTGTCATAAATCTAAGTGAAAAGAGAATTATAAGCATTTAGGTCCTCGTAGGGTAAAACATGAAACAAGATAAAGTTTTTAAATGGGGTCGAGCAATATTGGACTCGCCCAGCCATGGCTAGCATAGCATAGTCAACGACTGTCCTCCTTGGTGGTGGTTATCTAGTCATGTCGTTTTTAGAGTTAACATGTTTCTCTTCCTTGGTATCGTACTTGGTTTCTCGAGGCTCAAAACCTCATTGTCAATGGTCAAACTCTCGTTCGAGCTCAAGGTGAAACTCTAGTCATTCTCACAATCTCCCAAAAGGTATCTCTTGTAATGGCACTAAAAACTTTATATATTAGTAAAGTAAGAAGATAATTTTGACCATTGACTTTGACTTTTTTTTATTTTGAATCTTTGATTTTGACTTGGTCTAAGATTAGTACATTAGACGCGTATAGACACGCTAACTAGAACTGTGTATTATAGGGCTTAATATGTTCAAGTGGGCCTTGGACATGGTGACAGTGGACGTTCATCGATTTGGACTTAGCACGATGGTTGCGTGATTAAAACTGGACTAAAGACTTAAAAATATTATAATATACATCTTACATTAAGAACGCAAACAAAAATCAGACACCAGTGGGGTTAGCCTAAAGTCTACTAATTATAATTAAATTAATTCAAAAATATAAATTAAATAATTTATATAGCATATAATAGTTCATTGGAATCGTATTAACGCGAAGAATTTAAAAATGCAAAAATTAGACGACACATGGTTCGAGACAAGAAAGATTGGAAAAAGTGGGTCAAGGGCCCGAAGGCCCTTGCCCCTCCCCTATTTTGGTTGAATCCATTAGATAAGGGAGGAATCCCCCTTGTTTCTTCACATTTGCAAAACTTCCTTTCCTAGTTTCTATCAAGTTGCAAACCCTAGCCGCCACCACCCAATTCTATCTTGTTCTTCACTATCTTCATCAAAAATCATCATCTTTCTACCATTCCATTGATTTTTGAAGTAATCAAGGCATTCAAGATTGTGTTCTAAGCAAGTTTTATTCATCTCCTAATCTCGCGGTAAGAAAAATCGTTGTTTGATGATTTTATCGTTGTTATATCTTGTTATTGATGATATTCATTATCTAAACACAAAATCATCATCAAATAATCTTGTATTATCTGTTTTGGGCATTGGATCGTGAAGATATAGGTGTTTCGGGTGTTGAACCTTCTAACCGGTAAAACCCTAAATCTTTAATCTTTATATATTTTTGGATCTATCAAAATTAGGTTGTAATCTTGTGTGACCTGATCATAATGAAAATTTTGGACTTATAAATTTTCTTTGAAAACATTAATCTTACTTCTTGAATTGAAAGACATATTGTAGAATCAAAACTATGTACCAACTTACTAATAACGTGAACCGGAAGATTAAAACCTAAACTAACTGTTTTCGGGACTAAAAATTGGGATAATCTAAGCATTCAATACAGAATTTTGTCAATTAGAACATGGAATAAACTTTCTTTAAGTAATCAGGTCAATAAGGGTCAAATATGGAAGTTTAGGATGCAAAGGAACAAGACTAATGAACTGGGTAGATTGTTGTTCGAAAAACAGGACGTATTATATAGGTCATACCTTGGTCATAATAAGTCCAAATGGGTCAAAATTGTCATCTAAAATAATTTCAGCGAGTCCTTCAACTAACCCAAGTGGTCTTGTGTTGTTTCAATATCGTTTGGTCCTCCGAACGTGGTAAACAAAACTGAAGGTAAAAACTGACGAATTCGGGCAGAAGGTTGGTCTATGTTCGTCGAGTCATGTTTTTCTCATATTTTACCCATTTGAGATGATTATTTTTCTGGAGTTTAAACTAAAGTCTTATCTTTCATACGATACCTATTATGTGATGTTTCGTTACCGTTTCGACCTCCAAACAATTTACGTAAAACCGGTGCGCAATCAGCTCTTCAATCTGAAATAGTTTGATAATCTTAAAACAAGTTTAATATTCAAAAGTGGTTAAAGGAATTTTAAAAAGATGAGCTAATAATATCTATAATTTATCGAATATGGTCTAATAAATGTGCATCGAAGGGTGTTAATAAACTAATATAAAATGACAACTAAAACCCTAAATATGGCGAGATTTAAAGTTTTAATCTAACATTGGACTTGTTCTATTAGTAAATCATGTTTTCATAAAATAAAAACCTTGATGGGCATAAGGACCGGGCTACAAGGATTACACCCATATTGGTCATCTTGATCTTTAGTAATCCTTTTGTGACTTGTACTTTAAGTTGTTTGCTTTGCGTATTCTGGGCTTTGGACTGTAATATTTCAAGGTGAGTTTCACTGCACCTTTTTAGAATGTTTTGCTTAGGGGAAAAGCTTCCTTATTGTCTTGGTCTATGCCGTGTCTTAAAGATTATTGTGAATCATCGTATGTGGTTTCGGTCATGGGTTAAGTCTAGATGGTCGTTCATGAGTATGCACTTGTATTTGTACTTGACCGTGATGGAGAGGTATTGTTAGTATTAATGGGTTGACACCCCCACCCCTATCGTCGGTATGCTAGTTGAGACCGACTTGGCCTATGCATGACCTTGGGTAAATATAATCCGGTTAATTGGACTTTGACTGATCGTAAACTTGTGTTGATATCTATGGTTGTTATGTACTCTTACTCACATACAACTTTCTGTACATGTTATACATGGAAAATTATTTTGAACTTATAAACCTATGAACTCACTAAAGTTTGTTGACATTTTAGAGCATTTCTTTTCAGGTAATACGGCTTAGGTTCTTGGCTATGAACTTTAGACAAGACTGTTCCCTTGGGAGCAATAGACAATCATGGGACTTTTGGACTTGTTTTGGATTTGTTTGCTTGTTGGATTGTAATTGTTGGATTTATATTTGGGATTGTTTTGTACTTGTGCTTGTTCGTTCCTGAATGGAACTTTGGACTATTTATGCATTTATGGTATGACGTTTTGGGATTGACTATACTTGGCACGTGTTCCTATGTGTCGGGCGATGTCATGACCCATTTACGGAGAACGCCTTAAGTGAATCTCTTAGACCCCCCAATGTGTTATGATGATCCCATCCGTTGCATTCTTTTGTTTCCGCTTCTAGCGAGGGTGTGACATAATGTAGACACAAGACAGATCGGGAATCAAATTAGCATAAAGAAGATCAAATGTCGGCCAACCTTATAGCGGACCGCCACCATCCTCCTTGGTCGTCCGCTATTTTTTTACCCTTTATTCTTGATTCATGTTCAAGCTCATAATTTTTTTCTTTAAATCTCCTATGTCTTCATCATCAACTACAAATTCAACAAACAAACAAATGACTACCATAATTTTGTGAATTTATGTTAAAATCAAGCACAATGTAATGATATTTGTGTAACAAACATGCATAAAATTAGACATATTAGAGTTTTTAGACATAATCAATCAATAGGGCAACTTTGTTGGAAGTAATGTTCAAATATTATCAAACATGAATGCCAATATGGATTCAAGACATTCATTCCTTTGAAAGCATAGAGAAGAAGATCAAAGATAAAGATTGATTCAGCTACTTGCGAATGAAAGATAGTGTTCAGGTTGAAACCAGCTAAAGTGGAATAGAGGATCAAGATACCAAAAAGGCTTCAATTTTAGTCTAATAAATTTCAAAATTTGGTTCTACAAAAGTAGCCATACAAATAAACGACAATCATGGTATTAGATCCCATGGACATGTTTATGTTTAATGATATAGTTTTAGAAATACTTTATCCAAAACCAATAAGGTGTGGAGCAAGTGATGCAATTAATAGTGAAATGAAGTTGTTTGAGATGGTTATTTCTAGGGCACTGATAATGAGAACTCAAGCAAAACAAGAAGCAAGGGATAAGTATACAAAGTTATCAAGTTTTTGGATATGGAACAACTTATAGCGTGGTTGTAATGTCTATTTTAAAGTTGACGCATACAAAAATCTACAAAGAGCAAGACTTGAAGATTTTGAAGATGAAACTTTAGTTCGTACGAATGTTCTTCTGCTTTAGTTTCACATGCTTGTTCCGGTATAAATAGCTTGCCTTTTGTTTGTAATTGGAGCTTTTGTGTTAGTAGCACTTTGATATTGTTATATTCGTCCTGAATTTGCACTGTAATCATTGTTTGACAGTGAATTCCATTAAAGCTTTGTGTTCTTGTTTGTTCGATTTTGATTTCTATTTGATTTAATGATTAAACCTTGATTGATTGATTGATTACGCGGCTCAATTAGTCGATTCAGATCATGATTGCTAGAATTATAATCGTACACAGTCTACGAAAATTACAAGGATTACTACTTTGGTAAGCAAGCTAAGGAAGATGAATGTGACTCTTAATGAATATGATTTGGTTAAGAAGTTATTAGAATCTCAACTATTCAGTTGGAGTTTTAAGCGAAGATTGATTTAGGTCTACTTATTAAATGTAAGTCTGTCCTCACTTAAATCCTCTATAACCTTTGATGTTTGATCTTCGCATGCCTAGATAATTTAGATTACCTAGTCACTGGTATTGAAATCTTCAATATATATTTTTTAAGTCTTGATTTATTCATAAAGGATTACTTCTTTAATTATGATGAAAATAATCCTATAAAAACTCGTATAAAAAATAAAGCATCATATTCATTTATTACATCAAAAACTAAATTTGCAAGTACATTAGCTTATGTATTTATAATTTTAAGCATTCAAAGGAAAAAAGATAATGTATAATATAAGTGGGGTTTCTTTTCAGATTACCTATCTGGAAACGATCTTTTTATTGGAAACCACTATTTTTAAGAAAACACATGCATTTGTTGGCCTTCATAAGAAAAGAGTAAGGAACGTATTATCATGGGCCATGGTATAATGTTATATTACATTATGACATACTGTCTAATGAAAGGTCTAATGGTGTGTCTATATAACTGCAGTACCAGTTAAGAGATGGTCAATACAATCAGTCTCACAATGAGGAGAGTGTTAGAATACTTAACAGATCAAATGGGGAACCAGGATTATGTAAATGATACTAAAAACACAAGTAAATGAGATAGAACTAAGAACAAGAACAAGTAATATGGTTTTCAAGAATGCTGTATATTACTCTCAAGTTCTTTTACAAGTGTTACAAAGTGCAGGATCGGTGTTGGTCTCTGAACACAAGTTTTGTATCTCACAAACTCACTAAGTCTCACTCGATTGATGAAGCAAAATCTCTAACTGAGTTGAAAATATTATAATAAGTTAATAAACACAAGAATGGTTTTCAAGATACTTGTATATATTACTTCTCAACATAGTATTACAAGACTCTTACAAGCATGGTAACTTAAGTTACAATGAGAAACTATATATACTACTGTCTACAGCCAGTTATACTTGGAAAACAAGCTGGAATTTACCGCTAGACAAATACTACATTGCTAGAAGTAAAGTTTCTAAGATAAAATAATATCCTAGATTAGGTAGTCATGACAGGTCCATGACTTACCTTTTGTCACCAACTAAATATGGTAACTTTACTAACTGATAAAGGTGAACAGTGGATTAAAGTATGGTCAACTACATGGGCATGGGAAAGCACCATGCAATGTATCAGAGTTGTCAGCGGATGTCAGACAGCCCATACTTATGTGCACTGGTTCATAGTTGATTCTTTCGAAGGCAAAATGGCTTCGGAAGAATAAGTTCTTCCGAGGCCATTTATACTTTGGAAGAATCAACTTCTTCCGAGTCTTCTGCAAGTCTTCATGACTTCATTTTTCAGAAGACTTTGTCTTGGATCTTCTAAGTGTGAATGCTTTGGAAGGAGAACTACTTGGTCTTTATATACTTCGGAAGACTTGGTTCTACCTTCGGAAGTTCTTCATATACTTTGGAAGGAAAACTACTTAGTCTCAAAAGACTTAGTTTTCCTTCGGAAGTTCTTCATACTTAAGCTTCAAAAGATCTTTAACTTGTCTTTGGAAGAGCAGCTTTAGTTTCGGAAGACTTCTTCAATTGTACTTCAAAATATTCTAAGTGTTGTTTTGGTTGCACCAGCCTCATATGATCCAACAAACTCCCTCTAGGCTGATGCTACCACAACTTCACTTCCTTCTGCTCCTTAAGGTCTTTAACACCAGGGAAAGAAGATATTTATCTGTCTCCTTATTCATCCCTGATGTGGTGGTGAGGAGCTTGTACAAGTCATTCGTGGATAATAGATCAAGTCTGTTGTTCTAAATGACATGCACCCTTTGTTGCATCCCTCTGAAGAGAGTTTATTGATGGGAATTGTAGTCATATTCCCATCTAACTATAAGATCAGAAGTTGAGCCTTCAACCATCTGAAGGAATGGTTTTCCTTTTGTAGTTGTGCCTTCTTCCTCATCCTGTGCTCTCTTTTTTCAACTCTTCTTTAGTCTTGGCTTTCTTTGTAAGCTTAGCCAGATGAAGACTGCTCAGATGATTTCTAATGTGAGCAGCAACTTGAGAGTTGGAGGGATTGGAGAATGGTTTCACTGCTAACTCGGCAAGGTCAAATCTGCTGGAGTGTAACAGAGATGAAGTATCAACCCTGTTTACTTCACCATTCTCTCTTTCCATAGGAAAGCTGTGTGAAGGTTCATCGAACCTCCACTGGACTATTTGTTTTCTAGGATTGAGGGGTTTGGATTGAAGCTTGTCCCCCTTCCTAGTGTCCAGCAGAGTCACCAGTCTCCTTCTTAACTTCTTCTCTTCTTCTGTAAGAACATCTGAATTGGTTGCAAGAAGTTGGAGAGCTTGGTCTAGTGTTCCCATAAACAGATCAAGGAATGCATCTCTTATGAGGGAACTAGAAGAGCCATCAGTGTATTTCAGCTTAGTTGACTCTTCCTCACAAGAGAGTTGCTCAATGTTATGCAGTTGATGAGCTTCCTCTTGATCTCCTTGAATTCTTTTAAGGTTAGGGGCTTAGAAGGTTCAGAAGATGGTTTGGGTATAGATTGTGTTTTGGTTGTGTTTTGGGTTTAAGGCTGATGGTATGGGTTCAGGGGTGTAAGGCTCAGTGTTTGGTTCAGTTTTGATGGGGAAGGGAAAAGATGTGGGTGTAGGTTATGGTTTGGGTGCTGGTTTGGGTGTTGGTTTGGGTGCCTTCCTCTGAATACTTGGTCTTTGAATTACCTCCTGCCTTCTTCCTAAGTGAATGTCAGCCTTGATGTTGCTGACATGTCGCTGTAAGGTCTTCTCTGACATAGGACCCACTTGCCTGCCGGTGAAGCCATGGGCTTTGAGATAAGCTTTCATCCATTTCTTATCTCCTTCACTCTTAGCAGCTACAAGCTTTGCCTCTTCCTCCTTCTTCTTCTTCTCCCTTAGCTTCTCCATGGCAGTCCTCTTCCTTTCTTTGTTGATTTGATCATATCATAATGATTAGGTGCCAACTCCTTTTAAGAATAGCCTCTAAAGCAGAGAAAGGCTATCCTCTCCTTCTTCTCCCTTTCCATAGCCCCCTCCTTCCTTTTCCTCTTCTCCTCCTCTTTGGCCAACCTTGTTGCTTCCTCTTTTTCTTTTTGTAGAAAGGTTACCTTCTCCAGCTTTACAAGCTCATCAAGTGGGAGTAGAAGGATATCTTCATTAACTACTCCCAGGCTGATGAGCCTGTCTATAACCTCCACTCTCCTCTTGTTGTTGATACTTTCTTGAGCGGCTGCTGTTGCTTTGCTGCTTGCAGCCAACAGCTTCCCAGTATCAATTCTTCCCTTCTTCTTAAGCTTTTCCAACCTTTCCTCCTCTAGAAGCTCCTCAGCAGTGAGCTTCCTCTTCCCCATAGGATCAGAGGAAGATTCAGCCTTTAGAGACTCAAGTTTAGAGGATTTAGGTTGGGGAAGTAAGTTCAATTATTCCTTCCGCAGCTTGGATTTCTGCTTCAGAAGTAATTAGAACTGCACTACCTGTCCCTTCCAAATTGGTTGCTGGGCCATGAGCCTGTATATCCCCTTCGAAGTTAATATCAGGTTCAATAGGGACCTTAAGTTAACTAACTTTGTTTTCAGAGGTAGGTGGTGCATTCGGCCTTTGAAGCTCCTCAGCTCTAAAGTAGGCAACGGCTACATCCAGGGAAGGTTGTTCAATGGATGAGCTTATCAAAAATGTGTTTAAAAACCTGTTAAGATCTATAAGCATTCTGGATCCACATGAATAGTAATGAGAGATATTTGAGGGAAGATGGTTGCAGGGTGTTGTTGTGTAGGGTATAAAGAAGATATGGCATTAAGGGAAGTTGTTGTGATAGCAAGGCAGGGTTCCTCATGTCTTTGTTTCTATACATTCTCCCCCTTTTTAGTAGCATCATCTTGAGAAGTAGATGAGCTAGAGGAAGAACTTAAAGAAACCTGAGTATGTACACGCCTAACAGACTTCTCAATCGTTGTCTCAACTAGTTGAGTCTTGAGATTTTCAATCTTAAGTTGCTAAGTAGCAGACCTGTCCTCTAAAGTCTTAACCTTTGATTCATGGTTTGAGACTTTAGAAAGCAGGTCTCTGATAATGAGTTTCAGGCTACCCTCATCTTCTTTTAAAGAATCATTAAGAGATGATATAACATACCTAGTATGTTCATCATCATCACAAGTAGTGGTTTCTTAGTGCCCTGGATACCCTTGTGTGTTGATATTTCTTTCAAAGTCATCAAGGGGCAAGGTTGCCATAGACTCAGTCCCACTTCTGTTACTACTGTCTGGAGAGGTTAGTGAAACACTCTCAGTAGTAGCAGCTGAGCCTACATGAGTCACATCCATACCAGTCTGACTCACCTCAGTTAGGTATAGCTGATGTGGGCTAGACATTAGAGGTTCCCTGGGGCTCAGTTGATCTTGAGAATGGTATGGTAGATCAACATCATGGCCCGGATTAAACATAATGTCCTCATCAGGTATGGTTGATAGGTCAATAAGGGTTAGGGAGGTTAAATCTAATGACCCGGGACCTTGGTCAGCACCTACGGGTTCTTCTGCGAGAACAGATGACCCGATGATGTTGGTGTCCCTTTTTGGCTGCTCAAGGGAGTGTTGAGACTCACCTTAAGGGCTAAATGCTTGGTTTGTGGGCTTGTTAGCTTGAGACTGAGGAGACTCAATGCTGACATTGAGGTTAATTGTGGAGGATGGTTGGACCTCTGGCTGAGTGTGAGGCCCCGTTTCCGGAACACTTACAAATTGGATCGTCATAGCATATAACATTTTAAAACATACATTACTTTTGCAGCGGAATTCAAAAACTTTCATTTATAATTAAAACATGTTGTTTCATTACATTACGTCATTCATTTACATAACAAAATACAATAACATGTTAAAATGTGGATGCCAGCCTCAAAACGCTCCTAGTAGCTTATGCATCCATGCCTGCAACTCCTCAGCATCAACAAAATACCTGCCAACTATTATGCATACAAAAAGTCAACGACTCTAAGTGAGTTCTAGTTTTATAAATAAAATACTTTACTTTCTTTGGAAACCAAGACTTTGCATTCGTTCGTGGTCACACAACATACATACTCATTGATAATAATTATTATTATCTGTAGGGTTTTGAACAAGTTTAACAGATCTATTTTATCCATATAAAATAGAAAACGCAAGGGAATATCAGTTAAAAAACTTGTTACAGTTAGCATATATATAAAACATTTTTATATTTATCTGTTAAAACCCCATATGGATCGATATATGAAATCATGCTTATAAACAACCATAGAAGGTTTGAAAAACTACCTTCAACAGTTAGGTCGGCAGAAGGTGAACGAAGATGGCAGCTTCCAAAATAGGAGGCCTCAAGCAGGTCTACCCACGAGCCACCAACAAGAACACAGGTTTGCTAGGTTTTTCACTTGTGAAAACTCTGACTTTTTCTCTTGACCGATCGAGAGAAAAAGGGAGTTCTACACTTTTCGTTTTTACCAAAAGGTAAAGTACTCAGAGAGATTAGAATGCAATCTTATATTGCATGTCTTGGAAACATAAAATTCAGGAGAGAAAAGTGGGTGGCCCAGCCCCTTTAACCCATCCGCATTTCTTCACATATCATCCGCATTTGTAAATGCGAATGAAGTTGTTCTCCCACATTTGTAAATGCAGATGAAGTAATTTATCCGCATTTCCAAAATGCTCATCCGCATTAGTTAATGCGGATGAATGTTTCCATCAGCATTTCCAAAAATGCTTAACCGCATTTCTTTCATATGAAAATGCCGATTGGGTTTCTTCATCCGCATTTATAAATGCGGATGAGTAAACAACATCTGTATTTGTTCAACCACATCAAATGCAGCTGTTTTAAACAAATGCAGATGAATTAATATTCATCTCTCTTTGAAATAAATTATCCATATAATTCATTTACAACACAAGTGTAAATATTTGGAAACCCAATTTCCAAATATTCTAATATTTATTTATATGATCATATCATAAAACAAATATCTTTGGTGTTTGTCTAGCTCATTATTGGGTATGACCCGACTTGGATCATAACGTATTAGCCACATCAATTCAATATGTATTTTGGGCAGATCATTTCCAACAATCTCCCACTTGCGCAAGATACATAAAGGATTGATGCAAGTAGCAAATACCACCTAACAACGGTTTACTACCCCTAATACGCATGACTAAGTGCCATTCAATAACATCATCCATTTCAAGTCCCTTACTTGAAATGATTTAGGTGAATCAAATCATATATCCTTTTGTTTTAGATGTCATGTTAAATCCAAAGACACGGAATGATCATTCCCTGATGATTTAACTTTATCAGGCCTTAGACATCTCACTCTCAACGAATAAGAGGAACAAATCCCATCTTGACTACATACGTTTCTCATAACCACCTTGTATCACACCTGAACATAGCCTTGTGTGTTGTCCATTATTTTAGAATAGCAAAAAACTATATCAAGGTATTATATTTGGTGAATATCAAAACCCAATATGTATCTCAGGTTGGAGGATACTATGATGTTCGCCTTTACTCAAATTTACTTATGATCTATCACAAGATTCCATGTAGTAAAATTTGAGGGCGGGTCAGTCCAATTTTTATATCCTATAAATATCCATGAACCTTGGAAGCGAACCCTCGCTCTATATTCATACCTTATGAATATCCGCCAATCCAAGTTCATGATAGTCTTACTTTCATATTTGTTCCCACAAATATGAGCGACTACGGACATTTAGAATAATTAACTTATTCACGGATATAAACATGCTAAAATGTAAAATAACTCAAAGTATCATAATTATACAAAAGAGTTAAAATTTACAATCATTTTGATATTTAAATACTGAAAAGATCAAATCCAATCACTAGAATATCGAAGTCCTAAGGCACAAGTATGACTCTCATGCTTTGGCCTTTCAAGGAGCTTCGAGTGGATCCGCAATGTTTTGATCAGTGTGAACTTTGCGAATACATATCTTTCCTTTTTTAACTTCATCCCTTATGTAGTGGAACTTTTGATGTGCTCGGGGTTCCTTGATTTGAGCAATCGCACCCTCGTTGTCACAAAAGATCTCTAGAGGGTCCTGAATGGTACGGACCACCCCTAGGTCAGCAATGAACTTCCTTATCCATGCAGCTTCTTGAGCTGCCAATAAGGCGGCGATGTATTCCGATTCAGTGGTGGACAATGCTACCACATCTAGTTTTGCGCTCTTCCAAGAGACTGCTCCACCATTCATAATGAAAACATATCCCGCTTGTGATCTAGAATCATCTCGATCAGTTTCGAAACTCGCATCCGTGTAACCCTTTACAACGAGTTCCTCCTCACCAGAGCCATATATTAGAAACATATCCTTAGTCCTTCTAAGATATTTCAATATACTCTTAACCGCCATCCAATGGCATTTTCCCGGATGTTGCAGGTATCTGCTTGTCATGCTCAAAGCGCATGACACATCCAGTCTAGTGCATATCATAGCATACATGATGGATCCTATAGCAGATGCATATGGGACTTCCTTCATTCTTTCTTGCTCATTCTTTGAGCTTGGACATTAAGATGTACTCAATATTATCCCTCTTTGAATAGGTACCATAACTTTCTTAGAGTTTTCTATCTTGAACCTTTTCAAGATTTTATCAATGTATGCACTTTGGTTTAAACCTATCAACCGCCTTGATCTATCCCTATAGATCCTTATTCCTAAAATGTAGGCAGCTTCACCAAGATCCTTGATGGAAAAACAACTTCCAAGCCAGGTTTTTACACCTTCCATGGTTGGAATGTCATTTCCAAATAGTAGTATGTCATCAACATACAATACTAAGAATGTAATAATGCTCCCACTAGCTTTTTTATACACACAAGCTTCATCAGCGTTCTTGATGAATCTAAATTTCTTGATCTCTTCATCAAAACGTTGATTCCAACTTCTTGATGCTTGTTTCAATCCATAGATTGATTTTTTTAACTTGCATACTTTGTTAGGATGTTATGGGTTGACAAAACCATCAGGCTGAACCATATAGACAGTCTCTTCGAGATGTCCATTAAGGAAAGCGGTTTTGACATCCATTTGCCAAATCTCATAGTCATAATATGTGGTAATGACAAATAATATCCTAATTGACTTTAGCATTGCCACGGGTGAGAAAGTTTCATCATAATCAACCCCTTGAGTTTGAGTGAAACCTTTTGCTACAAGTCTTGCTTTATAAGTATCCAAGTTTCCATGCATATCGGTTTTCTTCTTGAAAACCCACTTACATCCAACCAGTTTGGAGTTAAGTGGTAGTTAAACCAATTCTCATACTTGATTGTCATGCATGGATTGCATCTCTACGTTCATGGCTTCTAGCCATTTGTCATAATCCGAATTGGACATTGCATCATGGTATGTAGTTGGTTCATCCGAGTCAATCATATAGCATCCATTCATGAAAAATCCATATCTTTCAGGTGGAATGCTAATTCTACCAGATCTACAAACTTTTTTTGTGTATTGATTAACCACTTGATCATTATCAATAACCTCTTGTTGATCGCTAATTTCAACCAAACGTGTATTGGCTTGTGGTTCTTGATCCTCATCAAATTCCACTGTTCTATACGTCGTTCCTTCCATAAGGAACTTAGTTTCCAAGAACTCAGCCTTTCGGGCAATAAATACCTTTTGCTCTGTTGGATCAAAGAAGTAATATCCCATACAGTCTTTGGGATATCCAACAAAATACACTTAGTGGATCGAATTTCAAGTTTGTTTTGGGAGTTGCGTTTGACATAAGCCTCACAACCCCATAACCTTAAACATGATAATGATGGAACCCATCCATGCCATATTTCAAAAGGTGTCTTGTCATCTTTCTTCGTTAGGGCCATATTTTAAATACGGACTGCCGAGAGCAATGCGTAACCCCAAAATGATAGAGGCAATGTGCTTCTAGCCATCATAGATCGAACCATATCCAATAGAGTTTGATTCCTCCTTTCGGACACACCATTATGTTGTGGTGTTCCTGATGGAGTGAGTTGCGAGATAATTCCACAACTCCTAAGATGATCTTGAAAGGCATCATTAAGGTATTCACCTCCTCTATCCTAACGAAGTACTTTGATGGTTTTATTGAGTTGATTTTCAACTTCATTTTGGAAGACTTTGAACATTTCAAAGGCTTCATCTTTGTGTCTTAACAAGTACACATACCCATAACGACTATAATCATCGGTAAAGGTAATGAAGTATCTTTCACCATTCCTTGTCATTGTCTTAAAAGGACCACATACATCCGAATGTATGATTCATAATAAATCTTTTGCCTTTTCGTTAGTACCACTAAAGGGCAACTTGGTCATCTTTCCTTGTAAACAAGATTCACACTTATCAAATGAACCATTTTCATTTGTTTCCGAAAGACCATTCTTTTGAAGTGTTTGGATCCGATTCTTGTTTATATGACCAAGACGACAATGCCAAAGATATGAATTACTTAAACCCACTTTAAGTTTCTTGGTGCTTGATTGGTATAACGAGTTATTAAAGGATGAGTCATCATGAACCAATTCATAGATACCATTAAAAGGCATAGCCTTAAAATAAAATGCATCATCCATAAAAACATAGATCCCATCATTTACAAACTTTAATACATAACCATATTGTTTTAAAAAGGAAACATAAATTATGTTCCTAGTCAAACTAGGAGCATACAAAATGTTTTTCAGAACAACTTCCAAACCATTTGAAACCTTCAAAACATAATCTCCTTGGGCTTCGACTTTAACTTTTGCTCCGTTGCCCATGTAGAGACTAGTGTCTCCCTTCTTGAAAAGCTTATTTCTTTTGAACCCTTGCAACAAATTGCAAATATGAGTTCCACATCCGGTATCCAATACCCATGTGTTTGAAGAAATAACATTCAATCCAATATGAATCATGAAAGTTGTACCTGAGGTCTGCCCAGCATCCCTCTTGTTCCTTAACTCTTTGAGATAGGTTGGGCAATACTTCTTCCAATGCCCTATCTCACCATATTCAAAGCATGGATCGTTCTCCGTCACCTTAGGCTTCTTAAGCTTTGGTTTTGGAGGTTCGGCTCTAGCTTTTCCCTTACCTTTGATGGGTTTTTTTACAAGTTTTAAGAAGGATGTTTAACCATTTAAACAACAAAACGCAGCGGATGTATGGAGTTTAAAACTTGTGTTATATTCTGAAAATAAACATTTATATGTTCAAGAAAACAAACCCAAGAACAAGGATCATATATATGTGAAAAGAAATGCTATCAAAACCAACCATAGGATGTACATGAATACTACCTTTCTTGAACAAGCAAGTTGGATACGGATAAGAGGAGGAAGATGATGTTTCTTGAATGTCTAGTCTTCAAAAGAGAAGACCTCAAGCTTGTATACCCACAAACTCTTGCAAAGCACCAAACTTGTTAGGAAGTTAACACCCAAAAGACTTCTCTTCCAAGCTTCTATGTCCGTGAAAGTGAAGAGAAAAATGGAGAAGAGAGAGTTCTTTGCATGTGTGTGAGAGAGAGTGAGGTTGAGTGTATCTTCCAAGGGATTAAAGTCTTGTATTAAAACAAGACAAGGAATCCCAAGAAAGGCAAGAAGGGCGGCCGAAAGTTCTATTCAAAATGGGTTCCCCCCATTTTGATATAACACCCTTTTAATTCATTTTAATCACTCATTGAGTTATATAATTAAACCAATTTTAATCTTATAACTTAAACACTCTCATATTTGATGTTATTTAACTTATTTAAACAACATTACAAATAATATCTCATGAACAAAATATCCATATAATTTGTTCTATCTCAAATGCAATAATTCAGAAAACCCATTTTCTAAATTGGTGTCATGATTTATTTGCTTGATCATGATCAACAAATAAATGTTTAACGGTGTTTGCCTAGCTTGTTATTGGGTATGACCCGACTTGGATCATAACGTACTAACCACATCAATCTTGTATGTGTCTTGGGCATATAAGATCCAACAATCTCCCACTTGCACAAGATTCATAGAAGATTGATGCAAGCAGTAAATACCGCCTAACAACGGTTTACTACCCTTAATACGTATGACTAAGTGCCATTCAATAACATCATCCCCTTCAAGTATCTTACTCGAAAATGTTTTAGGTGAAACAATCATCTATCCTTTTGTCACAGATGTCATGTTAAATCTTAGAGACACAGAATGATCATTCTCCATTGACTTAACTTTAGCAGGCCTTAGACATCTTACTCTCAACGAATAAGAGGAACAAATCCCATCTTGATTACATACGTCTCTCACAATCACCTCGTGCTATACCTGAATTTAGTCTTATGTACTGCCATGTTTCAGAACAGCGAAGAACTAAGTCAAAGTATAATACCCGGTGAATATCAAGACCCAATATGTATCTCAGGTCAGAGGATACCAAATGATATTCGCCTTTACTCAAATTTACTTATGATCAATCAAGAAGATTCCATGTAGTAATATTTGAAATGCGGTCAGTCCAATATTTATATCCCATAAATATCTATGAACTTTGGCAGCAACCCTTTGCTATATATATTCATCCAAATGAATATCTACCAATCCAAGTTCATAATAGTCTTACCCTCATACTTGTTCCCACAGGCATGAACGACTACGGACGTTTAGAGTAAATGATTTACTCATGGATTAAACATGCAAAATTGGAACATTAGTTGAAACATTATATCCATATAATTCATTCAAGTAATAAAAGGTTCCAATATCCAAATACAAGATCACAAAATCAAATCCAGTCACTAGAATATCGAAGTCCCATGGCACAAGTATGACCCTCATGCTTTGCCTTTTCAAGAAGCTTCGTGAGTGGATCCGCAATGTTTTGATCCGTATGAACTTTGCGAATACATATTTTTCCCTTTTCAACTTCATCCCTTATGTAGTTGAATCTCCGCTCAATGTGCCTAGTCTTTTGATGTGCACGGGGTTCCTTGATTTGAGCAATCGCACCCTCATTATCACAAAGAATTTCTAGGGGGTCCTGAATGGAAGGGACAACCCCTAGATCGGCAATGAATTTCTTCAACCATGCAGCTTCTTGAGCTGCTAATGAAGCGGCGATGTATTCTGACTCTGTAGTTGATAATGCCACCACATCTTGTTTAGAGCTCTTCCAAGAGACTGCTCCTCCATTTAGGATGAAAATGTATCCCGATTGTGATCGTGAGTCATCCCGATCAGTTTGGAAACTCGCATCCGTGTAACCTTTTACCACGAGTTCCTCCTCACCAGATCCATAGATTAGGAACATATCTTTAGTCCTCCTTAGGTACTTAAGTATGTTCTTAACAGCCATCCAATGACTATTTCCAGGATTTTGCTGGTATCGGCTTGTCATGCTCAAGGCGCATGACACGTCCGGCCTAGTGCATATCATTGCATACATGATGGATCCATAGCAGATGCATACGGGATTCCCTTCATTTTATCTTGCTCATCCTTTGAGCTTGGACATTGAGTCGTACTCAATATCGTTCCTCTTTGAACAGGTACTGTACCTTTCTTAGAGTTCTCCATCTTGAACCTTTTCAAGATCTTGTCAATGTATGCACTTTGATTTAAACCTATCAACCGCCTCGATCTATCCCTATAGATCTTTATTCCCAAAATGTAGGCGGCTTCACCAAGATCCTTAATGGAAAAACAGCTTCCAAGCCAGGTTTTTATACCTTCCAAGGTTGGAATGTCATTTCCAAATAGTAGGATGTCATCGACATACAATACTAGGAAAGTGATGATGCTCCCACTAGCCTTTTTATACACACAAGCCTCATCAGCATTTTTGATGAACCCAAATTTAATTACTCTTCATCAAAACGGTGATTCCAACTTCTTGACGCTTGCTTCAATCCATAGATTGATTTCTTTAACTTGCATACTTTGTTAGGATGTTTTGGGTCGACAAAACCTTCAGGCTGAACCATATAGACATCTTCCTCAAGATATCCATTTAGAAAAGCGGTTTTGACATCCATTTGCCAAATCTCATAATCATAATGAGCAGCTATGGCAAATAATATCCTAATAGACTTTAGCATTGCAACAGGCGAAAAAGTCTCATCATAATCAACCCCTTGAGTTTGAGTGAAACCTTTTGCTACAAGTCTAGCTTTATAAGTATCCAAGTTTCCATGCATATCGGTTTTCTTCTTGAAAACCCACTTACTTCCAACTACCTTGGAGTTAAGAGGTGGTACAACCAAGTCCCACACTTGGTTGTCATACATGGATTGCATCTCAACATTCATGGCTTCAAGCCATTTGTCACAATCCAAATTGGACACTGCATCATGGTATGTGATTGGTTCATCGGAATCAACCACATAGCACCCATCCATGAAAAATCCATATCTTTCAGGTGGATTACTAGTTCTACCAGATTTGCGAACGTTTTGTGTGTGTTGATCAACCATTTGATCATTCTCAACATCCTCATGTTGAGTGCTAGTGTCAACCAAACGTGTATCGGGTTGTGGACCTTGATCCTCCTCAAGATCCACTGTTCTACTGCTAGCTCCTTCCATAAGGAACTTGGCTTCCAAGAACTCACCCTTCTTGGCAACAAACTCCTTTTGTTCCAATGGATCATAGAAATAATATCCCATAGAATCTCTAGGATATCCAATAAAAATACACTTAGTGGAACGTCTTTCTAACTTGTTTGAGGTGGGAGTCTTTACATAAGCCTCACATCCCCAAACCTTTAAATATGATAGAGATGGAACCCTTCCATGCCATATTTCAAAAGGTGTCCTTTCCACTTTCTTGGTTGGGGCCATATTCAAAATACGGGCCACAGAGAGCAAAGCAAAGCCCCAAAATGATAGAGGCAATGAGCTTCCAGCCATCATAGATCGAACCATATCTAATAGAGTTCGATTTCTCCTCTCGGACACACCATTGTGTTGTGGTGTTCCAGGTGGAGATAGTTGTGAGATAATCCCATAACTTCTAAGATGATCTCTAAAAGCATCACTCAGGTATTCACCTCCTCTATCGGTGCGAAGAATTTTTATTGATTTGTTGAGTTGATTTTCTACTTCCTTTTGGAAGGTTTTGAACATTTCAAAAGCTTCATCTTTGTGTCTTAACAAGTACACATACCCATACCTACTATAGTCGTCGGTAAAGGTAATGAAGTATCTTTCATTATACCTAGTCATTGGCTTAAAAGGACCACATACATCCGAATGTATGATACCTAATAAATCTTTTGCCCTTTCGGTTTTGCCACTAAAAGGCGCCTTAGTCATTTTGCCTTGTAAACAAGATTCACATACATCAAATGAATCATATTCACTTGCTTTTAAAAGACCATTCTTTTGAAGAGTTTGTATGCGCTTCTTGTTTATATGACCAAGACGGCAATGCCAAAGATAGGTGTCACTCAAATCTAATTTGAGCTTCTTGGTGGTTGTTTGGTACAACGAGCTATCATATAATGTGTTTTCATGAACCAATTCATAAATACCATTAATAGGAGTAGCTTTAAAATAAAAGATGTTATTTAAAGAAACATGAATTTCATTTTCAATAAACATCAAAACATAACCATATTGTCTTAATTGTGCAACTGAAATAATGTTCCTAGTCAAACTAGGAGCATACAAAACATTGTTCAAAATTGCTTCCAAACCATTTGGAAGCTTCAGGATGTAGTCCCCTCGGGCTTCAACTTGAACTTTTGCCCCATTCCCCATGTAGAGGCTAACATCCCCTTTGTTGAAGTTTTTACTTCTTTTGAACCCCTGCAACAAATTGCAAATGTGAGTCCCACATCCGGTATCCAATACCCATGTGTTAGAGGATATTATATTTAGATCAATATGAATCATGAAAATTGTACCTGAGGTCTGCCCGGCATCCCTCTTTGCTTTCAACTCTTTGAGATGGACAGGACAATTTCTTGCCCAATGTCCATCTCCCCACACTTAAAGCATGGGTCATCCGAAGCAACCTTTTGCTTCTTCTCCGCTGGTTTTGGTGGTGGCACTTTTACCACTCCCTTTCCCTTTCTCCCAACGTACCCTTTACCTTTGGCAACACTTGCCTTGGATGCGGGGTGAGGCCTCTTCTTGTTCCCACCTTCATTGATGGTGAGAACGGGTAAACTCCTTTTACCCATGGCCGCCTCGGCTGTCTTGAGCATAGAGTGAAGCTCAGTTATGTTCTTGTCCCAACCGTTCATGTTATAATTCATAACAAAATTGTCAAACCTTTTTGACAAAGAGTTGAGGATCAAATCCGTAGCCAACTCTTTCGAGACGGGACAATTCAGCCTTTCGAGGCGGTCTATGTGGCTCTTCATCTTAAGTACATAAGATGAGACCGATTGGGTATCATCCATACGACATGCATGGAGTGCTCGAACCGTTTCGAAGCGCTCTACCCTTGCTTGTTGTTGGAACGTTTCCTTCAACTGGGTTATCATGTCGTATGCTCCGTGATGTTCGTACTCCTTTTGGAGATCCGGAGTCATACTTGCCAACATGAGGCAAGACACTTGGACCGAGTCCTCAGTGTATTTCACCCAATTCAAGTAGGCCTCTTCATCTTCCTCATTGGGTTCATCGGGAATCGGATCGTCTAAGATATATGACCGTTTCTCTTGCTTGAGAACAATTCTCAAGTTTCGAAACCAATCAATGAAATTGTTATGGTTTAGACGCTCCTTTTGGAGAATGGTTCTTAGTGATAGGTTGTGAGCGGATGGAATATCATTATTTTCATTGTTGTTGGTGGCCATCTACAAAATTTAACAAGGTTCAATTTTAGTATTTACGATATTATCATTTTTAATTATAAATCTCTTTTATGTGTCATACACAAAATAAAATTCTAGAATCCAACGTCACATTTAAATAGTGGTTAGGTGATCTTTATCCCATTATTTAAATTAACAAGGTAGTCAACGTTTGACAATTGCAACCCTTTGCAACTTCTAGGGTATGGGATCGACTTAAACATCTTATGTATAGTCGGCATGTTAATCCCATCAACACCTTTTGTAAACCATATTGTAGGTGATCCATTTAACATGGTTTGCAAATCAAGTTACCCTACTTACACACACATGTGAGTTTACCAATATAAGTGGTTAGGTGATCTTTATCCCACAAATATGGCATTCCCACCTTGAATCACTAGTTCCCTCAAAATGGTTAGGTGACCTTTATCCCATTAAGAGTTTTCAAGTGACTTAAGTGTTGTGTAAAAGGATGGTGATAAACTTGTTTTCAAAAGACATTTTAAGTTTTCATAATTCTAGTTTAGAAAACTCTATGTACCTTGCATTTGCATGCTTTCAAATACATGGTACCCTATGGTTCTTTTAATAAAACACCTTTTATTTAAAATCATTAATCCTTTTAATAACCTTTTATTAACCACTTAATGATTAAGAACCATTTATTTTCAGCTTGTTATGTTTATAAATTTGTTAGTTATGCATATCCATATATCAAACAACCAACATAAAACAAAACAACCAAACAAGCACAACCATTCAATCATATGTGCATAACCATAGCCACTAAGGTGACCACACTTGTTTGCCATCACAAGTGTTGTCACTAGGTCTTTCCTAAGGGTTAATAATGACACATTAAAATGTGTCCAAGAACTCCCACTCGAATCCACATCCAAATGCTTCAAGTGTCCATGTCTTTTGAGTTCTTCCTTTGTATCTTTCCTTGAGTCTCCAACTTGTGCATCTTCTTTTACAAAATCATATCCTAATACAATTTTTCTAATAAAAGAAATGCACCTAATCTATTTATTACATAACCAATGAATAAATAAATTACAACCCAAAAGATACAAACACCAAAATTATTATTACAACCCTTTAATGAATAAAACTAAACATGACAATCACATTCATCCAAAACCAAAACACATTAGGTCAAGGCTATGTTATGCACCAAAATATGTATCAAATACAACATCCAAGAACAACCATGAACTCCCTTTTTAACCCTTAAAGTTTCGGCCAACATAAACCCAAACTTTAGGGTTTAGTCCAAACAAAACAATCAACCACTTGATGTTAATCTTTCAAGGTTTATTCTAAAGCATGTGAGATAAACTTTGAAAGATAAGGGATTCATTTATCCATATCAAAACAGCCCCTAATGGGTTGAAAAAGTCCAACAAAACTAACTTTTCTTGGACTTTTGAAGCAAGTTTTCCACATAACCGGCTCTAGATGCCATTGTGGGTTTTTACAAGTTTTAAGAAGGATGTTTAACCATTTAAACAACAAAACGCAGCGGATGTATGGAGTTTAAAACTTGTGTTATATTCTGAAAATAAACATTTATATGTTCAAGAAAACAAACCCAAGAACAAAGATCATATATATGTGAAAAGAAATGCTATCAAAACCAACCATAGGATGTACATGAATACTACCTTTCTTGAACAAGCAAGTTGGATACGGATAAGAGGAGGAAGATGATGTTTCTTGAATGTCTAGTCTTCAAAAGAGAAGACCTCAAGCTTGTATACCCACAAACTCTTGCAAAGCACCAAACTTGTTAGGAAGTTAACACCCAAAGACTTCTCTTCCAAGCTTCTATGTCCGTGAAAGTGAAGAGAAAAATGGAGAAGAGAGAGTTCTTTGCATGTGTGTGAGAGAGA
The DNA here is from genome assembly GCA_025506505.1 of Flaveria sonorensis. Classification (NCBI taxonomy): domain Eukaryota; kingdom Viridiplantae; phylum Streptophyta; class Magnoliopsida; order Asterales; family Asteraceae; genus Flaveria; species Flaveria sonorensis. Next base: position 29,177,879 of record CM046430.1, on the reverse strand, counting down.
GTGAGGTTGAGTGTATCTTCCAAGGGATTAAAGTCTTGTATTAAAACAAGACAAGGAATCCCAAGAAAGGCAAGAAGGGCGGCCGAAAGTTCTATTCAAAATGGGTTCCCCCCATTTTGATATAACACCCTTTTAATTCATTTTAATCACTCATTGAGTTATATAATTAAACCAATTTTAATCTTATAACTTAAACACTCTCATATTTGATGTTATTTAACTTATTTAAACAACATTACAAATAATATCTCATGAACAAAATATCCATATAATTTGTTCTATCTCAAATGCAATAATTCAGAAAACCCATTTTCTAAATTGGTGTCATGATTTATTTGCTTGATCATGATCAACAAATAAATGTTTAACGGTGTTTGCCTAGCTTGTTATTGGGTATGACCCGACTTGGATCATAACGTACTAACCACATCAATCTTGTATGTGTCTTGGGCATATAAGATCCAACAACCTTTCCCTTTGATGTACCCTTTGCCTTTGGCAACATTTGCCTTGGGATCAGGGTATTGCATTTTCTTGTTGCCTCCCTCATTGATCATGAGGACCGGAAAAACCCTTTTAGCCATCCCCGCCTCGGCTGTTTTGAGCATTGCGTGGAGTTCACCAATGCTCTTGTCCCAACCATTCATGTTATAATTCATGATAAATGTCTCAAACCTTTTGGTTAGACCATTAAGGATCAAATCCATGGCCAACTCTTTCGAGACGGGACAGTTTAGCCTCTCAAGGTGATCAATATGGCTCTTCATCTTAAGTACATAAGATGATACTGATTGAGTTTCAGCCATGCGACATGCATGAAGCGCTCGAACCGTTTCGAAGCGCTCTACCCTTGCTTGTTGAAGGAACATTTCCTTCAACTGGCTAATCATGTCGTACGGCCCATGATGCTCCAAATCCTTTTGGAGCTCAGGAATCATGGTTCCCAACATGAGGCAAGAAACCTGTACAGAATCCTCTGTGTGTTTAACCCAATCGTTATAGGCATCAACATCATTAACGTCAGGTTCATCGGAAATGGGATCGTCTAATACATAGGATTTCTTCTCCTGCATGAGAACAATTCTCAAGTTTCAAAACCAATCCATAAAATTATTATGGTTAAGACGATCCCTTTCTAAGATAGTTCTTAGTGATAGGTTATGGACGGTCGGGGTGGGAGCGTTGTGGTTTGCTGCCATTTCTACAAATATTAACAAAGTTCAATTTTAGTATTTCCGGAAAAAGAAATTTTAATTATTAATACCCTTTCACGTCTCATAGAAAATTAATAATTAAAATCTAGAATCCAAAGTTACATTTAAATAATGGTTAGGTGACCTTTATCCCATTATTTAAATTAACAAGGTAGTCAACACTTGACAATTGCAACCCTTTGCAACTTCTAGTTTTATGGGATCGGTCAAACATCTTTATGTTAAGTTGGCATGTTTAATCCTATCAACACTATTGTACGCCATGCTTCGGTGACCCTATCCACATGGTTTCCAACTCAAGTCATCCTACTTACACACACATGTGAGTTTACACATACAAGTGGTTAGGTGACCTTTATCCCACAAATATGTTAACCCCACCTCAAATGCACAAGTTTCCTAAATGTGGTTAGGTGACCTTTATCCCACAAATAGTTCTCAAGTGATTCGAGTGTCGTGTAAAAGGATGGTGTTAAACTTGTTTAAAAGGGATTTCAGTTTTCATTAATTCTAGTTTTTGAAAACCTTTTGTACCTAACATTTGCATGCATTCAAATGTGTGGTACTAATATGAAAACAATTTTCAAGGTTCTTTCAATAAAACCAAATTTTTATTGTGAACACATTAACTTTAAAAAAAACTTTTATTACCCATGTTAATGTTTCATAAGAACCAATTTTATGCTTGTTGTGGATATTAAATAGTTTAATCATTCATATCCATATATCACAAAACAATAATAAATCAATCACACAAGCATCACATGAGTTCATAATCGTAGCCTACTAAACTTAACATCACTTGTTGACTGAAACAAGTGAGTTAATAAGGTCATTCCTAAGGGTGAATATGACACAACATTTGTCTCGGTAAACTCCCACTTGATCCCAAATCCAAATGCTTCAAGTGTCCACCTTGTGTTGTGATTCTTCCAATCCATTTGGGTTTCCAAGTAGGCTTTGGCTTCCGCACCAGACTCCTTTGGGCCTTCATCTTCTCCTTTAAGTTGAAACCAAGAAAGGCAGCCTTGTTGCATCTTCTTTTACAAAATATATCCTAAATATATTTTTCTAGTAAAATTAAAATGCAACTAACCTATTTATTTTGCATACCAAATGAAAGATAAATAAATTACATACCCAATAGGAAGATTAAATACATTTAAATAATTACAAACCATTTAAATAATCAAATGCAAATCATAACACATTCATCGATAGGGTCTCGGCTTTGGTTATGAACAATTAAAACACATATCCAAATATGTAAGCAAAAATCCAAAAGCATCCCCTTGAACCATAGATTCTCGGCTGAAGCATAAACAGCCAAGAACCATGGTTTTGTTTCCAAAAACAGAATCATCCAAATGATTTAAATTTTTCAAGATTACAATATGCATGTCTAAAGAGATCTTGAAAAACAGGGGATACTAGGACTAAAACCTCTCGGCCTTTTGGTGAAACATCACCAAGAAATCGAATTTTTCAGTCCAAAAGAAGCATGTATCCATATAACCGGCTCTGATGCCATTGTAGGGTTTTGAACAAGTTTAACAGATCTATTTTATCCATATAAATAGAAAACGCAACGGAATATCAGTTAAAAAACTTGTTACAGTTAGCATATATATAAAACATTTTTATATTTATCTGTTAAAACCCCATATGGATCGATATATGAAATCATGCTTATAAACAACCATAGAAGGTTTGAAAAACTACCTTCAACAGTTAGGTCGGCAGAAGGTGAACGAAGATGGCAGCTTCCAAAATAGGAGGCCTCAGGTAGGTCTACCCACGAGCCACCAACAAGAACACCGGTTTGCTAGGATTTTCACTTGTGAAAACTCTGATTTTTTCTCTTGACCGATCGAGAGAAAAAGGGAGTTCTACACTTTTTGTTTTTACTAAAAGGTAAAGTACTCAGAGAGATTAGAATGCAATCTTATATTGCATGTCTTGGAAACATAAAATTCAGGAGAGAAAAATGGGTGGGCCTAGCCCCTTTAACCCATCCGCATTTCTTCACATATCATCTGCATTTGTAAATGCAGATGAAGTTGTTCTCCCACATTTGTAAATGCTGATGAAGTAATTTATCCGCATTTCCAAAATGCTCATCCGCATTAGTTAATGCGGATGAATGTTTCCATCGGCATTTCCAAAATTGCTTAACCGCATTTCTTTCATAAGCAAATGCCGATTGGGTTTCTTCAGCCACATTTAAAAATGCGGATGAGTAAACAACATCTGCATTTGTTCAACCACATCAAATGCAGCTGTTTTAAACAAATGCGGATGAATTAATATTCATCTCTCTTCGAAATAAATTATCCATATAATTCATTTACCACACAAGTGTAAATATTTGGAAACCCAATTTCCAAATATTCTAATATTTATTTATATGATCATATCATAAGACAAATATCTTTGGTGTTTGTCTAGCTCGTTATTGGGTATGACCCGACTTGGATCATAACGTACTAGCCACATCAATTCAATATGTATTTTGGGCAGATCATTTCCAACATTATCTTCATTACCGTTCATTCATTCCTTCTTTCATTCATTATTATCGTACACCTTCATATGGATCCTGTCACATGCAATACCCCCATCTCCTAATGAAGGCAGTACGAGGGTACGTGAAAAGGATCCCCTTCGAGTCAATCTCAAGAATTGAACTCCCTTCGAGTCAATCTCAATGATTGCACTCCCTTCGAGTCAATCTCAATGATTGCACTCCCTTCGAGTCAATCTCAATGATTGAACTCCCTTCGAGTCCATCTCAAGGATAGGCTCCCTGTGTGCATCCTTCGGGTTAGCTAAACCACACACAGTTGAGCTAACGACAACATGGTCGTGCACCTCACTTCAATTTGCTTGCAAGACTTCCATTCATTCGTTATGTTCCACTTTTCATTATTGTTATCTTTCACTTCGTTACATAATACTTTACATTCATTCATACATACATCATACCACGTAAAGTCATAACATAATACATACGTTTTGAAAACAGTTTAACGTGGAAAGATAACACGTCACAAATATCATAAACATCAACAGGCATAGCCATCATATCATATCAGAACATATCTCAACCATCAACCTCTTAAGATCCTCAGAAATACCTAGGTTCATAATGAAGAGCAGTTGAACATCTCGGGCGCATGAGCTTCAAAATTCTAAGGAAAATAGTCTAGGTGCATGAGCGCTATTTGGGGGCTTGACCACTATGTAGGCGCATTAATACTGCTTGGGCGCATGAACACTTAGGCGCAGGAGCAAATTTTTGGGCGCATGAGCACTGTTGGGGCGCATGGCCAACACTTAGGCGCATGACAACTCCTGGGCACATGGGGTACTGTTTGGGCGCATGGCTTACACTTAGGCGCATAGGCACTCTTGGGTGCATGACCACTAGTTGGGCACATGACCACTAGTGGGGCGCATGACCAACACTTAGGAAAAATGGTTGTGGGTGCATGGGAACAATCTGGACACATGAGCAAGTTTTGAAATGTTATGTATACCACAACCAACACCCGAACACCAATATAACACCTCCTATCACAGATCTAACGTACCACAAGCACCAAAAACATGCTACATCTCAAATCTAACCCACAAACAGTCTCTAAACATACTACCACATAACAACAGTCGAACATCAAAACTAAAACATGTGGTTACATAAAAAAAGGCTTTGCTTGGTATGCATAACAGCCCTAATACTTTGAAAATCAATAAAAAGAGGGGTTTTGGAACTCACCTGTAGCAAATCTTTGAGCAACACACTTCCACCTACAATTCATCTCCTAAAACCTATAAAAACAAGTGCTAAACACCAAGAATCTTGGTCTAGAATCTGAAAATTTTGTTGAAACCAAACATATACTCAAGAAAACTCACCTTTTGCAGATTCTTCCTCCTCTCTCTCTCTAGAACCAAGAGTTCTTCTTTCTTCCTTTTCAGCCAAGAACAATGGTGTGGAAGAAGAAGTGGGCGGCCATACTCCTTTAAACCTTAAAATAATAAGGTTTTGTACTTTGTACACTTTAACCACCTACACTTGTGTCCATTATCTTTTCTTTCTATTTACTTTCCCTTCCTCTTCTTTTAATTAAAATTCAGGGTGTTACAAGTCCACCCCCCTTAAATAGGTTTCGACCCCAAAACCTGTCACTTCTTGAACAGTCGCGGGTAATGCTGTCTCATCTCTTCCTTGATCTTATACGTAGGCTTGTTCCCCTTCTCGGCTCCACTGTACTCGCACAAGTGAAACCACCATTCTCCTTAGCCCTTCTCTTCCTTCCATCAGAAATGACCACCAGTTACTCCTCGTAGTTGGATCGTTCGTCCATCTCGGTATTCTCTAGTGACACAATCGTATTCTCATTGATTGAGCACTTTCTCAGACGAGATACATGGAACGTCAGATGAATCCCACTTAACTCGTCGGGTAACTCCAGTCGATACGCTACTTCTTTTACCTGAGCAACGATTTGGAATAGCCCTATATACCCCGGTATTAGCTTTCCTTGATTTCTGATTCGGATGATCCCCTTTCCAAGGCAAGGCTTTCATCCTTACCTCATCATCGCAGGTAGGCACCGAACTCTTGTAGGGCGCGGTTGATCAAACCACCTTCTTACAACACTCGGTGTTTGCCTCATAGGCTGCTAGCCAATTCATCTTAAGGTGTATGCCTATCCACTTACGTCTGTCCTGAACAGTCTAGCAGGAAACATGTGCTCTCTCACTTCTATCGCGCCATCCTCTGGGGCATCAGCTAACCTAGTGGACTTACCAATAGCAATTTCTACATCGAAGGCTCATCGATCTTCCTAATCCTAGCGTCCAACTTAACACAAAGGCAGCAGGAACGAAACTACTAATAGCACCACAATCAAAGCATATATGCACAAATTTAAATTACCAGAAACGTACCTGACATCAAGTCGAAGTCTGCTCTAGCCTCCTCCCGGTTAGGGCAAATGCTCTAACCTTCATCCTCTGTTCTCCTTATTTTGAACCCTTTGCCTTGCCTTGGAGATCTCAGCCCTTGACTTCATGCAGTCTCTGCTCCTGTGTCCACCCTCACCACACCTGTAGCATCTCATCGTGTGACAATCCCTCGCTAGGTGGCCCTCCTTCCCGCATTGAAAGCAGAGATTCAATCCCCGCTTACATTCCCCCGCATGCCCCTTCCTACATTTCTTGCATGCCCTCACTTCCCCGGTTATCATCCTTTGATCATCTATCCTCACCTTCTTACCACCAACCTCAAATCCACCATCATCAACCTATCTTCCACTCCCATTCCTAACATAGCCCCACTCCTCCTCTACGTTCGTTATCGCCACCGCCTCTCGCTCGTCGTACAACCTCCCCGCCAAATTGACCACGACCTAAACATGCTTGGCCGGGCAGCGACCAGATGTCTGCGGATATCTGCCGGTATACCTTGAATGTACCTCTTGATGTTTCATGACACAGGCGTCACCTGATCTGGCACCAGCCTTGCCATCTCTTTGAACTTCGTCGTATACTGTTGATGCGTCATCGTTCCCGCCTCCAACTGCAGGAACTCTCTCTCAACTTTGTCAAGCTCCCTATGAGGGCAAAATTCCTCAATTACCAACCTCTTCAGCTCCTTCCACCTCATCCTCCCGATTGTCCTGGTACCCTAGGTTTGGACAATGTTGTCCCACCAGCACAAGGCCGAGTCCACAAACGAGTGGGTAGCAAACTTCACCTTCTGATCCTCGCGGCACTCGCTAATGTCCAGTACCGCCTCCATCTCCCTCACCCAACGATGGGTAGCAGCCACACTCCCATTCCCATCAAACATAGAGGGCCTACACCTTTGGAATGCTCTATAGCTGCATCCCTTTGTAGTCTCCTGCACAGCTTCCTCCTCCTCCTTATCGTCATTGGAGACAACCATATCAGTCTCTGATTGCTCCCTTCCCCTTAAACCTCCTTCCTTGCCTCCTCGTCTAGCGGTCTTCCTCTTCTCACTCTCCTTCTTCTCATCCTCCTTCACAGCTCTAATGACCTTGGTCATTACGGCTGGCAAAATCATTTGCATGACCTGATGGACTTCCTCTGCTACTGCCTCCTTCATTGAGGCTCTTAGATTAGCACTCCTATCCTCACCGTCCTGGTGACAAAGCTCTGGCTCTTCAGGAGCCGTCTCAGTAGTCTTAGCTCTGCTCCTCGTGACACGTGGCCTAACACTACATCCACCATGACCACCACCTTGTGAAGCCTCAGAAGACCTACCACCAGCCATCTCTAAACACTACAAGATTCAAACACCAACACGGTCATTCAAGGTAATAGCTCAGATTATGTCAAGTATAGTAAGTCCCTAATTACAGTGGCCAATTATGATTAGCCACTTTCTTTACTCTTCATTCCCTAAGCATTCCCTATCCTGACTACATCAGTATCTAAATCTACACAGAGCACACAAGCCACATAACATGCGCACATAATACCGGTTAACATTAACTTACATAAAACCCTTACAAAAAACTTTTACCTGTAGGCATGTAGCTACTAGGACTGGCATCCCTTTCCTTCTGTCCCATTCTCAGTTTAAGATTAGGTTTTGAAAATATTTTACCCGATTCTCTTAAACTTTGGCTCTGATACCAACTTGTGTGGCACCATTTCCGGAACACTTACAAATTGGACCGTCATAGCATAAAACATTTTAAAACATACATTACTTTTGCAGTAGAATTCAAAAACTTTCATTTATAATTAAAACATGCCATTTCATTACATTACATCATTCATTTACATAACAAAATACAATAACATGTCAAAATATGGATGCCAGCCTCAAAACGCTCCCAGTAGCTTATGCATCCATGCCTGCAACTCCTCAGCATCAACAAAATACCTACCAACTATTATGCATACAAAAAGTCAGTGACACTAAGTGAGTTCTAGTTTTATAAATAAAATACTTTACTTTCTTTGAAAACCAAGACTTTGCATTCGTTCGTGGTCACACAACATACTTACACATTGATAATAATTATTATTATCTTTATTACCATTCATTCATTCCTTCTTTCATTCATTATTATTGTACACCTTCATATGGATCCTGTCACATGCAATACCCCCATCTCCTAACAAAGACAGTACCAGGGTACACGACAAGGATCCCCTTCGAGTCAATCTCAAGGATTGAACTCCTTTCGAGTCAATCTCAATGATTGCACTCCCTTCGAGTCAATCTCAATGATTGCACTCCCTTCGAGTCAATCTCAATGATTGCACTCCCTTCGAGTCAATCTCAATGATTGTACTCCCTTCGAGTCAATCTCAATGATTGAACTCCCTTTGAGTCTATCTCAAGGATAGGCTCCCCATGTGCATCCTTCGGGTTAGCTAAACTGCACACAGTTGAGCTAACGATAACATGGTCGTGCACCTCCCTTCAATTTGCTTGCAAGACTTCCATTCATTTGTTATGTTCCACTTTTCATTATCGTTATCTTTCACTTCGTTACATAATACTTTACATTCATTCATACATACATCATACCACGTAAAGTCATAACATAATACATACGTTTTGAAAACCGTTTAACATGGAAAGATAACACATCACAAATATCATAAACATCAACAGGTATAGCCATCACATCACATCAGAACCTATCTCAACAATCAACCTCTTAAGATCCACAGAAATACCAAGGTTCATAATGAAGAGCAGTTGAACATCTCAGGCGCATGAGCTTCAAAATTCTAAGGAAAACAGTCTAGGTGCATAAGCGCTATTTGGGGGCTTGACCAATATGTAGGCGCATTAATACTGCTTGGGCGTATGAACACTATGCGGGCGCATGAGCAAATTTTGGGCGCAAGAGCACTGCTGGGGTGCATGGCTAACACTTAGGTGCATGACAACTCTTAGGAGCATGGGGTACTGTTTGGGCACATGGCCTACACTTAGGCTCTTGGGCACTCTTGGGCGCATGACCAATAGTTGGGCACATGACCACTAGTGGGGCGCATGACCAACACTTAGGCAAAATGGTTGTGGGTGCATGGGAACAATCTAGGCGCATGAGCAGGTTCTGAAATGTTATCTATACCACAACCAACACCCGAACACCAATGTAACACCTCCTATCATAGATCTAACGTACCACAAGCACCTAAAACATGCTACATCTCAAATCTAACCCACAAACAGTCTCTAAACATACTACTACATAACAACAGTCGAACATCAAAACTGAAACACGCGGTTACATAAAAAAAGGTTTTGCTTGGTATGTATAACAGCCCCAATACTTTGAAAATCAGTAAAAAAAAGGGTTTCTGGAACTCACCTGTAGCAAATCTTCGAGCAACACACTTCCACCTGCAATTCAGCTCCTAAAACCCATGAAATCAAGCTCTAAACACCAAGAATCTTGGTCTAGAAGTTGAAAATTTGGTTGAAACCAATCATATACTCAAGAAAACTCACCTTTTGCAGCTTCTTCCTCCTCACTCTCTCTAGAATCGAGAGTTCTTCTTCTTTCTTCCTTTTCAGCCAAGAACAATGGTGTGGAAGAAGAAGTGGGCGGCCATACTCCTTTAAACCTTAAAGTAATAAGGTTTTGTACTTTGTACACTTTACCCCTTGCAATTGTGTCCTTTATCTTTTCTTTCTCTTTACTTTCCTTTCCTCTTCTTTTAAATAAAATTCGGGGTGTTACACTGAGTGGGAGCCCTGAGTTCTACTCGAGCCTTTTTGATTGGAACAGAGGGGACCTGATCAATCAGAGTAGATTGATCAGGGGTTTGTTTGGGCTGTCTAGTGTATGCAATCTTGATTGGGTGGGAAGAAGTGATTGGCATTTTAGTGGTGGTGTCTGGTGTGGGTTCATTACCTGCTAGGCTTGTAGGGATGTCACAGGAGCCGTTGGCTCGCGCATACCTAGAAGAAGATCAGTGAATCTTCCAGAGAAGTTGGTGGACACCTTCTTCAAAGTGTTGAAGATGCCAGGCCGCATGTGATGGACTAGTAGAACATCTGCAAATTGTAATTTGCCCTGGTCCAGCTCACAGTTGATTATGTGCTGAATGAACCGGGAATACATGTAGAATGGATCTCGGGTGAGATTGTCGCTTAAGTTGTTCAGCATAAATCTTGAGTAGTTGAAGCGTAGGCCCTTTACCAACCAGTGGACTAGGCAGCCCAAATCATATGGGATTTGATCCCATCCCCCAGATTTGTTTGATAGGCAGTGCAGGATGATATGCAGCAAGAACTTCCAATTATAAGAGAAGTTAAACTTGTAGACTGTAGACTTGTGCACATCGCCGCCATATCCCATCTGAGTGTAAGTGTCTTCCAACTCAGATTTGGGGAATTCAGTAGGCGTGCCCTCATCATGAAGCTCTAGATGCTCCCTGATGGTTGAGTCAGCAATGGTGATCTCCTATCTGCAGATCCTCGATCTGATGACCCTTTCACCATTTAGTGTTTCATCATGACCATTGGCCCAGAATTCGGCCATGTGGTTAGAGTAGATGGTGGGGTAAACAGTGAGGGCAGTGAAGTATGCCGATTGGGACAGAAATTCGATGATAGGGGCAAAGTCGGTATCCTTTTAAGAATCAAGGATAGCGACCCGATTATGTTGTGGATTTAGGGCCATTGTTAAGAGGTATGGTTGGATTGAAGGAATTTGAGAGTGAGTGAAGAAGATGGTGGTAATTTGGGGCTTTTGTTGCGGTAAAGAAAGTAAAGAAAGAGAGTCGGAAATTTTAAATGGGGGTTAAAAAGCAAACCGATAAGGTGAAAGGACAGTTTAGGTTTCGATTTGACAGGGGCGGTAAGATAATACATTTAAAATATTCCAACAATCAACAATAAAATCTTACTTCTTATAGATTGGGGCCCAAAGATTTCCGTTACAAAGTAAAGGTGTTCTTCAGAAGGTAAACTTGCTTCCGAGAGAAAACACTTGTGTTTCTCAATATTGTCTTCCGATGCCATTTTTACTTCCGAAAGCAAATCATGTCTCAATGACAAGTTTGCTTTCGAGAGTACAATCTTTTTTCGAGAATAGAAGTTAGTAAGCTTTGGAAGTAAATTTGATCTAGATCAATTGTTCTTTCGAGGCTAAAAACTCTTTGGAAGATAATATTTTTGCAGAGGAATTTGCCTTCGGAAGATGGATAAAGATTTCTTCCGAGGGAAAATTTCTCTTCGGAAGTATTTACACTTAGACTTTTAAAGAAAGCCTTTTTGTAACAGGGCATAGATTGTAGTTAGACAACAGAGACAAGACATATTTAAAAAGGTTTTTCAAAAGAGAAGAACTAGTCAATATTAATCATCGTAATAGCTGTAATTAAATATTTAAATCTTTGTTCATCAAAGGCTTTAGTGAACAAGTCAGCATATTGTTCATTAGAATTCACTTTGACTAGCTTTATTAGATTTTTCTCATGAATATCTCTAATGAAATGATAACTGATGTTGATATGCTTTGTCTTGGAGTGCTTGACCAGATTTTCTATAATAGAAATAGCACTCTTGTTGTCTATGTAGATAGGAGTCTGCATGAAGTTGAAACCATAGTCCAGCATCTGATTCTGAATCCACAGCAGTTGAGCATAGCAGCTCATACCAGCAATGTATTCAACTTCAGCAGTTGATGTTGAGACACATGATTGCTTCTTGCATTGCAGGGAGATAATCATTCTACCTAGAAATTGACATCCTCCGGATATGGATTTCTTGTTGATGTTGCAGCCACCATAATCATTGTCAGTGTACCCATAGAGATTGAAGTCCTTATTCTTAGAATACCAGAGACACAGTTTGGGAGCTCCTTTAAGGTATCTAAGAATTCTCTTGGCAGCAATTAGGTGAGACACCTTAGGAGCAGCCTAATATCTTGTACAAATGCAGGTTGCAAACATGATATCAGGTCTACTTGCAGTGAGATACACCAGAGATCCAATAATCGCCCTGTACTGATGCTGGTCAGTATCCTCTCCCTCGGAATCAAGACAAATATTGTGATTTCTGGGTATAGGTCTCTTTGCTGGCTTACAATCTTTCATCTCAAATCTCTCTAAGATGTCCTTGACATACTTAGATTGATTGATGAAGAACCCTTCTTTCATCTGCTTCACTTGAATTCCAAGGAAGAAATCCATCTTTCCCATTGAACTCATCTCAAACTTCTTCCTCATGTTGCTTTCAAAGTCTTTGCATATTTGGTCATTTGAGGAACCAAATATGATGTCATCAACATAGACTTGAACAAGCAGCATGTCCTTCCTAGACTTCTTTATGAACAATGTCTTGTCTATGGTGCCTTTGGTGTAGCCATTCCTAAGATGAAACTGAGATAGGGTCTCCTACCACAGCCTAGGTGCTTGATGCAACCCATAAAGAGCTTTATCTAGTTTTCACACATAGTTGGGGTATTGTGGGTCTTCAAATCCAGGTGGCTGACACACATTGACTTCTCTATCAATATCCCTATATAAAAATGCACATTTGACATCAAGTGGATAGACAGTGAAGTTCTTGGATGCTGCAAAAGCAAGGAAGATTCTCACAGCTCAAGTCTTACAACAGGTGCAAAGACATCAGTGTAATCTATGCCTTCCTCCTATGTGTATCCTTGAACAACAAGACTTGCCTTGTTCTTGATGATCAAACCTCTATCATCTCTCTTATTTCTGAACACCCACTTGGTGCCAATGGGGACTTGGCAAGGTGGCAATGGACACAAGTTCCATACCTTTTGTGTGAATCCAGGGATCGATATATGAATTATTAGATTTGATTTTAAAAAGTATTGATTGTAGAATTACCAATACTTGCTGTTTAATTGATTAATGAACTTGAAATTGATCAAACAACATAAAGAACAATCAAAATATAATAATAATCAAACCACAATTGCTTAACAATTACAATCAATTGATTGTAATGCCTCTGCTGCTATTGATTCTATTATTGTGATTGTTATATGATCTAATGTTGCTTGATCGTCTGTTGATCATGTCCTGTTACATGTTCTTGATCTCTTGTTATATAGAGATCTTATTCTGTTCCTAAAACATTGCTAATCTTTCGCTATCCTGTTGCTATAATTAAGCTAACTTCCTATAGCTATCTGAATCCTTGCCACATTTATCAGCATAGGAGTTAGTGATTTACAATGAATTAAACACAAATAATATTGTTGATGTGATGTAATATCTTCGCTTGAATTAAATGTCTTCTGCTATCATTAATGTTGTTGATCTGTCACATTGACTTATTGACTTTTTGTTGACTACTTGATGATGTGAAATCATTCAAGTGTTAAACAGTCTTTCGTAGGAATTTATTCTTCCACAGGTACTTAGTCTTCCGCTGCAACACTTTAGTCTTCGGGGCTTGTTCTTCTGTGATTGTGCTTCAGCAGGAGGTCTTGTACTAAATCTTCGGTGGCAATCTCTCCTTTAGTAGCTTGACTTGATCTTTGGACTTGTTCAGTTGTTGTTGTTCTTTCGTAGGAGATCTACGGATGTACACTTCAGTTGTATTACTATGAACATCTACGGAAGAGCCATTTGTTCATCCGCAGTTGTTCTAACACTTAGTCAATTTTTCCAACTTGACTACATTTAATGTTTCCTGCAATCATACATAAATCAACACATATATTATGAGATACAATATATCATGCAATTCATAAACTCATCATGTACTCAATGCATTATATTATATCATCAAAATTATAATTACAAAGAGTGATTACAAGAGTTTGATACATCATCTAAACCTATACAATACGTCTAGACCTAACAATACTCCCCCTTAAGTTTAGACTCTAGTAGTCATGGGTTTAGTTCTTTCAGTTCTTGCACTCTTGCCAAAATCTTGGTATTGAAGTAGTTCATGACATTCTTTTGATCTTCATACTTATACTTGATCTGCCGTCTACTCATTCTCTTCAAAGTCTTGTATTTCAACCCAGGATATCCTCTTCAGTGGTTAGTGTTGCAACAACACTATTGTTAGACACCACGTCCAATTCATCCTGTTCTGAAATTCGTAGTTCTGTTATGGGCTTTATCTCTGTTCCAATCAACTGTCCAGCCTCAAACTTCCTTCTTTATGCGCCTTAGCATGTAGTTTGTCTATGACTTGAATCAGATGAACATATAGGCACAGGTCATTTTGAGCAGTTTGATCATTCAACTTTGGGAAGAATTTGTCATGTAAGTATGATGTGTAGCTTGGGTGCAGGAGTTTGATCTTAATAGGGTCAAATAATCTGATACTCAAGGCTTTCTTCTGGGGATCATTCCTCTGCAGCACCAGCTCTTTTGTCTTTTCAACATAACCCCATTCAGTGATGGGGTATGTATACTGATTTCCCTCAATGACTTTGATGGATGCTTTAGATTGATCTTCATAACCAAGTCTTTGCACAAATTCAACATCAACATATTGAGAAATGGATTGATGCCTCTTCTGTCTTAGTTTTCTTCTCTTATGTTCAGCATCCTCTCTTTTTACTTCTTTCATCATATCTCCCTTGAACCTGTGCCTAAGCTTAGCAATAAATCCAGAGAAGTCTCTACCTCTTGGACTGATTGGGTAATTGTGATAGGGATGTTTTTCAAAGTGATGAGATCAGCATCTGGAAGAGTAAAGAGGGTCTTCACCCATGGAAACTATTGTACCATTCTAGATGCTCTCTTCAGCATAACACAGTCCCATTCTGAATCAAATTTCCATGCTATTATCTTGTTTTCTTCTGCTGCACTTGGAGTTGACATCAGATCAAAAAGTTGAATTAAAGTAGTCTTCTATTCAGTGATCTCTCTGACAGCAGTGCCCAGAGGCCAGATTTTGTTTGGAATCACATCCCTTGGCTCTCTTATCATTTGTTCAGTTCCTCTGTGCATGTCTTTGACTTCAACTACAGTTGGCTCAGCAGAAGCTTGTTTGATTGTTGTTTGTATGCCATCATGCTCCTGAGCTCACCAACTGTTCTTCCTTTGAGTCATGCTGCTCATAATGTGACTTTGTAACCAGCAGATCATGTGTATCTGTCAGTTTGGTTGTGTCACAATGTCCTAATTCCTTCCTGATCTTCTCCATTGCCTTAACTTGGAGAAGGTTCATAGTTGTACACAGGCAGCATCATTCTCGCAAGCACTTCATATGGAAACCCATTATTAATTAGTCCATGAACATTGTAGAGTGAGGTCTTTCTTCTAGAATGTCTTTGATTATCAGTAAGCCAAAATCTTCAACTTCTCGAGCCACTTCAGCCGACTCTTCTTTTGTAAGCTCTTCCATTCCGCATCACTATCTTCTTTACTTGTTCCACTGGGGCTAAATGCTCTGGTGAATCTAGTTTTATTCTTTTAGTGATTCAACAGCAAATCGGTTGTTTCACCAAGATATTTCCTTTCTGCTGTAAGTGATCATGGTTGACTCACTTTGGATCTATTCAGATTCAGATAACTTCTTCTTTAACCTCTAATCTCATAATCATTTTCTCTCAGGTGTTCAGCTTGTTCATCAACAAGATCATTCAGGGCTTCAATCACCTCGTTGTCAATCATAATTATTCTATCAGTCTCTTCAGTCTACCTTCTAGTTAAATGATTGACTTATCTTTCTTAGCTATTAGTTTGTCTTTCTCACTCAGCCTTCTTCATTCTCCTTAATTTTCTATTTCGTGTTGCTCTTGAGGATCAGTTTATTTATACTCAGCTACCAAAGTAGCCTTTGCTTACATCTATCTTTCTTCTCTCAAATCTTTCCATCCATAAGCTATTATGTCAATGTAAGCACCCTCTCCTTGTTCAACTTCCTCAGTCACATCTTCCTTTTCAACTTCTATACAGATCTCCTCTGTATCAGCATCATTGTAAGTATCAAAAACATCCTCTTCCAGGTTGAGTCCTCGGTTAGTGTGGGCTATCAATGGGTTCAGGGATGTGGGTGAAGTGGTTGGTTTAAAGGTGTTGGTGGTGAAGTGATTGGTTCAGTGATATGGGTATAGAGTTGGCTCAATTGGACTTGGATGTGGGGTTAGCTGAGTGATCTCCTCATCAACTACTTCAGTTGAAGACAGTGTTGATAGTTGTTTATGATAGATCAGGGGAGATAGGTATGTGTGGTCACTTGAAGAAGATATCAATGAACATGTGGTGATAGTAGAGGGGTTTCTTGGTGAGGTGATTTGGGTGGTTCAGCTGCTAGTACTTGCTGTTGGGAGTGTGTGGAGGATGCAGCTGATGAACTCTGCTGTTGAGATTCTTCAACCCATAGCAGTTCTTGTGGTATGTCTTCAGTCTCATCTAGCACTTGAGCAAAGAGCTCTATGTCTCCTCCTTGGTACTGCTCGGTTAACTTGTTGAGGAGTGACCTTCCTATGTGACTTTGTACAAAGATATCACCCGCTCTTTCAATGCTCCGTAGTTGATCATTGATCATGAGCTGAATGAATCTCAGAAACATGAACATCTTGTTCTCTTTCTGCACACGTATGTGGTCACACAAGAAGTTGAAGATATACTTGGAGTAGTTGTTGTTGGTCCTCTTGATCGTTGATGCAGTGCACTTGATTGACAAACACAAACAAATCCCTTGATAACACAAATATCAATGATAACGCTATAAAATAAGGATGAACAAGATGAACACCTCAAGAACATTCAATAAAACCTTGTTTGATCTATATTGATTTGCATAAGATATGTTTACATGGAAACCCTCAAATCTAGCTCATTAAGCTCACTAACACTAATGACTCTAGCTATATATAGTCTAATGACAATTAGACTAATGACAAATAGCCCCCTAGACTATCATTAAAACAATAAAATGACTTAAACATAAATAAATATATTTTGTTGACACAAATATTTATTACATAAACTCCTAGTCATTTATATCTTCAACGTCTCGTCTCGGTTCTTCATCTCGAACGCGTCTGTTTGACTTTTCCGATGACTTTGACAATGACGTTGACATTTGTTGACTTTGTGACTGTGTTGATAATAACTGATACTATCCTTTTCAGACCCAACAATACTCCCCCTTAGTCTATCATTATCAACTTCTTTCATCGTGATCAGTACCGATAAGTCAACTATATAATGATCTTTAATATCCCCCTAGATTGATGATCTGGTATTGAAAATTTTTCATCTTTCAGGCTCCCCCTTTTTGTATGATCCCCCTCTTCATGTGCATTCTATGTGAATGATCAGGAAAAACTTTTCCAACTCTCTATTCTTGAGTGCTTCAGAAGATGTAAGAGGAGGAATCCTAGCTCGGTATCTTCTACAAATTTGAGGAACAGGTTCTTTGGTATGGTACTTTGCTCAGTTGATGATCAGCCATCATTTTAAGCAAAAATCTGTAACACAATCATAACCACAATCTACACAATTCTCGTTATATCATTTTAACAATGCAAATAAACCCGTGTTTACTGAATGTGCAATTTCCCGTGAAATGCATGTGAAAATGATAACATTTTAGTAGCATCATATGGAAGACTTGAAAAATGATTTGAAATGAATATTTTAGTTTATTTTGTTTTATCATATTACACCAAGAACCAATTTGATCATGAGATCACATCCTCAAGATATACGAAAGCACAAAGATGTATTTGAATATCAACAAGTCAGTGAGATCACACTGATACAGAGTCTGGTTATAATTTTAAGTTTTTGAAAGACAAAAACAGTTCAAAAATGATTGTTGGTATATTTGTCCAATTTAAACCCACGCCTTATCCTTTTCAGCAAGTGATCTGCAACTGATTTTATCATGTTTTAGATTTAATTAAAGAAGCTCAGGTGATTTGGTTCCCATAGACATCCGGCAAAGAACTTATCTCATCATCAAGGCTTATTGAGTAATATGATTAACTCTGCTTGACTTCCTTTTGAGGTTCAACAATGATCTTAGTTAAGAATCACTGTGCTTTTATTTTAGGGAACAGATGATAAGAGCTCCAGGTCTATACTTACGTATAACAGAGGAGATGATTATCTAAGCATACTGATGAGAGCTTCTGGTCTATACTCACATATAACAAGAAGATTATCGCTCCAGGTCAATGCTTCCGCATAGCAGAGGAGATAAGCATGAAATATACATCTGAAGAGCTAACGAGAAGCTACATTCAGGACTTGGGGATAGGGAGATTTTGAAAATGTCAAAGCAGAGGTTTTAAACTCTCAACCCATTTTTGACAGGACTTGTAACTTTATACAGGCTGAAATGTCAGGAGAATAATCCTTATCATTTAGTTCTAAAGCTTTAGTTAGGCTACATAATCAATGTTTACTTCGTTTTCAGGCTGAGCCTACCAAGCATATCATATAATGAAACTCTCTTTTTCAGATTTTAGAATATTAAGTGATACAGACATCTACATCAGTTACTATCATTTCTCACAAAGTACAAGTCATGCAAATAAGCATACCAAGACGACATACTATCATTTCTCAGTCATCCCAAATCAAGATCTTAGTAGAAATTTTTTATTCTCCCCCGAAATTTTTTTTTTTAACTGTCATGAAACAAAAAAAGAAATTTCCCCCTTTTTTTAAGTATATAATAAACGGAATTGAAAAAAAAATTACTAAACCAAATTATACTAGCAAAAACATGAGAAATAAAGTAACAAGAAAAATGCAGTGATTGTGAATGGTAGATAAGAATCCAAAATGTGGATGAGATACCATAACCTATCTGTTTCGCCTTAAATTTGAATTAGGAACAATCCCAGTCAGTAAACCGATTACTGATAGGCTTCCTGAATTGTTCCTGCACTCATAAATAGATTAGTTAGAGAGGGGGACCCAGGCCATCGGTCCTGGGAGTTCCTTTTCATCAGTGTATGTTAACCTGTTTAAGCACACACTCTTTTGAAAAATCATTTATTTCTTTATCCTTTTCTTTTTTTTTTACTTTCCAAATTTGTTTCTGTTTAATTATTTTTTATTTTGAAAGAATTAAATTTGGAAATCATTTTTCTGTTTAAGACCCGAAGGAAGAGATTTTAATTTTGAAACATTGGTCTTTTTCATCTTTGAATCATGTGAAACCGGCATCACATGAGAAGCTTTGGATAGATTGTTCTTTATCCAACCATTCAAAGATCTGTGCTTTTTACCTTTGAACCCGAGAAGTAACCTGTTTTATCTTTACCTCCCGAACCTTGCCTTTGAACCTGAGGGCACTTCTTTAGCACATGACCTTCTTTTCCACATCTAAACAAGCCTTGAAAGGCTTTTGGTTCTTTGTAGTCCCGTGGTTTATAGGAGAGGGTGGAAGCTGCTTTTAGGTTGTTGCAGCTTGCTGACAACCTTGAAGCTTCTTCTTTTGGATATCAGGAAATTGAACCTTTTGAGGCTTTGTCAATGTAAATTTTGAACTGGGCTGTGATTTGATTGGTGATGTTTCGGGAGCTGAGATCTAAACATTCTTCTTAGAACCTTTTTGTATGACTGGTGACTTGTTAGACTTGGAAGCAGATTTGTAAAGATCATGATGGATAGCAGATGAAGATGGTGAGTGCTTCTGCTGAGTTTTGGAGGAACTGCTGATTTGCTTAGCAGTTGGAGATGAGATCTGTATAGGTCTTGATTCAACTGTTGGAAGCTTTTGACACTTCATAACTTCAGGTGACTTGATGATCTCTGGTTCATCATCAGAACTTGTCCAGTCCTGTATACACAAGTCAGCTTCCAATGGATCTTGATTGATGAATCTTGTTATGTCAGTTTGTGTTGTTGAGTTCTGATTGCTTGACGATTCCATAGCTGTTCCTTCTTTGACAAACTTGATAGGAACAAATGAAGGGATGTTACCTGTTTTGAATTTCTTAAAGAAGTTACGAGAAACAACTGATACTGGTTTTGAAGCATCAAAGGTGGAATTATCATTTTCCAAATCAGATCCTTGCTTGATGAGCCCCAAACCTGCAGGAAAATCATATTCATCTCAAACCTCTTTGTGATTAACGCTGCTTAAACCTACATGTAAACTTTTAGTATTTGCAGCTTCAATCAAATCATTAGATGGATGAGGTTGAGGCATAGGAGAGTAACAATAAGTTCTAGGAGGAGGATAAACATATGAAGTTTCACCACATCCCACACCCGTTTTGATTCATGCAAAGCTCCTCAAGTTTCATCCCAGAAATTGTCCATTTTTCAAGTTTGGTTGTTAATTTGATTGTTTCAAATTCAGCAAGCGCTACACGTTTAGTTAAAGCATTTATTTCAACATTTCTTTCTAAAAGATTTCTTTTTAAATGCTCATTTTCTTTTAATGCTTCATTTAACTTAACAAAATTTAGCCTCATTTGTTTTAAGTTCCTATTATTTGTTTCAATTCCTTTTCATTATCCAATAACAATCTGTTTGCCTTATAAACCCCAAAACGAATTTTGAAGGGAGGAGAGCACTGTCTTGAACTATCTCATAGGGGAGTCCCATAACTATCTTTTCAGCAGCTAGGGCTTTTTCACATTGACATACGGGAGTGTTCTTTTTGTAATCTTCCTCCTTAGTAGCTCTCTTCTTAGCTTCTTCAGCTTCTCCTTCCTCTTGCTTTCCTTCATCCTGAACTTTACTCCAACTTGTACAATCACCAACATCACCAAAACTCTCACCTTGATTATCACACTGAGTTCTTGAAAGGATCAAAATCCTTAATTGAGTCCCCTCATCAGTGTTTACCACCTCCCATCAATACATGGTTGACTTTTTCTTTAGTTTCTTTGATCTCAACACTTGAAGATACACCACCATACAGGAATTGACTGTACTCTTTTCTTTTCATATCGAAGTCAAATGACTTCAACTTGTTGATAACATCCATGAGTTTATAGTCAGCAAAATTCATTTCCTGCTTTAACAATCTAACTTGTGGACTCCACTATGGAGGAAGAGAGTCCAGAAGTTTTGTGACTTGTTCATGGTTCCCCAGTTTGGTCATCATACTTCTTAAGGTTGCTTGCCACCATCAAAAATCAATCAACAAAATCAGATATCTTTTCATCTTTCATGGCACAAAAGAATCAAACCGACTTTGTGCCATTTTGGCGTTGTCTGTAACACCCAAAACTAAAATTTTTTTCAAAAATTGTTGAATGATATTCTCCCCCCGAAAAAAATACTTTTAATGTCAACTAAATGGTTCTAGAAATGATCAGAGGCTAATTTTGCTAAAATTTCACTAAATTCGCTAACAAATTCGCTGAATTTTCACTAATTTCACTGGAAAGTTCTCTAGTAGTTTCGCTACTAGTTTCGACCAGTAATTTCGACAGCAGTTTCGCCCAGCAGTGGCAAGCTGATGCTAGTTTCGCAGGGTAGTTTCACCCGAAACTAGTTGAACTTTGTTTTTTCAAAGAACAATTTGGCAGCAATTTTCGCTGGGTTTGGCACACAAACACAATGAATTTTCGTTCAGCGCATGTACATTCTCTAGGACAAAGAAATCAGATCCAGAACCAAGAACTGTGTAATTTCGCTGAATGATCCCTAGTTTCGCCCGGCAAAACTGTGTAGTTTCGTTGAATGATGCTGTAGTTTCGCTGGACGATCTGTAAATTTGCCCGACGTATCTGGACAGCTTTTTCAGCACGAAATCAATTGAAATTCGTCCAAATAGACTTAATGACAAATAGCCCCCTAGAGTACATAAAACAATAAAATGACTAAACATAAATAAATATATTTTGTTGACACACAAAACATATTTTATAACAATAAACTCCTAGTCATTATATCTTCAACGTCTCGTCTCGGTTCTTCATCTCGAACGCGCTGTTTGACTTTTCGATGACTTGGACAATGACGTTGACATTTATTGACTTGACTGTGTTGATAATAAAGACTATCCTTTTCAGACCCAACAGTTGTACTTTCTCCCTTCAAATATACAAATGATTTCGGAAGATATATGCCTAGAAAATCAATCCAACCTTGACTTCCAGTTGGACATACACTTTAGATAAATGTGGCATAGGAATTGATACGGTTTGCACAGCCTACCTTTCTTGATCTCACCATTGTGGTAGTCACCATCGTATCCCATCAGACCAAAAACTTTCTGAATGCATTCATGGTCGAATACATCAGTGTGACCTTCTTCATCATCTCCGAGTTCCAGTGCCCTTCGGACTGCACGTTCGTCTATTCATAATTATTGCATTCTGATAGTTGCATACATGACTTGTGCTTCATCTTCTTCCTCCACTCCTGCCATGTTCCAGAAGTCAATCATGTGTGTTTGAAAGATAAGCGGGTCTGCAGATAGTGCATAGAAGAGTCGTGTTCTTCTCAGGTAGCGGATGATGGTTCTACACTAGTCTTCCACATCTGGATTTAGGAATGCACACACGTTGTGATCCTTTACAAAATGATTAGCCATAGTGGCTGTGATGTTTGGCAGTGTGATACGGTTTTGAGTGGAACGATCGATGTCACAATGGTGAAAGGGGTTTTGGCTAAAAGAATTTCAGGTCGTAAAGTGTTTTGAAAGTGAATAGAAAGGCAACGGTCAAGGTGCCCTTTTATACTTTACAGGCTGTCTAACCTCATCCTAATGACGTGGGACCCATTACCCTTTTTACCCCTTCGAGGTTATCATGTCTATAAGTAATTAATATTTATGCAAAGCAGACATTTATTTTGAATCTTTCGTAGAATAACTACGGAGTCAAGATTCCTCTGGTTCAATCTGTCTTCCGCAGGGCATCTACGGAGATCAGATATCCTGATTTATCCTCCATTTTGTTTGAACACTTCTTTCAAAGTGATGTTAAATGTTGATAAACTTTCTTCTGAAGTTGGTTTTGTTAAACACTTTCTTCCGAAGTTAATTTTCTTATTTTGCTGAAAACTTTCTCCGAAGTCAATTTAATAAAATCTCTTCCGAAGGTAAATTTCTTCTGAAGGTAAAAGTTTATGAAAAATCTTTCGAAGGAAAAATTTAATTTAACTGTATGAACTAACACATAGTCCATTTGTTGTTTGTTGTTGGACCTTATGACTTTGCTTCATGGCAATATGCAAAAGTAGTTAAACACTTCAGATATCCTGCAACCAAGCCAAGTTAGTACTCAAGTTCCAATTTTCTTCATATCATTATGTTAAAATTTTTAAACTTAGTTTCATGCTTTGACTACTCCCCCTAAATTTGTGATTAATCATAAACTTATATATTCATCAAAATTTTATAAGAGCATAGCATGAACAGCAGTTAATTGTCTGACTAATAATCATAAAAGAGAAAATAGAATGTTGTTTACAGCTTGTTACAGGCAAACATAGGATATTACAGGATCATACTATGATCTAGACATTTTCTGAATATTATGTGTGCGATTAGAGTATACTTGATCTAGTGTTGATTGAAAATATGTTGATCCGTAGAAATTCAGTCAAGAGTGTATATTCAACTTATCATGCTGGTTATCATGTTTTGGTAAGAATTATAGATAGCAAAGATGAACTCATCATTGAAGTTGCGTGTAAGTTAGTCCTCCAGAAGTGAATCAAGTTATCACTTATCACACTAAACTATGTTTCGTAGCTTATAAGCTTATCTTAAGATTTCTTTGATATCTTATTAATGCTGAGATGATTTGCATGCTCTGGAATAATTATACAGTTGATCACATGGATTCTTTTTAAGCAGTTCCATTAGAACTTTTGATGATCAGCATCAGGTCACCAGGTCTTTACTCACATAAAACAGAGGTGACCTTTGACCCAGGTCTTTGTTCACGCAAAACAAAGGGTCATGATACGCAAAGATAGAGGTTATAAGGTGTACATCATAGTAAGTGTGTGTGGGTGTTAAACATGATCACATCCGGATTAGACTTACTTGAATACTTCTATATGACTTGTCCACTCTTAGTCACCTTGACTTTATGTTATGCATGACATTGTTTAATTCCACTCAAGCTGAACTATTCACATATCAAACACATCTGATCATGGGTAGTTGTTAATTGAAGATCAGGAGTGAATGTCAAGTTATAGTGTACTATCATATCCTTAGAATATCAACTGCCTTATGTAGTATTTTAAAAGATGTGTGCCCGTCTCATATGATTGCAAGTAATGGACAACTATTTCTGTTTTTGTTATGATCTAATCTAAGTTGAGCATGCTAAGGACAAATTAGAAATTAAATCTAACTGAATCAAAGGTTTTAGTGAACAAATCAGCAAGTTGATTTGTTGTGTCCACTTTGATCAACTTGATTAGACCCTTTTCTGAACAGTCCCTCAAAAAATGGTATCTGATTTCAATGTATTTAGTTTACTTATGTTGTACTAGATTGGCTGTGATGAACACAGCAGCTGAGTTATCTATGTAAATTGGATTTTGAAGAAATTGTAAACCATAGTCAAGTAATTGGTTTTGCAACCATAGAACCTAAGAGCAACCAGCTGAAGCAGAGCTATGTACTCAGCCTCAGCTGTGGACACTGAAACATTAGTCTGCTTTTTGCAAGCAAGAAAAAAGTCTTGGTCCAATGAATTGACACCCTCTAGTGTTGATTTTCTGTCATTGTTACAGCCTCCAAAGTCACTGTCTGGTAAGAGTACAGTTTGAAGTCTCCTTCTTTGGATCCACAGTCAAGTGCGGTTTCCCTTTGAGATATCTGAAAAATTCTTTTCACTGCATCAAGTGAGACTCCTTTGATCGGCTTGATACCTAGCACACACACACACCACAGTAAACATTATTTCAGGTCTACTGGCAGTTAAAAACATTAATGATCCTATCATAGATAATCTTTGGTCAATAGACTTCCCTGTTGGATCCGAAACAATTTTTGCAATTGTTGATGCTGGTGTTTTGCATGATGAGGACTTAGCAAGGTTGAACTTCAGTATTTGAAGCATGTATTTCTCTTGATTGATGAAGATACCATCTTGTTTTTGATGTAATTGTAGACCTAGGAAAAGGAATAATTCTCCCATGGAACTCATTTGAAATTTAGATTGCATCAAAGCTTCAAAATCTTCAAACAATCTCTTGTTGGTTGATCCAAATATGATGTCATCAACATATATTTACACAACTAAGAGATCTTGATGTTCGTGTTTGAGGAAGAGTGTTTAGTCAAATGTACCTCTTTTGTAGCCATGCTTCAGTAGGAATGAAGATAATGTTTCATACCATTTCCTTGGTGCTTGATGAAGACCATACAATGCTTTGTCAAGTTTGTACACTATGTGAGGGTAGTAAGGGTCTTCAAAGCCTGGTAGTTGAGAAACATATACCTCTTCATCAATTTTTCCATATAAGAATGCATACTTTACATCAAGTTTATACACTCTGTGAGGGTAGTAAAGTCTTCAAAGCCTGGTGGTGAGAAACATATACCTCTTCATCAATTTTCCATATAAGAATGCACACTTTACATCATTTGGTAAACTATGAATCTCTTATATGATGCATAGGCTAGAAATACTCTTATAGCCTTAATCCTTGCAACTGGTGACAAAGACTTCATCTATAGTCTATTCCTTCTTCTTGTGTATATCCTTGTGCTATCAACCTTGCTTGGTTCTGACAATTATTCCTCTGTCATCTACTTGTTTTGAACAACCTCTAGTGCCAATTGGATATTGGCTTCAGGTAGATCAACTGGTTCCAGACTTCTGCTTCCTAAATTGTTGAAGTTCTTCTTGCATTGCTCAATCCAGCTATTGTCTTTTAGGGATTCAGTGATGTTAGGAGGAACTACTTATGATAGAAAGCAGGAGAACAGACAAGTATTGGTAGCTCCCCCTTGCCTTCTTGTAGTTCTGCTGTTGAGTTCACCAATCATATTGTTAATTGGATGATCCTTATGAATCCTAACTGATGGAACATTTTGAACTTGGACAGAGGAATCCAAGTTTGTGATGTTAGTTGGTTGAGATGGATTCAGCTATGATGGTGAGTCAACAAAGTAATCTAACTCCTTAGTATGGTGATCTTGTGCGGCTGAATGATGTTCTGCATGGACTTGTGTTTCCGCAGATGTGGATATATCTTCCGTTGCAGTTAAAGGATCAGCTGCAGAGTCTGTAATTGGTGTATTTGTATGTGGAATTGATGTTGGGATGTTTTCTAAAGTGTGAGGAACTTTAGGGAGTTTCAGTGCATCATCTGCAGAAGTGGGAACATCTACGAAAGTGGAAGGAACCTCTGTGGAGGGAGGTACTTCTGAAGTAGATTGTACTTCTGCTAATGTAAAAGTTTCAAGGACATCAGACATGTCTTTACTTGTTTGAGCTGAAGCACCAGGATCATTATGTCTTTGAATATCTGTGTGAACTTGTCTTGGTGGATCAGCAGTCAATGGTACACCCATGTTTAGAAGAACATAAGGATAACAAGTATCTGTAGCACCTGTCACATTGAGATAGCCAGTGTTAAATGAGTGGTTAATGCATCTATATCAAACAACCAAGATGATCCTTTCACATACTATGTAAACAAGGATTCATCAAATGACATATTAGGAGTTTCTTCCACAATGTTATCATATGGGACATATACTCTGTATGACTTAGATGTGAGGAATACCCAACAAAGAAACATCATATGCCTTTTTAGCAAACTTTCCTAATTGTTCTTTAGTGTTAAGACAGACACATGACACCCAAAGCTCTAAGATATCTTATGAAAGGTTTTCTTTTAAACAAAAGCTCATAGGGTGTTATTGGTAGCTTTGAATCAGCCAACATTGTTCTTGCTGCTTCAATTAGAGTTATGTTTCTTCTTTCAGCCACTCCATTCTGTTGTGGAGTTCTTGGAGCACTAAATTGCCTAGCTATGCCTTTGTCCCAGTTTATTCATGTTTTTCATGTGGAGTGAGCCATCCTTTTATGCCACAGTTGAGATTCATCTTTTGATGATTTGGAAATCAGGCATGTTTCTTTACTTGTTAGGGTGTGTTGTTCATGTCCAACATAAGTGTTGCCTTTTCTTGGTGCTTTGAGAAGGATCAGTCTTCTGGAATTTTGTAACTGGCTTGAGAATGTAACAATTAGAGTTGTCAAAGAAAGTAGTATAGTTTTGATCACAAATTTGAGATACACTTAATAATTAAATTGTAAATTTTCACAAAAATTGACTTTCTCAAATTTGAGAACTCCATTGATTACCATTCCTTCACCAGTGATTTTACCTCCATTCTTATCCTACCAAATGCTACATATGAAGCATTTTTATGTTTGAAGTCATGGAGGAGAGAACAGTTTCCTGTCATGTGTCTGGAACAGCCACTGTCAACATTCCACTTGTTGTCAGTCCTCCTTGGATGTTCCTGCAAAACATAATAAACAAAATTAGACCGAGGTGCCCAAGCCTTGATGGTCTTGGGCTTGCCATTGTTATCTAATATAGTAACTTTCTCATGAATAAGCCTTGATGTTTCTAAATTAATTTTAATATCAGTTGATTCATTATGTTTTGTTTTGGGTGAGGGTGATTTTGGTGATGATGTTGAGATAATTTTGTCTTGATTCATACTGACTTGGTCAGTCATTCCTTCCTTCAATGCCTTCTTCTTTGATCCTAATGTTGAGGATTACCCAGAAAATGTTTCTGCATCCTTTGATTTAAACTAAGGTACATGATTGCCTTTGTCAAAATGATCAAAGAAGTCATCATCTTCTTCAAGTGCTACCTTTTTGTGAGGTGTTTTGCTTTGAAATGGTTGTTTGACCTTCTTTTCCTTTGTTTGCATCTCAGCAGCTATTATCCTTATCTTGGAAGCTTTCTGCTTTTGTTGTTGCTTCTTTTGTTTTGAGACTTTTGAACCATCATCCTCAGAAGATTGTGAGTCTAATTCAGTGGTCTCTGCTAGCTTCTTCTTGAGGATCTTTGTTTTGTTCTTTTTGTTGAAGAAGCATTCCTGAGTTGAGTGATTGTGTTTGTTGCATATTGCACACTATTTGTTGAAGTGACAATCAGAAGTCATGTGATTGTTCATATTACATATTGAGCAATAACTACTGAAGTAGCACTCTTCTGTGCTATGATTGTGCATATCACACCATTTACAGTACTTCTCTTTAGCTTCACTATCAAAAGCAGCCTTTACCTTTGCCTTTTCTTACTCAGTGACTTCTTTTGCTTCAACTCCTTCACCTTGTTGATGCTGGATGAAGCTTCAATAGATTCTTTCTTATTCCGTATTTCTTCTACGGATGATTGTTTATGAATTTTCTCGGATTTTACAGCTTTCTTAGACTGCTTCCGTAGGAGATCTGCTGAAGTGAATTTGTTATCTTCCGAAGCTCTTTTTGCTGATTTTCTTTTGTTTTGTTTGTTGAGAGCATGAATGCCTTCATTCAGTTGACCAATCCTTGTGTAAATGGTCTTCAGCAAATTTCTTTGTTTTGGTGGGTAAGGGAGCTTGATTTCATCCAACACTTTGGGAATTCAATGTTCATTTAAAACAGTTTTACCATTACCCAAACCAGTATTATGAGGCTCATCATTATCCTCATCCAGATCATCACAGTTATCATAATCAAATTCTCATTGACTTTGTTTTGAAAGTTCTGATTTTGATGATTCAGTTTCAAATGATTTAGTGTCATTAGTTACATCATTATGATTTTTATCTGTTGACTTAGATTTTGTACTAGACACAAAGTGATTAGATAAGCTGTTAGTCATGGACTCAGGTAAAGGAGTGTAATTATCATTTACTGGTGGTGCAACAGCATGAAATCCCAAACCTGATCTGTTCTTTGACTCAATATGAGAGTTTAATAGTTTCTCATACTGCTGTGATGATAGTTGGAATTTTTGGAGTTTCACTTTAGTAGATGCATGATCTGACATTGACTTAGTTAAAGACGTAGTCAAATGCTCAACTTGTGCTTTCAAGTTGTAATTTTCAGATAAAAGTTTATCTAAATCCTTTTGTAAAGAATTGATTTTGACTTAATAAAGCTTATGTTCTCTTTCATGTGATTCATTTAAAAGTAGAGTTTCTTTTACTTTATCAGCTAGCTGTTGAGCATGTGTTCTATATCTTTTAACTTCATCAATACAGGTGGAAGAACATAACCTTTCTCTTACCTCTGTGGCCATTGGTGGAACTTTGTTTTCCATGTTAGCCATCAAAGCTTGGTTTTCCTCTAGTACTTCCTTTTTCATACATGCTCCAATCACAAGTACCATCCTACAAAATAATTAAACCAGATTCTTTAGCATTGTTAGTACCTGTAGTATTGCTTGTTGTTAGTGGGGATGAATTGGTTAGTTGAGCTTGTGTAAAACTTCTTTGACTAGGCTGTCTTGAGTCATTTGATTGTTGTTGATTGCTGTTACACTCCCTTGAGAAGTGTCCATATAAATTGCACTTAAAGAATCTTACTTTGGACATGTCAATACCAATTTTAGTTGATCTTCCTCCTACAGACAGTCCTTTGTTCCTCTTCATGTACATCTTGGCTCTGTAGGCGATCATGGCCATTTGCCATTGTAGATCCGTCTCTTCTACCTCATCAGGATGAAGTTCTTCTAGATCTTGTTGACAAAAGTGGGCAAGAGTCAAAGTGCTTCCCAGATAAGCCTGAAAGCTTGAACTAAAGGCTGCAAAAGCAGCTTTCTGTTCTTCTGATTCCAGAACCTCAGTAATTGGTTCTGTTTGATTGTTTTTCTTTTTATTCTTGGACTCATCAGCTTTTCCTTTGGACTTTCTATGCTGATTGTTTTGAGTACTTGATTTGGAAGACTTGGCAACATAAAAGCTTGTTGCTTCTTCATGTTCACTCTCATCACAAGAGTTATCGTCATCTTCAATAGAGATGAATGCACTTCCAGCATTCTTTAACTCTTTGAATTGATAAGGTGCTATAGGTTCTTTCACACTTTTGTTTCTGGTCTTTTCATCTAGCTCCAAAGCTTCAACCTTCGCCACTAGTGTGTCTATTCCTATTGCCTTCAAATCAATAGTGTTCTTGAACATAGACACAGTTTGTGTCCAACTTTCTGGTAAGGCATGAAGCATCTTTTTGTTTAGCTCTTCATTGTTGTACATAAGTTCAAAGATGTTCATCTCTGTAACAAGTTGCATAAATCTATGCAATTTTTGAGGAACTGACTCACCCGTAATATGATGAAAAGTTTCATATTATGAGCGAAAAGTATCCTTCTTTATGCTCCTAATCTTGTCACTTCCTTCACACAGTGTATGCAGTATTTTCCATAACGAGTGAGCTGTTTTGTATGATTCACACCTGATCAAAAGATCTTCAGGTAAAGCCATAGTAAGCATACTATAGGCTTTGATGTCAATCTTGACTTTCTTAGCATCATCAGGTGACAGATTTTTCAGACTTATGGGTTGATTATTATCCTTATAATCCACTCCTAACGTATGTGGAATATAAGGTCCTTCAGTAATCGAAACCCATAAATCAGAATCTGTATAATTAACATGATTCCTGAACCTGATTTTCCAAGTTTTGAAATCAGATTTGTTTTCTAGTTTAGGAGGTTGATAAGCACCAATAACTGAGTTACTCATGTTAATTAATTTTGAAAAAGCAACAACTCTGTTTTAGCAAAAATCTATTAAACAAATCAAATCGATAGATCAATTGATCTGGATCAATGAGCACCAGGCTCTGATACCACTTGTGTGAATCCAGGGATAGATATATGAATTATCAGATTTGATTTTAACAAGTATTGATTGCGGAATTACCAATATTTGATGTTTAATTGATTGATGAACTTGAAATTGATCAAACAATATAAAGAACAATCAAAATATAATAATAATCAAACCATGATTGCTCAATAATTACAATCAATCGATTGTAATGCCTCTGCTACTATTGATTCTATTGTTGTGATTGTTATATGATCTAATGTTGCTTGATCGTCTGTTGATCATGTCCTGTTACATGTTCTTGATCTCTTGTTATATAGAGATCTTATTCTGTTCCTAAAACATTGCTAATCTTTCGCCATCTTGTTGCTATAATTAAGCTAACTTCCTATAGCTATCCGAATCCTTGCCACATTTATCGGCATAGGAGTTCGTGATTTACAATGAATTAAACACAAATAATATTGTTGATGTGATGTAATATCTTCGCTTGAATTAAATGTCTTCTGCTATCATTAATGTTGTTAATCTACCATGTTGACTTATTGACTTTCTGTTGACTACTTGATGATGTGAAATCATTCAAGTGTTAAACAGTCTTTCGTAGGAATTTATTCTTCCGCAGGTACTTAGTCTTCCGCTATAACACTTTAGTCTTCGGGGCTTGTTCTTCTGTGATTGTTCTTCCGTAGGAGATCTTGTACTAGTTCTTTAGTGGCAATCTCTCCTTCAGTAGCTTCACTTGATCTTTGGACTTGTTCAGCTGTTGTTGTTCTTCCGCAGGAGATCTACGGATGTACACTTCAGTTGTATTACTGAGAACATCTACGGAAGAGCCATTTGTTCATCCGTAGTTGTTCTAACACTTAGTCAATTTTTCCAACTTGACTACATTTAATGTTTCCTGCAATCATACATAAATCAACACATATATTATGAGATATAATATATCATGCAATTCATAAACTCATCATGTACTCAATGCATTATATTATATCATCAAAATTATAATTACAAAGAGTGATTACAAGAGTTTGATCCATCATCTAAACCTATACAAGACATCTAGACCTAACACCTTTTGCCTCTTGAACTAAAGTAACTCCTCTTGCATAGCTTCAATCCAATTGTTGTCCTTAAGGGCTTCCTCCACCTTCTTAGGTTCCACCTTCTTAGGTTCCATTTAAGAGAGAAATCATGAGTATAAGCAGACATTCCCATTATGGGTCTGACTTCTTGTTCTCACACCTTCTGAGACATCACCAATGATGTTCTCAGTTGGGTGAGTGTTGTGTATCTTGAGCCTAGGAATCACATCTAGTTGCATAGATAGATCCAGGTTTGAGAAGTTTTGCTCAGGATTTTGAACACCATGACCAGCTGATGTCTCACACTCATTCAATGAGGACTGATTGAATGAATGTGTGACAACATCAATGATATTCGGCTGAGAAGTAGCGTCAACAGTTGCCTATTCCTCCGGATTACTATATTTATCTGCTTGGTGTTGAATGCTGGAGTTCTCAGCTGATGAGTTTTGAAGCTCAGTTGGCTGACAACTTGTTGAAGCTCCATGATTTCTTGAGATGTTCAAGCTTTTAGGACTTCTAGTAGTGAGAGCTTGTTCTTTAGTTCCTCTTGGAGAACTGGGAATAGGTCTGGGTAACTCAAACATTTGATCTTCATAGAGGTCACTTTGAGTTGTTGTTCTAGCTGAAACATTCTCACAAGATGGTTTAGAATAGTTTGGAAACAATTCAAGATTGAAGATATGATCAGGGCCATTCCCTCTAACACAAGGAGTGTGCTTATTAACAACAATGTTGGATGATTCCTCAAATTGTTGATTTTTAATGTTATACACTCTATAAGCAATAGAGGTTGAGGAATATCCAACAAAGATAGCATCATCCGACTTTTCAGCAAATTTTGCTAAATTGTCTTTTATGTTAAGTATGGTACACCTGCTACCAAAGGACCTAAGAAAGCCAATGAATGGTGGCCTCTTGTTTCATAACTCATAAGGAGTCTTTCCATGTGGCTTAACAATGAGAACCCTGTTCTACACATAGCTTGTAGTGCTAACTACCTCTGCCCAGATAGTTAGAGACAGCTTTGAATCAGCTAACATAGTTCTTGCAGCCTCAATAAGTGTCTTGTTCCTCCTTTCAGCAACACCATTCTGTTGAGGAGTTCTAGGAGCACTGTGTTGTCTGGTAATTCCTTTTGAGTTACAGAATAAGTCAAGAACTTGATTCTTAAACTCAGTCCCTTGATCACTTCTAATGATTTTTACCTAGTGATCCTTTTGATTTTCAATTTTAAGAATAAAAGATTTTAAAGTTTCAGCCGTTTCATCTTTAGTTCTTAAAAATAATACCCATGTAAATCTTTTAAAATCATCAACAATCACAAGACAATATGATTTCCTTCCAATGCTCATTATACTTGTAGGACCAAAAAGATCCATGTGCAATAAGTGTAATGGAGTGGTGATGGAGTTAACCTATTTGGATTTATGAGAAACCTTGTGTTGCTTTCCTTTTAGGCAAGCAACATAGTTATCTTTACAGGAAAATTCCTTTTTAGGCACATCATGTACCAAATTATTTTTAACCAGCTTATTCATGGTTTTAAAATTAACATGGCACATTCTTTTATGCCAAAGAGTTGACTCATCACCATTAGCTTTGGAAAGAAAGCATGATACTTCACCCAGTGTAAAAGCATTGTTCATATCAAGCTTGTACATATCCCATCTCCTGGGAGATCTAAGAAGCACCAATTCCTGAGGAATTGTCATCCTGGGTTTGAGGATAATGCACTCATGTTCTATGAAAAGCATTTGGTGTTTTTGATCACAGAATTGAGAAATAATCAAGGGATTGTGTTCAAGTTGTTTGACAAAGTTTACTTTGTCAATGTTTAACTTATCATTGGATACACTACCTCTACCAAAAATGTATCCTTCGGCTTCACCTCCAAAGTGAACAGGACCTCCATCAAAATGTTCAAATTGTTATAGGAGAGATCTGTTCCCTGTCATGTGCCTGGAGCATCCACTGTCCACAATCCAGACATTTCCATTCTTGTCATGTGGATATCGCTGCACATAAGGTGAAATGATTAGTTATTGTTAGAAACCCAAGCCTTATTGGTCTTGGGTTCTTCCAATGCAGATGATATTACTGAACCAAATTGTATGCATGGGGGCTCAATTATAGTTTGTCAAGAAGAGGTTTGGGCTGCAACATCTTTTCTGGTCTTCCATTCCATCCTATGGTTGACCTGTGTTGATGAGCCTGAGGAGGCTTGTGCAGCATGACTTGCTTCCGAGGCTTCTTTCTTTTAAGAAGATGTTTTCACCACCTTTTCTTCCGAAGCAGTCTTCTTCTTGGAAGGTTTCAAGGAAATATTTTGGTTTCTTTGTTTGTTCTTCAGCTTGTCTTCCGAAACTATTTTCCTTTTGGAAGAATGAGTTTCTTCCGAAAGCAACTTGGCTTCGAAAACAAGCTTTCCTTTCCTTAACACGTGGACCATATGGTAAGGTCCAAATATGAAACCATCCTTGACTCTTTCTTTCTTAACATTGGTTGCATAATGTGTGCTTGCAGTATTATAGTAACAATCTTTAGCCATATGGTTATGCAGGCCACAGATTATGCACTCAATGTTATTCTTGGTGGGACATGTGGGCTATTGTTTCTTGCACTTCTTCTCTTCTTGAACAGCCTTTCCCTTTAATATTTGATCCTTCAGCTGGATAGGAGTACTGGTACTACACTCCTTTCCTGAATCAGAACTTCCAACCACTTGGAATCCAGCTGAGATGAATACACCCTTTTGCCTTGGGTCTGTCTTCATCTTAGTCTCAGCCACCTTTTTGGCAGTTTTTCTTGCTTCCCTGATCTGGTTCTTTCTGGCTTTGGTGGTCAAGGGTTTATCAACTGTGGGGATGAGGTTTTCTACCTTATCCTTCCCTATGATGGTTTCTATTATTGTATCATTCTTCAGCTCACTAGGTAGTTGGTTAGCAATTGGAACATCTTGCTCATCAGTACCACATCTTGGGCTGTCTAATAGACACAAGAGAGTGTGGTGGAGCAATTTCATTGGATCCCAACCCACTTTTGTTTTGATAGCATACGTTGGAGTGGGAGGATGATGCTATAATGGTGTTGAAGTTATGCTCTTGAATAGCATACTTCTCTGCTTTAGCCTCAGCTATGCCTAGCTGGGCTTGAGCTTTAGTCAACTTGGATATTAGATCTTTTATTTGAGTCCTATAGTTGGTATGTTCATGTTTTAAAGAGGACACAGTTTTCTCTAACTCTTCTATTTTGAGCTTATAGTCAGATTCTGCTCTCTGAAAATCAGATTTTAGGATATTTAAGGACTCAATATCATATCTAATTTTCTTGTTATAGTCCTGATATAATTTAACCTTAGCAATACAGGCTAGGTACAGATATTTTCATATACCTTGCTGTCTTCAGTTCCAGCCATGAGAGCTTGAGCAGGGGAGACATCTTGCACCATAAAGCCCCAGTCAACCTCTTGAGCAACAGCTGCAGTTTGTGGCTCAGTGGGTTTGGTTGCAGCCTTTGAGGCAGCAGGATGTTGGGAGGCTTGAGCTGCTCTACGATTAGATCTTAGAGCTTTACATTCCCTAGTAAAGTGACCAAGCTGGTTACAGTTGTAGCATTTGGCCTTGCTCTTATCAAACCCGAATTTGCTATTAGTTGGGTTCTAAAAAAACTATCTTCCGGTTCTTTTAAAGAACTTCTTTTCTCTATAGGTTAAAAGAGCCATTTGCTGGACAATGTCCATATATTCAACATCATCTGGGCTGAAACACTTTAAATCGTCAAAACAGTATTGAAAATCTCCAGAGAGCTCACTCCCTGAAACAAAAGCACAACTATCCTAGAAGGGAGTGTGTTGAGCCTGTTAAGACCTGGATGTCTCAGGTAAAGTGATGTATGGCCCAGAAGAGGATGATGGCTGTTAGGGTTAGTTCAGGTACAACTGAGGCTGGGGAGTTCTTGATCCTTCAGCAACATGTAGAGCATTGTTGACTGCATGATTTGAGGGTCTGTTCATCTGGTGGCTCTTTTTAGTCTCCATCTCCATACGGTATCCATCAAGGATTCCATACAGTTCAGTCATAGTGAGAGTGTTGAGATTTTTAGATCTCTTGATAGAGACACAGTAAAAAGTCCACTCATGAGGAAGTGTGCTCATGAATTTTCTGACTATGTCTCTTTTCTCAAAAACAACTCCCATAGTCCGAAGAGAGGTGATCAAGTCCATATACCTAAAGTATTGTTGGCTCAAGGTCTCACCAACAACATAAGTAAAGTTCTCAAACTTCTGCTTCAGGATATCCTTCTTCTTTTCCTTTGATTCAGTAGAACCAGAGTACATCAGCTTTAAAGCATCAAAGAGTTCTTTGGCGGTCTCGCATTGCTTAAAGCCTGCCATTATGGAGTTTGGTATAGCAGTAAGCAACACAGTCATCGCTTTGTAGTTGATGTCCATCTTCTTAAAGTCTTCATCAGAGTAGTCTTCAACAGCTTTCTCAATCATGGCGCCATTACCAGACGGGTGTGCCACCTTTGGCTTGTAAGGACCATGAGTGACAGATCTCCACATGCGGCTGTCTTGATACTTGATAAAACCTTCAATACATTTGCACCAGGTTCCAAAATCATCAGGGGTGATGATAGGAGCCTTGGTCATGGTTCCCATCTCGGACTCAGAAAACATTTGGTTAAGAGCCATTTGAGTGAAGTGAGTAAGTGTGAAGAAACGAGGGTGATTTGGGATCGTTAGATCTCACAATCAAGAGCCTAAAAAACTCTTATACCAATTGCAGGATCGGTGTTGGTCTCTCAACACAAGTTTTGTATCTCACAAACTCACTAAGTCTCACCCGATTGATGAAGCGGAATCTCTAACTAAGTTGACAGTAATATAATAAGTTAATGAACACAAGAATGGTTTTTAAGATACTTGTATATATTATTTCTCAATCATGGCGCCATTACCAGCCGGGTCCGCCACCTTTGGCTTGTAAGGACCATGAGTGACATATCTCCACATGCGGCTGTCTTGATACTTGATGAAACCTTCAATACGTTTGCACCAAGTTCCAAAATAATCAGGGGTGATGATAGGAGCCTTGGTCATGGTTCCCATCTCAGACTCAAAAAATTTTTAGTTAAGAGCCATTTGAGTGAAGTGAGTAAGTGCGAAGAAACGAGGGTGATTTAGGATGGTTAGATCTCACAATCAAGAGCCCAAAAAGCTCTGATACCAATTGCAGGATCGGTGTTGGTCTCTCAACACAAATTTTGTATCTAACAAACTCACTAAGTCTCACTCAGTTGATGAAGCAGAATCTATAACTAAGTTGATAATAATATAATAAGTTAATGAACACAATAATGGTTTTCAAGATACTTGTATATATTACTTCTCAAATTAGTATTACAAGACTCTTACAAGCATGGTAACTTAAGTTACAATGAGAAACTATATATACTACTATCTACAGCCGGTTATACTTGGAAAACCAGCTGGAATTTACCGCTAGACAAATACTACATTGCTAGAAGTCTAAGATAAAATAATATCCTAGATTAGGTAGTCATGACAGGTCCATGACTTACCTTTTGTCACCAACTAAGTATGGTAACTGTACTAACTGATAAAGGTGAACAGTGGATTAATGTATGGTCAACTAAATGTGCGTGGGAAAGCGCCATGCAGCGTATCAGAGTTGTCAGCGGATGTTAGACAGCCCATACTTATGTCCACTGGTTCATAGTTGATTCTTTCAAAGGCAAAATTGCTTCGAAAGAATAAGTTCTTTCGAGGCCATTTATACTTCGAAAGAATCAACTTCTTCCGAATCTTCTGCAAGTCTTCATAAATTCACTCTTTGGAAGACTTTGTCTTGGATCTTCTAAGTGTGAATGCTTCGGAAGGAGATCTACTTGGTCTTCATATACTTCAGAAGACTTGGTTCTACCTTCGGAAATTCTTCATATACTTCGGAAGGAAAACTACTTAGTCTCGGAAGACTTAGTTTTCCTTCGGAAGTTCTTCATACTTAAGCTTCGGAAGATCTTCAACTTGTCTTTGGAAGAGCGGCTTTAGCTTCAGAAGACTTCTTCAATTGTACTTCAAAATATTCTACGTGTTGTTTTGGTTGCACCAGCCTCATATGATCCAACATAAAGCATAAAAAGAAATACAAGGACCTGAGATACTTTATACTACATCCTACAGCCGGTCATACTTTGAAGGCTAGCTGAAAACATTAATCTAGACAACAAGATCAATGTAAAGTCAAAAGGCAGATTGCCTTTTGACTAGTGACTATGATATGCCGTAGCTCACATCCTAATATATTATAAAAGGATAAAAGGTACAAAGTAGGAAGTTACAGACTCAAGACCGTAATCTACAGTTTACTAAAGCATGGACCTTTTCACCAACTTGTATAAGTTGGTGAGTCATCAGAGTTGCAACAGAAAGTAAGTCAGCTTTATGGAAAAGTAGATCAGAGAAAGCATGTCCTCTCTGTCTTCGGAAGAAATCAGTCTTCACTTCATTGGCTTCGGAAGACTTTGTCTTTGAATCTTTGGAAGACTTCATCTTTGGCTTTGGCTTCGGAAGATTTGGTCTTTGGCTTCGGAAGATTTTACACTTAGTATAATTTCTGTGATGAGTGTAAAACTTCCGAAGTAACTTCTACCTTGTACATCAGTGCATGCATGCAGGAAGCTCCTTGGTTATTTTGGCTTCTTTGGTTGCATTAGCATTCTAATATAACCTTATAATAACATTTAATTAGATTGTAGCATTCTTACTGATTGAATTCACCAACTTACTTCATATCATAGGAGCTTAAACGGTTGAGGTTTATAAGGATCACATAGAGGATCCAAGGTTTGGGAATCTTTCCTCATCATAGGGCATTTTTTCTAGGACCTCAATGTCTTTTCTTTTGCCTAGGGCATTCCCTAACACGTTAGAGAGACTTTCCTTTAACGTGGGCATTAGGAATATTTTCATTCTTGACAAACTTGTTCTTCACACCAAAAAGTTTTTTATCTTTTCACCCTCGGCATATTTTCCAAACATTGTTAGTCTTTTTTAGCTTTCGATATACTTTTATAACAGGAGTCAAGAAAAAAAGGCGTGTATATCATTGATGGGCGGGTGACAATTTTATGTATTATGACTAGCATAAAATTATAAATGTTTCTTGAAAGATAACAATCTTCTTATATAATTGTATGAAATAATAATGATATCAACATTTCCTAGACGTAATTATGTGACGCCATCATGGCTTGTTAGATCTAGGAATAATAGGTCTAGATCATTTTGTATAGGCTTAGAACTTTAATCAATACATGTAATGAATATTTTTAATTCATTATGTATATAGGTTAACCCATATGTGCGTTGATTTATGTGTATGATTACAGGTACAAACATTATACTTGGTCAATTTATGAAATTGACTAAGTGTAAGAAACATCTACGGATGAACATTTTTGTTCTTCCGTAGATATCTTTCTTACAAGACATTCATCAGAAGATCTTCTATGGATGAATATGGGTATTCACTGATGAACAAACATCACACATGAACAAAGTAGCTGCAGAAGAACAAGTAGCTGCGAAAGAACAAAGTAGCTGCGGAAGAACCAGACACATACTTATATCATACAAGTGCTTCAAGTCAACAAGTCAATCACAGACTCCAAGAGATTCGCTGTTTCCTTAACAGAAGCACGCGTGTCTGTAAATATGAGTCTTAGGTTTCACATCAAAGATAACAAGAGACGGCGACAAAATACCATCACATCCTTTCGTACGATCAACACAAACCCTAGCAGCCTTCACACCAACACACCAAAAATCATAAACACAATCATAGCATAGAATTTTGTTAGAAATTATTATTTGATTCTTTGTAATCATTAATCAGTTTTAATGAATTACATTTGATTCAAAACATTATTCTTTGCATATTGTTGATATCGTTTGAGCATTTATTTTCTTTGGCATCGATATTTATTAATTAATCAATTAAACAACGATTAATGGTAATTCCGCGATCATTAATTCGAAACCAATCTAACACTGATAATTCCTGATTGCGATCCTTGGATTCACAAGTGGTATCAGAGCCAAGTGCTCATTGATCTAGATCGATTGATCTATCGGTGTTAGAATTGTTTAATTGAATAGATCTATCAGTTTTCTGACTGGATCTATAGTTTTTAAACAAAAGTAATTTGGTGTGAAGATTTAAAATTCAATAAATCGGTGATTTGTCTTTCGGCGAGTATTGTTACATTGCTCGGTTAACATTGATCTATATTCAAATTAATTGAAACATAGATCTGTGTTATTGGCTGACTTTCATTTACTGTTCATAAGAAACTTTGTTTTAGTTAAAACTTTAATATTTGACTAAAATGAGTAGCTTTTTTGGTGGATCATCGTACAAGCCTCCAAAGTTGGAAACAAAAGCAGACTTTAAGTCCTGGAAGATCAAGTTCAAAAATCATGTGAACTACACTGATTCTGACTTATGGGTATCAATAACTGAAGGTCCTTATATTCCACCCACCCTTGGGCCGGATTATAATGACAAAAATCAACCCATAAGTAAAAAAGATCTGTCACCTGATGATGTTAAAAAGGTTAAAGTTGATATTAGAGCATACAGTTTGTTCAGTATGGCTTTACCTGAAGAAATACTAATCAGGTGTGAGAATTATAAAACAGCAAATTCCTTGTGGAAGATACTTCATACTCTTTGTGAAGGGAGTGATGAAATCAGAAGCATTAGGAAGGACACACTTCGATTACAATATGAAACATTTCATCATATTAAGGGTGAATCAATTCCTCAACAACTCCATAGGTTTATGCAATTGGTAACCGAGATGAACATCATGGAGTTGAAGTATACAAATAAGGAATTGAACAAAAAGATGCTCCATACATTGCCTGAAAGTTAGAAGCAAACTGTGTCCATGTTCAAGAACACCATTGATCTCAAAGCAACTGGCTTAGATACATTGGTAGCTAAAGTTGAGGCTCTTGAAATGGATGAAAAATCAAGAAACAAGAGTGTGAGAACACATGTCACACCTTATCATTTTAAAGAAACCAAAAGTGCTAGAAGTACTTTTATCTCTAACAATGATAGTGACAACTCTTGTACTTTACTTGAAGATGAAGAAGAAGTGAGCTTTTATACATCAAAGCCTTCAAAGAAATCTTCTCAAAGTAAATCAGGAAAAGAAAAAGGAAGACCTGATGATAGAAAAGATGCATCTACATCAGCAGAAAAGTCTTCAACAAACAACAACCAAGCAGAGCCCATTACTGTGATTCTAGATTCTGAAGAATAAAAAGCAGCATTTGCAGCCTTTAGTTCAAGTTTTCAAGCCTACTTAGGAAGCACCTTAACACCTGCAAAATCTGCCAACAAGACTTGGAAGAACTACATCCAGATGTAGTAGAGGAGATGGATCTTCAATGGCAAATGGCAATGATTGCTTATAGAGCCAAACAATACTTGAGAAGAAACAAAAGTTTGGCTGTAGCAAGCAAAACATCAAAGATTGGTGTTGATAAGTCAAAGGTAAGATGTTTCAAATGCAATCTCTATGGCCACTTCTCAAGAGAATGTAATCAACAATCAAATCCTGACATGAGACAACAGCAGCAACATCAGTCTCATCAGCATCAATCTTATCAAACAACATCTCAGAGATCTTATAGATAACCATAGCTAACCAACTCATCCCCACCAGCCACAAATGCATCAGCAGGACCTAGTAATTCTAAAGAAACTAGGCTGGACATTCTCCAAGATGGAACCTGTGACTGGAGCATGTATAAGAAGGAAGTTTTGGAAGAAAATCAAGCTTTAATGGCCCACATGGAGAACAAAGTTCCACCTATGGATAGAGAGGTAAGAGATAGATTGTGTTCATCAGTGTGTGTTGAGGAAGTTGAAAGATATAGAGTCCATGCTCAACAACTGCTGATAAAGTAAAAGAAATAATGATTTTGAATGAATCTCATGTAAGAGAACATAAATTATATCAATTCAAAATTAACTCTTTACAAAAAGATTTAGATAAATTTGTTTCAGAAAATTACAGCTTAAAAGCCCAAGTTGAGCATCTGACCATTTCCTTAACTAAATCCATGGCTGATCATGCATCAACTGAAGTGAAACTTCTGAAATTTCAACTTTAATCTCAGCAATATGAGAAATTATTGAATTCTCATATTGAATCAAAGAACAGGTATGGGTTGGGATATAATGCTGTTGCACCTCCTTTGAATGATAACTATACAACTTTACCTGAATCAATGACAAATAGCTTGTCAAATCATTTTGTGCCATGCACCAAGTTTGAAACAAAATGTACTGAACAAGTTAATAACAATGAATCTGAGGTGAGCGAAACTGAGTCTTCTGAATCAGATAAAATCAAACAAAATGAATCAGAATTTGACTTTGATGGATGTGATAACTTGGATGATTCTGATGAACATGATGATAACTCTGCGGATCAACTGAACATTGGTAAGAATGTTTCAGTTGAAAAAATCATTCCCAAAGTACTTGAGCAAACAAAGTTGCCATATCCTCCAAAGCAAAGAAACATGTTGAAGACTATTTGCAAGAGAATAGCTCAGCTAAATGAAGGTCTTCAAGTACTTCATCAGCAACAAAAACC
This sequence comes from Flaveria sonorensis, assembly GCA_025506505.1. NCBI lineage: Eukaryota > Viridiplantae > Streptophyta > Magnoliopsida > Asterales > Asteraceae > Flaveria > Flaveria sonorensis. Next base: position 29,135,184 of record CM046430.1, on the reverse strand, counting down.
TTCAACTGAAGTGATTGAGAAGTGTACATCTACTGAAGTACACAAATCTTCCTTAGAAACTGAAAAGAAGCAAGTATCAGCTAAACTTCTCTGGAAGAAGAAACATCCTTCAGTAGCAGATCTGCGGAAAAACAAATCTACTGAATCAGTAGATGATCTGCGGAAGGCAAAAGAAACGACCAAAAAGAAAACAACTCAAAAAGGTGTGAGCTCAAAGCAACAAACTTCAGCTGATAAACATGAACCTTTTGACATCATGTCAGGAAAAGGAAAGGAGTCAGCTTCAGTAAAGTTTGAGAAGGAATAGAAGACTCAAAGACAGCAAAAGAAGAAGAAATTGATTGAGTCTGATAATGAGTCAGAAGAAAAGTATTGCAAATGGTGTGACATGAAAAATCACAACACTGAAGACTGTTACTTCAGCAGCTATTGCTCCATCTGCAATATGAACAATCACATGACTTCAGACTGTTACTTCAACAAACATTGTGCTATTTGTAACAAAAATAACCATTCCACTCAGGAATGTTATTTTAACAAAAAGAACAAGACAAAGAGCACAAAGAAGAAACAACCTTAGAAGGATGAATCAGAATCTCAATCAAGTGAAGATTAAAAGATTCAAGAATAAAGAAACAACAAAAAACAGCAACAAGAGACGTTGACAAAATACCATCACATCGTTTCGCACGATCAACACAAACCCTAGCAGCCGTCACACCAACACACCAAAAATCATAAACACAATCATAGCATAGAATTTTGTTAGCAATTATTATTTGATTCTTTGTAATCATTAATCAGTTTTAATGAATTACATTTGATTCAAAACATTATTCTTTGCATATTGTTGATATCGTTTGAGCATTTATTTTCTCTGGCATCGATATTTATTAATTAATCAATTAAACAATGATTAATGGTAATTCCGCAATCATTAATTCGAAACCAATCTAACACTGATAATTCCTGATTGCGATCCTTGGATTCACATGGCTCATGTTAATTTTGAGTCATTACTTAATATTTTACTCATTATGTTATTCAATTTGTCCTCTCATAATCTTTTTAAACACCTCTAATATTAAATATGCCTAAACCACAATGAAAAAAAAGTCAAAACTACCTAAATTTAGCCAAGTTCATCTTTAGGTTGCTTTCGGTAGATCGGGAGCATTGTTGCATGCGTAGCAGCTTGGGTTGCATGTAGACTTTTTGGGGTTTTAAACCTAGTGAAGTAAAGAATGTATGTGAGTTTCCTGTCGATAGGATAGTTTTGAGTTTAAAGGGTTCCACCCCGTCCCTCTAGCGTAGTTTTAGGTGAAATGATATGACCTTCAATTGGGTTGTTTTGAGTTCTTTGTGTTTCATCCCCTACCCCTTATAGATGTCTCGTAATCCATGTTGTTTAGTTACTAGCTTTTATCTTTCAAAAATAAATAATAAAATAATAATAACACATGTGTTTTCAATAACCTATCACGAAAAAAAAAAGAAGGCTAATTGACATGGTTAAAATAAACTTGAAAGATCAACTTATGCTACAGTATTTTTTTTCATAACGAAATTACTTTATATTAAATTTTAAGCTAGTTAAATCATATTTTTGATATAACCACTTGAATAATCAACTTGCGAAACAAATATGAGGGTCGGAGGGGATAGGTATTACTTCAATTGTTTTTATCTTTTTTTTTATTTGTTTTTTCTTTATTAGTATTTCTTTAACGACTAATTGTATAACTGAAGGGCCACTCGCCCACCCATCATCTCTATTACTTATGTACAGAAAGTTTGAGCAATAGGTTGACACGTCCCCGAAAGAAAACTTATATATCAGTTTGTCTCTATCAGTTTCAAACCTGAACACGTCTCAAATGTAAATACCATGGCCAACCTAGAACCCTTTTTTTTCTCACAAGAAAAACTTAAACTTAAAATCTTTCTCTATTTTAATAAAGCCTTAAAGTGCGTCACCTCAACAACTTAGGCTAACAAGTAACGATTAAAGTTATCTTTTCAATTTTATAGCTTAGGTAATTTCAACCATTGATTCCTAAAGGCATTTATACATTTCACACCATAAAAACACTTCATCCTTTCTATATGAATCAAAACCTAATCCATTAAATTTACTACTTTTTTTATTTACAATTATTATTAACTATGCTAAATGCAACCACAGTTTTATGATTTATTTGAAACTCTCTTAGTGCAATCTTATAAATGGGCTAAAAAATCTATATCTATAGTGTATAATTTAAAAAAAAAAAGTTTTTAAACTATACATAGCGACTTGTATGAAGCCTAAACATTAATTTCTCGTCTCTCTCCTGTTAAATGAAAATATATTTAATCAAGTAAAACTAAATAATTAAATAACTAAAATATAAATGTTAATTTATTAAAAGATGCTAAATTGTAAGATTTCAAGTATATTTTATGTATAAATATAATTATTTAATTCTAAATTTTCATTACATGTTATTTAAAGTTATTAAATTTTATTTTATATTATTTCATTAATAGCAAATGACAAATAACATACAAAATATTTATAAAACCTAATGATTTTAATACTTTAAAATTTATTATACCTATATAATACATGAGTTTCTAACATAGTATATATAAAAAACCGTTTTATAACGACCAATCAACCATCTTATAATGTTATGACAACACCATGATACAATTTGAAAAAGGAAAATAACGTTTTCTTAAGGAAGAGATCAGCGCAGTAAATCTTAAATGAACTCATGATTTCTTATCTGAAAAATGTAAGAAATTGCCATCAAGTATCATACCATCCCCAGATGTGGAATCTGACTGCAACTAAATAAACCGAAAAAAGGAATGATTTTCAAAACACTTGGTAAGGTCTCAACATCATATGTTTGTTTGTCTGTTTGTAGTACAATGAAGCAAAGCTAGCTAGCATATCTGGGAAAGGGATGAGCTAGTTAGCTTGAAATTCAAGAAACATTCTTAGCTTGTAGACAAGAAGCTCACGGCTTCCATACAGAGGCTTACCATTGGTGATCCAATCCTTGTCACTTGTAACCATTTCCTGATGGAAATTTGACACAATTTGGTAAATTGAAGTCCTCAAAATGTCAACCATGGAGTAGGCCTTTCCGTCTTTCTTATTTGATATAATGCCAATGCCATTGCCAATTGTTGCTGCTGAGCCTGGGCTTAATGCTGCCCATTTGATAGTATATTGGGTGTTTGATGCTTGAAGGTTGGTTTTTTTTCCCATTGAAGTTTCAACGGCTAACAAGCAAGCCAAAAGGGTGGACACCGTAGCAGCGTTGCAACCAGAGAGTTGGGCAACCCCTAGACGGTCTTCTTTGTGGGACCGTATAGTCAGTGAAGATGCAGTACGGGCACTCCATGCACATACCTGTAAGGTGGGTCATGATGACACAACAACATATCAGATAGGAGGGAATCTCAAATTTAACCAAGTTTATATGAATGCGGAGTAATTCAGGTTGTCAACAATGATTTAATTCAAAGGGTAAAACTAAATAAAGATAAATAGGTCAGACCAAGTAAAAAGTAGCTATAATTGAAATTAGTCACATGGGTCAAACAGGTCTAAACTGCTTGCAGTGTAATTAGATACTTACAACCTACTAAATCCTTTTATTAAAACAAGCAGGCGAAACCCGCACGTTCAAGCAGGGTGTTGAGGTTCGTAAGAGTGGTTTCGACAACCTGTACATTACAATTACCTACTGAAAAAATTCACGTCAAAATGTTAATAAACCTAATAACATTGCAACAGGTAATTTGCAATTTTATAGAATAGAGTTCGTAACAAGGTTTGTCCATGTGGTATGTACATGATACAAGATTGGTCCTATTGGGAAATTATATCCTTGCTCCCCACTGTTCAAGAAATCGTAACATCGGTGGTCATTGGGTAAATGACCGGTTGAAATGACTAAAATACCCCTTATATTTCACCACTACCAACAGCTGTGGTGGTTATGGCGATGATGGTGATGTAGATCAGGTTCAAGAGCAACTTTGCATGGGGTTCATGGTCGTGGTGGTTTGATGTTGTTCAGAGATGGACGTTTCAAATCATGGTTGTGGGTTCGATTAGGTTTATATCATGGTTGAGGGGGGTTGCAAGACGACCAGGGTATGAAGATGAGGATAAGGGGGCCTGTTCAACTGAGGATGTTGGTTAATGATGATGGTGTACAGATGATGTTGATGCGATAATGATGGTGGAGTGTGACAATGAAGGTGGTGGACGTTGCTCGTGGAGTGTGACGGAGGTGGGATTGCTGGTGTGATGATGGTGGTTTAAGTATGATGACCATAGTTGTCAATAGCAAATAGCGCTCGATATCGACAAGCTACCTATATGCTACGTAGTGAATAGGGGTAAATAGCGATCGCTATTTCATGTTTAGCGATGCACTAGTAGAAACAAAAAATAAACATTTATAGCACCAAAATAGCTAAAATAGCGCTAAATCATGCTTCTTTATAGCTAAAATAAAGATTCACTATTTATATTTTTAGAAAAAGATAAAAATAAAATAAGAAAATATAAAGTTAAAATAAAATAAAACTAAAAGGTCGCTATTTAAACGCTACGACCAATGACCTATGACCTATACGACAACATATGACCTATACGTTACATAGCGCGCTATAGCGAGCACTATTACCGCTATTGACAACAGGGATGATGGCGTGGTTGCAGGGAAACATGGGTCAACGTTGGTGGTTCAGGTATGATGATGGTGGTAAGCTATCAACGATGACTATGGTGAAGGTGGTCAACAGTCCGGGGTGCCTATGGTGATGGTGGTCGACAGTGGTAAAAGTGGGTTGTCGGCAATAAGCGGTGGTAAAAGTTGGTTGGCGGTGATGGTGTTGTTATTGTTATGTGTATTAATTAGAGTGAGATTCATACAAATAGCATATTATTTAATTATTTATTTAATTCTAGCGGTATTTTGATCATTTACACAAACTTAACAAGAAAACTTAAAACCATACACTCTAGGGACCATTAGTGTAGTTTGTTACACTATTGGGACCAAACATGTAATTTTAAAAGATTGGGACGGATCGTGTAATATGGGCATACAACAGAGACCAACAATGTAATTAACTCTATAAAATATCATATATTAAAGGTTGAAAGAAGAAAACAAGTAACAAACACCTTGAAGCAGTTTTGACGACTTGTACGTTTGTGCTACGATGACTTTTACACCATCAAGCACAACTTGATTTGTAATAAAATTAACACCAACTTAAATCCTCAAACGAAATAAGACAAACAAAATAGGAGAGCAAAACAAACACTCATACTGGGAGTTTGCAAAAAGCAACACCATTATATTCACACTTGTTCAATGTTTACTAGACAAATTATATCAATGGCTCTGGCCTTGACTAGTAGCCAACAAAACTTCAGATAACGTACCTAGATTGAATTCCAAATATAAGTTATGCTCACCTTTCCACTGCTTTACTCTTGGTTTTAAAAACACAAGGCGCACCAAGATGATAAGGTTCCAAATCCTTGGGAAGATTCAAAATGATTGTTGGAGGATGCTAAACTAAACCCTAATTTTCAATGGCAGAGTCGTAGAAGATCACCGTCTCACATTCCCTATAAGTCGCTCCAGAGTCGCAAGCCTCCTTTACGTCATTATCTTAAGCGCAACACACCTCACTTGAATGTGCTTCGCGCCTTACTGCCTTAGGCCCTCTTTAAACAGCCAAGTCTTTACTACTTGTCTAAAAGCTTAGTATCCCCTCACACTGAATTGGATTGGATATGACCCACCTACACCAAGAGGAGCTTTCACTTCACTTTTTGGAACACTACTACTAATGTCCTTTATGAAACAATAAACTAATGATGGTTATTTGTTTTCAGCTTCTTGCTGGTATAACTAGTCTTGTTCTTATTCCAAATCCAAATTTCTAATAGGATTGCAAGCCTAAAAAATAATCAATCCAGCAAAAAGATAATTTAGCTCATAAACTCAATAATTCTAGTTAAGAATGACCCTCGAGAAGAAACAGTGTGAAGGTCACCACTAAAAATCAAACAAGTCATCAAACTGTTATACACTATCAAGAAATAGTGATTTATGATTAATTGATTATCAATAATCATATGGTATCTTCATGTGCCAAACAACATGCTGCCTCATAATCTATTACTACGCATAAACTGCTTCATGAAAAAAATTAAAATTGTCCAAAAAGGCCTAACATAGGTCCAAATCTATGATATTGACATTTTAGCCTCCTAGTGCACAATATCAATAAAATGCCCTCCCTACTTCAATAAAACCAACCCATAGATGATCAATATCACACATTCATCACTCACAGTATGCCGCTATTCTGAATAACGAAGTCCCCAGTGTCCTATAATTTAATATAATGACGTAAGTATGATAATTTGAAAGAAAAAAAAAAAAGAATTAAATGTAGCAAACTTTGGCTTAAGGACTAACAGTAGGTTCATAACTAAATCAAATATTACATATTTCATATCTCAAATAACCATGCTAAATGATATAAAACTATCAACTTGTAAACATTTTTGTGTTTACTATTCTTCTCAAGTTTGAAACATGACATGCAATGGAGCATTCCTACTACAAGAACCTCATTTTATATATGTACCTTAAATACAAGTTGTAAGAGCATTCACATCAGGTTTCCTTTCCTTATCCTTATAATCACATTAAATATCACTATTTTTTCTCTCAATTTTAATTAAATAGTAATTTTTCATACATTTGTCGTTACCTTTCCTCTCTCCTCTACTAACAACCACTTTCAAAAATATTTAAAAAAAGTTATATGGGTTGAACAGTGATACCCAAAATATACAGATGAACAGTAACATTTTTCCTCTTCTCCACTCATTACTACTTACAAGCATTAACTAAAATACAAGGAACAAACTCACATAAATATAGGGAACCCAGTGTAGCAAAAATCAGGATTAATCACCGATTAATCAGCGATTAATCGAAAATCGGCCTCTCACCTTGTAATTTTTTGCTAATCGGGCAATTAATCGCTAGGCAGTCAACGGAGGTCAAAATCGAACCTAGGCACTCTTTTAATCGGCGAAAAATCTGTGATTCCATCGAAACTCCGGCAGGGTACCGGCGAACTTCAAAAAATCCGGCCAAAAATTAGAAATTCCAGCTTAAACTTGGAAATTCTGGCCAAATATGTGTATTTATATATATAACTGAACTTTTTTATTAAATTTACATATGAGAATGTGTGTATTTATATATAAAACTGAAAACTATATATAAAAACTTCAATCCGATTAATCCCGATTACTCCCGATTGCTAGTCGGTACCCCACCGCCTGATTAGTGCTTAGCGATTTTTACAAAACTAAGGGAACTACTATGAATGCTCTAATGAAAAGATTAGATACTGCAATTTCGACTTATTACTTATTATTTGTTCTATCAAATCAAATGAAAAATAACTAAAGGGTGACAGATAGATTCGCTTAGGGTGTATTTTTATGCACAAACTCTCCTAAATATATTTACTTAAATAAATATTAAAAACAAAAATAAAGAATGTGTGCTTATATGTTTAACAACCTAAATGTTCATGAAAAATTAAAATGTTTACACAAAAGGTGTTTAAATCCAACCCAACCCATTCCAACCTGCACCAAAAAATGCATGTTACCCAACCAGCTTTACACACCCACTTTGCCCCCTTTATTAAGAATCAATGAGAAAAAACGTATTGACAACTTGAGAGTAAAAGTATTCACCTGAAAGTCATAAAATGGTTCATGGAGTCTTGAAGCTGTAGACAGCTCACTTGATGAACGTAACTGCTGGGATAATTGGAATGTTGACTTCTCGAGGGAACTTACCAGCCCCTCACTCAAATCCAAAGTGAGTTGTTCCAAGGGCTTCAAGCATACAGCTATCACCTTCTTGTAGGTCTCGCCAGTTTCTTCAAAGAATGCAGCTCGACGCCAGGTATCAACATTACTCTCACTCACCATGCACAGATCAAGATACGCAAGATGATGCACAAGTGATCTTTCAGTCGTCTCCTCCAGGGCTGCAAGAAGATGATCACTTGGGTTTGTTTCTGCTGCTGCTGACCCCTTTGGGGGAGCAAACAAGTATCTCTTTGTAAGAAAAACCTATAGAGCAAATTATTGCAATTTAGTAGATCTCCTGAACAAAAATCAGAATAACAAAATGTTCAGATCACATATTGAGTAACAGGTAAAAATGATGAAACAGGTCAGGTCAGATTTTGTTGGTTAGATTGGCCTAAAAAATTGTTAATCCAAATATATATATATATATATTTATATGTATGTATATATATGTATATATATGTATATATATATATATATATGTGTGTGTGTGTGTGTGTGTGTGTGTGTGTGTGTATATAATTAGGGTGTCAAATATGATTAAAATGCAACATCACTTTGATAATAATTTTAATAACATGATTTACAGGGTTTGTTACTTTTAACCTTAAAATATGTTTGGGCAACTTTCAACATGTTCAAACCATTAGACACATTTTATCTTCAGCTATTCTTTTTACCCCACTTGACCTATTAAAGATTAACATAACCTGAATTGACTCATTCACAAAGTAAATTACTCTAAATTGCTACCTCTACTTCAAACAAGTCTTTAGGAATTAAACCTGAAGCAAATGGAGATTCAGTTCCCAACAGAGAAACACGACACATGATGAATAATAGAAAACAATCTGCTCAACGACAAGATCTCCCTTTGCTAGTTTGCGGTCACTTTTAAAAATAGGCAGCACTAGCGAGATTGGATACCCAAAACTTGAAAGACTAACAGCTTTTACAATTGCCTTACGAACGCCCATTTTGTAGCTGAAAAAAAGAGGCCGCTGTCAACATGAACAAGAAAAATCAGCAAAAGGGAAACCTTATAAGCAAACAGTGCAGCATTAAATATAAATGAATGCTTTCAAGTTAAAATTTACAGAAAGATATTGTAAATTTTAACATTACAGACAACAAAAAATCAAGTTGGCTGATTTGATAGATAAGCAATGATGGTATCACTAGAAATTGAATTCATAATAATAGATAATCACTTTCAATTGTGCATCCAGACACTCCCTACTAGTTTACTGTTTACCAACAAGCGATTCAATATGCTTAGGGTTTTACCAACAGTAGTATTTACCAAGAAACTAGTGAAAAACAAAGTAAAACTCATAGATTTGCAGAATAAGGCACCCATCAGCTTACTAAATGAAAGGATACAACTTACTATCAGTCCTTCCAAACGCTTATGCATTTACGAAGTCAACAGATATTGAAGGATTGAAGTAAGAAAAGGGTCAAGTCACCTGAACGATGGGGAAATCCAAAACCCATCTCCGCTTGAACACATAATGCGACCCGTATATGAACCCAAGAACTAAAGCTCTAAGCCCCAATGCTCCAAAATCCAGACATCCAGAAAGGCAAGCGACAGACAGAAAAGCAGAGACGCCAGAGAAAGCCACAAACATTGAAAAGCGCAGAGTAACCCTAAGCCTCCGTCTGAAATCGGGTGGCAAGGGCTGACCTCCATAGACGAATATGATTTTAAGCAGGCCAAAGAAGAGCTCAGCAGGTGAAACTCCGGGAAGGGGCTGAGGAGATGATACCAGGAAGAGGGAAGCGGAGAAGAGAAGGAGAGATAGGTGGAAGAAGATGAAGGCAGAGATGGCGGCAACGATAGTGATGGAGGGGAGCAATGGAGAAACAAGGGTTTTGCAGAGAAGATAGACGAGTGTGGACTGAAATGATTGCCAGATTAGAAACCCTAGAAATCTGGTCTTGATGATGGTATCTGTATCTGTGGGAGCGGGATGCTGGTGTCCATCTCCTAATCTTCTGATCATCACTCTGGCGGTGGCAACAGAAACAACACCAACCAAAAAACCAATTTGGGGTTTCGGAATGGGAATGGAAATAGGAATGGGCGGGAAGAAATACTATCGTCTATGGTAAAATCACACTCACATAGATGAACTAGGGCCTAAAAGAATGAAGCAAATGAATGACCAGTCTTGTGTGAGAAACTCCTGCGCTTTGAATTGTTCCTTAACACCAATAAAAACACTAGACCCGGGTCGGTTTTGAAACAAACTTACGCCTGAAAGTAAATAAAATTAAACGTATCGTAACAATGTTTTTGAAATTTCAAAAATATTATATGTTAAATTTTATAAGTGAAAAACAAATTCTAATGAAAAGTAATTATAATATAATTAAATAATATTTTAACTTTAAAACCATGGCGTGAGTCCAAGTCATAATAATATATATTTTTAGAATTGTATAAAACATAAATATTTATTAAAAAATTAAAACATTAACTTGTACGCTTATGTTTCCATTAGCTATACTTTGTTACGAACAATTCCGTTTGGAAATAAATTTATATTGATTCATATATAAAATTTAGAACGTTGTAACAATATATTTAAAATTTTATAAAATATAATATTTAAAATTTATAAGAGAATAATATAAAAACTAAAAGAAAGTTATGACAAACCACATGTTAAAATATAATGTCACAACAAAAGAAATGCAAAAAGCATAAGGTTCGAATGGAAAATCTAATTAAACTAGTATTAAGCCCCCCGCGTTGCAGTGAGTGACACAAAACAATGCCAAGTAGCACAAACAACACACCAACGTCAATGTCCCCTAACACTGATAATGCTCCTATTAAAAAAGAAATAATAAACGAAAAAATAAAACCGAACAAAAAGTAGATATAGTAACATTTGTAAGAGTTATCTTAGAGGCTAATGCTAACCAAAGATCTCTTAGCATTTATTCTGAAGTACAAGTAAGTTACTTCGGAAGATGAAGTCTTTTAAATTCAAAGATGAAGTCTTTTGAAGAAAATAAAAAAGAAAAATATGAAGTCTTCCGAAGCCTCAAGACAAAGTCTTCCAAAGCTTGAATACTGATTTCTTCCGAATACAGAGAAGACATGCTTTTTCTGACTTACTTTTACAAAAGCTGAACCATTTTTCACTACCATCTCTGAAGACTTATCAACTTATACAAGTTGGTGATTATCTTCATGCTTTTGTCAACTGTATATTATGGTCTGAGTCTGTAACTTTTCATTGTTGTACTTTTATCTTTTTTGTATTAAAATATGATATGAGCTATGGCATGTCATAGTCACCGGTCATAGAGCAATCTGCCTTTTGACTTTACATTGATCTTGTTGTCTAGATCAGTATCCAGCTGGCCTTCAAAGTATGGCCGGCTGTAGGATATAGTATAAAGTGTTTCATGTAACAAGTCCTTAGGACTAAGCCTTGTAACAATTATAAAACACTTGAGAGCAATATGCATCATCCTTGAAAACCAATACTTATTTTATTCTTGTGTTCTTACTTTTGTTTCATTGTTTCTTTTGTCTGGTTCCCTATTTGATCTATTAAGTGTTGTGTTCTCTAACTTGTGAAACTGTTGCATAACCTATAACCATTCCTGCAATTAGTATCAGAGCTTTTCAGGCTCTTGGTTGTAATATCTCACCATCTTAAATCTCTTCAGTTTCACAAAACACTTACTTGTTCAAATGACAGCTCTCACTAAGGCTGATATGAAAACCGACACCATGACTAAGTCTCTACTGATCACTCCTGATAACTTTGATACTTGGTGTATGAGGATGGAAGGCTTCATCAAGTCACAAGACAGCAGGATGTGGAGATCTGTAGTCTCGAAACCTTACATCCCAAACACTACTTCAGCAACTGTTGGTGGTGGAATGATACCAAAGGACATGGCTGACTATTCTAAGAAAGATTAGAAGAAGATTAATATAGACTAGAAGGCAATGACCGCTCTTCAAACTGCTATGCCAAACTCTATCTACTGAGGCTTCAAAATGTGCAAGACTGCTAAAGAACTATAAGATGCACTAAAGCTTATATATGAAGGGTCTGATGAAGCAAAAAAAAAAACAAGAAGGATATCATGAAGCAGCAGTTTGAGAACTTCACCTTCAAAATAGGTGAAACTATGACTCAACAATACTTCACATATGCTGAGATTGTAGATACTCTGACGGATGTTGAAGTTAAACTTGAGAACAGGGACATTGTGAGGAAGTTCGTGTTCTCTCTTCCTACATAATGGACACACTATTGTATGGCTATTAAGATAACTAAAAATCTCTCTACCCTCACTCTTACTTAGCTGTATGGTATCCTGAGGGTTACCAGATGGAGATGAACATGCAAAATCCATCCACCAGCTCTTCCAACAATCAATAGAGTTCAGCCCTTCATGTGGTTGAAAAGGATAGCAGAGAACCGTAGCATCATCTCATCTGCTACCCTGAAAACTCATAAAAGGGTCCTTTCATGACCTTCCCGGAGACACCATGGGAGAGCTACACTTAAGGAAGCTCATTCCAAGAGCGTAGCTCTTCTCAAGCCTTTATGTCTTTAGATGAAAGTTGTGGCAACTTTCTTTTCACTCTTGAAGACCTGGACTGCATCCATCCAGATGATCTAGAGTATATGGAGATAGTCTAGCAGATGGCTCATCTCACTCATAAAGCCAAGAAGTTCTATAAGAGAATAGGAAGAAGTTTCCCAGCAATGTAACCAATGGAAAGTTTAGGCTAGATAAAATCAAAGTAAAGTGTTACAGCTATAACCAAATGGGTCACTTTGCTAGGAAGTGTAAGGCACCAACGACAAATGGTGGCCAAATACAATCCAAGCCAAACTACACTAATGCAGCTCCCAGAACTGAAAAGCCCAGCCAACCAAAGCAGCAAGCTGTTGTTGCTGTTGAAAAAAGAGGCTTTAACTGGAGCTTTTAGGTAGAGGATGTCTCTCCAAACCAAGGCAGAAAAATGTATTCTTGAAGAGGAAACCTTCAAGAACATCATATCTTCATCCTTGCATGCAAAGATTTGTTATCAGGTAGGGACTAGGGTAAAGTGAAATAGCTCCTCCACACATATTACTATCAGTCAAATCTCCAAGGTGTAGAACTTATGAAGATGAGCTATCCCTTATTGATCCTATCCAAGAAGAGGATGAAGATGAAAATGATATAATGAAGGATGAACTGGAGTTGAGTGAAAAGGATCATCCAAAGAAGTGTCACTATACTTCTAGAGAAAAGAAGAAACCAGGGATGGCCAAGTCAGCTAGAAAGAATTTGATCAGGGTTGCTAAATGAAAATAAAAAAAAAGTCTAAAAGATCAAGCCCACCTTCAACCCTAAGCAAAAATAAGTCTTTATCTTTGTCGGGTTTGAGGTGGTGAAGACTAAAGACTTAACGAAGGATTCTAGTACCAGGAATCCTAGTTAAAGCTCAAACCATCCTGGTCAAGAGAAGAAAGTTGAACAAATATGTAGCATTGCTGCACAGCCTAAACCATCTAACTCCAAGAGTAAGCTTCACCCTTAGAAGCCTGTTGTATCATCTAAGAAGGTGAAAAAGGAGATGGAAAGAGATCAAGATCAACCTTCTCCTTAGAAGAAGACCCTCAAAAGTATGCCTGTGAAATGCATCATGTGTGGTGGTACAACTCATTATGCTATAGATTGCCTCTACAATCCTAAGAGTATCATCCGTTTGACTAAGAAGAAGACTTCTGAGAGGAAGAAGAAAATAGCTTTGGAAGAAAAATTATTTTCCTTTGGAAGCTCCAAGATGAACAAAAAGAAGATAGGTGGAAAACTGTCTTCAGAAGCAAGTTCGGGCTTTCGAAGCACTGAAGTCTGCTGCAGTGGATGCATAAGCTTCTGAAGGTTCAGTCTCCAAAACTTCCAAAGTCATAAAGCTTTCAAAGTATTAAAGACTAAGTCTAATCTTCCAAAGATGGTGTGGAAGATGAAGGAAGGCCATGTGATTGAAGTTTCTTCATCAACAACAACCAAGGATCCTCAAAGCTTGCATATAGAATTAATAACTATTAAACTATCTTTGGTTCATCTTGATAAGCCCAAGACGAGCAAGGCTTGGCTTTCCAAATGTAACTAATCATCTCTTTTTATGTGCTGGAACAACTGGAGACAAAAAGAAATGTATGGATCATTGATAGTGGTTTTTCCAGGCATATGACTGGCAATGGCTCTTTGCTTTAAGGCTTTGAGAAAATTGATGGAGGGCCAGTTGCTTTTGGAGGTGAATCAGTTGGTTACATTACTAGAAGGGGTAGGGTCATAAATGGTAAGCTCAGGATTAAGAAGGTAAACTTTATCAAAAAGCTTGAGTACAATCTTTTGAGTGTATCTTAATTTTATGACCAAAGACATAACATGCTTTTCACTGAGCATGAGTGAATTGTTCTCAAGCCCGAGGTGATCATTCCCCAAGAGCATATCTTGCTCAGAGCCCCCAGGAAAGGAAATATGTACAAGATGGATCTGCTAGAAACCTCCCCATTATAAGAAGTTTCTTGCTTTCTATCTAAAGCTAATAGTGATGAGTCTTTCCTTTGGCATAAAAGAATGTGCCATGTAAACCTTATGAACATGAATAAATTAATTAAAGATAATTTAGTAACTAGAATGCCAAAGAAAGAGTTTACAAATGATGACCATTATGTTGCATGTCTGAAAGGAAAGCAACACAAAATGTCTCACAAGCCAAAGGAAATGAACTCCATCACTACTCCCCTACACTTATTACATATGGATCTCTTTGGCCCCAAAATGTAATGAGTTTAGGAAGAACTTCATATTGTCTTGTGATAATAAATGACTTCACAAGATATACTTGGGTCTTCTTTCTTAGAAGTAAGGATAATACCCCTAAAATCTTGAGATCCTTCATTCTAAAAATTGAGAATCAATGTTATCATAAGGTTAAGATCATAACATGTGATCAAGGAACTAAATTCAAGAACTAAATACTTGATATATTTTATAATGAAAAAGGTATCTCAAGACAATATAGTGCTCCTAGAACTCCTCAATAAAATGGTATTACTGAAAGGAGAAATATGATACTTATTGAGGCTACAAGAACCATGCTTTCTGACTTTAAACTGCCCATCACCTTCTGGGCAGAGGTAGTCAACACTACCTGCTATGTGCAGAATAGAGTTTTATTAGTCAAAACTCGTGGTAAGACTTTTTATGAGGTGTGGCACAAAAGGAGACCTTTCATTGTTTTCCTCTGGTCATTTGGATTTCCATGCACCATCTTGAATACGAAAGATCATATAGCTAAGTTTGCTGAGAAAGAAGATGATGAACATTTCATTAGATACTCTTCCCAAGCTAAGGCTTATAGAGTATACAATCTTAGAACTAGAGTAGTTGAGGAGTCAACCAATGTGACCTTCAATAAACACACTCTTAGTGTGAAAGGTTCTGGTCCTGATTGGCTATTTGATATTGATTTAGTTACCAACTATTTTAACAAATCTCGTGGATATGTTTCAGGAACAACATGTAATACATCTACAGGAGATCCTGATCCTAGATTTGAGCTGAGAAGACCAAATGATAGAACTCCTTCAGCTCCAGTGGTAACTAACCCTGTAAGTGAAAACCTGTCAGCACAACCATGACAAATTCTTTAGCTGATACATATGAGGTGCCAGCTAATTCCAGCAATGAGGCACAAAACTCAAATGAAGGGATTTCTAACGTAGAAGGAGATGGAGATGGTGAAAGTGATCAAGAATTTCATGATGCTGACAACCACTCCACTGAAGACAACATCAATGATGTCACACACTCTCTGAATCAAGTTACACTTGATAGGTGTGTTGATGTGGTAGGTGATACTCAATCACCTAATTTAAATTTCACTAGTTTAGATTTGAAAAATCAACTTAGTGGGTTTTTAAAAACAAGAAGGATGATAGAGGGCTTATCATCAAGAACAAGGCAAAACTAGTAGTCCAAGGGTACACACAAGAAGAAGAGATTGACTACACAGATGTCTTTGCTCCTGTAGCAAGACTTGAAGCTATAAGGATATTCCTTGCTTTTACTGCATCTAAGGATTTCAAGGTCTACCAACTTTATGTCAAGTATGCATTTTTATATGAGGTGATAGATGAAGAAGTGTATGTCAAGTAACCACTTGGCTTTGCAGACCTAGATCATCGTGATTATGTCTTCAAGCTTAACAAAGCTCTTTATGGGCTGTATCAAGCTCCAAGGAAGTGGTATGAGACACTGTCACAGTACCTAGTTCAACATGGTTACAAAAGAGGTACTATTGGCAGCACACTCTTCATCAAAAGACAGGAAATGACTTAATGTTGGTTCAAGTTTATATTGATGACATCATCTTTGGGTCAACAAATGAAAGGATTTACAAAGAGTTTGAGAAACTGATGAAGAATAGATTTGAAATAAGTGCCATGGGGAACTCAATATCTTTTTAGGAATTCAAGTGAAGTAGGTTGACAATGGCATCTTCATAAACCAATCAAAGTATGTACAAGACATACTAACCAGATTTGATCAAACTGATTGTAAGGTTGCTAAGACTCCCATAGCCAGAAACCACTCCCTAGGACCTGATCTTGAGGAGGAGTGTGTTGATAAACATCTTTACAGAGCTATGATTGTGTCTCTTATGTATCTTACACCCCGTAGACCTGATATCATGTTTGCCACATGCATATGTGCAAGATATCAAGCCAACCCCAAGATGTCACACCTAGTTGTTGTCAAAAGGATTTTTAGATATCTAAAAGGAGCTTCCAAACTGGGACTTTGGTATCAAAAGAATTTTGAATTCAATTTGTATGCTTATACAGATAGTGACTATGGTGGCTGCAACATGACTACAAAGTCTACATCAGGGGGATGTCAATTCCTTGGTGGAAGGATAGTGTCATGGAAATGCAAGAAACAATCCTATGTATCTACATCAACTGCTGAAGCTGAATACATTGCTGCTGCAAGCTGCTATGCTTAAGTACTTTGGATTCAGAATCAGATGCTAAACTATGGATTTAACTTCAAAAAGTCTCCTATCCACATAGACAATAATAGTGATATCTCTGTCATAGAGAATCCAATGCAGCACTCAAAGACAAAGCACATCAACATCAGGTATCATTTGATCAAAGATAATTTTAAAAAAGGGTTGATAAACTGGTCACAGTTAACACAAATGAACAATATGCTGATCTGTTCACAAAAGCTTTTGATGTACAGAGATTTAAATATCCTTTATCAGCTATTGGGATGATTTAAATATCCGGATTTCAAAGTTTATTATTTAGCAATAACTTTGTTTCACATCCAAGCATATAAATAGTCTTTACAACGGTTCTCCTTCTTTCTTCTTCCTCTTCATCTGAAATCTTTTTAACCTTAATCACCCACAAACCCTTGCTGTTCTTCCACTTTCTTTCACAAGAAGCTTCATAAAATGGCCAACCCTGAACCCCAAAACTAGCCACCCTTTGTCATGCACCTTCATAGGCAACATAATTAGGTTGCTCTGTTATCGTCTGAGAAAGATTCTGGCTTCTCAGATTTTTGTCACTTTCTTTCTCACTCATCATACCTCACCGCACTCATTATAGATCCTCCTATGTACGAAGATCACTGCTGGAGTTTTGGAGGACCTAGCATGAGGTTATCTTGGACGGTGAGAAGCACTATTTGCATCAGTTTCCAGCAACCATTAACCAACATCTAAGGCTGGATGATGAAAAAGGTGAGTTGTCCTTCCTAAAAGAAGCAGTCAATGGATAATTCCGGCTGATTGGCTATTAAAGGGACTACTCTGTGAGGACCTTCAAAAAGGGTAAGGTCTCTTAATGGAAATGCCTCCTTCATGTTATTATCCATTCTTTATCAAATAAACATGGAGGGTGGGACCAAGTTCCAGAAGACCTATCCTATATAGTCCATAGGATGGTCTAGGGGATCAAGTTCAAGTACTCCTAATTTTTTTACACAAATTTGCTTGCCAACTTAGATTCCTTAGAGTATTACATGTTCCCAAGAAATGTCCAGCACATTCTCAACTGTGAACTGGGCTCACAGTTGAGGGGAACATGTAATATTCTTAAATTGGGACAGAAGAAGCCCGACATCTTCAAGATAATAAGGAAATCCACTGTTGGTTTTTCCGGGGTAGAAACATTCCTTGTCCCAAAAATGTTAGAGCTCTTCGCTCAATGTGATAGCTTGGTAGCACCAACCAATGTTAAACCTACACCTTCTTAATCTTTAGCACCCCAACAGCCTCAAATCACCATCACCTACTGGAGAAAATCCAAACGAACCCCTACTTAGTCTATTCAGATTGAGTAGGTCCCTATACACTCAACCATGTAAGAGGAAGTGGAACCAAGAGCTCCTACTTCCCCTCAGGAGCAGACCACTCCCATTCCCTCTACGATCAGTGCTAAGGTTCCTCATGCTCAGCCTGATGAGCTCATTACCCCAGCCTCAAGCCTTCAACCTAAGTCTCAAAACTCATATGAATAAACTTCAAGGGAAAGCTACCACCCCAGCCATTGGATCTCAATCAACCAATCCCTAACCTACAATTCTATGATGATAAAGATATGGGATTTAGTGAGTACCATAAGTCTCTCTTCTCATCCCCTTTTCAAGGAGAGATGAGTGCTCCTGCAACTCCAATATCCAGCCCACATCATCCACCCACAACATAGGTGGACCTCTCTAAACCTGTTCAAGAGGTCCATATGGAAGAGGCTCTCACTTTTGAAAGGGATTACATCTTTAAGACCTCAACCATGGCAACCCAACTCCTTGACACTTCTTATGAAGTTGTCATGGAGTAGGGGAAATCCAAAGACTAAGAAATAATATCTGGTGGTGAGGGAGATGACTTTCCTCATGTACTCTCATCCCCCCATGATTCTTTCGATGAACATGAGAGAAGTATGCAACTGAAGGTGCACAAACTGACAAAAACTTGCACTTATTTGGTTTCTAAGGTCAATCACCTGGAATCTCTGGTGGCTACCTTACAAAGGCAGGTCCTTAATCAGCAACTTGAGATTATCAATCTCAGGGGCAAGTTAGCTGAGAGGCCTGCCAGGCGTGCTTAACCAAGCCCACAAGAACCTGTGGATTTGGTGGATGTAACCTCCAGCTCACCTATGCAAGTAGGTGAGGCTACCAAAAAGGGGGAGACAATCACCATAGATATAGAACTTGGGAGCATTGCCCAAAGTATGTACATTGAGTATTCACCACCCTTACTTGCAATTATCCAGACTTAACAACCTCCTCAGGCCCACATCAATATGGATTCCTTAATTCAAAGTCTATTTGAGAAGGGTGTACCAAGGGCTATGTCACCTCCATCCCATCTTGCTGATAATCCAATAGTAGGATGGAGGTATGACAATGATAGAAGAGCCCTGGTGCTTTCTAGATATCAGGGTCAACAAGAAGTGTTTAACCATTATACCCTGAGATTCTATGAAAGCTTTCCTCTGGTTGACCTGCCACTTGCTAACCCAAGCCAAAACAGGCAAGCTGATAGGTTTGCTGAGAGGATCTAGCTGAGGGTGTCTGAGGAGTTAAAAAGAAGAACCAATTTATATAGACAGAGGCTAGCAGGGAAAACGTTGGTCAGCTGGATATTGAGGCAGACCCTAAGATTAGCTTCGAAGGGGAAACCTTAGTTGAAGGCCTAACTATAGAACTTGTGAATATTGAGACTACAACTCCTTCAACACCTATTACCCTAAGTGAGATACCAGCTGGTGAAGGTGTCTCACAGCCTCTCCCTAGCTAGAGTTCAGGTGCAGAACCAGCTCAAGAAGGCCAAAGCACTCTCCTTCCTGACTCACATGAGCCAGTGCTTGACAAAGGAAAGAAAGCAATGACTGCTGAGGAGATTAAGGAGGAGAAAAGGGAGAGGAAGAGGAAGGCAATGGGAGAAATACAAAGAGAGATCCCTAGTTTCATGCAGTCTGCAATCAGGGCTACCCATAGGCCAAACACTCAAGAAGATGAGTTAAGGGCAGCCAGATTGAACTATCTGGGAACTAGAAACTATAATATCGATGAACTGATCTCTCTCCCCATGCAAGAATTGAATAAACTGGCTGATACTGAAGTATCTAAAGAGAGGAAAGAGGCTAAGGCTGCTGAATTGCTCCTTAAGATCAAAGAAGAAAGGAAAAGAAAAAAATTATATAAACCCCCAGTCATCTTTCTAGTTCAAGAAAGGCCTGAAGTGGAGACTGTAGCTGTTAAGGAAGATACTCAAGTAGGTAGGGAACAAGACAGACAAAAGATGATTACCTACTTGAGTGCCACAGGTCTCTATCATGAAACAACTCTACTCCCTCTATCTTATGAATACATAGAGTTTGAATACCTTAAGCAGCTAGAGCAAGAAGTTCTCAAAGAAAAGAAAGCTGCTAAGAGGAAGATGAGGGAGGAAGCTACAAAGTCAAGAGCCACCATCAAAGCTAATCAGAAGAAGTCTGAAGCCAGACTAAAAATGGTGAGCTTCTTGAAGCTGTATGGGTTCTCCGAAAGAAGGCTTGGTCTAATGTCTCTATCCATAATGGATGAGCACATTTAGGTGATCAAGTAGAAGATCAGGAGGGGTAAGCTTCATGACTTGCATTCTTTACCAATTCAAGTTGCACCAGAAGCTGAGGTCAAGGTTGAACCCCAAGAGACAGCACAAACTGGACATAGTGCTGACCCACAGCCAGCTTTATCTTCTAACCCACAATAGGGTCTGGAAACTTCTTTTGAACCTATGAAGGGGAAAGACCAAACTGAGAAGGATAAAGAAGGAAGACCTAGTGATCAAGACCAACCTTCTCAGTTGAAGTATGGAAAGAGGAAAAGGATGGCCATCAAAAGGGACTTAAAGAAGAAGAAGAAGTCCAAGGCATCCACCTCTACACCTCAGGATGAGTCAGAACATCCTGAGGGTGAACAAAAAAAGGATGCTCAACCAACTCCACTACAAGTAAAGCCTCTTAAAACTGAGGGACCCATCCTGTCATGGGCTGACTCTCCAAATCTAGACAGATGGTATGTCATAAGAGATCAAGGAGGTCAAGACATATACTCCTGGAAAAATATGCTTGACCTTTTTCATCATGATCTCTTGGACATGAGGAGGTACTATGAGAGCCTAAAGAATCTAGACGAACAGATGAAGAGAGAAATGGCTCTAGTTCTAATGATGGTTGTAAATAAGTGAAGATCAGATCATGACTCATAGTCATCCTCAAGTTTTGGTAGCATCAGCCTAGAGGGAGTTTGTAAGAGTTATCTTAGAGGCTGATGGTAACCAAAGATCTCTCAGCATGCATTCTGAAGTACAAGGAAGTTACTTAGGAAGATTTGATAATGCACAAATAAATTCACTAAGTCTCAACACTTCTGAAGCCAAGGATGAAGTCTTCCGAAGCCTCAATACAAAGTCTTCTAAAGCCTCAATACAAAGTCTTCCGAAGCTTGAAGACTAATTTCCTCTAAAGATAAAGAAGACATGCTTTCTCTGACTTACTTTTGACAAAAGCTGAACTACTTTTCACTGTCATCTCTGAAGACTCACCAACTTATACAAGTTGGTGATTATCTCCATGATTTTTTCAACTATACATTATGGTCTTTGAGTCTGTAACTTTCCACTATTATACTTTTATCCTTTTTGTAATAGAATAGGATGTGAGCTATGGCATGTCATAATCACTGATCAAAATGCAATATGCCTTTTGAATTTAAATTGACCTGGTTGTCTAGATTAGTGTCCAGCTAGCCTTCAAAGTATGGCTAGCTGTAGGATGTAGTATAAAGTGTCTCATGTAACCAGTCCTTAGGACTAAGCCTTGTAATAATTGTAAAACACTTAAAAGCAATATACATCATCTTTAAAAACCAATACTTGTTTTGTTCTTGTGTTCTTACTTTTGTTTCATTGTTCCTTTTGACTGGTTCTTTATTTGATATATTAAGTGTTGTGTTCTCCAACTTGTGAAACTGTTGCATAACCTATAATCAGTCCTGCAATGTTAAACCAGGCAGGCAAATTAAAAGGTAAAACATCTAAAACAGTAACTAAGTCATTCTAGGACCAGCGCATCATGGCAGGGTTGTTAAAGGGGAAAAATATAAGTGTAAAAATGTTGAACCACACATACACACGTTGCGTGTGTTAACTTGAAAAATTTAGATCAAAACGTGTTAAACAGGGAAAAATAAGTGTAAAAATGTTGAACCACACACGCACGTTATGACATGTTAACTCCTAAAATTTAGACTGAAACGTAAAGCAAAAATTATTGAGGCTAAATTGTAAAAGATGTAAAAGTAGTGGGTTAAAATATAAAAAAAGTTAAAGATTTTTAAACAAATGACAAAAATGTGAGTACAACCACTAACCACATGGTACAACATTTTCAAGCATAAAAAACTTGATAAGCATGATGTACCACATCTCTATACACAAACCCCTTGGTAATTAGTGGTATATATAATGTAAGAGGCCTATATTATCACTTTCAAACCCACTCTTAAGTCACTTTGTTATTAGTACTTAAAGTGGTTGTATCTTACTGTCATTCAATGAATCATGAATATGTGTGTAACATCGAAGTCTATCTATACAAATTAAGCAAAGTTTTCTAGAGACGTGTCAAACGATGAGGGCCTCCCTACTTGACTTTCCTGCCTAAAACAAATTTGCAGGATCGATGTTGGTTTCACAACACAAGTTTATCTCACAAGCTCACTTAAACTCACTCGGTCTGATGAAGCGGAATCTCTAACTAAGTTCATAAGTAATATAATAAGTTAATAAAAACAAATGAACACAAGAATATTTTTTCAAGATACTTGTATATATTACTTCTCAACTCAGTATTACAAGACTCAAACAAGCATGGTTACAAAGTGTAGGATCAGTGTTGGTCTCTCAACACAAGTTTTGTATCTCACAAACTCACTAAGTCTCACTCGTTTGATGAAGCGGAATCTCTAACTAAGTTGATAATAATATAAACACAAGAATGGTTTTCAAGATACTTGTATATATTACTTCTCAACTTAGTATTACAAGACTCTTACAAGCATGGTTACTTAAGTTACAATAAGAAACTATATATACTACTATCTATAGCCGGTTATACTTGGAAAACCAGCTGGAATTTATCGCTAAGCAAATACTACATTGCTAGAAGTAAAGTATCTAAGATTAAGAAAATATCCTAGATTAGGTAGTCATGACAGGTCTATGACTTACCTTTTGTTACCAACTAAGTATGGTAACTGTACAAACTGACAAAGGTGAATAGTGGATTAAAGTATGGTCAACTACATAGGAGTGGAAAAGCGCCATGTAGTGTATCAGAGTTGCCAGCGGATGTCAAACAGCCCATACTTATGTCCACTGGTTCATAGTTGATTCTTCCGAAGGCAAAATGGCTTCGGAAGAATCAACTTCTTCCAAGTCTTCTGCAAGTCTTTGTGACTTCATTCTTCGGAAGACTTTGTCTAGGATCTTCTAAGTGTGAATGCTTCGGGAGGAGAATTACTTGGTCTTCATATACTTCGGAAGACTTGGTTCTACCTTTGGAAGTTCTTCATGTACTTTGGAAGGAAAACTACTTAGTTTTGGAAGACTTAGTTTTCCTTCAGAAGTTCATCATACTTAAGCTTCAAAAGATCTTCAACTTGTCTTCGGAAGAGCAGATTTAGCTTTGGAAGACTCCTTCAATTGTACTTCAAAATATTCTAAGTGTTGTTTTGGTTGAACCAGCCTCATATGATCCAAAAAAATCCCCTAAGCTGATGCTACCAAAACTTCACTTCCTTCTGCTCCTTAAGGTCTTCAACACCAGGGAAAAAAGATATTTATCTGTCTCCTTGTTCTTCCCTGATGTGGTGGTGAGGAGCTGGTACAAGTCATTCGTAGATAATAGATCAAGTCTTTTATTCTAAATGACATGCACCCTTTGCTGCGTCCCTCTGTAGAGAGTTAGTTAATGGGAATTATAGTCATATTCCTATCTAACTATAGTATCAGAAGTTAAGCCTTCAACCATCTAAAGGAATGGTTTTCATTTTATAGTTATACCTTCTTCCTCATCCTTTGCTCTCCTTTTCAACTCTTCTTTAGTCTTGGCTTTCTTTGTAAGCTTAGCCAGATAAAGACTGCTTAGATGATTTCTGATGTGAGCAGTAACCTAAGAGTTGGAGGGATTGGAGAATGTTTTTTTTTTCTAACTCAGCAAGGTCAAATCTGATGGAGTGTAACAGAAATGAAGTATCAACCCTGTTTACTTCACCGTTATCTCTTTCCACAACAAAGCTGTGTGAAGATTCATCAAACCTCCACTGAACTATTTGTTTTCTAGGATTGAGGGGTTTGGATGAAAGCTTGTCCCCCTTCCTAGTGTCCAGCAGAGTTACCAGTCTCCTTCTTAACTTCTTCTCTTCTTCTGTAAGAACATCAGAGTTGGTTCCGAGAAGTTGGAGAGCTTGGTCCAGTACTCCCCTAGGTAGATCAAGGAATGCATATCTTATGAGGGAACTGGAAGAGCCATCAGTGTATTTAAGCTTAAATGATTCTTCCTAATAAGAGATGTCACTCAATGTTGTGCAGTTGATGAGCTTCCTCTTGATCTCCTTGAATTCTTCTAAGGTCAGGGGCTTAGAAGGTTCAGAAGATGGTTTGGGTATAGATTGGGTTCTGGGTTGTGTTTTGGATTTAAGGATAGGTGGTGGTGGTGTTATTGGGAAGCAGTGGGTGAGAGTGTAGGTAAGGCTGATGGTGTGGGTTCAAGGGTGTAAGGCTTAGTGGTTGGTTCAGTTTTGATAGGGAAGGGAAGAGGTGTGGGTATAGGTTGTGCTGGTTTGGGTGTTGTTGTTGGTTTGGGTGCCTTATTCTCAACACTTGATATTTGACTTACCTTTTGCCTTCTTCCTAAGCGAATATCAGCCTTGATGTCACTGACATGTCACTGTAGGGTCTTCTCTGACATAGGACCCACTTGCTTGCCAGTGAAGCCATGGGCTTTGAGATAGGCTTTCATCCATTCCTTATCTCCCAACTTCTTGGCAACAACAAGTTGTGCCTCTTCCTCCTTCTTCTTCTTCTCCCTCAGCTTTTCCCTGGCAATCCTCTTCCTTTCTTTGTTGATTTGATATTGCTCTTTGTGAAAAAGAAACAAGATCGTATCATAATCATGAGGTGCCAGCTCCTCTTGAGAATAGCCTCTAGAGCAGAGAAAGGCTATTATCTCCTTCCTCTCCCTTTCCATAGCCTCCTCCTTCCTTTTCCTCTTCTCTTCCTTTTCGGCCAACCTTGCTGCTTCCTCTTTTTCTTTTTGTAGCAAGGTTGCCTTCTCTAGCTTTACAAGCTCATCAAGTGGGAGTAGAAGGATATCTTCATTGACTACTCCTAGGCTGATAAGCCTATCAATAACCTCTACTCTCCTCTTGTTGATGATACTTTCTTAAGCGGCTGCTGCTGCTTTGCTACTTGCAGCCAACAGCTTCCCGGTATCAATTCTTCCCTTCTTCTTAAGCTTTTCCAACCTTTCCTCATCTAGAAGCTCCTCAGTAGTGAGCTTCCCCTTCCCTTTAGGATCAAAGGAAAATTTAGCCTTTGGAGACTTAGTTTTAGAAGATTCAGGTTGGGGAGAGTGAGGTTGGACTTGTGGTGTATGGGAGAGAGGGGTTGTAAGGAAGTCCTCATTGTTTACCTCAGAGCCTAGGTCAAGAATGGCCTCTGTGATGAACAGATCATTGGACGAGGAAGTTAGTTCAAGTATTCATTCCGCAGCTTGGATTTCTACTTCAGAAGTAATTGGAACTGCACTACCTGTCCCTTTGAAATCAGTTGCTGGGCCATGAGTCTGTATATCCCCTTCGAAGTTAATCTCGGGTTCAATAGAGAGCTTAGGTTGACCAACTTCCTTTTCAGAGGTAGGTGGTGCACTAAGCCTTTGAAGCTCCTCAGCTCCGAAGTAGGCAATGGCTACATCAGGGGAAGGTTGTTCAATGGATGAACTTATAAAAAATGTGGTTAAAAACCTGTTAAGGTCTATAAGCATTTTTGGATCCACTTGAATAGTAATGGGAGCTGGTTGAGGGAAGATGGTTTCCTGGTGTTGCTATATGGAATACAAAGAAGATATGGCATCAAAGGAAGTTGTTGTGATGGGCTAGAGGAAGAACTTAAAGAAACCTAAGTATGTACATGCCTAACAGACTTATCAATCTGTGTCTCAGCTAGTTGAGCCTTGAGATTTTCAATCTCAAGTTGCTGAGTGGCAGACCTGTCCTCTAAAGTCTTAACCTTTGATTCAAGGTTTGAGAGTTTAGAAATCAGGTCTCTGATAATGAGTTTCAGGATACCCTCATCTTCTCTTGAAGAATCATTGGGAGATGAGATAGCATACCTAGTATGTTCATCATCACCACCAGTAATGGTTTCTCGGCGCCCTGGATACCCTTGCCTGCTGATGTCTCTTTTAGAGTCATCAAGGGGCAAGGTTGCCGAAGACTCAGTGCCACTTATGTTACCACTGTCCTGAGAGGTTAGTGAAACACTCTCAGTAGTAGGAGCTAAGCCTACATGAGTCACCTCTATACCAGTTTGACTCACCTCAGCTAGGTATAGCTGATGTAGGCTAGACATTAGAGGTTCCCTAGGGCTCAATTGATCTAGAGAGTGGTATGTTAGATCAACATCATGGCCTGGATGAAACATAATGTCCTCATCAGGTAGGGTTGATAGGTCAATAAGGGATAGGGAGGTTAAATCTAATGACCCGAGACCTTGGTCAGCACCTACGGGTTCTTCTGACAGAGCAGATGACCCGATGATGTTGGTGTCCCATTTCGGCTGCTCAGGGGGGTGTTGAGACTCATCCTGAGGGCTAAAGGCTTGGGTTGTGGGCTCGTCAGTTTGAGATTGAGGAGACTCAATACTAACATTGAGATCAATAGTGGAGGATGGTTCGACCTCTAGCTGAGTGGGAGCCCTGAGTTCCACTCGAGCCTTTTTGGTTAGAACAGAGGGGACCTGATCAATCAGAGTAGATTGATCAGGGGTTCGTTTGGGGCGTCTAGTATATGTAATCTTGATTGGGTAGGAAGAAGTGATTGTCATTTGAGTGGTGGTGTCTGGTGTGGGTTCATCACTTGCTGGGCTTACAGGGATGTCGCCAGGAGCTGTTGGCTCGCACATAGCTGGAAGAAGATCAGTGAATCTGTTGGGATTTGAACAAGTTTATCAAAGTCATTTTATACATATACAATGAAAAACACAGTGGAATAAGATATAAAACTTGTTACAGTTAATATATATAAACCTTTTTATATATCTGTTAAAAACCCTTAATGGATCGTTATATGAAAAACATGCTTACAAACAACCATAGGGTGTTTAGAAAACTACCTCTCGAATGGGTTAGAGGAAGATAATCAATGAATGGCAGCTTCCAAAGAAGGAGGCATCAAGCTTGTCTACCCTCAAGCTTCCAACAAACACCCGGTTGCTAGGATTTTCACACTCGAACGAGTCTGTGTTATGTGTTTTTTATCTTTGACCGATCGAGAGAAAACAAGAAACAGACGTGCAACCCTTTTGAGTGTGTTGTAAGTTATCAGAGAGAGTGGTTAATTGCAATCATATATTGCATATCCTGTGAAATTAAATTTCAGACGAGGAGAGAGAGAAAAGTGGGAGGGGCCCATCCCCTTATCCCATCCGCATTTCTTAAATGTTCATCCGCATTAGTAAATGCGGATGAATAACCTCCTACCGCATTTGTTAGTGCGGATGATGAAATTTGATCCGTATTTCCCAAATGTACATCCACATTTGTAAATGCGGATGAGTAGTTCCATCAGCATTTCCTCAAACGCACATCCGCATTAGTAAATGCGGACGATCAGTTTCATCAGCATTTCCTCAAATGCTCATCCGCATTAGTAAATGCGGACAATCAATTTCATCAGCATTTCCTCAAATGCTCATTCGCATTAGTAAATGCGGATGAAGAAATTCCTTAAGCATTTCCACAAATGCGCATCCCCATTAGTAAATGCGGATGAGAAACATTCATCCGCATTTCCTCAAAAACACATCCGCATTAGTAAATTCAGATGAGTAACTAAGAAATGCAGACAAAAGACTTATATTGTTGTTCAACCATTTGAATAATAATATAGAATACTCTCTCTCTAGAATAAATTATCCATATAATTTATTCACAACACTAGTGTAAATATTTAGAAACCCAATTTCCAAATACTTTAAGTGTCAATATTTATTACATGATCATATTATAAAATAAATATTGTAGGTGTTTGTGTAGCTTGTTATTGGGTATGACCCGACTTGGATCATAACGTACTAGCCACATCAATTCAATATATGTCTTGGCAGACCGTTTCCAACAATCTCCCACTTGCACAAGATACATAAAGGATTGATGCAAGTAGCAAATACCGCCTAACAATGGTTTACTACCCCTAATACGCATGACAAAGTGCCATTCAATAACATCATCTTCTTCAAGTCCCATACTTGAAAATGATTTAGGTGAATCTATCATTTATCCTTTTGTTACAGATGTCATGTTAAATCCAGAGACATAGAATGATCATTCCCTATTGATTTAACTTTATCAGGCCTTAGACATCTTACTCTAACCGAATAAGAGGAACAAATCCCATCTTGACTACATACGTTTCTCACAATCACCTTGTATCACACCTAAAACTAGCCTTGTGTACTGTCCATATTTTAGAACAGCGAAGAACTAGATTAAAGTATAATATTTGGTGAATATCAAAACCCAATATGTATCTCAGGTTAGAGGATACTATGATATTCGCCTTTACTAAAATTTACTTATGATCAATTACATAATTCCATGCAGTAACATTTGAGAGCGGGTCAGTCCAATATTTGTATCCCACAAATATCTATGAACTTTGATAGCAACCTCTTGCTCTATATTCATACCTTAAGAATATCCACCAATCCAAGTTCATAATATCTTACCTTCATATTTGTTCCCACAAATATGACCGACTACGGACATTTAGAATAATAAACATATTAATGGATCTAAACATGCTAAAATGGAACATAACTCATAGTATCATAATTATATATATATATATATATATATATATATATATATATATATATATATGAGTCAAAATAACAATTGTTCTATTGTTTAAATACTAAATAGATCAAATCGAGTCACTAGAATATCGAAGTCCTAAGGCACAAGAATGACTCTTATGCTTTGGCCTTTCAAGGAGCTTCGTGAGTGGATCCGCAATATTTTGATCGATGTGAACTTTACGAATACATATCTTTCCTTTTTCAACTTCATCCCTTAAGTAGTTGAATCTCCGCTCAATGTGCCTTGTCTTTTGATGTGCACGGGGTTCCTTGATTTGGCAATCGCACCCTCGTTGTCAGAAAAGATCTCTAGGGGATCTTGAATGGTAGAGACTACCCCTAGATCGACAATGAATTTCTTTAACCATGCAGCTTCTTGTGCTGCCAATGAAGCGGTGATGTATTCCGATTCTGTATTGGACACTGCTACCGCATCCTGCTTTGAACTCTTCCAGGACACTGCCCCTCCATTCATAATGAAGACATACCCCGATTATGATCGAGAATCATCTCGATTAATTTGGAAACTCGCATCCGTGTAACCATTTACAACGAGTTCCTCTTCGCCAGATCCGTATATTAGAAACATATCCTTAGTTCCCTAAGGTATTTCAATATACTTTTAACAGCCATCCAATGCCTATTTCCTGGATTCTGCTGATATCTACTCGTCATTCTTAAAGCACATGACACGTTCAGTCTAGTGCATATCATTGTATACATGATGAATCCTATAGCAGATGCATATGGGACTTTCTTCATCCTTTCTTGCTCATCCTTTGAGCTTGGACATTGAGATGCACTCAATATTATCCCTCTTTGAATAGGTACCAAACCTTTCTTAGAGTTTTACATCTTGAACCTTTTCAAGATTTTATCAATGTATGCACTTTGGTTTAAACCTATCAACCGCCTTGATCTATCCCTATAGATCTTTATTCCTAAAATATAGGCGGCTTCACCAAGATCTTTGATGGAAAAACAACTTCCAAGCCAGGTTTTAACACCTTCCATGGTTGGAATATCATTTCCAAATAGTAGTATATCATCAACATACAATACTAAGAATATGATGATGCTCCCACTAGCCTTCTTATACACACAAGCTTCATCAGCGTTCTTGATGAATCCAAATTTCTTGATATCTTCATCAAAACATTGATTCCAACTTCTCGATGCTTGTTTCAATCCATAGATTGATTTTTTTAACTTGCATACTTTATTAGGATGTTGTGGATCGACAAAACCATCGGGCTGAACCATATAGACATTCTCTTCGAGATGTCCATTAAGGAAAGCAGTTTTGACATCCATTTGCCAAATCTCATAGTCATAATATGCAGCTATGGCAAATAATATCCTAATTGACCTTAGCATTGCCATAGGCGTTAAGGTCTCATCATAATCAACCCCTTGAGTCTGAGTGAAACCTTTTGCTACAAGTCTTACTTTATAAGTATCCAAGTTTCCATGCATATCGGTTTTCTTCTTGAAAACCCACTTACATCCAACCGGTTTGGAGTTAAGCGGTGGCACAACCAATTCCCACACTTGGTTGTCATACATGGATTGCATCTCTGCATTCATGGTTTCAAGCCACTTGTCAGAATCGGAATTGGACATTGCATCATGGTACGTAGTTGGTTCATCCTAGTCAACTACAGAGCATCCATTCATGAAAAATCCATATCTTTCGGGTGGATAGCTAATTCTACCAGATCTGTGAACGTTTTATGTGTATTGATCAACCACTTGATCATTATCAACAACCTCTTGTTGATTGCTAATGTCAACCAAACATGTATCGGTTTATGGTTCTCGATCCTCATCAAGTTCCACTGTTCTATTGGTAGTTCCTTCCATAAGGAACTTAGTTTCCAAGAACTCAGTCTTTCGAGCAATAAATACCTTTTGCTTTGTTGGATTGTAGAAGTAATATCCCATGGAGTCTTTGGGATATCCTACAAAGATACACTTAGTGGATCGGCTTTCTAACTTGTTTAGGGTGCTCTGCTTAACATAAGCTTCACAACCCCACACTTTTAAATATGGTAACGATAGAACTCTTCCATGCCATATTTCAAAAGGTGTCTTATCCATTTTGTTGGTTGGGGCCATATTTAGAATACGGGCCACGGAGAGCAATGCGAAACCCTAAAATGACAGCGGCAGTGTGCTTCTAGCCATCATAGATCGAACCATATCTAATAGGGTTCGGTTTCTCCTCTCAGACACACCATTATGTTGTGGTGTTCTGGGTGGTGCAAGTTGTGAGACAATCCCGCAACTCCTAAGATGATCTTGAAAGGCATCACTAAGGTATTCACATCCTCTATCCGA
This sequence comes from Flaveria sonorensis, assembly GCA_025506505.1. Classification (NCBI taxonomy): domain Eukaryota; kingdom Viridiplantae; phylum Streptophyta; class Magnoliopsida; order Asterales; family Asteraceae; genus Flaveria; species Flaveria sonorensis. The sequence goes on along the minus strand of CM046430.1, from coordinate 29,103,655 downwards.
ACAAAGAACTTTGATTGTTTTGTTGAGTTGATTCTCTACTTCATTCTTGAAGATTTTGAACATTTCAAAAGCTTCATCTTTCTGTCTCAACAAGTACACATAACCATAATGACTATAATCATCGATGAAGGTAATGAAGTATCTTTCACCATTCCTTATCATTGCTTTAAAAGGACCATATACATCCGAATGTATGATTCCTAATAAATCTTTAGCCCTTTGGTTAGTCCCACTAAAGGGTTCCTTGGTCATCTTTTCTTGTAAACAAGATTCACACTTATCAAATGAATCCTTTTCATTTGCTTCCAAAATACCATTCTTTTGAAGTGTTTGAATGCGATTCTTGTTTATGTGACCAAGATGACAATGCCAAAGATATGATTCACTTAAACCCATTTTAAGTTTCTTGGTGCTTGACTGTTATAACGAGTTATTAAAGGATGAGTTATCATGAACCAATTTATAAATACCATTAGAAGGCATATCCTTAAAATAAAGTATATCATTCATAAAAACACAAATACCATCGTTTACAAACTTTAATACGTAACCATATTGTTTTAGAAGGGAAACATAAATTATATTCCTAGTCAAACTAGGAGCATACAAAATATTCTTCAAAATAACTTCCAAACCACTTGGAAGCTTCAAGATATAGTCTCCTTGGGCTTCAACATCAACTTTTGCTCCGTTTCCCATGTAGAGACTAGTGTCTCCCTTCTTAAAATGCTTATTTCTTTTGAACCCCTGTAATAGATTTCAAATATGAGTTCCACATGGTATCCAATACCCTTCAGCATCCTCTTGTTTCTCAACTCTTTGAGATAGGTTGGACAATTCCTCTTCCAATGTCCTATCTCGCCACACTCAAAGCATGGATCGTTCTCCGTAACCTTTGGCTTCTTAAGCTTTGGTTTTGGTGGTCCCGCTTTAGTCTTTTCCTTACCCTTCCCTTTGACGTATCCCTTGCCTTTGGTAACATTTGCCTTGGGTTCGGGGTGATGCCTTTTCTTGTTGCCACCCTCATTGATCATGAGACTGGTAAAACCCTTCCTGCTTTGGTAAGCATTGCATGAAGTACCCCAATGCTCTTGTCCCATCTATTCATGTTATAATTCATGATAAACGTCTCAAATTTCTTGGTTAGACCATTGAGGATCAAATCCGTGGCCAACTCTTTTGAGATGGGACAATTCTGCCTTTCGAGGCGATCAATGTGGCTTTTCATCTTCATCACATAAGATGATACCAATTGGGTTTCTTCCATTTGACATGCATGAAGCGCTCGAACCGTTCCGAAGCGCTCTACCCTCGCTTATTGAAGGAACATTTCCTTCAACTGGGTAATCATGTCGTATGCCCCATGATGTTCAAAATCCTTTTAAAGCGCGAGAATCATGGTTCCCAACATAAGGCAAGAAACTTGCACAGAATCCTCAGCGTGCTTATCCCAATTATCGTAGGCATCAACATCATCAATGTTGGGTTCATCGGGAATAGGATCGTCCAACACATATGATTTATTTTCTTGATTGAGAACAATTCTCAAGTTTCAAAACCAATCCATGAAATTATCATGGTTGAGACAATCCTTTTCCAGGATAGTTCTTAGTGACAGGTTATGGATGGTCGGGGAGGTAGCATTGTTGTTTGCGGCCATTACTACAATATTAACAAAGTTCAATTTTAGTATTTACAAAAATGAAATTTTAATTATTAATACTCTTTCATGTCTCATAGACAATTAACTAAAGTCTAGAATCCAATGTTACATTTAAATAATGGTTAGGTGACCTTTATCCCATTATTTAATTAACAAGGTAGTCAACATTTGACAATTGCAACCCTTTGCAACTTTTAGTTTTATGGGATGGGTTAAACATCTTTAAGTTTAGTTGGCATTTTTAATCCCATCAACACCATTGTACGCCATGCTTCGATGACCCTATTCACATGTTTTCCAACTCAAGTCGTCCTACTTACACATTCAAATGCATGGTACATTAGTGAAATCAACTTTCAAGGCTCTTTTAATAAAACTCTATTTTATTACGAAAACATTAACCTTTAATAAAACCATTTTATTACCCATGTTAATGTTTTCAAAAGAACCATTTGAAGCTTGTTGTTGATTTTAAATTGTTTAACAGTGCATATCCAAATATCACATAAACAATAAAATTAAATCAACCACACAAGCATCACATACAACAACAAGTTCATAACCATAGCCGACTAATTTAACATCACTTGTTGACCAAAACAAGTGAGTTAATTAGGTCCTTCCTAAGGGTAAAATTGACACAACACTTGTGTCGGTGAAATCCCACTTGATCCCACATCCAAATGCTTCAAGCGTCCACTTTGTGTTTGATTCTCCCATTTGATTTGGCTTCCAAATGGGCTTAAATTTCTGCACTAAACTCCTTTAGGCCTTCAAAATATGTTTTTGTTATTGGGCTTGAATCCCATTAAGAGCTATAAAGCCCTTTTGGGCTCAAAACTGGCCCAAACCCAAAAGCATTCTTGTTGCATCTTTTTTTACAAAAATATATCCTATATACATTTTTCTAGTAAAAGTAAAATGCATCTAACCTATTTATTTTACATACCAAATGAAAAATAAATAAATTACATACCCAAAAGGAAGAACAAATACATTTAATTATTACAACCCTTTGAATAATCAAATACAAATCATAACACATCCAAACACAAGGTCTCGGCCAGGTTATGAACATCAAAATACATATCCAAATATTTAAGAAAAAAACCGAGAGCTTCCCCTTGAACCACTGATTTTCGGTTAATGTATAAACAAATCGAATATCATGATTCTTGTCCAAACAACTAAAGCATCGAAATGATTAAATTTTTTAAGATTACAATATGCATGTAAAGTAGAATCTTGAAAAATTCAGGGGAAACATTGACCAGAATTCTCGGTCTGTTGGTGAATCAACAGCAAGAAACTAAGATTTCAGTCCAGATGAAGCATGTATCCATATAACCGGCTCTTGATGCCATTGTTGGGATTTGAACAAGTTTATCAGAGTCATTTTATCCATATAAAATGAAAAACACAGCGAAATAAGAGATAAAACTTGTTACAGTTAATATATATAAACCATTTTATATATCTGTTAAAAACCCGTAATGGATCATTATATGAAAAACATGCTTACAAACAACCATAGGGCGTTTAGAAAACTACCTCTCGAATGGGTTAGGGGAAGATAATCAGTAAATGGCAGCTTCCAAAGAAGGAGGCCTCAAGATTGTCTACCCTCAATCTTCCAACAAACACCCGGTTGTTAGGATTTTCACACTTGAACGAGTCTGTGTTCTGTGTTTTTATCTTCGATCGATCGAGAGAAAACAGGAAACAGACGTGCACCCTTTTGAGTGTGTTGTAAGTTATCAGAGAGAGTGGTTGATTGCAATCATATATTGCGTGTCCTGGAAAACTGAATTTCAGAAGAGGAGAGAGAAAAGTGGGCGGGGCCTAGCCATTCGCATTTCTCAAATGTTCATCCGCATTAGCAAATGCGGATGAATAACCTCCTACCACATTTGTAAATGCAGATGAGTAGTTTCATCAGCATTTCCACAAATGCACATCCGCATTAGTAAATGGGGACGATCAGTTTCATCAGCATTTCCTCAAATGCTCATCCACATTAGTAAATGCGGACGATTAATTTCATCAACATTTCCTCAAATGCTCATCCGTATTAGTAAATACGGATGAAGAAATTCCTTCAGCATTTCCACAAATGCACATTCGCATTAGTAAATGTGGATGAGGAACATTCATCCGCATTTCCTCAAAAGCACATCCGCATTAGTAAATACGGATGAGTAACTAAGAAATGCAGACAAAAGACTTGTATTGTTGTTCAACCATTTGAATAACAATATAGAATACTCTTCTCTAGAATAAATTATCCATATAATTTATTCACAACACTAGTGCAAATATTTAGAAACCCAATTTCTAAATACTTTAAGTGTCAATATTTATTTACATGATCATATCATAAAATAAATATTGTAGGTGTTTGTCTAGCTTGTTATTGGGTATGACCCGACTTGGATCATAACGTACTAGCCACATCAATTCAATATGTGTCTTGGGCAGACTGTTTCCAACAGAATCTTCCAAAGAAGTTGGTGAACACCTTCCTTAGAGTTTTGAAGATGCCACGCCGCATGTGATGGACTAGTAGAACATCTGCACATTGTAATCTATCTTGGTCCAGCTCATAATTGATTATGTGCTGAATGAACCAGGGATACATGTAGAATGGATCCTGGGTGAGATTGCCTCTTAAGTTGTTCAGCATAATTCTTGAGTAGTTGAAGCGTAGGCCCTTTACCAACCCATGGACTAGGCAGCCCAAATCATATGGGATTTGATCCCATCCCTAGGATTTGTTGGATAGGAAGTGCAGGACGATGTGCAGCAAGAACTTCCAATTGTAGGAGAAGTTAAACTTGTAGACTGTAGACTTGTGCATATCGCCACCATATCCCATATGAGTGTAAGTGTCTTCCAACTCAGATTTAGGGAATTCAGTAGGGGTGCCCTCATCATGAAGCTCCAGATGCTCCCTGATGGTTGATTCAGCAACGGTGATCTCCTGTCTGTAGATCCTCGATCTGTTGACCCTTTCACCATTTAGTGTTTCATCTTGACTATTGGCCTGGAATTCGGCCATGTGGTTAGAGTAAATGGTGTGGTTAACGGTGAGGGCAGTGAATTATGTCGATTGGGATAGAAATTCGATGATAGGGGCAAAGTCGGCATCCTTTGAAGAATCAAGGATAGCGACCCGATTATGTTGGGGATTTACGGCCATTGTTAAGAGGTACGATTGGATTGAAGGAATTTGAGAGTGAGTGAAGAAGATGGTGGTAATTTGGGGCTTTTGCTGTGGTAAAGGAAGTAAAGAAAGAGAGTCGGAAATTTTAAATGGGGGTTAAAAAGCAAACCGATAAGATGAAAGGATAGTTTAGGTTTCGATTTGACAGGGGCGGTAAGATAAAACATTTAAAATATTCCGACAATCATCAATAAAATCTTACTTTTTACAGAGTGGGGCCCAAAGATTTCCGTTACATAGTAAAGGTGTTCTTCCCAAAGTAAACTTGCTTCCGAGAGAAAACACTTGTGTTTCTCAATATTGTCTTCCGAAGCCATTTTTACTTCCGAAAGCAAAGCATGTCCTAATGAAAAGTTTGCTTTCGAGTGTACAATATTCTTTCGAGAATAGAAGTTAGTAAGCTTCAGAAGTAAATTTGATCTATGATCAATTGTTCTTTCGAGGCTAAAAACTCTTCGGAAGATAATAGTTATGCAGAGGAATTTGCCTTCGGAAAATGGATAAAGATTTCTTCCGAGGGTAAATTTCTCTTCGGAAGTATTTACACTTAGATTTTTTTGACGAATGCCTTTTTGTAACAGGGCTTAGATTGTAGTTAGATAACATAGACAAGACCTATTTAAAAAAAAAGATTTTTCAAAAGAGAAGAACTAGTCAATGTTACTATAATTAAATATTTAAATCTTTGTTTATCAAAGGCTTTGGTGAACAAGTTAGCATATTGTTTATTTGAATTCACTTTGACTAGCTTTATTAGATTTTTCTCATGAATATCTCTAATGAAATGATACCTGATGTCGATATGCTTTGTCTTGGAGTGCTTGACCGGATTTTCTGTGATAGAAATGGCACTCTTGTTGTCTATATGGAAAGGAGTCTGCATGAAGTTGAAACCATAGTCCAGCATCTGATTCTAAATCCATAGTAGTTGAGCATAGTAGCTCGCAGCAGCAATGTATTCACTTCAGCAGTTGATGTTGAGACACATGATTGATTCTTGCATTGCCAGGAGACAATCCTTCCACCAAGAAATTGACATCCTCTGGATGTGGATTTCTTGTTGATGTCGCAGCCACCATAATCACTGTCAGTGTACCCATAGAGATTGAAATACTTATTCTTAGGATACCAGAGACCCAGTTTGGGAGCTCCTTTAATGTATCTAAGAATTCTCTTGGCAGCAAATAGGTGAGACACCTTAGGAGCAGCCTGATATCTTGCACAGATGCAGGTTGCAAACATGATATCAGGTCTACTTGCAGTGAGATACATCAGAGATCCAATAATTGCCCTGTACTGATGCTGATTAGTATCCTCCCCCTCGGAATTAGGACAAAGATTGTGATTTCTGGTATAGGTGTCTTGGTTGGCTTACAATCTTTCATCTCAAATCTCTCTAAGATGTCCTCGACATACTTAGATTGATTGATAAAGAACCCTTCTTCCATTTGCTTCACTTGAATTCCAAGGAAGAAATCCATTTTTCCCATTGAACTCATCTCAAACTTCTTCCTCTTGATGCTTTCAAAGTCTTTGCATATTTGGTCATTTGAGGAACCAAATATGATGTCATCAACATAGACTTGAACAAGCAGCATGTCCTTCCCGGATTTCTTTATGAACAATGTCTTGTCTATGGTGCCTCTGGTATAGCTATTCCTAAGAAGAAATTGAGACAGGGTCTCCTACCACATCCTAGGTGCTTGATGCAACCCATAAAGAGCTTTATCCAGTTTGTACACATAGTTGGGGTGCTGTAGGTCTTCAAATCCAGGTGGCTAACACATATAGACTTCTCTCTCAATATCCCTATATAAAAATGCACATTTGACATCAAGTTGATAGACAGTGAAGTTCTTGGATGCTACAAAAGCAAGGAAGATTCTCACAGCCTCAAGTCTTGCAACAGGTGCAAAGACATCAGTGTTCTCACACCTTCTAAGATATCCCCAATGATGTTCTTAGCTGGGTGAGTGTTGTGTATCCTGAGCCTAGGAATCATATCTAGTTGCACAGATAGATATAGGTTTGAGATGTTTTGCTTAGGGTTTTGAACACCATGACCAGCTGATGTCTCACACTTATTCAATGAGGACTGATTGAATGAATGTATGATAGCATCAATAATATTCTGCTGAGAAGTAGTATCAACAGTTGCCTGTTCCTCCAGATTACTATCTTTATCAGCATGGTGTTGAATGCTGGAGTTCTCAGCTGATGAGTTTTGAGGCTCAGTTGGCTAACAACTTGTTGAAGCTCTATGATTTCCTGAGATGTTCAAGCTTTCAGGACTTCCAGTAGTGGGGACCTTGTTCTTCAATTTCTCTTGGATAACTGGGAATAGGTCTGGGTAACTCAAACATTTGATCTTCATAGATGTCACTTTGAGTTCCTGTTCCAGCTGAAACATTCTCACAAGATGGTTCAGAATAGTTTGGAAACAATTCTAGATTGAAGATATGATCAGGGCCATTCCCTCTAACACAAAGTGTGTGCTCATTAACAACAATGTTGGATGATTCCTCAAATTGTTGATTTTTAATATTATACACTCTTTAAGGAATAGAGGTTGAGTATCCAACAAAGATACCATCATCTGACTTTTTAGCAAATTTTGCTATATTGTCTTTTGTGTTGAGTATGGTACACCTACTTCCAAAGGACCTAAGAAAGCCAATGAATGGTGGCCTTTTGTTCCATAACTCATAAGGGGTCTTTCCATGGGGCTTAATAGTGAGAACCCTGTTCTGCACATAGCATGCAGTGCTGACTGCCTCTGCCCAAAAAGTTAGAGGCAGCTTTAAATCAGCTAACATAGTTCTTGTAGCCTTAATAAGTGTCTTATTCCTCCTCTTATCAACACCATTTTGTTGAGGAGTTCTAGGAGCACTGCATTGTCTGGCGATCCCTTTTGAGTTGCAGAATGAGTCAAGAACTTGATTCTTAAACTCAGTCCCTTGATCACTTCTAATGATTTTTACCTTGTGATCCTTTTGATTTTCAATTTTAAGAATAAAACATTTTCAAGTTTCAGCCGTTTCATCTTTAGTTCTTAAAAAGAATACCCATGTAAATCTTGTAAAATCATCAACAATCACAAGACAATATGATTTCCTTCCAATGCTCATTTTGTGGGACCAAAAAGATCCATGTGCAATAAGTGTAATGGAGTGGTGATGGAGTTAACCTCTTTGGATTTCTGAGAAACCTTGTGTTGCATTCCTTTCAGGCAAGCAACACAGTTATCTTTACAGAAAAATTCCTTTTTAGGCACACCATGTACCAAATTATTTTTAACCAGCTTATTCATGGTTTAAAATTAACATGGCACATTCTTTTATGCCAAAGAGTTGATTCATCACCATTAGCTTTGAAAAGAAAGCATGATACTTCACCCAGTGGAGAAGCATTGTTCATATCAAGCTTGTACATATCCTCTCTCCTAGGAGATCTAAGAAACACCAATTCCTGAGGAATTGTCATCCCGGGTTTGAGGATAATGCACTCATGTTCTGTGAAAAGCATTTGGTGCTTTTGATCACAAAATTGAGAAACACTCAAGAGATTATGTTCAAGCTGTTTGACAAAGTTTACTTTGTCAATGTTTAACTTACCATTGGATACACTACCTCTACCAGAAATGTATCCTCGCTTCACCTCCAAACTGAACAGGACCTCCATCAAAATATTCAAATTATTATAGGAGAGATTTGTTCCCTGTCATGTGCCAGGAGCATTCACTGTCCATAATCCAGACATTTCCATTCTTGTCATGTGGATGTCCCTGCACATAAGGTGAAATGATTAGTTATTGTTGGAAAACCAAGCCTTGTTGGTCTTGGGTTCTTCCAATGCAGATGATATAACTGAACCAAATTGTATGCATAGGGGCTCAACTATAGTTTATGAAGAAGAGGTTTGGGCTGCAGCATCTTTTCTGGTCTTCCATTCCACCTATGGTTGACATGTGTTGATGAGCCTGAGGAGGCTTGGGCAGCATGACTTGCTTCCGAGGCTTCTTTCTTTTTGGAAGAAGTTTTCACCACCTTTTCTTCCGAAGTAGTTTTCTTCTTGGAAGGCATCAAGGAAATTTTTTTGTTTCTTTGTTTGTTCTTTGGCTTGTCTTTCGAAGCTATTTTCCTTTCGGAAGAATGAGTTTCTTCCGAAAGCCACTTGGCTTCGAAAACAAGATTTTCTTTCCTTAACACTTGGACCGTATGGTAAGGTCCAAATGTGAAACCATCCTTGACTCCTTCTTTCTTAATATTGGTTGCATAATGAGTGCTTGCTGGATTGTAGTTACAATCTTTAGCCATGTGGTTATGCAGGCCACAGATTATGCACTCAATGTTATTCTTGGTGGGACATGTGGGCTATTGTTTCTTACACTTCTTCTTTTCTTCAACAGCCTTTCCCTTTGATTTTTGATCCTTCAACTGGATAGGAGTGCTAGTACTACTCTCCTTTCCTGAATCCGAACTTCCAACCACTTGGAATCCAGTTGAGATGAATACACCTTTTTGCCTTAGGTCTGTGTTCATCTTAGTCTCAGCCACCTTTTTAGCAGTTTTTCTTGCTGCCCTGATCTGGTTCTTTCTGGATTTGGTGATCAAGGATTTATCAACTTTGGGGATGAGGTTTTCTACCTTATCCTTCCCTGTGGTGGTTTCCATTATTGCATCATTCTTTTGCTCACTAGGTAGTGGGTCATCAGTTGGAACCTCTTGCTCATCAATACCACATCTTGGCTATCTAATAGACACAAGAGAGTGTGGTGGAGTAATTTCATTAGATCCCAACCCATTTTTGTTTTGATAGCATACCTTGGAGTAGGAGGATGATGCTATAATGGTGTTGAAGTTGTGCTCATGAATAGCATACCTCTCTGCTTTAGCCTCAGCTATGACTAGCTGGACTTGAGCTTCAGTCAACTTGGATACTAGATCTTTTATTTGAGTCCTATAGTTGGTATGTTCATGTTTTAAAGTGGACACAGTTTTCTCTAACTCTTCTATTTTGAGCTTATAGTCAGATTCTGCTCTCTTAAAATTAGATTTTAGGATATTTAAGGACTCAATATCAGATCTAATTTCCATGTTGTAGTCCTGATACAATTTAACCTTAGCAATACAGGCTGGAGTACAGAGATGTTCATATACCTTGTTGTCTTCAGTTCCAACCATGAGAGCTTGAGCAGGAGTGACATCTTGCACCATAAAGCTCCAGTCAACCTCTTGAGTAATAGCAGCAGTTTGTGGCTCAGTAGGTTTGGTTGTAGCATTTGAGGTAGTAGAATGTTGGGAGGCTTGAGCTGCTCCAGGATTAGATCTTGGAGCTTTACATTCCCTAGCATAGTGACCAAGCTGGTTACAGTTGTAGCATTTGGCCTTGCTCTTATCAAACCCGAATTTGCTATTAGTTGGGTTCTGAGGAAACTGCCTTCCGGTTCTTTTAAAGAATTTCTTTGCTCTTTAGGTTAAAAGAGCCATTTACTGGACAATGTCCGTATATTCGACATCATCTGGGCTGAAACACTCTAGATCATCAAAACAGTATTGAAAATCTCCAGAGTGCTCACTCCCTAAAACAAAAGCACAACTATCCTGGAAGGGAGTGTGTTGAGCCTGTAGAGACCTGGGTGTCTCAAGGAAAGTGATGTATGACCCGAAAGAGGATGATAGCTGTTGGGGGTAGTTCAGGTACACTGAGGCTGGGGAGTTCTTGATCCTTCAGCAACATGTAAAGCATTGTTGACTGGAGGATTTGAGGGTCTGTTCATCTGGTGGCTCTTTTGAGTCTCCATCTCTATACGGTATCCATCAAGGATTCCATACAGTTCAGTCATAGTAAGAGTGTTGAGATTTTTAGATCTCTTGATTGAGACACAGTAAAAAGTCCACTCACGAGGAAGTGTGCTCATGAATTTTTTGACTATGTCTCTTTTCTCAAGAACAACTCCCATAGTCCGAAGAGAGGTGATCAAGTCCATATACCTAAAGTATTGTTGGCTCAAGGTCTCACCAACAACATAAGTAAAGTTCTCAAACTTCTGCTTCAGGATATCCTTCTTCTTTTCCTTTGATTCAGTAGAACCAGAGTACATCAGCTTCAAAGCATCAAAGAGTTCTTTGGCGGTCTCGCATTGCTTAAAGCCTGCCATTGTGGAGTTTGGTATAGCAGTAAGCAACACAGTCATCGCTTTGTAGTTGATGTCCATCTTCTTAAAGTCTTCATCAGAGTAGTCTTCAACAACTTTCTCAATCATGGCGCCATTACCAGACGGGTGCGCCACCTTTGGCTTGTAAGGACCATGAGTGACAGATCTCCACATGCGGCTGTCTTGATACTTGATAAAACCTTCAATACATTTGCACCAGGTTCCAAAATCATCAGGGGTGATGATAGGAGCCTTGGTCATGGTTCCCATCTCGGACTCAGAAAACATTTGGTTAAGAGCCATTTGAGTGAAGTGAGGAAGTGTGAAGAAACGAGGGTGATTTGGGATGGTTAGATCTCACAATCAAGAGCCTAAAAAGCTCTGATACCAATTGCAGGATCGGTGTTGGTCTCTCAACACAAGTTTTGTATCTCACAAACTCACTAAGTCTCACCTGATTGATGAAGCGGAATCTCTAACTAAGTTGACAGTAATATAATAAGTTAATGAACACAAGAATGGTTTTTAAGATACTTGTATATATTATTTCTCAACTCAGTATTACAGGACTCTTACAAGCATGGTTACATAAGTTACAATGAGAAACTATATATACTACTATCTACAGCCGGTTATACTTGGAAAACCAGCTGGAATTTACCACTAAGCAAATACTACATTGCTAGAAGTAAAGTATCTAAGATAAGATAATATCCTAGATTAGGTAGTCATGATAGGTCCATGACTTACCTTTTGTTACCAACTAAGTATGGTAACTGTACTAACTGATAAAGGTGAACAGTGAATTAAAGTATGGTCAACTACATGGGAGTGGGGAAGTGCCGTGCAGTGTATCAGAGTTGTCAGCGGATGTTAGACAACCCATACTTATGTCCACTTGTTCATAGTTGATTCTTCCGTAGGCAAAATGGCTTCGGAAGAATAAGTTCTTCCGAGGCCATTTATACTTCGGAAGAATCAACTTCTTTCAAGTCTTCTGCAAGTCTTCATGACTTCATTCTTCGAAAGACTTTGTCTAGGATCTCATAAGTGTGAATGCTTCAGAAGGAGAATTACTTGGTCTTCATAGACTTCGGAAGACTTGGTTCTACCTTCGAAAGTTCTTCATGTGCTTCGGAAGGAAAACTACTTAGTTTCAGAAGACTTAGTTTTCCTTCGGAAGATCTTCAACTTGTCTTCGAAAGAGCAACTTTAGCTTCGGAAGACTTCTTCAATTGTACTTCAAAATATTCTAAGTGTTGTTTTAGTTGCACTAGCCTCATATTATCCAACACAAAGTTATAATGAGAAACTATATATACTACTATCTACAGCCGGTTATACTTGGATAACCAGCTGGACTCTACAACTAGACAAATACTACATTGCTATAAGTAAAGTATCAAAGATAAAATACTATCCTAGATTAGGTAGTTATGACAGGTCCATGACTTACCTTTTGTTACCAATTAAAAGTGGCAACTGTACTAACTGATAATAGGTTAACAATGGATTAAAGTATGGTCAACTACATAGGCGTGGGAAAGCGCCATGCAGTATATCAGAGGTTGCAGCGGATGTCAGACAGACCATACTTATGTCCAATGGTTCATAGTTGATTCTTTCGAAGCTAAATGGCTTCAAAAGAATAAGTTCTTCCGAGGCCATTTATACTTCAGAAGAATCAACTTCTTCTGAGTCTTCGGCAAGTCTTCATGACTTTATTCTTCGGAAGACTTTGTCTTTAGGATCTTCTAAGTTGTATACTTCGGAAGAAGAACTACTTAGTCTCGAAAGACTGAGTTTTCACTTCGGAAGTTCTTCAACCTTGAGCTTCGGAAGATATTTGACTTGTTTTCGGAAGAACAGCTTTGTCTTCGGAAGACCACTTCAATTGTACATCAAAATCTTCTAAGTGTTGTTTTGATTGCACTTGTCTCATATGATCCAACAAAATTAAACTGTGATTGCATTCTATTTCAAAAGTTATATATGTTTACTCTAAAAAAATATATGTATTAATCATTTCAAAAAACAATCAACACTTACCATAATTTATATTTTAATAAATTTTCATATTAAGCATTTGATATCGAATAAAATATCATGATTATTTGTTAACTTTCTAGTGTTTAACTTTTTTTTTATGGTTTTCACATGTATATGAGGAAATAATTGTTTTGAAAATAATAGCTTAATGAATTAAAAGTTACAATAATTTATCATTCATTATAACTAAAATTGATAATTCTACTAATACTTAAAAGTCGGTGGCCAAAGAGATTGGGCCACCCGACTTTGCCCAGTTGGTTAGTTGCATAAGTTTTTAAATAAAGGCTCCCTGGTTCGACCCTTAGCAGCTACGTTTTAATCCAGCTGTTATTTTTGTTCTTTTTATTCCTTCCAATTGAATTTAACAATTACCATATTTTTATTATCTTTAAAAGGAAGGTCCAGCTCTCACACTTCAACTTTTGAATTTTACATTTTTAAACTCTTCAATTTTTATAAAATTTATAAAATGTCTCTTTAACGTTTCAAAATATTCGATATTACATTCTGTACATTTTTAAATAGAAAAAAAAAACTAATTTATTATGTTCTTATTTTTATGTATGTATTTGCATTTTTATTTAATTTTGTTTTCTGAAAACAAACCAATCGAATACAAATTTTGAGTTGGTTTACATTTCAACGTAAGTTCTTCTAGAAATGAGTTGTGTAAAATATAATACATCAGCATAAATTCTATTGTAGTCTATATTTTATTACACTATATACATCGTCGACGCACATGCTTATTTCTATGTACGTTTAATACGTTTTCATTAGACGATATAAATTCGATTAACGCTACGTTTCTACGTACATTTAGTTCAGAAATGAGTCGGGTCAATTGTAGTTTATAATTTATTACGCCTCGTACGACACCGCCACAATGCACGACGCGTAAAAAAACTAGTTAATATTAAAACCAAGTGAATTTTGACAAGTTACTAAATTTTGACAAACTGAGAGTATCACCACTAAAAGGTTTATACAAATTAAGGTGGTAAGTATGATAAATAGAAAAACATGTAGTTAAAAAGAAATTATATTTAGAAAAAGAAATATTATTTGAAAATAAAAATAACAAACCAACCCAATAGAAAAGACATTTAACGTCTACTCTTAAGTTGCACATTAAAAGTAAGAAAAAACTTCTTTAAACTTCTACCTTAGAACCCTAAATATTTATAAAACTATCAATTAAACTTCTAAGTTTTCAAGATATTATTAATATAACTAGTGGTTTTCTACGTCACGCGTTGCGCTACTCGTATCACCATGCCAAACGACGGTCTCCTTTTGTGGTACCATCACGGCGATGATGTAGCTTAAATTAGTATAGTATGATAATGAGGTGCCCAACCGAAGCATCAACATCTCATCCAAACGTAGGCTGGATATCATGATATGCCTCACATGAGCAGTAGTTCAACAACAAAAACACAACACGATTTCATGTGCGTCTCAGATAGGCATGTTCCCAACATCATCAACCCAACAATATGTTTCTGATGAATAACAGTCCATTAACAATAACATGTCGCAAACCATCAAGCACAATAGCAAGCAGAGGACCGCATGGACAATGTGAAGGTCCATGCTATCATTGAGTGGCAGGCTCCAACCAAGATAAAGGTGCTTCAATCTTGTATTAAGAAAACAACAACATGTTCAAAGTGTTAGCAAGATGTCATATAAACTTAGGCCAAGGGAAAACCAGAACAACAAATGAAAGAAGACATGATTGACAAAACACTATACCCAACAAAATCACCAAGTCAAATGAGCTAAGGCTCGGCACCAGATGACCAAAGGCTCATCATCATCGGCATAACAAGTTTCCCGGAAACAGTACCGACACAACATGGGAAAAGTAAAACAAATCTCAGATGAGCAAAGGCCCCGTCATCATCGATAAAAAAATTCTCCTAGCAGTAGCAACAAGGCCACAACATCATCATAGTAAACATAAGTAATCATTGACATAACATATACCCTAACAATAGCACTAACCAGACAACAGGGTCAGAACAAACATCATAAAAGCAGCACCAACAACAACATGGCAAAAAAACAAAGTCTTAGATGAGCAAAGGCCCGTCATCATCGACAAAACGATTCTCCCAACAGTTGTAGCAAGACCACAACATCGTCATTGGAAACATAATTGATCATTGACATAGCATATTCCCCAACGTCAGCACTAACCAAACAACAGGGTCAGAAAAAACATCATAAAAGAAGCACCAACAACAACATGATAAAAATAAAATAAAGTCTTGGACGAGCAAAGGCCCATCATCATCGACAAAATGATTCTCCCAACAGTAGCAACAAGGCCACAACATAGTCATAAACCATGGGACTGAGTCAAGGCCTACCAGCTACCTCTCTCCTTCTCCCACTTCTCTTATAAGGTGAGCTTATTCATGAGGCTGATTCGTAGTTCTCCTTACATTACAAGAAAAAGACTAATAGAAAGCATGGAAAGCGGGAAGAATAGTCCTAGTTTGGAGGATTAGGCCCTGCTTCCAAGGCTGATAGGATTTCACTCAACTCATCAGTCTTAGGCCTTAGTAAACATAACTGACCATCGACATAGTATTTTCCCCAATAGAAAACATGGTTATAACAAATATCATAAAACAAAGGAAAACCCAAAACAAAGTTAAGGAAACTTTAAAACGTGAGATGAGAATCAACCTAATAATAACAAAACCAACAAAGTCTCAGATGCAAACACCCTTATCATCATCGACACCACTAACTTTCCAACAAATGCATAGTTAACCAAAGAAATCCAACTCTAGAGCATGATGTGAGCAGGTACACGATAGTAGGATCACTAAATAACAAAAACACCAAAGCAATAGGAAGCCTCAGATGCTGCAACTCCGGCTGGCGATTGTCGGGGTTCAATGGTAGCTCACACCCATTGGCCAAGCAAGGAGACCCAATCAATAACACCAACCGCCAACAGTCAAAACACTACAATAGAGATAAATTTAAAAACCCTGAAAGGGTATCGGAGAGACATAAAGATAAGGGAGCAACATAGGTGGTGGCACAACCACCAGAGCACTATTAGTGGCTAGAAGATCTCCACCGGCTCCACCTCAACCACATAGGGGAGGCAGAGCGGAAACAAGCTCCATTGCCACCGCAATAGTCAAAATCGATGAGACAGAGATCCAAGCAACCCAATCGTCACCATCACCGTCGCCTTTGCCACTACGAACAGCAATGGCAAGGCCGGCACGAGACACTGCCAAGGACCTAGGCAGAATTCTCTCGCCACCTCAACTACCCCTCTCTCTAGAAAAGAGAACGAGACAACACTACATATAAAGCAAAAGTAAATCATAGTTGTGCATTAAAAGGTTGTACATCAAGCATAAGAAGCAAAAAAACACTGTTCATTTAGTTGATTTTTAAACATATAGGGTAATTTTCCTCTAGAACCAAAGGCATTAAAAAGTTAATTTCATAGTAATCTTTAGATTGGGATATGATGCATAATTATAGGAAATCCTTTTATAATAAAACTTAAAGTTCTAGTGGGCCATAGGGTCGCTACCTTAGTGGGTCTAGTTACTATTTGGATATTTAAATGATGTGTAATTATAGAAAGCCTTTTTATAATGAAACTTAAAATTCTAGTCTTGCCCGATAAGTAAAATAATTAAACGAACCCCTATATCGAATGATCATCCAATTAACTTGTATAAACTTAAGTATACATAATATAAATAACAATAAATAAATAATAAATAACAAAAACCTTAAGCATAAGCATAGTTAAATATTTAAAAACATAAAAAGTCATGAACTTTTATACAAATAGTTAATACTTCTATACACCAAATAATTATTAGAACAAAATAATACTTGCATATTATTTAACTAACTAAATCTAATAAAAATAAGTTATCAAATCAAATATATATCTTATAAAGCTTAGCTAAAAATCTAGGAGAATTTCACTATAAAATCCTAGTAAATCTCATTAAATATAAAAAAAGAAGACAACACACCATGATATATATATATATATATATATATATATATATATATATATATATATATATATATATATATATATATATATATATATATATATATGCATGACACACACTCACATATCATACATGCATGCACACACAACACATATATTACATATATACATGCATGCAAATATAATTAATCACCGCACACATGCACATATACATATACATATACACATATATATACAACATGACACACCCTCATGTACACATACATACATGTCTACAAAAAAAACAAAGTTCTCTCTATTGTTCCATTGCTCTCTTATGCCAGTAAATTTTAAATGCTTGTTTGATTGATAATGTTTAAAAACTTACAAAGCATTAGGGTACAAGACTATTTATAACCTAGGTACATACTATTTACAATTACAAAAGTACCCATATTTAATAAATAATTACATAATAATCCTAAGTCTAAAAGTGTGGTTCGTTGTGGCTGTTCAATGTTTGTTAGGATGTTATAGTGTCCGCTCTGGACACTTGGATGCCTTGGATATATGAGGTTGTCCGCTGTGGATGTCCATCCATTATGGATGTCCATCCGTAGTGGATGTCCATCCATTGATTAAGGCATGCATTATCCTTCTACATACTTTTTTTAATCCAACAATACTCCCCCTAAGGTGATCCTGCCTATCTGATTTTGTTTGATTTGGTATGTTACTGATTTGTTTTATGGTGTTGATTAGATAAAGAGGTATCAATATGTTTCAAAATGGCACATGTTTGCAAGTTAGAACAGATTTTGAACATTCACAGTTAACTTTTTGGTCAAACAGTCACTTTGATTCCCATTGCATGATGATTTTTAATGATTTTGTGTTTTAGTATTATTTAACTATCAAAACATGTTTGATTGAGTATTTGAAACATGTCTTCTTAGTTATATCATGTTTAACAAAGTTTCAAACAAACTGAAAGATCAAAATCCCATGTTTATGAATTTCGGGGATGAATACTTTGATTGATCATATACCCGATGAACACTTAATCAAATTCTATCAAATTAAATTTTCATATATATGCGAATATGCTTGTTAAACACTTATTCACTGGTTTATTTGAAAAATAATAAGCTTTAGTTTGTTTATTGATTGGGTCATCACATAACCTAGGGTCTCAAAATGATTAAATTAAAACTGATTTAATAGTTGATTTTTGATTGTTTGATGATATTAAACATGTTATTATACCAATTTGATCAATCGAAACTTTTGGAATCAAATAGAAAAGAGGTGATGATCGAAATCTGTGAACAAGGATTAAAAGTTTTAAATTTTCGAATTTGGCTCTCACACTCGTGTTGAATGAAAAATTGTGAAGTGTTCTACTATATATACAATGGATGAAATGTATGTCTGCTATGTATACTGTTTATTGATGTGTTGTATGAGTAGTTTTAAGTTGAAATAAAATAATCATATGCTGTGTGTATAACATGTGCTATGTCTACAGTGCATCCGCTACACACTTTTGTGTGCACGTTGTGGACACTTGTATGTTTTACTGATTTTTCACAACGGATGAGAATTTGTCATGTGCTGTGAACACTTGTATGATTGTTTCAAATGTTCATAGTGGATGAATGTGTATTCATATGTTGTGGACACTTGATTGTTTTTGATAAATGTTCACAGCAATGACTGTTTGTCATGCGTTATGGGCACTTAATGATTTGTGCACAGTGTATGCTTACCATTGTTCATGTACACTTGTATTGTTTTCAAAGCGGATGATTACCTTTGCTCATATGTTGTGGACTTACACTATATACACAGCGGATGTTTTACCTTTGAACATGCATTATGAACACTTTGTAAAAGTGTTCATTGATGTATAACGGATGTGCATTTGTTTATCCGGTATATACACTTGGTGTATTTTAAAGAATTCATGATTTATTGTGTCAATAATAGATTCCTATTTGTGTGTCCGCTGTTGTGAATCCAAGGATCAAAACAGGAATTATCAGTTTGATTGAACAAATAATGATCGCGGAATTATCACAACTCGTTTAATTAATTGTTTAAGAAATTGTAATTGTAACGTAAATCGATGAAGAACAGATGAGAGAATTAAAAAACAAGCTAAAGTAATATGATAAACAAATTTGCTTCAAATGATTTCCATTAATACTGAATTGGTTACAATTGGTTTTGATTTTTGCTGATATGATAATTGCTGGGTGATGTTCTTGGTGTATTGTTGGTGTATTGTTGGTTTATATTGCTAGTCTATTGTTTGTAATGATTCTGTTGATAATGATGCCCAAAAAGTGTGCACCCATACCTTCTATTTATAGGCAGAGGAATTCAATTTTTACATAAGTAAAAGTAACTTTCCTATTATGGTAAGAAAGTTACACAAATAAAATTCTTGACGTGACATGCAATATTCGTGTCTGACAGAAGTGCAGTCTTCCACAGATGTTCACTTGTAACACCCCGAATTTTTATTTAAATGAAGAATAAAGAAGAGTATGTAGAGGGAAAAGAATATGGGCTCAAGAAGAAGGGGCAAGGTGTAAAAGAGCCAAAACTCATTATTTTAATATAAATGAGGGTATGGCCGCCCCATAAAGCAGCAGATCTGCTTTTTGGCCTCGGTTGAAGAAGAAGAAGAGCAAGAAATCGGGTTTTTGGAGAAGAAGAAGGAAGAAGAAGCTGCAAAAAGGTTAGTTCTCGGGTTTATGTTCGGTTTTAGCTTAGTTTGCAGCTTGTAACAGAGTTCTTGATGTTTTAGAAGGTTGTTCTTGGGATTTTGAAGCTGAAATCACTGGTGGAAGTGTTTGGTTTGAAGATCTGCTTCAGGTGAGTTTCTAGACCCTACTTTTACTGATTTTCATATGTTTTGGGGCTATTATGCATACCGGGTAAAAGGTTTTTTTTAAAGCTAACCGTATGTTTCGGATTTTTGTTCGATGTATATGCTGTGATTGTATGTTCTAGGCTTGTATGGTTTAGTATTGTGCTTGGTAAGTTTTAGATGCCCTTCGTATGTTAGATCTGTGTTTGGTTGGTGTTAGAATGGTGTTCGGGTGAGTTTGGCAGTGTTAGAGATATTTCAGAATGTCCTCATGCGCCCAAGTGTTATATGTCTAAGTGTTCTCATGCGCCCAAGGGTGGTGCGCCCGAACAGGGCTGATGCGCCCAGAGTGCCCATGCGCCCGTATAGGTGGTGCACCTGAACAGTGCCCAGAAAGTGTGGGAATGGCTAAGTGTGGGTCATGCGCCCGCATAGTGCCATGCGCCCAGAATTGTTCTTGCGGCTAAGTGTTAAGGCGCCCGAAAAGGGCTCATGCGCCTAAATAGTTCCCATGCGACCAGGAGCTTTTATACTTAGAATTTTCTGCGGATGCGCCTAAGATGTCCCATGCGCCTGGTTTTAGACTGAGGATTTTTCTAAGGGATTTTAAGAGGTGATGTTTGAGGATAGGTTCTGTTTTTGATGTGTTGGCTTATGTTTGATGTGTGCTTGATGGTGTGATGATGTTTATGATGTATGGGTGTATGTGTTGTCTTTCTTCGTTAAACGGTTTTCAAAACGTATGTATTATGTTTTATTATACGTTATGTATGATGTTATGGCTTTACGTGGTATGGCTATGAATGAACGTAAAGTATTATGTAACAAAGTGAAAGACAATAATAATGAAAAAGTGGAACGTAATAATAGTCTTGCAAGCAAGACTGAGGTGAGTGAGTGTGTTGTCACAAAAGACTCGTTAGCCATGGTTGAGGTGAGTGACTGTGTTGTCACAAAAGACTTGTATGCCAGGCTGAGGTAAGTGACTGTTTTGTCACAAAAGACTCGTTAGCCATGGTTGAGGTGAGTGACCGTGTTGTCACAAAAGACTCGTATGCCAGGCTGAGGTGAGTGACTGTGTCTCACAACAGACTCGTAAGGGGTTTAATCCAAGAGATTGACCCGAGTGATGTCTTGATGCTCGCCCCGGTGCTGTGTCGGTCTTCGGACACGAGTCGGGGATTTGTTTACAGGCCCCGGCACAGTATCAGCTTTCGAGTACGAGTCGGGGGTATTGCATGAGACAGGATCCAGATTGAAGTGAAAGATAATGATGAATGTAGGAAATTCACAAATTAAACAATGATGAAGATAATAATAATATTATCAATGTGTACGTATGATGTGTGATCGCATACGATTTCGAAGGTTATGTCTTAAAGGAAGTAAAGTATTTTATTTATAAAACTAGAACTCACTCAGCGTCGCTGACTTTTTGTATGCATAATAGTTGGCAGGTATTTTGTTGATGCTGAGGAGTTGCAGGCATTGATGCATACGCTACTGGGGACGTTTTGAGACTGGCATCCACATTTTGGACATGTTATTGTATTTTGATATGTAAATGATTTATGTAATGAGATAACATGTTCTAATTATAAATGAAAGTTATTAATTTCCGCTGCAAAGAAATGAGTATTTTAAATAATTTATGCGATGACGGTCCAGCTGTAAGCGTCCCGGGAACGGGGCCTTACAAGTTGGTATCAGAGCTAAAGTTTAAGAGAATTGGGTAAATATTTTCAAAAGAACCTAATCTTAAACTGAGAATGGGACGAAAAGGAAAGGGATGGCAGTCCTATTAGCTACATGCCTGCAGGTAAAAGTTTTAAGTAAAAGGTTTTATGTAAGTTAATGTTAACCGGTATTATGTGCGCATGTTATGTGGCTTGTGTGCTTTTGTGTAGATTTAGATACTGATATAGTCAGGATAGGAAATGCTTGGGAAATAAAGAGTAAAGTAAGTGGCTAAACACAACTGGCCACTGTGATTAGGGACTTACTATACTTGACATATCTTGAGCTATTACCTTGATTGACCGTATTGGTGTTTGAATCTTGTAGTGTTTTTATATGGCTGGTGGTAGGTCTTCTAAGGCTTCGCAAGGTGGAGGTAGTGGTGGACGTGGTGTTAGGTCGCGTGCCACAAGGAGCAGAGCTAAAACTGCTGAGACGGCTCCTGATGAGCCAGCGCTTCGTCACCAGGACGGTGAGGACAGTAGTGCTAATATGAGAGCCTCAATGAAGGAGGCAGTTGCAGAGGAAGTCCAACAGGTCATGCAGATGATTCTGCTGACTGTAGTGACCGATGTCATTAGAGCTATGAAGGAGGATGAAAAGAAGGAGAGTGAGAAGAGGAGAACCGCACGATACGGAGGTGAAGCTGGAGGTTCTAGGGATATGGAGCAACCCGATGCTGGCATGGTTGTCTCAAGTGATGACGAGGAGGACGAGGAAGCTGTGGAGGAAACTGCGAAGGGATGCAGCTATGGAGCATTCCAAAGGTGTAGGCCTCCTGTGTTTGATGGAAACGGGAGTGCTGCTGCTGCACAACGTTGGGTGAGAGAGATGGAAGCGGTACTTGATATTAGCGAGTTTCGTGAGGATCAGAAGGTGAAGTTTGCTACCCACTCATTTGTGGATTCAGCCTTATACTGGTGGGACAACATTGTCCAGGCTAAGGGCACCAGAGTAATCGGGAGGATGAGGTGGAAGGAGCTGAAAAGGTTGGTAATTGAGGTGTTCTGCCCTCATAGATAGCTTGATAAAGTCGAGAGGGAGTTCCTGTAGCTAGAGGCGGGGACGATGACTCACCAACAGTACACCATGAAGTTCAATGAGATGGCAAGGCTGGTACCAGATCAGGTGATGCCTATGTCAAGAAAGATTAAAAGGTATATTCAAGGTCTACCGGCAGATATCCGCAGACGTCTAGTCGTTGCCCGGCCAAGCACATTTGGGTTAGTGGTTGACTTGGCGGGGAGGCTGTATGAAGAGCGAAAGGCAGTGGCGATGATGGATGAGGAAGAGTAGCGTAGTTATGTTAAGAGTGGGAGCGGAAGGCGGGATGATGATGATGGTGAATTTGTGGCTGGAGGTAAGATGATGAGGTTCGATGATCGGAAGAGGATGCTTGAGAGGGAAGAGGTATGCAAGAAATGTGGTAGAGGCCAAGCAGGGGAGTGCAGGTGGGGATCGAGCGTCTGCTTCCAGTATGGAAGAGAGGGCCACCTGGTGAGGGATTGTCACGCGATGAGATGCTACAGGTGTGGTGAGGGTGGACACAGGAGCAGAGACTGCATGAAGTCAAGGGCTGAGAGCTCCGGTGCAAGGAAGGATGACAGAGGATGAAGGTTAGAGCATTCGCTATGACCAGGAGGAGGCTAGAGCGGACTTCGACGTGATGTCAGGTATGTTTCTAGTAAATTTAAATTTGTGCCTTGTGCTTGATTTGTGGTGCTAGTAGTGGTTTCATTCCTGCTGCCTTCTGTGATAAGTTGCACGTTAGGAGTAGGAAGATCGATGAGCTCTCGATGCAGAAATTACTATTGGTAAGTCCACTAGGTTACCGGATGTCCTAGAAGTTTGCATGATAGAATTAAGAAAGCACGTGTTTCCTGCTAGACTGTTCAGGACATACATAGGTGGATAGACGTGCACCTAGAGAAGAATTGGCTAGAACCTATGAGGCAAACACCAACTGTTGCAAGAAGGTGGTTTAAGCAATCGCGCCCGAAAGAAGTTCGGTGCTGATCTATGGGTATGAAGTAATGATGAAGGTCCCGTTTTGGAAAAGGAATCATTCGAATCAGGAAGCGGGGAAGGCTAATACTGAAATATAAAAGACTAAATTGAATTGTTGCTCGGGTAAGAGAAGTGACATGTTGACTGAAGCTACCCGACGTGTTAAGTGGAAGTCATTCGATGTTCCATGTATCTCGTCTAAAAGAGTGCTCAATCGACGAGGATACGATCGTGCCACTTGACAATACCAAGATTGATGAAGGATTCAACTATGTAGAGCAACTGATGGTCATTTTTGATAGAAGGGAAAGAAGGGATAAGTCGAAAGATGGTTCCACCTATGCGAGTACAGTGGAGCCTAGAAGGGGAATAAGCCTACGTGTAAGATCAAGGAAGAGGTGAGACAGCATTACCCGTAACTGTTCGAGAAGCGACAGGTTTTGGGGACGAAACCTATATAAGGGGGGTGGACTTGTAACATCCCGAATTTTCATTTAAATGAAGAATAAAGAAAAGTATGTAGAGGGAAAAGAATATGGGCTCAAGAAGAAGGGGCAAGGTGTAAAAGTGCCAAAACTCATTATTTTAATATAAATAAGGGTATGGCCACCCCATAAAGCAGCAGATCTGCTTTTTGGCCTCGGTTGAAGAAGAAGAAGAGCAAGAAATCGGGTTTTTGGAGAAGAAGCTGCAAAAAGGTTAGTTCTCGGGTTTATGTTCGGTTTTAACTTAGTTTGCAGCTTGTAACCGAGTTCTTGATGTTTTAGAAGGTTGTTCTCGGGATTTTGAAGCTGAAATCACTGGTGGAAGTGTTTGGTTTGAAGATCTGCTTCAGGTGAGTTTCTAGACCCCTCTTTTACTGATTTTCATATGTTTTGGGGCTCTTATGCATACCGGGTAAAAGGTTCTTTTTAAAGATAACCGTATGTTTTGGCTTTTTGTTCGATGTATGTGCTGTGATTGTATGTTCTAGGCTTGTTATGGTTTAGTATTGTGTTTGGTAAGTTTTAGATGCCCTTAGTATGTTAGATCTGTGTTTGGTTGGTGTTAGAATGGTGTTCGGGTGAGTTTGATAGTGTTAGACATATTTCAGAATGTCCTCATGCGCCCAAGTGTTATGTGTCTAAGTGTTCTCATACGCCCAAGGGTGGTGCCGCCGAACAGGGCTGATGCGCCCAGAGTGCCCATGCGCCCATGTAGGTGGTGCACCTGAACTGTGATTCTTGCGCCCAGAATGTGTGGGAATGGCTAAGTGTGGGTCATGCGCCCTCATAGTGCCCATGCGCCCAGAATTGTTCTTGCGGCTAAGTGTTGATGTGCCCAAATAGGGCTCATGCGCCTAAATAGTTCCCATGCGACCAGGAGCTTTTATACTTAGAATTTTCTGCGGATGCGCCTAAGATGTCCCATGCGCCTGGTTTTAGACTGAGGATTTTTCTAAGGGATTTTAAGAGGTGATGTTTGAGGATAGGTTCTGTTTTTGATGTGTTGGCTTATGTTTGATGTGTGCTTGATGGTGTGATGATGTTTATGATGTATGGGTGTATGTGTTGTCTTTCTTCGTTAAACGGTTTTCAAAACGTATGTATTATGTTTTATTATACGTTATGTATGATGTTATGACTTTACGTGGTATGGCTATGAATGAACGTAAAGTATTATGTAACAAAGTGAAAGACAATAATAATGAAAAAGTGGAACGTAATAATAGTCTTGCAAGCAAGACTGAGGTGAGTGAGTGTGTTGTCACAAAAGACTCGTTAGCCATGGTTGAGGTGAGTGACTGTGTTGTCACAAAAGACTTGTATGCCAGGCTGAGGTAAGTGACTGTTTTGTCACAAAAGACTCGTTAGCCATGGTTGAGGTGAGTGACCGTGTTGTCACAAAAGACTCGTATGCCAGGCTGAGGTGAGTGACTGTGTCTCACAACAGACTCGTAAGGGGTTTAATCCAAGAGATTGACCCGAGTGATGTCTTGATGCTCGCCCCGGTGCTGTGTCGGTCTTCGGACACGAGTCGGGGATTTGTTTACAGGCCCCGGCACAGTATCAGCTTTCGAGCACGAGTCGGGGGTATTGCATGAGACAGGATCCAGATTGAAGTGAAAGATAATGATGAATGTAGGAAATTCACAAATTAAACAATGATGAAGATAATAATAATATTATCAATGTGTACGTATGATGTGTGATCGCATACGATTTCGAAGGTTATGTCTTAAAGGAAGTAAAGTATTTTATTTATAAAACTAGAACTCACTCAGCGTCGCTGACTTTTTGTATGCATAATAGTTGGCAGGTATTTTGTTGATGCTGAGGAGTTGCAGGCATTGATGCATACGCTACTGGGGACGTTTTGAGACTGGCATCCACATTTTGGACATGTTATTGTATTTTGATATGTAAATGATTTATGTAATGAGATAACATGTTCTAATTATAAATGAAAGTTATTAATTTCCGCAGCAAAGAAATAAGTATTTTAAATAATTTATGCGATGACGGTCCAGCTGTAAGCGTCCCGGGAATGGGGCCTTACATGACTTGATGAAGTCACTCTAGAGAGTTTGACTTGTTGACTTCATGTGTCTTCCTTGATGAATGGAGTTCATGCAAGTATTTTGTTCTTCCGTAGGAGATAGCCTTCCGTAGGAGTTGGCCTTCCGTAGGAGTTAGCCTTCCGTAGGAGTTGGTTCTTTGATCTTCATGTTGAACTTAACCCGCAGGAGAAAGCTTTCTTCTTCTGCAGGAGCAGCAGAAACTTGGATCTCATGAGCAGACTTGGTCTTCCGTAGATGTTACAATGCTTCCGCAGGAGATCTACGGATGCAGATTCCTTGACTTGTTCTTACGTAGATGTTCTTGTACTTGGTCAACTTTCAAAATTGACCAAGTATGATGTTTTCCTGCAATTATACATATCATCAACATAAATAATAATCTGGGTTAACATATATATATCTTGCATACAAAAAGATAAAGATTTACAAGAGTTCATTACAAGAGATGAATAATCTTCTAAACCTATACAATCAATCTAGACCTAACAGCTATGACAACAGTGGTAAAAAAAATTTATTTTGTTTGAAATTTTACTCATCGGGTGTGTATATTAATACATACGCTATGAACACTTGGTAAATTTTTTGTTTTGATGTACTTGCAATGCATATGTATTTGTTCATGCGTTGCCAATACTTGAAAAATATTTTGAATGAATTTCAAACATTTTTTGCTAAAATTTTAACAAATTTTAATATGATTTCTATATGGATGTTGATTTTCTCTTACAGTCGATAATTTGCATGTGCATGTGTTAACCTGCTATTTTTGCATGCTTGCTTAACTTGGTTGATTTTTTTTTATAAAATAAAATTTTAAAATCTCAAAAATTTCAATTCCAAATATTTATATGAATATGTATGTTGGGTTGATATTTTTCCATAATCTTCCTGTTCTCCCCCTAAATTTTTGCATATTTGAAAACTTTTTATAAAAGGACAAAAATTTGGTTTTGTTTGATGGAATTTATCAAAGTCCAAGTTATTTGCTTGCAAGATGTATTGTTACCATTAACAAGATGAGAATTCATCAAACTAAGTAATGAACGATTTGTAATACCTTTGCATGAACTATGTTTACTTGCCATGAGATCATACCCGTCTTAAGTCTTCACTAAGTTGAGTGATTGTTCTGAGAATAGGCATAGACTAATACAATGTTGATTGTAGATATTGTTGTCCATATAAACTCATGCATGATATTAATGGTTGATTTAAATAGTGAGTATTTATCAAGTTTTATGTATGTTTAGATGATATGTATGTGCCCCACACCTGGACATGTGTTAAGATCAACCTTCCTCAATATATTTAAGAAAGAACTTTTAATAACTTTTAACATTGTTACTTAGGAGTATAAATACTCAATTTGATCAACATTGGGATTCGTTTGATTGATCCTTATTGGTTGATCCACACTAGGATTCTTTTGCACTTCACTTTGAAAGTTGATCTTCTTTGTGATTCTTTTGATTCATTCACATTGGAATGTAGTCTAAAATAAACTTTATTTATGTTTCATCCAAGGTGAGTGCATTTCTAATTGAGAATCTTTTTGGATCATGATATATGCATTTATAGTGCAAGTCATCCAGGTCTGTGTTTAGCAAAATAAAGAATGCCTTAGTGTACTCGAGGTCTATGATTTTCATAATCAAGGAGACCCATATGGTTGAATGAGCATTTATAAAATATTTCACTTGGTGTATATGGGTGACTTTACAAGCAAACTACATTGGTTAGATCAAAACTTACCATACACCAAGATGGGTGTTATGCTTACCACAAAATCATGAGAATTTAAGTTTTTTAGTGTTGAATGTGATGTTATGTGTCCCATTCTGAGCCTATCCATACATCAAACAAAGTATGTCAGTCTTTTCGAGTGAAATCATGAATGTTGGACTGATTACTTGATTTTGAAAAGATTGAATATTGTTCATGAATTTTGAACTTTGACAAAATCAAGTTTGAATTACTTTAATGTTTTTAAAACATTACTCCTTTGGTTCATAATTGATCATACCAAGTGACTAAACAAAAATTTCAAATCTTGTTAAATCAAATGGTTTTGTAAAGAGGTGTCTGTATGGACTTTGATCAATTTGATCATACCCATTTCTAAGCAATCTCTCAGAAAATGGTATCTGATGTCTATATGTTTGGTTTTTGAGTGTTGGATAGGATTATCATGATGATCATGGCAACAGAATTGTCTATGTGTATGGGTGTTTTTAGAAAATTGAAGCCATAGTCAAGCATTTGGTTTTGAATCCAAAACACTTAAGAATAGCAAGCAGAAGCAGCTATGTATTCTGCTTTAGCTGTTTACATAGAGACATTTGTTTGTTTCTTGTACTGCCAGGAGATCAATCTTGATCCAAGAAACTAACATCCTCCTATGATTGATTTTCTGTTGTTATTACAACCACCATAATCACCTTCTATGTGTGCATATGATGAGAACTCTCCATCCTTTGGATTCCAAAAGCGAAGACCTGGTTTTCCTTTCAAATATATGAAGATTCTCTTGACTGTATTGATGTGTAACTCTTTTGGGTTTGCTTGGTATCTTGCAAATATGAATACTGCATACATTATGTTTGGTGTTGGACTCAACAAGTGCATTAAGAATTAATGCATAAAAGTATGATGCTTGCCATATCAGACATATATCAAATATAATGTGTTCTAACATTCAAACATCCATTTACTAACACATTAGCATCATTATCATTCATAACAAACACTAATATTTGTTTAAATTTCTTTTTCAAAATTGTAGATAAAAGAAATTTTGACCAAGTGTCAGCAGCGGATGAATAACTGCACACAGCGGATGTATAAGAAGATGCAGCGGATGAAGATCAAGTCCAAGTTCCCACAGCGGATGATCAACACATATAGTGGATGCCTAAGTCCACAGTTGATGAATATTCCACAGCGGACAACATACAAGCAAACACACACAAGTGTTCACAACGGATGTTCATCCACAGCGGATGAACATTCCATAGTGGACAACATACAAGCAAACACACAAGTGTTCACAACTGACAACATCCACGGCACAGCGGACATGCTATCTGACTTCCACAGCGGACAACTTAATATCCATAGCAGACAACTAATCATCCACAGTGGACAGATTATAGACTTAGGATTATTTATGTAATATTCGTTTACATAAGGGTAGTTTAGTAATTGTATATAGCTATGTGTATAGGCTATAAATAGCATGCTACCCTAATCCTTTGTAAGCTTTTGAACGAATTCAATACAAACAAGCAGTTTATTTTGATTGTGCTTTTGCACATACACCACACACACACAAACACACACACATTGATTTCATACTCTATTATCATGGGTTTCCTCACCATGATTCTAGTGTGTTGAAGTTTGAGAGATATTGAAAAGATCCTTGGGGGAATCAACCTTTTATTCATGTTGAATATGTTCATGTTCATCATGAGTTTAAGCTGATTTCATCATTTGGTTAGCTTGTAGTAAGGTACATGAGTGATCCAATCATAGATCTGTATAGCTCTTTATCTACTGATGTTCCTTCTTGATCTGGTCCAAACTTCAAGCATGTGGCAAATGGTGTTATGCTTGATGTACAATCAGTCATGTTGTATTTCTTCAAAATTTGATTAACATATTTGCTTTGATTAATGAAAATGCCCTATGGATATTATTAAACTTAAATTCTAAGGAAGAAGGTGAGTTCTCTCATTAAACTCATGTGAAACTTTGACAGCATGAGGGCTTCAAATTCTCTGCATATGTGGATCCAAAGATGATGTCATCCACATAGACTTGAACAACTAACAAGTCTTGTCCTTTCTTCTTCAATAAAAATGTTTGGTCAATCTTTCCTCTTATGTAACCATTTTATATTAGAAACTTGGACAAGGTTTCTTACCACTTCATAGGTGAATGGTGAAGACCATATAGAGCTTTATCCAACTTGTATAATCTATAAGGGAATTTTGGGTGTTAGAACTTGGTGGTTGAGAAACATATACTTCTTCATCTATCTTTCCATAAAGGAATGCATATTTTACATCCATCTAGAAAAGTGTACTTCTTTGAAAAAGCATATACAAGAAACACTCTTATCGCTTCCAATCTGGCCACTAGAGAAAAGACGTCATCATAGTTAATGCCTTCCTTATGAGTGTATCCTTGTACTATAAGCCTTTCATTGTTTCTTATAACAATCCCTTTGTCATCTGCTTTGTTTCGATAGAGCCATCTAGTTCTTATAGCATATTGACCTTCAGGTAGATCAACCAGCTGCCATACCTCTTGCTTTCTGAATCGTTAAGGACTTCTTGCATTGCTTCTCTCCAACTGTTATCTTTCAATGCCTTAATGATGTTCTTTGACATAGTTAGGGATAAGAAGCAAGTGTAGGAACCTCTGAAGTTAAGAGGCTGATGCAACCAAAGGATAACAAAACAACTAAGTCTTCCAACATGCACTTTGGAACAAAGAAGAACCAGCTTCGGAAGTTTTACACACTTAAGAGATATGCTAAGTGTAAAATCTTCCGAAGCCAAAGTTCAGAGAAACTACTGCGGAAGCTTTACACTTAACTTAGAAAATACTCTAAGTGTAAAGTCTTCCAAAGCCAAAGACTCAACTCTTCCGAAGGTAAAAGATGAAGTCTTCTGAAGCTCTCAAGACAAAGTCTTCCGAAGCTGTTTAAAGACAAGACTGATTTTCTTCTGAAGAGAGAGAAAAGATACCTTTTCCATCAACTTTATCATAAAACAACTTACTGTTCGCTGCATGCTCTGGTGGTTCACCAACTATCATCATTTGGTGAAACTTCCATGCTTATGATAAAGTAGATAAGGTCTTTGTCTGCAAGTTTCTGTTTTTGTTCTTTTTTGGCTTTTTGTAATAGGAAAGTCAGTGAGCTATGGCATGTCATAGTCACTAGTCAAAAGGCAATCTGCCTTTTTACTTTAGGCTGATCTTGTTGTTTAGATTAGTCACTTCCAACTGTCTTTCTGCATAATGACGGTTGTAGGATGTAGTATAAGTAGTCTCCGGTTCTTGTATTAAAAAATATACTTGTACAACTCTTGTAATAGAACTAGAGAAGCAATATACAACTTCCTTGAAAATTTATCTTGTGTTCTTGTTCTTGTTTTTACTTTTGTTTGTCTTGTATTTTTAGTAAACGTTCACAGTTCCCTATTTGAATTGTTAAGTGATCTTAAGTACCCTTTAACGGTCCTGCATTTGGTATCCGAGCATTCCAGGCTCTTGATTGTAAAATCTCACCATCTTCAAATCCTTTTAGTTACACACATCACTTAACTCTTCAAATGGCAGCTATCTCCAAAGCTGATATGGAAACTAGAACTATGACAAAGTCCCCACTGATCACTCCTAAGGATTTTGACACTTGGTGTTAAAGAATGGAAGGCTTTATCAAGTCTCAAGATTCCACGATGTGGAAGTCTGTTGTCAATGGACCACATGTACCATGCACCTCTTCAACTGCTGGTGGTGGTGGCATGATACCAAAGGAGAGGGCTGACTTTTCTGATGAAGACTGGAAAAGAATTGACATTGATCAGAAAGCCATGACAGCCCTCCAAACTGCTCTTCCAACCTCCATCTACAGAGGTTTCAAGAAGTGCAAGACCGCTAAACAACTATGGGATGCACTGAACCTGACATATGAGGGTTCAAATGAAGCCAAGGAGAACAAGAAGGATCTCCTGAAGCAACAGTTTGAAAATTTCACCTTCAAGACAGGTGAGACCATGACTCAATAATACTTCGAGTATGTTGAGATTATGGATACTCTAGCTGATGTTGGGGTAACTATTAAGAACAGGGATATTGTTAGAAAGTTCATGTCCTCTCTTCCCAGACAATGGACACACTACTGTGTGGTCATTAAGAGGACTGAAAACCTCAAGACCCTTACTCTCACTTAGTTGTATGGGATACTCAGTGGATACCAGATGGAGATGAATATGCAAAATTCATCTGGTAACTCCAACACTCACCAGAGTTCAGCCCTTCATGTGGTTGAAAGGGATAGCAGAGAACCACAGCATCATCTCATCTGCTACCCTGAAAACTCATAAAAGGGTCCTTTCATCACCTTCCTAGAGACACCCAGAGAGAACTACATCCAAGGAAGTCCCTTCCAAGAGGCAAGTTCTTCTCAAGCTTTTGTCTCCACTGATGAAAGTTCAGGCAAATTTCTTTTCACTCTTGAAGACCAGGACTGTATCCATCCAGATGATCTGGAGTACATGGAGATAGTCTAGCAAATGGCTCTTCTCACTCACAGAGCCCAGAAGTTCTACAAGAGGACTGGGAGAAGGTTTCCTAGCAATGCTGCCAGTGGCAAGTTTGGGCTGGACAAAAGCAAAGTCAAGTGTTACAACTGTAACTAGATGGGACACTTTGATAGAGAATGCAAGGCACCTAAGTCAAATGGTGGCCAAGCTTCATACAGGCCAAACTACACTGAAGGAGGGCAGCAGAATGAGAAGCCAAGATAGCAAGCTACAGTTGCTGTTGAAGAAGGAGGCTTTGACTGGAGCTTTCAAGCTGAAGATGCATCTCCAAACCAAACACTCATGGCTGATCATGATGAAGCCAAGGTACTTGAACATCTTTGCTCTCCTGAATGTATTGCTAAAGTGAATAGATACAGGTCCTATAACTTGGAAATGAGAGCTGATATTAAGTCTTTAAATATTTTAAAAGCTGATTTTAAAAGGGCTAAAAATGACTATAAACTTGAGATAGAAGATGTAGAGAAAATAGTTTCAACTCTTAAACATGAGCAGACAAACTACAAGACTCAAATTAAGGATCTCATTACCAAGTTGACTGAATGCCAGGCTGAGCTTGTGATCAGCAAAGCCAGGGCAGAAAAATGTGTTCTTGAAGAAGAGACCTTCAAGAACATGATATCCTCATCTTTGCATGCAAAAGTGTGTTATCAGAATAAGTAGGGACTGGGATCTAGTGAGATAGCTCCTCCACACACTCTACTATTAGTTAGATCTCCTAGGTGTGGAACTGGTCAAGATGAGCTGCCATCCATAGACCCCAGTGATGAAGAGGATAAAGAGGAGAAGGTGAGGGATGACTATGAGGTGAGTGAAGAGAGTCAATCCAAAAAGGGTCACCATGCTCCTAAGGAGTAAAAAAAAGCTGATTTGAGCAAAACCAAGAAAAAGAACTTGATCAGAAGAGCAAAGAGAAGATCCAGAAAAGCTCAAGAGATCAAGACCACCTTTGATCCCAAACAGAAAGAAGTATTTATCTCAGCAGGGTTCAAGGTGATGAAAGCTATAGATCCTGTCAAGAATTCTAGTACCAAGAGTTCTACTCCAGCTTCAACTCACTCCAGCAACAACAAGAAGATTGATCAGCTGTGTATCACTGCTGCACAGCCTGAACCATCCATTTCAAAGAGCAAGCTTCACCGTAAGAAGCCTGTTGCATCATCTAAAAAGGTGGAGAAAGAAAAGGTAAGTGTTCAAGCTCAGTCTTCTTTGGGAAAGAAGACTCTCAAAAGGAAAGATTTGACTTGTGTTATGTGTGGTAGTACTTCACATCTGGCTAAGGATTGTCAATACAATCCCAAGAGTACTATCCACATGATCAAGATGAAAACTTCTGAGAAGAAGAAGAAACAAACAGCTTCGGAAGGAAAATGTGTTTCCCTCGGAAGCTCCAAAATGAAGAAGAAGGCAAATGAAAAGTTGCCTTCGGAAGGAAAGTTGGTCTCGGAAGAAAGGAATGCTTCCGAAGCACTGAAGCTTGCTGCAGTGAAGGCAAGATCTTCCGAAGGTCCAGTCACCTAATCTTTCGAAGTTACCAAAACTTCTGAAGCTTTGAAGGTCAAGCTCAATCTTCCAAAGGTGATGTGGAAGATAAAGGAAGACCATGTGGCTGAAAGCTCGTCATCAGAAACAGCAAATGATCCTCAAAGCCTGAGCATAGGATCCATTACTGTTTCATTGCCTTTAACTCATTTTAACAAGCCCAAGACCAATAAGGCTTGGGTTTCTAAATGTAACTAAATTATCTCTTTTTGTGCAGGGACAACTAAAGACCAACAGAAATATCTAGATCATTGATAGTGGATGCTCCAGGCACATGACTGGAAATGAGTCCTTACTTCGAAACTTTGAAAGAATTGATGGAGGACTAGTTGCTTTTGGAGGAGATGCAGGAGGTTACACCACCGGGAGGGGCAAGGTTACAAATGGTAAGCTCAGTATTAAGAAAGTAAACTTTGTTAAGGAGCTTGGATACAATCTTCTGAGTGTGTCCTAATTTTGTGACCAAAAACATTACATGCTCTTTACAGAGCATGAGTGCATTATTCTCAAGCCCGGGGTTGACATTCCTCAAGAGCATATTCTGCTTAGAGCCCCCAGGAAAGGGAACATGTACAAGATGGACTTGCAGGAAACATCTCCCTCTGGAGAGATTTCTTGCTTTCTATCTAAAGCAAATAGTGATGAGTCTTTTCTTTGGCATAAAAGAATGTGCCATGTAAACTTTAAGAACATAATAAACTGATTAAGAATGATTTGGTAACTGGAATGCCAAAGAAAGAGTTTACAAGTGATGACCACTGTGTTGCATGCCGGAAGGGAAAGCAACACAAAGTGTCTCACAAGCCAAAGGAAATGAACTCTATCACTACTCCCCTACATATGGATCTGTTTGGCCCCACCAGTGTAATGAGTTTAAGAAGGACCTCATACTGTTTGGTGATCACAGATGATTTCACAAGATTCACTTGGGTGTTTTTCCTTAGAACTAAGGATAAAACTCCTGAAATCTTAAAGAATTTCATTCTGAAAATTAAGAATCAATCTGACCACAAGGTCAAAATCATAAGATGTCAACACAGCCTGCTATGTGCAGAACAGAGTTTTGGTAGTTAAGACACATGGTAAGACTCCTTATGAACTGTGGCACAACAGGAGACCATTCATTGGTTTTTTCAGAACATTTGGATGTTCTTGCACCATCTTGAATACCAAAGATCAAATAGCCAAGTTTGCTGAGAAATCAGATGATGGATACTTTGTTGGGTACTCTTCTCAAGCTAAGGCTTATAGAGTATACAATCTCTGAACTAGAACCATTGACGAGTCAGCCAATGTCACTTTCAATGAACACACACCCTGTGTAAAAGGTTCTGGTCCAGATTGGTTGTTTGATCTTGACTTAGTTACCAACTGTTTTAACAAATCTTATGAGAATGTTTCAGGATCTACAGATAATAGGTCAACAGAAGATCCTGATCCAAGATTTGAGCTGAGAAGACCAAACAAGAAGACTACTTCAGCTCCAGTGGTGACTAACCCTGCAATTGAAGCTCCCATCAGCACTAGCATGACAAATACTGCTGATTCAAATGAATTGCCTTCAAATTCTAGCTCAGAGGCTTAGAATTCAGGAGAAGGAACTTCAAATGCAAGAGGAACTGGAGGTGGTGACAGTGATCAAGAATTTCTTGATGCTGATAACCACTCCATTGAAGACAACATGAATGATGTCACACACTCATTGGATCAAGTTTCTCTTAATAAGTGTGCTGATGTGGTGGGAGACACCTTATTGCCAGATCAGAATTTCTCAAATTTAGATTTGTCTAACCAACTTGGCTGTGATCCCTTAACTTCGGATCCACAAGTCACATCCCACCACAAACATCATTGGAAATGTTGACTCAGGGGTAAGAACAAGAGGACAAACTCATGATAGCTATGCTTGTCTAAATTCTTGTTTCTTATCCCAGATAGAGCTGAAGAAAGTTGATGAGGCTTTGAAGGATGGAAGCTGGATTGAAGCTATGTAAGATGAGCTGCTTCAAATCTGAAGACAGAAGGTGTAGAACTTATGCCCTCTTCCTCAAGGGAAAAGTGTCATAGGAACCAAATGGGTATTCAGGAACAAAAAGGATAATAAAGGGATTATCATCAAGAACAAGGCTAGACTGGTTGTCCAAGGATACACTCAAGAAGAAGGGATTGATTACACTGATGTCTTTGCTCCAGTTGCAAGACTTGAAGCTGTAAGAATATTTCTGGCTTATGCTGCATCCAAGGATTTCAAGGTCTACCAGCTTGATGTGAAGTGTAACCTTCTCTATGGGGTTATTGATGAAGAAGTTTATATTAAACAACCACCTAGCTTTGCAGACCCAGATCATCCTGATTATGTCTGTAAGCTTGATAAAGCCCTTTATGGACTGCATCAAGCTCCAAGAAAGTGGTATGAGACTATGTCAACATGAATACAAAAGAGGTACTATTGATGGGACTCTCTTCATCAAAGAAATAGGAAATGACACATTGCTAGTTCAAATATATGTAGATGACATCATCTTTGGTTCAACTAATCCAAAGCTCTGCAAACACTTTGAGATGCTGATGAAGAATAGATTTGAAATGAGTGCCATGAGGGAACTCAATTTCTTTCTAGGAATTCAAGTGAAGTAGGTTGAAGATGGCATCTTCATCAGTCAATCAAAGTATGTACAGGACATACTTACAAGATTCAAGATGACTGACTGTAAGGTTACAAAGACACCCATAGCCAGAAACCACTCCTTTGGTCCTGATCTTGAGGGGGAGGGTGTTGATGAACATCTCTACAGGGCTATCATTGGGTCACTTATGTATCTTACTGCTAGCAGGCCTGATATCATGTTTGCCACATGCATATGTGCAAGATATCAAGCCAACCCCAAGATGTCACACCTAATCACTATCAAAAGGATTCTTAGATATCTTAAAGGTGCTCCAAATCTAGGCCTTTGGTATCCAAAGAATTCAGACTTTAATCTGTATGCTTACACAGATAGTGACTATGGTGGCTGCAACATGACTGCAAAGTCCACATCTGGGGGGTGTCAGTTCCTGGGTGGAAGGATAGTCTCTTGGCAATGCAAGAAGCAATCCTGTGTGTCTACATCAACTGCTGAAGCTGAATACATTGCTGCTGCCAGCTGTTATGCTCAAGTGCTTTGGATTCAGAATTAGATGCTAGACTATGGGTTCAATTTAAAAAAGACTCCCATCCACATAGACAACAACAGTGCCATCTCTATTACAGAGAATCCTGTGCAGCACTCAAGGACCAAACACATCAATATCAGGTATCATCTGATTAGAGATAATTTTGAAAAGGGTTTGATAAAACTAATCAAAGTTAACACAAATGAACAATATGCTGATCTGTTCACAAAAGTTTTTGATGAACATCGATTTAAATATCTTGTATCAGCTATTGGGATGATTAACTTTGAATAGATTTTTTTATCTGAGATTTACCTTCGGAAGAAATTCTTGAAGTATCTTCCGAAGCTTAAATTTTGGTATAAGTACTTAAATGCATTTTAGGAACAAATTTCTTCCAAAAGCAATTTAGTCTCGGAAGACTCATTTATTTCTTCTGAAGCCAAAATTTTCAAAACTCTTTGAAATATCTTCCGAAGCAAAATTGCCTTCGGAAGCTTTGATTGCAAAGCTTCCGAAACCAAAATTGCTTTCGGAAGCTTTTATTACTTCCAAGAAAACTAACTTTTTGGGCGCCTTTTTCAGAAGTAGGACCCACTTGCAGATTTCAAAGTTTATCTTTTTGTCATAACTTTGTCTCAAATCCAGAGTATATCTTTCCAAACGGTTCTATTTCATCTCTCTACTATCATTGTTCCTTACCCTAAAATTACCCCCAATTTTATCTTCTTCATCCTTCCTTCACTACAAAGCTTCATCAAATGGCCAATCTTGATCGTCGTAACGACCCGGATTTCACCATGCACCTACACAGGCAACATAATCATGTTGCCCTGTTAAACTCTGAGAAGGATCCAAGCTTCTCAGACGTTTGTAGGTATCTTTCTTTGTCTCACTACTTCACCTCCCTTACAATCGATCCTCCTCTCTATGAAGAAGAAAGATTAAAAATGATCAACTACCTGAGTGCCACAGGTCTCTATCGCACATCCACTCCTTCCTTTGCCTTATGATTATATATTATTTGAATACAATAAGCAGCTGGAAGAGCAAGCCAAAAAAGAAAGGCAAGCTGCTAGGAAGAGGCAAAGGGAAGAAGTTGCAAAATCAAGAGCCATCATCCAGAAAAGTCAGAAAAAGTCTGCAGATAGGCAGAGGATGATGAGCTTCTTGAAGCTGTATGGGTTCTCCGAAAGAAGGCTTGGTCCCATGTCTCTATCCACAATGGATGAGCACATAAGGGTGATCAACCAAAAGATAAAAAGGGGAGAGCTTGTGGACCTTCATTCATCATCAAGTCAAGCTCAACCTGAAGTTTAGGTAAAGGTTGAACCTACAGAGACAACACTACCAGCATGTGAAGCTGCACAATAGCCAACTTCATCTTCTAATCCACAGCAGGGTTCTCCTCCCTCTCCTTCTAAAACTGGGAGAGAGGAGATCCCAACTGAGAGGGAATCCACTGAAGAACATGGTATTGAAGACCAACCCTCTCAGTTAAAATCATTAGGGAGGAAAAAAGGATGGCCAGAAGAAGATCATCAACTAAGAAGAAAAGAAAAAATGCATCCACCTCCCAATCTCAGGATAAGTCAGAACATCTTGAGGAAGTGCATGAAGATGACTCTCAACCAACTCCTATCATAGTAGAGCCTCTCTCTATTGGAAGACAAATTTTGTCCTGGACATTTGCTGAAGATCCAGACAGATGGTATGTCACTAGAGATCAGGGAGAACAACATGTCTAGTTCACAAGTGACATGCTTGAACTCCCTCTGCATGATCTCTATGACATAAGAAGGT
Source organism: Flaveria sonorensis (assembly GCA_025506505.1). Taxonomy (NCBI): domain Eukaryota; kingdom Viridiplantae; phylum Streptophyta; class Magnoliopsida; order Asterales; family Asteraceae; genus Flaveria; species Flaveria sonorensis. The sequence continues at coordinate 29,064,548 of CM046430.1, read as the reverse complement.
ACTTCATGAGTTTGAAGAATCTAGATCTGCTGATGAAGAAAGGAGTTCTGAAGATCCTCATATGGACTATCCCAGTCTAAAGAACATCTCTGTTTTGGTAGCATCAGCCTAGGGGGAGTTTGTAGGAACCTCTGAAGTTAAGAAGCTGATGCAACCAAAGGATACCAAAACAACCAAGTCTTCCAACATGCACTTTGGAACAAAGAAGAACTAGCTTCAGAAGTTTTGCACACTCAAGAGAAATGCTAAGTGTAAAATCTTCTAAAGCCAAAGTTCAGAAGAAACTACTGTGGAAGCTTTACACTTAACATAGAAAATACTCTAAGTGTAAAGTCTTTCGAAGCCAAAGACTCAACTCTTCCAAAGGTAAAAGATGAAGTCTTCCAAAGCTCTCAAGACAAATTCTTCCGAAGCTGTTTAAAGACAAGACTGATTTTCTTCTGAAGAGAGAGAAAAGATACCTTTTCCATCAACTTTATCATATAGCAAGTTACTGTTCGCTGTATGCTCTGTGGTTCACCAACTATCATCATTTGGTGAAACTTCCTTGCTTTATGATAAAGTAGATAAGGTCTTTGTCTGCAAGTTTCTATTTTTGTTCCTTTTTGGCTTTTTGTAATAGGAAAGTCAGTGAGCTATGGCATGTTATAGTCACTAGTCAAAAGGCAATCTGTCTTTTGACTTTAGGCTGATCTTGTTGTCTAGATTAGTCACTTCCAACTGTCTTTTTGCATATTGACGGTTGTAGGATGTAGTATAAGTAGTCTCCGGTTCTTGTATTCAAAAATATACTTGTACAACACTTGTAATAGAACTAGAGAAGCAATATACAACTTCCTTGAAAATTTATCTTGTGTTTTTGTTCTCGTTTTTACTTGTGTTTGTCTTGTATTTTCAGTAAAAGTTCACAATTCCCTATTTGAATTGTTAAGTGATCTTAAGATCCTCCTAAGTGTGTTAACTAAGTGCAAGCTTAAGTACCCTTTAACGGTCCTGCAACAAGAAAACAAGCAAATGTTTACTGCATCAGACTGACTCCCTGTCAAGCTGACATTCAGATCATCTATGATATTCTCCATGGGATGACCTTTGTGAATTCTGGCCGTTTAAATATGATCAACAGGTATTGGTGAATCAAGATTACTGATGTTGTTGGGTTCAACAATTGAATAAACTGAAGCTTACCAAATGATAATCACAGCTGACTAAAGATCTCAGTGTACAAGTTCAGAGACCAAGTTGATCACAACAAAAACAATAATACAAGACAATTCAATGACAAAGTCAACATCAAAAAGTCAAAATTAGGTCATGATTTTTGCAAGTGTGGTTCTTGTGTGTATGTTTCTTACGGTGGCGGACGACCACCCAAGGAGAATTCCTCCTTTGGGTGGGTTTGATTCCATCTTTCGTCTATGATTCTCATTATAATTTGTTCATCAACATCAATGAAACCATAACATTAACATTATCCATCTCTTTGTTCTGCGATTCACACACATCCACCTATCATAATTTTTATTTCAAGATCTGAATGTGATGAATCCTAAGATCCAAGCTCGTTGAATCTGAAATATAGATTCAGCAAAATGGTATCAGAGCTGTTGGTTGCTGGATTCATCTATTTTTCCGATCTGATTTCACCTTTAACGATGTCAAGAATAAAGAATACAGCAATATGAAGGAAAAGGTCGCTGTTCATTAAAACCCCCTCTGTTCAACAACAAAATACAAAAGAAAATCAACAAATCTATTAATTTTGGTATGATTTGAAGATAATTAATCATGGATCTAATTACTCCTTCAAAACTCGATGCAACTTAACAAGATTAACATCAATAGAATGAAGAAAAGAAGGTTACAACTACTGTTCAAGATCAGAAGCATTTCAGATCTAATGTTGTTTGATTAGAGGTATTTGCATTAGTTTGATTAGGAAATATGCATGAAACAACAAGAAATGCGGTTACAGATAAGTAACAAGTACTTATCATTATGCTAATATGAATGCCAAGCTCCAAACGAATACGGATGCACATGAACAAATGTGGATGTTCATCAAAACGAATGTGGATGCTGTCACAGCAAAGTAGTGGGCCGGTGTAAACATGCGCTTCTTGCCCTTGAATGAGGATTCAGCCTTCACCTCCTTCGTCGCCTCAGGAGTCACCTTCGCAGTTGGTTTTGCACCCTTCACCGTCAAAGTACCAGCCTTAATATGATTCTTGGTGAGCTGGGCGGTGATGTTAATTGCTTCTTCCAGAGTCGTGGGCCTACGTCCCACCACAACATCTTGAATTTGGGATGGTACCCCATTGAAAAACTTCTCAATGCTATGGGGTACAGTATCCACCATATGCGGTAGAGGCATGCTCAGTTCATGATGTCGGGTGGAGTATGCCAAATAATTCCCACTATCCTATTTAAGGTTCCAGAACTCCTCCTCCAATTTTTGTAGTTCACAGCTCGGGCAGAATTTTTGGATAATAATGTCCTTGAACTCTTCCCAAGGGAGTTCCAAAGCCACTTCCGCACCCTGGTTTCTTTTCTCGCTATTCCACCAGGTAAGTACCCGTTGTTAAAGGACACTCGCAGCATAACGGACCATGAGCTCCTCGGGACACTCACTGTTTATGAAGGTGTTCTCCATACTTTCATACCACTAGAGAAGTCCAGTGGCTCCCTCCTTTCCACTAAAACCAGTGGTTTACAGGAGTTGAAGTGTTTGAAGGTGCAGGTTCGATTGTTTCCCCCTTGATTGTTGCTATTCTCACCATGGCCATTGTTATCACCACCACCATTATTCCCATTTGAATGATTACTATTGTTAGCCATTAGGGTGCTACTAAGTTCGGCAACCATGGTTAGGAGGACAGCAGCCATTTGCCGGGCAATCATCGCGGCAAGTTTGCGATCGGAGGTAGCACGTTTTCCTTGATAATGAGACATTCTATAAGATAGAAATAAAGAAGATTCTAGAATTTGGAAATAAACCAGTTCAAGAAATCATGAATTTTTGATATTTACAAATATAAACAGGATGGTTTCATTTGGTACCACACGACCAATAGGAACATGGACACGTCGAGGTGGCTTAATCCCAATTACCTTGGGGAAAATGTGTATGTTGACCATAATTTAGCACTCATCCCGGAAATCCCCAGGTAAGCATAACAGGTCCCGCAATGGGATTTATACGAAATGCTTGCCTTAGCCCGAGGGCCTTTTGCCAGGAAATCTAGAATACAGGTGTTTATGTGTCACACACTTTCCTATAGGCTATTAGAATTAAAACCTCGATGAGATTTTCAAGATTTAGACATAATGTCTAAAGTGTTTTGTCCACTCAATAAGATGCGTAGTATTCCACACGTAGTCGAGAATAAGTTTTAGAAGAGATTAGAAACGGTAGAACTTAGAGGCATAGGAAGGGGATTAGGAAGTTGGGCTATACAAGATTCAAGTCATACTCCTAAGGCACCATTTTCAAAATATAATCAAATACCACATAAAGGATTTATCATGCAACATGTAACGTCATGTAATAGACATATAAGCAAGCTTATAAGATTATAACAAATATTCATGAAAAGGGTCCCTAGGTTAACCATAGTCTAGGCCACCATTTCTAATAACCTACATCCCTATAGTTATGGGCTCTGATACCAATCTGTCACACCCCAACATTAACGGCGGAAACGTTGAGATGTGACAGTTAAGATTGTTCATGCCACACAACGCTATTTCAAAGTATAAGTATTATTAAATTCCAAGTTTCATGACATACATAGATGAAAAGCATAAGTTTCAAACAACCAATGTAACAAGTATTCAAATAGCATCATGTAACAATATATGTCATTTTATTAATCTCTAGGTCCAATCCTAGATGTGTTCAAGTCTTCAAGAGCAATTAAGCGGGATCATTTCCTGAAACATGTTAAAAATAATGTCAACATATGATGTTGGTGAGTTTCCATAGGTTTAACATACATAAATATATACACTTTAAGACGACAATTCATGTCATAGGTTAATGAATAATGTAATAATAAATGGATAAACAAATGTAACAATCAAACCTCGACAAATATGGACACAACACGATTATACGATTTGCTAAGTGTACTTGGTTCCCATAGTGATTAAGAATACGTCACTAGGAGCCGGCAATACCTCGGCTTTAGCACCAAATAGGCTTGTCAGGCCCATAGATCTATAATGTCGCCAGACTAGTAGTAGTTAATGATTGTATCTTACAAGTGTTATCACATGATAATTACAAGAGTGCAAATAACCATGACAAGATAAGATGAATTGCACAAGTGTTACAAGAGTAAAAACGTATTTACAAGTGTGTTTATAATAAGGTTAACATGTTTCACCCCAAAAGTATGAAATAATATAAAATGGGGTATGGAAAACTCACATGACTTATAAAGATGAATATATAAGAAGTCTTGTATTAAACGCCGACGATTTGATAAAGTTCAACCTAAATGAACGACGTCATAAGTTAACAACGATTATTATAATGTTAACGGTACGCCGGAAATCACGATTTAAATTTAGGATTTTTTTGGATAGTAATGTAATATTATAACGATGTTAATTTTATATCGCTTAGTCCACGATTTTAAATTCTAAAATAGATACATTTTAATATTTAAATGATTAAATAAGAATTTTGTGATAGAATAAAAGTTAACTTTTATTATCAAGGAATTATTATTTACTATTTGTTAACATAGTAAATTTGTAGATTTAATTGATTAAAACTATTCAGAATAGATGCATAATAAGTACATATATATTTATTTACTTTTAAATATATATAATTCAATTTGTAGATATATTTTATAAAATAAACTAAAATGAAGAATTTATCAAATGAATTTCTTGAAAATTAAAGGAGATTAATTACAATTTAAAATTAATAATAATTTATATTTTATAACAATTTTTATAATTTTTAAAATAAAAGAATAAGGATTTATTGATTGAATTTCAAAGAAAATTTAAAAGAAATTAATTTTATTTGGTTTTTGAGTAGAAATGGTTTTTATAGAATTAATATTAATACAAAATGTTTTCTGCCTAAAAACAACATTAAAACACCTTTTTAAAATAAAAGCTGGGACTCGGGTTCGAACCCGGGTCCCTAACCTCCCCACACTTAAACCACTGGGCCAAAGCCCTGGTTTGTGTTTAATTTCGAGGATAAAATGTTAAAAACTATAGCTCAAAAGCTTCCCCAGTTTACATGAACCCTAATTTTCAAATTCGAACCAGTTGATCCGCAAAACGAGTTCGATACCGAAATTAAAGTTAGGGCTTTTGTTCCCCATGTAAGAACGAACTTAATCCCCAGTTTAATTACCTGATTTGGTGTATGATGAGTTGAAACAGATTCAAACAAGGTCGCGACTGGGGTGACTTCAGTTCCAGGGGTTAATGTCGATTATAACCAAATTCGATGTACCAGAAGCTTCGTCTAATGTATAAGATCAAAAGCCCTCTGTCAATCGTTGTTTATGATGCCCATATGTTGGAATTCGATTAAGTTGCAGGTTCGATGTTCGTGAGTGTGCTCTTTGATGATTATGTCGATTTCAGGTGAAATTAGAGGTGTGTTTAGCTTAGAAACGTTCTTAGAATGATTACCCCTCATTTAATTTCACTTGAATGTGTCGGTTTCAAGCCTTTGAGACCCACGATTTGATTAGCTTCAGTTTCGGCTGAGAAGGATGAAACCGACACTTAAAATTCGAATTAACTACATGGTGAGGTTCGAAACTGACTTGTGATTGAAATGGAAGATTTAATTCGGTTAAATTTGGGGTATTTCGGGCGTTTTGAGGGTGGCCGGAGCTCGCCCGGAGCCCCGCCGGAGGTTCACCGGAAAATCAAGTGTTTGGGATTTTGAATAAAAAATTACATTTTGGGCCCTGTGCTTTATGAGTTTACATTACAAACCCAAAGTTTAAGTTTTAACTTAAAACGAATTTACAGTTTAGTCCCTGGAGTTTTAAATTTTATTATTTTAAGCACAAACTTAATAAATGCTTAATTTGTTTTATTATTATTATCATTATTATTATTATTATATATATATATATATATATATATATATATATATATATATATATATATATATTTTAACTTATTTATTTAATAATAAGCAAGTTATAAAATTTTAAATACCAATAAAATCAAGATTCATAAATCTCACAAATGGGCCCTCGTACTTGTATAATGACAAAACAAGCCCTCACAAGAAATAACGGAATTAACAACAACTTAACAATTACACGAGAGGTCACAGTCTCCCCAACTTTAAAAAATTTCGTCCCGAAATTAAAGATAAGGCTAAACGAACAGATAGGGATATTTCTTCTTCATGTAATCCTCACGTTCCCAGGTAAACTCAGCTCCACCTTTGTTTTCCCGACAAACCTTGACGATTGGCGTGGTAGTTGTTTGGGTCTTCTTCAGCGTTCGGTCCATAATCTCGACAGGTTTCTCAACAAAATGCAAAGACTCGTCAAGTTGGATTTCCTCCAAAGGAACGTGCAAATTTTCATCGGCCAAACATTTCCTCAAGTTTGAGACATGGAAGATAGGATGAACCCCGCTAAGTTCAGATGGTAGTTCCAGTTTGTAAGCCACTTTCCCAACTCTTTTCAGAATCTTGAAAGGTCCTACAAATCATGGGGCTAACTTGCCCTTCTTCCCGAAGCGAACAACACCCTTCCATGGTGAGACCTTAAGAAGGACCATATCATTGACTTGGAACTCCAATGGTTTGCGTCTTTTATCCGCGTAACTCTTTTGACGACTTCTAGCCACCTTAAGGTTATTACGGATTTTGGTGACTTTTATATGGTCGTTTCTTGAATAAGTTCTGGACCGGTAATGAAATTCTCACCGATATCAGTCCAGCAAATCGGAGAACGATATTTACGACCGTATAAAGCTTTGAATGGTGCCATCTTGATACTTGAGTGGTAGTTGTTGTTGTACGAGAATTCCGCTAATGGTAAATGCGTATCCCAGTCACCACCAAAGTCGATAACACATAGACGTAGCAAATCCTCAAGGGTATGAATTGTTCGCTCGGTTTGATCATCCGTTTGAGGATGGTAAGCCATGCTTAAATCAATTTAAGTACCCAAGAGTTCTTGCATAGAAGACCAGAAGTGTGAAGTGAAACGAGCATCACGATCGGAAATAATATGCAACGGCACACCATGACGACTCACAATTTCATCGATATAAATACGAGCCAACTTTGAAACCTTGTAAGTGTCTCGTATTGGTATGAAATGTGCCATTTTGTTCAAACGGTCAACAATCACCCATATGCTATCATGGCCTCGAGGAGTACGTGGTAACTTGGTTATGAAATCCATGGATATGTGTTCCCATTTCCACATAAGGATTTCCGGTTGTTCAAGTAAACCACTAGGACGTTGATGTTCAGCTTTGACCCTTGCACACATGAGGCATTTGGATACATAAGATGCGATATCCTTCTTCATCCCTGGCCACCAACATTGGCCACGCAGATCTATACATCGTATCGGACCCAGGGTGAATAGAATAACGTGTTTGATGAGCTTCGTTCATGATGAAGTGATGGAGATTCTCGCGATTTGGAATCCAAAGCCAGTTCAAGAAATACAACATGCCATTTGGTTTTGTTTCCAATTGTGACCGAACATTAAACACTAGTTCCTCATCCTTCCATTCCTCGGTTAATGCTGCTTATTAAGCCTCGTGGATGCAAAACTCGAGGTCACTATCAATCCATATGTTTTGAAGCATGATAGTAGCCTCGTTGATATTCAGGTGAATCTCAGTGTCAAATTCTCCTAACGTGTCAAACCATTGCCTTCGATCTTGAATTTCTTGAAGTGAGACAGTCTTATTGTGGATCTTGCGACTCAACATGTCGGCTACAACATTCGCCTTTCCAGGATGATAACGAATGTTGCAGTCGTAGTCTCTAATCAGCTCAATCCAACGTCGTTGCCTCATGTTGAGATCTTTCTGATTGAACACGTGTTGAAGGCTCTTGTGATCAGTGTAGACTATGCATTGCATTCCATAAAGGTAGTGCGTCCAAATCTTTAACCCAAAACCACGGCACCAAGTTAAAGATCATGAGTCATGTAATTCACTTCATGAACCTTCAATTGTCTTGACGCGTATGCTATGACCTTCCCTCATTGCATGAGCACACAACCAAGACCTTGACTAGACGCATCACAGTACATGGTAAAATCGTCATTTCCATCGGGGAGAGTTAGGATAGGAGCATTACATAGCTTGCATTTCAGTGTCTCGAAAGCCTCTTCTTGTTCGGGTCCCCATTCAAAAAGTCGATTCTTTAGAGTTAGCACCGTAAGCGGTTTAGCAATCTTCGAGAAGTTTGCAATGAACCTACGGTAGTAACCCGCTAAACCAAGAAAAGAACGAACTTCAGTTGGGGTCGTGGGAACACACCAGTTTTTCATGGCTTCTATTTTAGCAGGGTCAACATGAATTCTTTGGCTATTCACCACATGACCTAGGAATTGAAATTCTTCAAGCCAGAATTCGCACTTAGAGAACTTGGAGTACAGCTGTTTCTTCTTCAAAAGTTTGTGAACTTGTCCCAAATGCAGCTCATGATTGGTTTTTGTCTTGGAATAAATGAGAATATCATCGATGAACACGATCACAAATTTGTCCAAGTACGGTTTACATACTCGATTCATGAGATTCATGAAGACAGCAGGTGCATTAGTCAAGTCAAAAGGCATGACCATGAACTCATAATGTCCATATCGAGTACGAAAAGCGGTTTTTGGAATATCATTGTCGTGAACTCACAATTGATAATATCCAGAACGTAGATCGATCTTCGAGAATTGCGTAGCTCCTTGAGTTGATCGAAGAGGTCATCAATTCGAGGAAGAGGGTATCGGTTTTTTATGGTGAGTTTGTTGAGTTCCCGATAATCGATACACATACGAAAAGATCCATCTTTCTTCTTCACGAATATCACAGGTGCACCCCATGGTGAAGAGCTAGGATGAATGAAGCCCTTATCGGTCAATTCTTGTAGTTGACTAGCTAGTTCTTGCATTTCAGAAGGTGCAAGACGATAAGGCGATTTAGCCACAGGGTTTGCACTAGGAATTAAGTCAATCTTGAACTCAACTTCCCGAACGGGAGGTAACCCACTAAGATCCTCGGGAAACACTTCTGGAAAGTCTCGTACAATGGGTATATCCTTAAGTTCTTTCCCCTTGGCTTTCGTAATGACTACATAAGCCATAAAAGCTAGGTAATTTTTACTCAAGCACTTTCGGGCTTTGATATAAGACATGAGTTTGAGTCCTTGAGATGACCTCTCACCAAATACTTTTAGTGTATCACCCGAAGGTAGAGGAATTCGAATGCACTTCTCAAAACAAATTATTTCCTCGTGCTATTTGGCTAACCAATCCATGCCAATAATGATGTCGAAGCTCCCCATTTGTATAGGAATAAGATCGATAGGGAATTCATGCTCGTTAAGACTCAGGATGCAATCACGTATTACAACGTCAACTACGATTGATTTTCCATCGATGACTTCGACCGTAAAGGATCTTTCTAGCATAGAACGCGGCTTATCAAGAATGGGTTCGAGTTCTAAGGATACAAAGCTCTTATCCGCACCCAAATCAAAAAGTATAGACGCATAACGATTATTTACAAGATACATACCTGCTCAGATATAGAACTATCATTGGTATATAGAAAGCAAGTAGGATTTTACACAATAAAAGATCGATATATAGAAAAAGATGACGTACCATTCACCACGTCGTTGTTGGCTTGCGCTTGATTCACATTAATGTTGAAAGCCCGTCCTCAAGCCGGTGGAACGTTTCCCGCAAGACGAGGACATTGTGGACGGAAATGCCTAGTTTCGCCATAATTGTAGCAGGCTCTGTTAACAATCATGGCAGCATTGTTGGGCATGATGACAAGTAGCCACCAAATGCCCGTATTTCCTGCAAAGAGTGTAGATTCGGCATGGATTGTTTCCCGCATGATGATACTTGTAGGTGTTGCACATCGGGTGTGGACTAGTGTAAGCTCTTGCCATGGGTGCTTGGTTTACAGTGACAACTTGCCCTTGAGGGGCAATGGGTGCTGTCACAGCAAAGTTGCGGGCCGGTGTGAACATGCGCTTCTTGCCCTTGAATGAGGGATTCAGCCTTCACCTCCTTCGTCGCTCGGGAGTCACCTTCGCAGTTGGTTTGGCACCCTTCACCGTCAAAGTACCAGCCTTAATATGATTCTCGGTGAGCTGGGCGGTGATATTGATTGCTTCTTCCCGAGTCGTGGGCCTACTTCCCATCACAGCCTCTTGAATTTGGGGTGGTACCCCATTGATAAACTTCTCAATGCTACGGGGTACAGTATCCACCATATGCAGTAGAGGCATGCTCAGTTCATGATGTCGGGTGGAGTATGCCAAATGATTCCCACTATCTATTTGAGGTTCCAGAAACTCCTCCTCTAGTTTTGTAGTTCACACCTCGGGCAGAATTTTGGATAATAATGTCCTTGAACTCTTCCCAGGGAGTGCCAAAGCCACTGTCGCAACCCTGGTTTCTTTTCTCGCTATTCCACCAGGTAAGTACCCGTTGTTAAAAGGACACTCGCAGCATAATGGACCATGAGCTCCTCGAGCACACTCACTGTTTATGAAGGTGTCTCCTACTTTCGTACCACTCGAGAAGTCCAGTGGCTCCCTTCTTTCCATTAAAACTAGGTTTACAGGAGTTGAAGTGTTTGAAGGTGCAGGTTCGATTGTTTCCCCTGATTTGTGCTATTTCACCATGGCCATGTTATCACCACCACATTATTCCCATTTGAAGTATTACAGTTGTTAGCATTAGGGTGCTACTACGTTCGGCAAACCATGGTTGGGAGGACAACAGCCATTGCCGGGCAATCATCGCGGGCAACTTTGCGATCGGAGGGTAGAGGTAGCACATTTTTCTTGATGATGAGACATTTATAAGATAGAAATAAAGAAGATTCTAGAATTTGGAAATAAACCAGTTCAAGAAATCATGAATTTTGATATTTACAAATATAAACAGGATGGTTTTATGTGGTACCAACACGACAATAGGAACATGGACATGTCGAGGTGGCTTAATCCCAATTACCTTGATGAAAAATGTGTATGTTGACCATAATTTAGCACTCATCCCAGAAATTCCCAGGTAAGCATAACGGTTCCGCAATGGGATTTATACGAAATACTGCCTTAGCCCGAGGGCCTTTTGCCAGGAAATCCAGAAAGAATAGGTTTATGTGTCACACACTTCCCTATAGGCTATTAGAATTAAAAACCTCGATGAGATTTTCAAGATTTAAAACAAACGTCTAAGTGTTTTGTCCACAATAAGATGCGTAGTATCCACACATAGTCGAGGAATAAGTTTTAGAAGAGATTAGACGCGGGTAGAACATAGAAAGCATAGGAAGGGATTAGGAAGTTGGGGTATACAAGATTCAAGTCATAATCCTAAGGCACCATTTCTAAAAATTAATCAAATACCACTTAAAGGATTATCATGCAACATGTAACGTCATGTAATAGACAATAAGCAAGCTTATAAGATTATAACAAATATTCATTAAAAGGGTCCCTAGGTTAACCATTAGTCTAGGCCACCATTTCTAATAACCTACATCCTATAGTTATGGGCTCTGATACCAATCTGTCACACCCCAACCTTAACGGCGGAAACGTTGAGATGTGACGGTTAAAGATTGTTCATGCCACACAACGCTATTTCAAAGTATAAATATTATTAAATTCCAAGTTTCATGAATACATAGATGAAAAGCATAAGTTCAAACAACCAATGTAACAAGTATTAAATAGCATCATGTAACAATATATGTCATTTTATTAATCTCTATGTCCAATCCTAGATGTGTTCAAGTCTTCAAGAGCAATTAAGCGGGCCATTCATGAAAACATGTTAAAATAATGTCAACATATGATGTTGGTGAGTTTCCGTAGGTTTAACATACATAAATATATACACTTTAAGACGACAATTCATGTCATAGGTTAATGATAATGTACCAATAAATGGATAAAACAAATGTAACAATCAAACCTCGACAACAAAATATGGACACAACATGATTATACGATTAGCTAAGTGTACTTGGTTCCCATAGTGATTAAGAATACGTCACTAGGAGCCGGCAATACCTCGGCTTTAGCACCAAATAGGCTTGTCAGGGCCATAGATCTATGACGTCGCCAGGCTAGCAGTAGTTAATGATTGTATCTTACAAGTGTATCACATGATAATTACAAGAGTCCAATAACCATGACAAGATAAGATGAATTGCACAAGGTGTTACAAGAGTAAAAACATATTTACAAGTGTGTTATAATAAGGTTAATATGTTTCAACCCAAAAGTATGAAAGAATATAAAATGGGGTATGGAAAACTCACATGACTATAAAGATGAATATATAAGAAGTCTTGTATAAACGCCGACGATTTGATAAAGTTCAACTAAATGAACGACGTCTAAGTTAACAACGATTATTATAATGTTACGGTACGCCGGAATTCCGATTTAAAATTAGGATTTTTTGGATATAAGTAATATTATAACGATGTTAATTTTATATCGCTTAGTCCATGATTTTAAATTCTAAAATAGATACATTTTAATATTTAAATGATTAAATAAGAATTTTGTGATAGAATAAAGTTAAATTTTATTATCAAGGAATTAATTTAATATTTATTAACATAGTAAATTTGTAGATTAATTGATTAAAACTATTCAGATAGATGCATAATAAGTACATATATATTTATTTACTTTTAAATATATATAATTTAATTTGTAAATATATTTTATAAAATAAACTAAAATGAAGAATTTATCAAAATGAATTTCTTGAAAATAATTTCGGGGATAAAATGTTTAAAAATATAGCTCAAAAGCTTCCCCAGTTTACATGAACCCTAATTTCGGGGAAATTCGAACCAGTGACCCGCTAAACGAGTTCGATACCGAAATTAAAGTTAGGGCTTTTGTCCCCATGTAAGAACGAACTTAATCCCTAGTTAATTACCTGATTGGTGTAGGATGAGTTGAAACAGATTCAAACAGGTCGCGACTGGGGTGACTTTAGTTCGGGGGTTAATGTCGATTATAACTAAATTTGATGTACCAGATGCTGTCTAATGTATTAGATCAAAAGCCCTCTGTCATTGTTGTTTATGATGCCGTATGTTGGAATTCGATTAAGTTGCAGGTTCGATGTTCGTGATTGTGCTCTTGATGATTATGTCGATTTCAGGTGAGTTAGAGGTGTGTTTAGCTTAGAAACGTTCTTAGAATGATTACCCTCATTTAATTTCACTTGAATGTGTCAGTTTCAAGCCGTTGAGACCACGATTTGATAGCTTCAGTTTCGGTGAGAAGGATGAAACCGACACTTAAAATTCGAATTAACTACATGGTGAGGTTCGAAACTGACTTGTGATTGAAATGGAAGATTTAATTCGGTTAAATTTGGGGTATTCGGGCGTTTTGAGGGTGGCGGAGCTCGGCCGGAGCCTCGCGGAGGTTCACCGGAAAATCGAGTGTTTGGGATTTTGAATTAAAAATTACATTTTGGGCCCTGTGCTTTATGAGTTTACATTACAAACCCAAAGTTTAAGTTTTAACTTAAAAGAATTTACAGTTAGTCCATGGAGTTTAAATTTTATTTTTAAGCACAAACTTAAAAATGCTTAATTTGTTTATTATTTTTCATTATTATTATTATTATTATTATTATTATTATTATTATTATTTTATTATTATTATATTATTATATATATTTTTAATTTTATTTAATACAAGCAAGTTATAAATTTTAAATACCAATAAAATCAGATTAATAAATTTTACAAAGGGCCCTTGTACTTGTATAATGACAAAACAAGCCCTCACAGAAATAACGGATTAACACAACTTAACAATTACACGAGAGGTCACACATACAAATGCAAATGGACCAAACAAATGCGGATGGTTTGTAAACTAATGCGGGTGCATTAAAACAAATGCGACTGCTTTAGTGAACAAATGCTGATATGTTAGTCACCTAATGCGGATGGGTTAACTCAAATGCAATTCATCCAACAACAAAAGATGATGAACAGTTGACAACAACAAACAACAACAAACAAGAAAAGACATTATTATGAATGCGGACGATTGCAACCAACAGGCACGTCCATTGTGTGCATTTAACAAAAAGAAAAACAACACTAGAAATCAACTTTGGTCACAAAACTGCTACGTCATTTAAGGATTTCTACAACTGTCAGAAACTCTCTGAAAGTCATGATACTACAATCAAAGATGATCTGTTGAACCAGTGTCTTAATACAGAGCGGAAAAAATAGACACTTTAATCAAGAGGACCAATGGTTATCTAAAGAATGTCAGATTATAAGTATTTTCAAGAAGACATGTGACAGAGAATATCTTCAGTTTAATATTGGCAAGCATCAGTTTAAGGGGTATTGTTAGGTTCAACAATTGAATAAACTAAAGCTTACCAAATGATAATCACAGCCGACTGAAGATCTCATTGTACAAGTTCAGAGACCAAGTTGATCACAACAAGAACAATAATACAAGACAATTCAAGAATGAAAAAGTCAACATCAAGAATAAAAGAAAAGTCAAAATTAGGTCATCATGTAACAATAGTATAAATAGACCCACTAGTGCATTTTTGCAAGTGTGTTCTTGTGTGTGTGTTCTTACGGTGGAGGACGACCACCAGAAGATTCCTCATTTGGGTGGGTTGATTCCATCTTTCATCTATGATTCTCATTGTAATTTGTTCATCAACATCAATAAAATCATACATTAACATTATCCATCTTTGATCTGCGATTCACACACATCCACGTCTTAATTTGATTTCTAGATCTGAACATGATGAATCCTAAGATCCAAGCTTGATGAATCTGAAATATTGATTCAGTAGATGTTATGGTCTGGTGTAATTGATTGTTGAAGAGTGTTTGAAGTGTCTGGTTCATTTGTCTGTTGGTTGCATGGAATGTTTGAGGAGAATCATAGAAGAAATCTAAGATTTCATCTTTATGATGTGTATCTAGTAGAGAATAGTAATCATCACCTTCATCTGTAGCTTTATGTTAAGTTGACTTGGTTTGATTGCTTGGTTGAGGATCAAATGGAGCTTTTACTTGATTGGTTACTAGAGTAGATGATGATGGTGTGTTATCTCCATTATTTGGTCCTGATAGTGTTATGTATGAGGTTCCTTTTGATGTGTTTGTTTGATCAGGAGGAGTTGCAACAGTTATGCTTGAAAGGGTTGCTATTGTTCTCCTTGGTGGATTTGCTGTTAATGGAACATCTATGCTTGATTATGGACCAATTAAATATTCAACATCTTCTTGGGTACCTAAAACATCAAAGTAAGATATGTCAAATGATTTGGATAAAGCATCTATATCAAATAACTAGTGTCATTGAATTACTTTCTTAATGAAAGAATGTTCATTATAACACATTATTTGTTTCTTCCACTATGTTTGTTAGACTCTAGAAGATTAGCATTTTGTCTTTGTATGTTTTTTTGTCATAGTATAGGGACTTATTTGTAAATATATGTTCCTTTGTTTCTTGATAGTATATATAGGATATTTTATGTATGTTCAGGGCGGACAAAAGGTTAGAGAATCTAGACTATTGACAAGAGAGAGAGTCAGTTGAATGAACTGTAACCCTACACATTGTATCCGTGCATTTGATATCAATGAAATCTATGATTTTTTTGATGTAATTGCTTGTGTTTGATTACTTTGTGTGTGAATTGATCATTGCATCACGAAATCATCACATACTCGATCCTTTTAAACCGATCAATGTTAAGTCTGGGGTTGTATACTTTATAAGCTTTTAAGCTTCACCCAACAAACCCATCATCTGCTTAGGAGCAAACTTTGATAGATGTTCTCTGGTGTTTAATAAAGAAAGAGAACATCCAAGCCTTAAGAAATTCTATGAATGGTTTTCTTTTAAACATAAGTTCATAAGTGTTTTGGTACGTTCTTTAATTATAAATGTTAAGTTTTAAATGTAGCAAACTGTATTGATTGCTTCTGGCCAAAAGGATATGGGCAATAGAGAGTCTACTAGCATTGATCTTGTAGTTTCAATTAATGTTTTTTATTCTCCTTAGCTACTCCATTCTGCTGAGTTCTTGCTACACTAAGTTGCCGACTTATTCTTTTTCTACACAAGAAGACAAAATAATGTCATTCTTGAATTCAATTCCATTATCACTTCTTAAAGTTTTGACTCAAGGTCATGCTGTTTCTATCTTAGTGATAAAAGATTTGATGATTTGTAGTGTTTTTGACTTATGAAGTAGAAAGAAGACCGATGTAAATCTTGAGTAGTCATCTACTATCACTAGACAATATTGCTTCTTACCAATACGTAAAATGTTTGTTGGTCCAAAAAGGTCCATGTGAAGCAATTTTACTGGTGTTTGATTAGACTTTACCAACTTAGAACGATGTGACACTCTATGTTGTTTGCCTTTTAGACATGTAGTGTAGTGGTTGGTACAAAAAAATTCTTTTTGAGGTAGACCTATTACTACGTCACCTTTGACTAATTGATTAATTCTGTTAAAATTAGAGTGTCCCAATCTTCTGTGTTATAACCGAAAACATCTTTTATTGCTTTTGATAATAAACAAATTTTAGGTGTTGAAGCTGAAACTTTATTCATATAAACTATGTGTGTGTTGTTTGGCGAGGAGTTTTCAAAAGGATATAGTACTCTAGAACTTGAAAACTGTTCTTGATATGTAGCAGCTGTGGAGCCAAAGTGTTGCATATCCATTGTCACAGATTGGGGATTCACTTAACAGATGAACTGGAGGTTGGAGCAGTAGTTGACGGTTTCAAAGATAATCAATCATTGATACTGTCCCTTACCGGTGATCTTTCCTCTTATTTTATCTCCTCTAAAGGCTACATTCCTCTGTGACATCCGTCACCAAAATAGGCGCATTGACCTTTGAATTTTGACTTTTTTTCTCTGACTCTTTGAGTTTGACTTGATTAGTGTGATTGAATGTGACTTTATTCATATAAACTATGTGTGTGTTGTTTGGCGAGGAGTTTTCAAAAGGATATAGTACTCTAGAACTTGAAAACTGTTCTTGAGTATGTAGCAGCTGTTGGAGCCAAAAGTGTTGCATATCCATTGTCACAGATTGGGGATTCACTTAACAGATTGAACTGGAGGTTGGAGCAGTAGTTGACGGTTTCAAAGATAATCAATCCATTTGATACTGTCCCTTTACCGGTGATCTTTCCTCTTATTTTATCTCCTCTAAAGGCTACATTTCCTCTGTGACATCCGTCACCAAAATAGGCGCATTGACCTTTGAATTTGACTTTTTTTCTCTGACTCTTTGAGTTTGACTTGGACTTAATGTGTCTTTGATTTGAATGTTGACCTAATATGGGCTTGATATGAGAATAATACATTAGACGCGTTTGGACATGTTAAGTTCTAGAACTATGTATTATGGGCTTAATATGTCCTAATGAGCCTAGGATGGGTGACATGTTCACTTGTTTGATTGTAGTATGATATGTATGTGTTTTGGTCTCGATCAAGGTTTGGCAAAACATAAAATATTAAAATTTGCATTAGGAACGCAACAAAATCGAACATGTGGGCTTTGCCTAAAGCCTATTAAATAAACATAATTTAATTTAAAAATATATAATTTAAATAATTTATATAGCATATAATAATCCGTTTGTAGATGCTTCTTTTAAAGATTAACATTTGTCTTTGTATGTCATTTTCATTTTTTTGTCATAGTATAGGGACTTTTATTGTAAATATGTTCCTTTGTTTTCTTGATTAGTATAAATAGGTTGAATATGTATTGTGTAGGTAGACATCGAGACATCAAGACATCTAGACATTTAGACATCTAGAGATTAGACTTTCAGTTTAGACGCTTTGTATCTGTTACTTACACTTTGTAGTCTTCTCTACTAATCAATGAAAACTTCTATGATTTTTTGTTGATTTCGTGTGTTGAATTGAATACTTCTGTGTATTAGATTGAATTGCGTTCTTATATCATCACAGATCGATCCATTTTGAGCTCATTAAATGGTATCAGAGCTTTCGGTTCAGTGATTGAAGCTGTTCTTCAACTGTAAAACACTCATAATCACTTGAATCTGTGATTGATAAACAATTCAGTCTTAAAAATTGTTGAATTAAGATCTGTTTCATCATCAGAAACATGATTTGATTCACAATTAGCAGTATAATTCGTTCAAATCTGTGAATTTGAGCAAAAAGTCTTCGAACTGTTCTTAGTTTGTTCGAACTGTTCTTTAAATCAAAACATTAATCTTTGTTGATTAATTGATGAAATTGATGTTAGAGGATTGTTAATCGATCGATTTCAGACCTAATTGGTGAAATTTAGATCAATTAATCAAGTTTTGAAGAAATTAAAAGAATCTAAGTTTGTTGAAGATGATGAATGTGGCGCATTAGGTCAAAAACACCTTGAAAATCGTCTAACTGATAGGCGCATAACAACTGTTTAGGCGCTTTACAACTGTTCCGGGCGTTTTTCAGTTAGGCGTTTCACCACTGTGTGGGCGCATTTCAACTGTTGGGACAGTTTGGAAGTTATCAGACCAAGTAATATCAGGCGTTTTTCAACTGTTGAGGAGTATTTGAACTGTTTGGGCGTATCATAATTGTTCAGACACATCTCAACTTGGGCGTCTTTTTGGAAATTTTCTGAGGCAACCCCTTAGACGTTTCAGGGTCAATGTCAAAAGGTGTACTCCAACTGTTTGGGCATTTCACTATTGTTTGGACGCACAGCTTTCACACTTAGAAATTTTTTAGAAATTTTTTAAAAACTTTAAAATCCAAAAATATTTTCATTTTATTTTTTTAATTCAAAACATTAAAAACAACAAAAACAATTCACCTTTAAAAATCAAAAATTAAAAATGGTAAAATCTGAAGACTCAGAGAATCGAGTTCCCAAGCTGAAGAATAGAGCAGATTTCAAGAATTGGTCATTGAGATTAAAACACCATCTGAATTCTATTGATACTGATTTATGGAAATCAATAGAAAAAGGTCCTTACATTCCAATCACATCTGATGGACCTGATAGAGGATTTGTGCATACAAAGGAATCTACTGAACCTTATCCAGAAGATGATCTACAAGGAGAAGATCTCAGAAAAGTTAAAAATGATATTAAAGCATATTCCTTAATGTGCAAAGGTCTACCTCTTGAAGTTCTGACAAGGCTTGATGGTTATCAGACTGGATACACCATGTATAAGGCCTTGAAAATAATATGTGAAGGTGGAAAAGAAATTCAGGATCTGAAAAAGCAAAAGCTAAAGAGACAATTAGAACTTTTCGAACATGTGTCTGGTGAAACAATAAATCAGATGATGAACAGATTTGTTCAACTGACTACAGAGATGTCGACTGCAGGGATCAAGAATGATTTAAAAGATCTTAACTACAGACTTCTCAATGCTCTTCCATCTTCATGGAAGCAAACAGTCACTCTGTTAAAGCATACTGAGAAATTTCCAATGGATCTAGATCTCTTGATTGCTAAAATAGAATCTGTCGAAATTGATGAAAGTTCTAGAAACAACGACCGAGCTGCTTCGATGTCACAATATAAGTATGTTGCTTCTCCAGCAAACACTATGGAGAATGCATTCATGGCTAAGAATGAAACTTCACCAGAAGATGAGGGTGATTTATTTGTTGGTGCAGGGTTCTTCACTGATTCTACTTACACAAGTGCTCCTGCCTATACAAATCAGAATAAACCTCAATCTCCTTCTATGCCTAAAAGTTCTAACTCTCAAGCAGAGACTCCATCTGTTAACTCTGCTAAATCTAGCAAAGTTAACGATGTAATAAACATCTTATTACAAGATGAAGAGTCAAAAACTACTTTTACTGCATTTATGGCAAGTTTTCAAGCATACCAAGGTAGCCATTTAAC
Organism: Flaveria sonorensis; assembly: GCA_025506505.1. NCBI lineage: Eukaryota > Viridiplantae > Streptophyta > Magnoliopsida > Asterales > Asteraceae > Flaveria > Flaveria sonorensis. Next base: position 29,044,374 of record CM046430.1, on the reverse strand, counting down.
TCAACTTGATTTTGTTTTGCAGGATTTATTTGAAATGGATCCAGACGACGTTGAGGAAATGGACTTGAATTGGCAGATGGTAATGATAGCATACAGAACTCAAAAGCATTCCTACGTCAACAAAAACTATAAACCAAGTGCAAACAAGACAGTAGGTTTTGACAAGTCAAAGTCAAGATGCTTTAACTGTAACAGCTATGGTCATTTCTCTAGAGAGTGCAAAGCTCCAAGGAATAAAGGAGGAAATGTTCAATCAAGCTCAAGTAATCAAAGGTTTCAGCAATCGTCACAGAAGACATTTTAAAAACCTTATCAAAGCCTACCAATGCCAGAATTGAAAGATGATTCTAAAGCAACAGAGGAACCCAAGAAAGCTTTAGTTGTCAATATTACTGATGGTTATGATTGGAGTGCCTACGCTGAACAATTTACTGCTGATCTAACTTCCAATTTATCTCTTGTTGCAGAAATACAAAAGGAAGATTGGTTTGAAGTTAATGATCCAAAAGCTGATGGAAACTCTGAGAACGAGGAAGAGGATTATGACTGGAGTGAAAGTTTGATCCCAAGGAAGATTCAGAGGAAGTTGCTTTGATGGCAAAATCTGATTAGCCAAAGGTTGAAAGCTCTAACTCTGAAACGTCTCCTCCTAAATATTCTGAAATTCCATCAGAAGTCAGAGAAAAGTTATGCATAAAGTCTTGCTTCGAACATGTCGAATACTACAGAAATTATGCTTACAAGATATGCGAAAAACTTAAGCAAGAAGAACAAATGCATAACAAGCTGAAAAAGGATCATAAAACATCTGATGACAAGATTATCTCTCTTCAAAATTCATGGAACAAAACTCTAAGAGAACTTGAAATTGTATCAAAACAACTCGAAGAGATGACTAAAAATCTTGAACTGGAGAAGATAGCTCATGCAGCTACTCAAGTTGATCTAGCTAAAGTTAAAAGTTCTAAAACCATTATGGAAAAGCTAGTAAATGAATGTAAAGATAAACAAAAGGCAGGATTGGGTTTCACTCATGAACCAATGCCTGAATCAATAATGAATACTTTACCAGAAAACTTTAACACTCACGATCACTCTCCAGAAAACAAAGCAAAACTCAAAGCATATCAGAACAAGAACAAGATATCTGAAAATGAAGAAGAGAAAACAAACGTAGAAATTTTTGAAGAAAAAGATATTGACAAAATTAAAAATGGTCATCCGGTTAAAGTTAAATCTTATAAACCAAGACCAAAGAACAAGAAAATTTATGTTCCTAAAGAATCAGTTTTGGAAGAAATGAGTACGATGACAGAAAACAAAGCTAGAAATGATGAAGAAACATCAGAAGATTCAAATTCATTTGGTCTAAATAACCCAGAATTCATAAAATGGCAAAAAGACCAGAAAAAGAAAGAATGTGAAAAAGAATCTTCAACTGAAGATGTTCAATCTAAACAAACAACTGGTTCAAAATCAAAGAATCAGAGACGAAGAAGAAAGATAAATAAAGCCAAAAATGATCAATTGAAAATTCAAGAAAATCAGGCAAAAGAAATAAATCAAAAAACAAAATTAAGGCCAATTAAATTTTTATCTGCTGGTTTGTTGAATGTGAATTCTATTCAAAAGGTTAAAGAAAATCCTAAAAACGAATCTACCTCTTATCTGAAAACGGGTTGTGCACAAATATTTGTATCTAAGGAAAACAAGAATGAAGTTCATGTTCAAAAACAAAAACAAATTGTGCAAAAGAAAAATATTTCAAATCAAAAACAACAAATTAACACTTTGACACCTAAAAGTAACCAAGTTTCTAATGTTGCGTCAACGTCAAAGGTTAATAAGTAATTAGTCAAGACTCCACAGAGGTACTGCGAAATATGTGACATGTACAATCACAACACTGCTGAATGTTTTTTTAAAAAATACTGTCACATTTGCGATATGAGAAATCACTCAACTTCAGAGTGTTATTTTAACAAATACTGTACTTACTGTGATGAGCAAACTCACAACACTAAAGATTGTTATTTTTGAAGGAATTCACAGAGGATAGGATTTGCCACCTCAACAGTAAGCAAAGGTTATGTTAATCCGCAATATAAAAGAAACCAAAATGTCGATTTTCAAAGATTAACACACAAACCCTCCTTAGGTTTGAATACTTTCAAAAGAAACAATTTAGTGAGACCTAAACAATTCTTTAATGATAATTTCATTCCACGGTCAGTGAGAATTAATAACAAAAGTTTTGAAAATAAAAGATTCTCAAACAATGGTCAGTCTAAAAGCATGAATTTTCCAAACAAGCATAATTTTGTTACAAATAACAGAATTGGTAAATTCATAAAGAATAAACCTGATGTCAACAAATTTCACTTTAAACAATTTACTATTGTTGACAAGTTTGGAAAACCCAAGACCATTTCGGTTTGGGTAGATAATTCAACTTAAATTGTTTTGTTTTGCAGGTACGCCCGAGGAGACCAATCAACACTTGGTATGTGGATAGCGGGTGTAGCCGGCATATGACAGGCAATCAGGCCTTATTACAATAATTTAAGTTAAAAGATGGAACGCATGTTGCCTTTGGTGGTGATGCGGGAGGAAAAATAACCGGAGAAGGAACAATATCCAACGGGATTATATGCTTTGATAAAGTCAACTTCTGTTCACAGTTGAACTTTAATTTGTTAAGCGTATCCCAAATTTGTGATAAATCCTACTCTGTACTTTTTGATGATTCTTTCTGTTATATCTTGAAGCCAGGATTTCAGATAAGCAAGGATAGCGTGGTTGTTAAAGCTGTCAGAGACCGAGACGTATACAAACTGGATATGTCTCAAGTGGACTCTTCTATAGAAACAACTTATCTCTTTGCTAAAGCATCAAATGATGAAAGCCAGCTATGGCATAGACGTCGCGGGCATATTTCAAAAACATGAACAAGCTTGTAGCAGGAAATCATATTATTGGACTTCCATAAAGAAGTTTGCCACAACTGATTTATGCTCAGCATGTTTAAATGGAAAACAGCACAGAGCGTCTTATAAGTCCAAACTAATAAACTCAAATTCCAAACCACTTCAGTTGTTGCATATGGACCTTTTTGGACCAACTAACGTGAAGAGTATTGGAAGAAAATCTTACTGTTTAGTTATCATTGATGACTATACAAGATTTTCATGGGTTTTCTTTCTAAATGCAAAATCTGAAACGGCTGAATTAATAAAAGAATTCATCATAAAAGTAGAAAATCAACTAGATCAAAAAGTAAAAATAATTAGAAGCGATAACGGGACGGAATTCAAAAATCTAACTCTTAACATGTTTTGTGCAGAGAAAGGAATAGCTCATCAGTTCAGTGCTCCCAGAACTCCTCAACAAAACAGAGTTGCTGAAAGGAAGAACCGAACATTGATTGAAGCAGCACGATCCATGTTAGCCGATGCTAAAATTCCGATCACATTCTGGGATGAAGCAATATCAACTGCATGCTTTGTTCAGAACCGTTCATTAATCGTTAAAGAAAAACTGAAAAAACTCCCTATGAGTTAATGTTTGGAAGGAAACCAAACATAGATTTCTTTAAATCTTTTGGTTGTCCGGTTATGATTCTGAATTCAAGTAATCATTTAGGAAAATTTAAATCAAAATCTGATGATGGTTTTTTTGTTGGATATTCATCTGTTTCATATCGAGTTTATAACTCTAGGACTAATATTATAGTTGAAACATTCAATGTTAAATTTCTTGAAAACTCTTTTCCATCAGTGTCAAATGGTCCTGCATGGTTATTTGATTTAGATTCATTGTCAAACTCTTTTCAATCAAACTTGTTTAATCAATCTAACTTGCTTGATTCTACAGGTGAAAAGAAAATTCAAGGAGATCTCGGTTCATTCAGTGATGATTCGGACTCTGACGATGCAGATGATTCAAGCTCAAACTATCCCTTCTTTTCTTTTGTTAGAGATTCTATTATTCAGTCTAATAATGAAATCATCAAGACAATTCTCATTCAGTTTCAGAAGACCAAAATGTGTCTCAACAAATTCCTAATGATGGTACAGAAATTGTACAACCTGAGTCTGGAACGTCATCTATCTCTGGTGATATAGTTGATTCCAGCAATCTTGATTACTTTATCAACTCACTGACTCAAGTTCCCAATTTCAATCCACATTCTTCAAGCCTTTTGCATCAACTTTCCAATCTGAACCAGACTAATCTAGATGTTCAAGTTCAAGGAGATGAGATTCCGACATCTCGTATTCACAAGAACCATCCAACATCTCAGATTATTGGTCCTTTGAGTGAGAGAATGACGAGAAGTAAATCAGAACAAGCAAACGTTTGCTTATACTCTTGCTTTCTTTCTCAAATTGTTGCTAAAAACGTTACCGAAGCGTTAAAGGACAATGGTTGGATCGAGGCTATGCAAGAAGAATTATTACAGTTCCGTAAACAAGAAGTGTGGAATCTGGTGGATTTACCTGAAGGAGAAAATGCTATTGGCACAAAATGGTTATTCAGAAATAAAACTGATGATCGAGGAATTGTTATCCGTAATAAAGCAAGATTAGTTGCACAAGGATACACTCAAGAAGAAGGTATTGATTATGATGAAGTATTTGCTCTAGTTGCAAGACTTGAATCTATTCGTGTCTTCCTGGCTTATGCCTCATTCATGAAATTTAAAGTGTATCAAATGGACGTAAAGGGTGCATTTTTGTATGGTTCTATCACCGATGATGTGTACGTGAAACAACCTCCAGGTTTTAAAGATGCTGCATATCCACATCGTGTGTACAAGTTGAGCAAAGCTTTATATGGACTACATCAAGCCCCTAGAATCTGGTATGAGACATTGTCGCAACACTTAATCCAACATGGATATATGCAAAGGGAAAATCGATCCAACTCTGTTTATCAGAAAGGATGCTGATGATCTCTTATGTGTACAAGTGTATGTTGATGATATTATATTTGGTTCTAAAAGTCCAAAAATGTGCAATGAATTTGAAGAAATCATGAAATCTCGATTTCAGATGAGTTCTATGGGAGAGATAAGTTTCTTTCTTGGACTTCAAGTTAAGCAATCTGCAGATGGTATTTTTATCAACCAAGAGAAGTTCGTCAACAAACTCTTGAAGAAATTTAAGCTGCTAGATTGTCAGTCAATTAGAACTCCAACTGATGTGAACACCAAGATTGAGCCTGATCCGAAAGGAAAATCAGTAGATCAAACACTATACAGATCGATGATTGGTTCTTTGATATATCTCACTGCATCTAGATCAGACATTATGTATGCTGTTTGTGTCTGTGCAAGGTATCAATCAGACCGGAAAGAATCTCACTTAATTTCTATCAAAAGAATATTCAAGTATCTCAAAGGTAAACCGGCTTTAGGGCTATGGTATCCTTACGAAGGAAATTTTGAGTTACATGGGTATACTGATAGTGATTATGGCGGATGTTGTCAAGATAGAAAATCAACAACGGGTGGGTGTCAATTTTAGGACCCAGATTAGTCTCATGGCAATGCAAGAAACAAACAAATGTCTCTGTTTCTACTGCAGAAGCTAAGTACATTGCTACTTCAGCAGGATGTTCTCAAATCCTCTGGTTACAAAACCAACTACTGGATTACGGGTTCAACTTTCTTAAAACACCTATTTACATTGATAACACAGCTGCTATGTTCATTACAGCTAATCCTGTCCAACATTCTAAAACAAATATCGAAATTCGATATCATTTTCTCAAAGATAACTCTGAAAAAGGTTTAATCATTCTGATTCAAATTGCTACTGAAAAACAATTGGCCGACCTTTTTACTAAAGCCTTCTTACTAGGACGGTTTGAGTATTTGGTTGAGTTAATTGGTCTTATTAATCACACGTAAAATTGATTTTTGAGAATTTCAGTAAATTGAGTCTAAATATGATCAGATCCCTCCCTTATATGAATAGGACACTGTCAGAGAACCTGTCAAAGTTAATTGCCTGAATTTATTTTTGTGTGTGCATGTTCTTTACAAAAACAAAAACCAAATACAAAAATAGAAAATTGAAAAACAAAAGATAAAAAATATAAAACCAAAAATCACAAAAATAATGTCTTTCCTTATTAATTATATAGGCATGAATTTGTTTTGCAATATGTGAGAAATGATAGTACATTAGTATGATCAGTTGCATTCTTCGCTTTGATTTAAAGTCTGACATGATCAGATATGATGTGCAGGTAAGCTCATGCAATTATACTGAAAAAGTAAATTCTTGTGATTAAACTAAATCACTCATGCATTCATGTATGTCTATCTTAGCACTAATGAGTAGTGTTGATTTCTCAAATTGATCGCTTGTTAACACATAATCTCACACCTGATGGCGATATGAATAACCATTGAGCTCTACTTATTTAATGCATCTAACACTTCTCTGTTATGAGTCATCATAGACCTGAAGTGATGAGATATCCTTTGTTGTAAGTGATTACAGACCTGGATATTCTCACTGATGTAACAAGATGCCAATGTGCACAAACACCAAATGAGATCTGGTTATAGTATATGTCAGGTTAACAAGTTGAGAATAGTGACTTCTTGCATATCTTTATGAGAATTAACCTTCTAAGTCTAAATGTGACTACATAATATCATATCTAACTGTACCTTAAACAATCCAAGAATTGAAAAAGTAAGCGTGCTGAGCCTCTTACCAAAAGCACTCATTTTCTGTCCTTAGATCTAGTGTCTCCTTTGCTGCAGAACTGCTGACCTGGAAAACACTTGATTAGGATTTAATCACTGTCTGTGACTAACCATCATTTTTTTTATTTCAATGTGTTGATCACAACTAATATGATCTCACTGCAAACATGATTCATTGTGAATATTAGATTTTTATTCTGTTTTCATTTTAATTTTTTGCATATTTTATGTGTGCAGGCAATTTAACAATGATTAGTGTGCTCTTCATGTGACAAATTCAAGAAACTTATAAGTTTTATCAAACTTAAAAGTTTAGGGGGAGTAAAAAGAGTTTAAAAGAAAAATGACTGTTAAATTTCAGGATATATAAAATCATGAAAAGCCAAAAACTAATGTTTTGGATGGAAAGGACGATGCTACAGATGTTCAAGCATGTGTGTGTAACAAAATGAAAAATAAACCTGAAAAACATTTTAAATGGAAAAGCTTCTTGCAAAAGTGAAATGAGATTTTTTGTTAATTTTAGAGACTAAAATGACGGGAAACTAATTTTGAAACATCAAAACAAAAAAATAAAAAATAAAAAAATAATAAAATAAAAATTTCAAAATTTAAGGATGAAAAATAAAAAATAAAAAAAAATTTCAAAGTTAAGGGTTAGTTTTGAAACTTTTCGGTAAAAGTCAAAATATGACTTATTAAAGTTAAAATTTCAAAATTATTTAAATATTAGTATGTGAACAGTGCTAATATGTCTAAACAGTGTGCAGGTGGAAGATTATGAAAATTTACAAGTGTTAGACACATGGAAGTAATCTTATGTGCCTAAACAGTAGTCAAAAGTCCAAATGTAGGAGCCTGATGATTTGTTCAGAAATTGTGCAAGTGTCAGATGTTTTTGACTTCATGCGGACAAACAGTAGTCATGCGCCAAAACATTTGTCATGAGTCTGAAAATATTGTTAAGTGTTGGGCGTTTTACATTCCCATGCGCCTAAACAGTTCTAATGTGTTTGTGTAGAAACTAAGTATTGGGCGTTTCTGCTTAGTTCATGCGTCTGAACAGTGCAAAAGCGACTGAACAGTGCCCATGCGCCTAAGGTCATGCGCACAAACAGTGCTTATGCGTCTGAACAGTTCTCATGCGCCTAAGCCCATGCGCACAAACAGTGCTCATGCGCCTAAATTTTTTCACTTAGTATATAAACAACACTTTGTGTTTCTCAAATTTCATTCTCAAATCTCCCCTGAACTCTCAGTTTTTCAAAATTCATACATCCCGATAAACCATAAATCCTCATTCTGATTGATTTTTGTGTTGTTGTTGCACTCAAAAGTGATAGAAATCGATTCTAACTGTAAGTTCGAAATCAAAATCACACAAATTTCAGATTTTTAAGCTGATTGATTTGGGCGTTTCGAACCTCTTTAGGCGTTCGAATCCTAATGATTGAATCTGTTAAAATGTGATTTAACAAAAGATATTGAATGAAAATTGATGATTATATGATGAAATGAACTGGATTGCGAACATGTTTGTGCATCCAAATCGGGTATTCATCAAAGTTGAATGTTTGATGATAATCAAGCAGTCGACTTGAAGATGAACAGTCAAGAGAAAATTAAATTTTTTTAAACAAAAATTCATAATAATAAAAATAAAAAATGGAAAATAAATCAAAATCTATATTGAAAATTGTTTTGAATAAAAGTCAAAACGTAAAATGGTAAATCATCTAAGAAACAAAACTGTTTGAATGTGTGAAATTCATCAGAATATAAAAATCTCAGCAAATTCAAGCTTTAAAGTGTTAAAGTCAAAAACTTCAAATTGAATGAAAATATAACTTTCAAACTCTAAATTTATTTGTTTTCTTTGCAGATGGCAGATTTAAAATTTGAACCCAAACATAATGTGGCTGCTCTTCTCAATGAAGAAGTTAGAGATGCCATCGGATACGAAGAGATTATCAGATTTCTGCTGAGAACCAAATATGTATATGCTATGTGTTACCAGCCTGTTATATATGCTCGTCCATTCAAAGTTCTGGAGCACTGCATATATTGATGCTGATGATAATGGAAGGAAAGTAGTTAGAGGGTTTATAACCAACATGAGGATGATTGAAGTATCAAAAGATTCCATAAGATATGCTTTGAGATTAGGTCAAAATGATGCTGAAGATTTATCTGAACTGACATTTGATGAATGTACTCAAACATTCATGGAAATGGGTCATCCTAATCAATTTCCAAAGAAACAGTTCTTCAGAGCCCGTGTATTCAACCACTGGAAACTTCTATGCTATATATTCCAACATTGTATGTCCAAGAGGTGTGCAGGATGGAACTTTTTCCCTGTTGACATTGCTTCTCCGATAGTAGCACTGGCAACAAACAGGAGATTTAATATGTCCAAGTGGATCATGAATGGGTTTATTTTCAATTTAGAAAAGGGCATAAGGAATAAGTATCTGATGTATCCAAGATTCCTTCAAATGATCATTAATGAAGAATATCCTGACATAAGGGTAAATGGTTTTAGTGGAGAAAATTGATTCTTGAACACATGTCAGAGATATCATACAAAAGATTGTCTATGGTGACAGGTGCTCAGAATGTTCCTCTATTTGATTACATCAGGAATGTGGCAAATGATGAAGTTGATATCACTATAGATCACTATCATCTAACTAAAGAAGAACCACTAGATCCAGCTGATCTTATTGAAGAAATTCCAGCTGATGATGATGAAGAAGATGATGATGATGATGAACATGATGAAGCTAATGATGAAAGTTCCAGTTCATCAGATGATGATAATGGAGATGATGGTAATGAAGGTGATGATAATGTTGAAGATATAGTAGTGATCCATGAGCAAATACAAGAATTTGAGCATGTTGTCGAAGAGGCACATGAAGAAAGTCATGATGCTGCAGAAGAAATAGATGGTGATATTGAGGAAATGAATGAAAATATAGAAGAAAACATCCAAGAAGTTGATCAAATAACTGAAGGGTCAGTTGATGAAATCCAAACAGTTGAAGAAATAGCTGAAATGTTAGAGGAAATGGTTGGTGGTGAAGAACATATTGTATTAACTGAGTTTGTACACGAGTCTATTCATGAAGAAAATATGAATAAGGAAGAAGAGTTACAAAAACAAATTGATGAACTTAAAAAGGATAATGAGAATCAAGTTAAGAGAATTGAAGAGCTGAAAGATGCTAATAAAAAGTTAATTGAAGAGATGAAAGAGAAAGAAAAATTGATTGATGAGTTAAGGAAAAGTAAAGAAGAAAATTTGAAAACTTTTGAAGTTATGATGGTTGATTATGATTTGATGGAAGAAAAGTTAAAGAAGATGAGTGAGGAGAATAATATGTTGAAAGGTGAACTAAACAAGTTGAAAGAAACTCAAAAGTCTCCATCTCCTGAGGTAATAATTATGTCTGAGATTGCTCCAGTTGAGGTTGAAAAGATTCAATCTGTAGATAAAGGGAAAAGGAAAGTGGATGAGATTGATGTTTCAGTTTTACCTGAATCATCATCTAAAATACAAAAGGTGAATGTTGAAGAAGGCGAAGCTGACATTCAAGAGACGATCGGAGCTCTAGATGACATAGAGTCTGAATTTGATGATGATTGGTACAATGAAGTACTTGATGATGAAGATATTCATGAGGCAAGTGTTGAAGAACATTTTTCTCCAAGTGGATTAATCCATGATGACATACCTATTGATATTGAAGATAGATATAATTATCTGGTGAAAATGAAATACAATAGAGTATTCTTAGATGGATTAACTATCTCACAGATCAATGAAGAATTTGAAAAGTGCATAGCAGCCGAGTCAAGTGCACCGATTGATCCTAATGAGATTGTGGTTGAGCATGGTGAATGGAATCCTTTAAGTGAAATTATAAATGTTAAGGATATTCCAACATCAGAATTGCACCATCCGAATCCAGACGTCATGAAAGTAACCGAGTTAAGGATGTGGTTGCAATCAAGGAACTATCCTTGGAAGAAATTGAAAAGATTACAAGCTGAATCCTTGAGAAACTTAGTGAGAAGTTTTCAAGAGACTACAAAACAAACAAACAAGATGATCATTCTAGATACTGACAATCCTCAGTATTTAGAAATAACTAAAAGAACAAAGATTTTGAAGCCACATGAGATTAAATCAATGGCTATGGATTATTCAAGATATGATAGAAGAAGAGAGCTAATAAAAATGTTTCCACAAACAGAAAGTCAAGATATGACGTTCCTTTGGAACAAAGGCAATTATGGAACAAAGCTCTATCTGCGGTTGACCTTGTATGAAATGTTTTACAAAAAGGACAATCTATCTCAGAGTTATTAAATGCTATGGTTGTTCCTGATACAACAAAAGAGGTCAAGATCGTAGCTTGGAAATATGATGAAGTGTTTGATGCTTTTTTGATTAAGAGAGTTAATGCTATATGTGACGTGTATCACTTTTTCTCAAGCATTATTAAGCTTCCAGTACAAGATCTGAAAAAATTAGCAAAATTGCCTTTGATAAACCATTCTAAAGCTAAGCGTGGAGAGATGTTTGTAGAGCTTCTTCACCGAGGAATAAACAGAATGCCATCCTTCTTGCAAACACGTTGTGATCAAGAGCATAAAGAATATTTCCAAAAGTTAAAGAAAAAGAAAAAAGAAGTAGAAAAGGATATGGGTGAAGAAAAGTTCCTTGATGCGTATAGTGGTGCATTTTTTGAAAAAATCACTAATCCGGGACTTAAAGTAATTGAAGGATCACAGCAGTCCAAACCAATCCTGAGATGGTTCTATAATGCTGATACTTTTGAGATGAAGTTAGTTCGAGACTTGAATGATTGGGACAATGAGATGATCACTTTTTTTGGAGTATTTGAACTCAAATTACTTCATCCAAGTTATATTTCATTTTTGTCCATTCAGAAGTTTGAGAAGGTATTTCCCGAGAATGCAGAAAATGATAAGAAATATTTTCTATCCGTCATCAAAGTTATGAATGCAGCAATGGAAAGAATATCTTTGAGGAAAGCAATGGCGTATGCAAATATAGTAAAGAAAGATCTTAAAGACATTGACTTTATGAGAATATCAAGTAAAGGTGTACTGGAAATTTATTGCAAAAACAGAGTGCTATGCAAATGTGGATATAGCCAGATTATCTAAGAAAACTTTGGAAGTGATGAAGTCTATGGAGATAAAAACAAATGAGAAGAAGCCTGAACAAGGTGTGCTTGCTGAGAAATTTAAAGTTGCAATTGCAAAGGCTATAAGGGAGCAAGAGACTTACAAGGAGAAACCTGTATTCAAAGTCAAGGAAGAACCTGAAGACTTCTTTGATGTTTGAAGACTGAAGATCAAGCTGGAGACTGAAGATCAGATTGAAGATTAAAGATTAAAGATCTAAAAGAATGAAGATTTTGAAGACCGAAAACATGTAAATCTTAGGGGGAGTATTGTAGATGCTTCTTTTAAAGATTAACATTTATCTTTGTATGTCTTTTTCATTTTTTTGTCATAGTATAGAGACTTTTATTGTAAATATGTTCCTTTGTTTTCTTGATTAGTATAAATAGGCTGAATATGTATTGTGTAGGTAGACATCGAGACATCGAGACATCTAGACATTCAGACATCTAGAGATTAGACTTTCAGTTTAGAAACTTTGTATCTATTACTTACACTTTGTATTCTTCTCTACTAATCAACGAAAACTTCTATGAATTTTTGTTGATTTCGTGTGTTGAATTGAATACTTCTGTGTATTAGATTGAATTGCGTTCTTATATCATCACAGATCGATCCATTTTGAGCTCATCACCGTTGGAATCGTATTAATGCGGAGAATTTAAAAAATTCTGATGACACACGAATCGGGACAAGACGGAATTGGACGAGACGAGCAACGGGCCCGGGAGGCCCACTCATGGCCCCCTTGGTTGAATTTCTTCAAAAGGGGGGGGGGGAGTTCCCCCTTGTTTTTTTATATTTCATTTTTGCAAGCTTTCTCTCCAAGTTTTCTCTATAGAGAAAACCCTAGCCGCCGTCATCCATCTTCTTCTTGTTCTTCATTCCAATCGATCATCATCATCATCATCAATTCCTTTGATTTTGATGATATTCTAGCATTCAAGGTTGATTTTATGAGTCCTAATGGGTCAAAATATTATTCTAAAAATAAATTCAATGAGTCCTTTAACTAACCCAAGTGGTCTCGTGTCGTTTCGACATCGTTTGGTCCTCCAAACGTGGCTAACAAAACTGAAGGTCAAAAAAATGTGCGGCAGGTTGGTTTGTGTTCATCGAGTCATATCTTTCTCATATTTTATCCAACAGAGATGATTCTTTTTCTGAAGTATAATTTAAAGTCTTATCTTTCAAACAATACTTATTACGTAATGTTTCGTTACCGTTTTGACCTCCAAACAGTTTATGGAAAACTGGTTCGTAATCAGCTCTACATGCTGAAATATTTTGATAAACTTAAAGCTAAGGATTTGAAACTAAATAATCAAATAAAGACAAGATTTGTATTTAAAAGTGGTTAAATGACTTCTTAAAAGAAAAAATTAATAATGTCTATAATTCATTGATTATGGATTAATAGATGTTTATTGAAGGTCGTTACTAAATTAATATAAAGTGACAACTAAAACCCTAAATATGGTGAGATTTAAAGTTTAAATCCGACATTGAACCTATTCTATTAGTAAAGAATGTTTTCATAAAATAAAAACCTTGATAGATATTAAGGACTGGGCTACAACGATTACACCCATATTGGTCATTTTGTTCTTTAGTAATCCTTTTGTGATTTGTACTTTTAGTGCTTGCTTGGTGTATTGTGGGATTTGGATTGTGCTATTTCAATGTGAGTTTCAAGGCCCCTTTTTAATATGTTTTACTTGGGGGAAAAGCTTGCTCACCGTTTTAGTCTATGCCGTGTCTTAAAGATTTTTTTGGAACATTGTATGTGGTTTGGGTCATGTGTTGAGTCTAGATGTTCGTTCATGAGTATGTACTTGTGCTTTTGCTTGTGCTTGACTGTCACTGAGAGGTATTGTTAGTACTAACGGGTTGACATCCCCACCCCTGTCATTGGTATGCTAGTTGAGACTGACTTGGCCTATGTGTGCCCTTGGGTGAATATAATCTGGGTAAATGGACTTGGACTAGTCTTAAACTTGTGTTGATATCTATGACTACAAGGTACTCTTACTCACATACAACCTTATGTACATGTCATACATGGTAAATTGTTTGTACTTTTAAACCTGTGAACTCACCAACGTATGTTGACTTTTTAGAGCATGTCTTTTCAGGTAACGGTGCTTAGGTACTTGGACAGTGGACTTTAGACGAGATCGCTCCTTCAAGAGCATTAGACATTGGAACATTAGTTTGGACATTATGTTATTGCAAAAGTTAAAAGTTCAAAAACAATTATAGAACAACCGGTACATGAGAAAAAAGACAAACAAAAATCAGGTTTAGGTTTTACACATGAACCAATGCCTGAATCCATCACAAACACATTACCAGAAAACTTCAACATGCATGATCACTCACCTGAAAACAAAGCTAAGCTAAGAGCATTCCAAAATAAGAAAAAGAATTATGAGAGTGATGAAGAGAAAACGAATGTTGAGATATTTAAGGAACATGATTCTGAAAAGATCAAAAATGGTCACCCAGTGAAAATTAAATCTTATGAATCACAACCAAAGACTAAGAAAATTTTTGTTCCAAAAGAGTCTGTTGTCGAAGAAATAAGTGTAAAGAATGACAAACAAAACTCAAAGAATAAAGAGAAAGCAAAACTAGATAAAGTAACATCTGAAGATTTATTTTTCTATGGATTAAACAATCCTGATTTCATTAAATGGCAAAAAGAACAAAAAGATAAAGAAAATGCAAAAGAGTCGTCTACTGAAGATGTTCAATCCCAAAGCAAACAAAAATCATCAAGATCAAGAAATCAAAGAAGGAGAAGGAAAAATGCTAAATCTAACTCTTCTCAAAACAATCAAACTCAAAGAACAAATCAAACTAATCAGTTTAAACCAATAAAGTTTGTATCTGCGGGTACTTTTGACATGAACAAAATTCCAGAAATCAAATCTAACTCAAAGAACAAATCTAACTCTGATCTGAAAACAGGTTCAGTTCCTAAGTCTTCCGCTGTCAATAAAAGATTTGTATCTAAAGAGTCAAGAAATTGTGTTAATGAGCAAAAGGCAAAACCCAAATTCCAAAAGAACAAACTTTTAAAACAAAAACAACAGATTAAATTTTCAACACCTAAATCAAAACAAGGATCAAATGTAGCCTCCACATCAAAAGTTAATCAACAGATGTTTAAATTTCAACAAAGGTACTGTGATATATGTGATATGTACAATCATAAGACTGAAGAATGTTTCTTTAACAGGTACTGTCATATTTGTGATATGAAAAACCATTCAACAGCTAATTGTTATTTCAATAAATATTGTACCTATTGTGATGAAAGAACTCACAAAACTGAGAATTGCTACTTCAGAAAGAACTCGCCGAGGAATGGATATGTTAATCCACAGTTAAGAAATGGATATTTCAATCCACAATTTCAAAGAAATCAAAGTGTTGGTTTTCAAAGATTGACAAAACAACCTTCCTTAGGCTCGAGATCTTTTCAAAGAAATGATTCTGTTTATGATGATTATTATGCTGCAAAACCAAGACAGTATAATCAAGGAAAATTCATTCCACAATCTATGAGAATGAATGGTGGGAAGTTTGATAAACAAAATTTTTTGTCTGATGATTTGAATTATCTTAATGAAGATCCTGAAAAACGTTATCATATTTTAAGGAATAAACAAATCAAAGATAATCAAAAATTTGTCAAAAACGGAATTGGTAAATATGTCAAAAATAAGCCTGAGCCAAATAAGCTTCACTTTAAACAGTTTACCATTGTTGATAAGTTTGGCAAGCCCAAGACCATCTCGGCTTGGGTTGATAACTCAACTTAAATCTTGTTGAAATGCAGCTGCGCCCAAGAAGACCTATTGACACGTGTTTTGTGGATAGTGGGTGTAGCTGGCATATGACAGGCAACCATGCCTTGCTTCAAGAATTTAAGTTAAAGGATGGTACACATGTTGCTTTTGGAGGTGATGCAGGAGGAAAATAACTGGCGAAGGAACTGTATCCAATGGGATTATCAGCTTTGATAAAGTCAACTATTGCTCATAGTTGAACTTTAATCTTTTAAGTGTTTCCCAAATTTGTGACAAATCTTACTCAGTTCTTTTTGATGATTCGTTTTGTTATATTTTGAAGCCAGGTTTTCAGATTAGCAAAGAATGGGTAGTTGTTAAAGCTGTTCGAGATCGAGATGTATACAAATTAGATATGTCTCAAGTTGATCCTTCTACAACATGCCTAATTGCTCAAGCATCAAATGTCAAAATCCAACTATGGCATAGACATCTCGGGCATTCCAATTTCAAGAACATGAACAAGCTTGTATCAGGAAATCATGTTGTAGGTTTTCCAATAAAGAAGTTTGCCACAACTGATCTCTGCTCATCATGTTTAAAGGGAAAGCAACACAGAGCGTCTTATAAGCCCAAGCAGATAAACTCAAATTCCAAACCTCTCCAGATGTTGCATATGGACCTATTCGGACAAGCAAATGTTCAGAGTATTGTAAAGAAATCTTATTGTTTAGTTATCATTGATGACTTTACAAGATTTTCTTGGGTTTTCTTTTTGCATGCTAAATCTAAAACGGCTGAATTATTAAAAGAATTCATCATTAAAGTAGAAAATCAATTAGAACAAAACGTCAAAATAATTAGAAGTGATAATGGAACGGAATTTAAAAATGCTAATATTGACTTGTTTTGTGCAGAAAAAGGTATTGCTCGTCAGTTCAGTGCTCCTCAAACTCCACAACAAAATGGAGTTGCTAAAAGGAAAAACAGAACTTTGATTGAAGCAGCACGGTCTATGTTAGCAGATGCCAAAATTCCAATCACTTTCTGGGATGAAGCCATATCCACTGCATGTTTCGTGCAAAATCAAACATTGCTTGTGAAAGATAAATAGAAAACTCCTTATGAGTTGATGTTTGGCAGGAAACCTAATATAGATTTTCTTAAATCTTTTGGTTGTCCAATTTTGATTTTAAATTCAAGTGATCAGCTAGGAAAATTTGATTTAAAATCTGATGAAGGATGTTTCGTTGGATATTCGTCGGTTTCAAAAGCCTATAGGGTTTATAACTCTAGGACAAATGTTATCCTTAAAACATTCAACGTTAAATTTCTTGAAAATTCTTTTCCATCAGCTGCAAATGGTCCAGCTTGGTTATTTGATTTAGATTCATTATCAAACTCTTTTCATTCTAACTTGTTTGAATTTACAGGTTAGAAGAAAAATCAAGCAGGAGATCTCGGTTCTTTTAGCAATGATTCTGATTCTGATTATATGGATGACTCAAGCCCAGACTATCCATTTCTCTCATTTGTTAGAGATCCTATATTTCAGCCTTAATAAGCTCAAGAGCATCCAGTTTCAGAAAATTCAAATATTTCACAACCTATTCCTAATGATGATCCTGAAATTATACAGCCTGAGTCCGGAACGTCATCGATTTCTGATGATGTAGTTGTTACTGTCACAACCTCAAAATACATGCGGAAGCGAGGCGTTGACATACCAGGATCTCAATTAGTTACTTAGAAACTCTATATGAACCAAAGTAAAGCAATATAATGTAAAATGCGCAAACACACGCGCCCAAAGTAATACCAACAAATACTTAAATGTTTAATAACCAAACCAAAACAAAGTTTCAATCATGTTGACATCTACAATGATGCTGACCAGTGCATGTGCTCCAAGGCAATGGTAACCTCAACCTGAGAATAGCATACTAAAAGAGTCAACACAATGGTTGGAGAGCTCAAGAGTTTGTGTTAATCATAAAACAGTAACAGTTGCAAAATATAAGAGGTGCATTGAAATAGATAGCTAGTCTATATTCATAAGTAATAATCATAGTGATTTCACGATTGAAGCTGACTGTGTTTCGTTTGTTGCCTCCCGTCACGACTTACCAGGACGTGACAGTGTTTGTGTTAGGACAAAATTGCACCCGTTTGACCTCGAGTCGCACAGGAGGGGCTCGTCAGACCTAGTAGTACTACCCAAGATTTCCCGCTATTCATCATTATTAACAATCCAAAAGTGTGAGGACTTTCATGGTATTCGGCACTATATCATACTATACACAACTCATATAAAGTAAGCGTCTGTAAAACTAGTATGCTATCTCCCCCAAAAGAGAGTATGAAAAAGAATGGGGCATGAACTCACTTGGTGTGTACAAGAAAGAACTTAAGAGCTTAACTTGAAAGAGAGGACAAACAATCTTCAGAGGTTACCTAGAACACGCAGTACATAAGTACGTGTACACAGAATCATAATGAAACCCTAAGTGCTCTATAAACCAAAGGACTCAAGGTTTTGAAAAAAAACAGAACACATTGACCCAGTTGACCCGTTTGACCCGTTGGTGACATTATAGGTGAAATTTCCATTTCAATCAGACATAGCAGTACATCACACATGATTATCATACAAATTGTTCACGTATGTCACTTTATTAACCACATATACTAACTACATCATCATACAAATAGATTATCATACAAGTCATGCGAATCTCAAATAATCATCATGCTCAATATAACTATGCCATAAATACTGCCTCATATATAGAATCAGATCATGCACAACATGCCATGTGAAGCCACTCACGACATCACACCCTAAACCCTGCCAATCCTACTAAGTAGGGGCCTCAGATTCGCACGTGTGTATAACAATCATCATCACACTAATCAATAGAATTCATACCAACCAAGATATTCAACAATGATCAACTACAAACTAAACAATAGTCCTATCATAACCCATATGACCCATTACCATGTAATCCCACAAACAGACCAAATCTGTCAACTAACCAATTTAGCATTCATACAACCCAAACAATACATTCTACCACCTTAGAATTCACCCATGAACATACTAGCAGGATCCAAACGTCACAAACATGCCCAACTCATCATATTCAAGATTTTGTACAAATAAAGTTTCCCTTTTGGGAAAGTACATCCCAAATCTATTCTTTCATGAATTACCCACATAATCATCAATAACATGCCCAATCTAGCTCAGAAAAATCATAAACATTCATCAAACATTTGCAAACCATCCAAACACAAATCTTCATGCACAAAAGTTTCCACTTTTGGCAAGGTATGAACTAGACTACCTAATCCATAGATTTCTTACACCAAAATCATAATCTAATACTCATGTATCATCATCAACCACATTACATCACCAATCCATCATAATTAATCAACATTCAATATCAAAAGTTTCTACTTTTGGTAACCTATGAACTACATCATTCATTCTTAGGTTTCTAGCATCAATATCATCAATCTAACATCCATATATCATCATAAACACATTAACAACATCAATTCATCATCCAATCATCATGTTCATGCAATTACCGTTACTATTATTAGTAACGTATGAACAACGCATCAAAATCACAACTTTCTTGCATAATCTACGTAAACTAGCATCTATACAATCCAATTAACATCCAAATATCATCAAACAACCCAAAATCGACATTCAATCATCAAGTTTGACCCATAACTGTAGGCCATATCCAAAACACATGAACAAAACACAAAACTAACCTTTAAATCGTGTGTTGGGCGAGGTTTGATGCTTGCTACACTTTGAACCACTTGGAACCAATCAAGATCGATGTTTATTACTTGGTTTAAGTTGAATTTTGCAAAGGGAGAGGGGAAGAATGCAGGTCGCGGCCGATTGGGTGTTTAGGGTTAGGATTTTGAGTTTTGTTTAATTATATTAATCATAATTACCCTTTTAACCCTTATAATTTGTATATTTATAAAATTAAGCTTTTAACACTCGTTTAAGATGTTTTTAACAAAAGTAACAAACATATAACTAATAATAACAATTATATGCATTATCTTAACAAGTTAGAAAGTTCACAAATTAAATACACACGTTTTCACGTTACGCGATAAAATTCACATTAATATTTAAATCACGTAAACACATAAGCACAATCTTAATAATCACATCATTAGTTAAATAATTATCAGTTTACCATTATTAATTATTATTAAGTCACCAATGTTCAACGACAACTAGTGTGTGCTCACGACACGTGGATGCAAGACTTAACGAAATTAACGAAGTTTGGTAACGGAAAGTTTACCGGATGTCACATTATCCCCATGTTGAAAGAATTTTCGTCCCGAAAATGGCTTTACATGGTATGTGTTCCATCACTGGTCTACTGCATTTTCATAAAGTAATCGAGTGAGTTTCAGGTGAGTTGTCACATCATCCCCATGTTGAAAGAAATTTCATTAAGAAATTTAAATCAATACCTTCGCCGGCTGGCATCGTCTTTTCGAATAGCTGAGGATACTTAAGCTTCATCTGGTCCTCACGTTCCCATGTGAATTCCGGTCCACGTCTCGAGTTCCAACGAACCTTGACTATGGGTATCTTATTTTGCTTAAGTGTCTTTACCTCACGATCCATCACCTCGACTGGTTCCTCAATGAAGCGTAATTGTTCATCTACTTGGACTTCCTCAAGCGATACGATCATCGTTTCATCCGTTAAACACTTCTTTAGATTTGAAACATGGAATACGTCATGGATTCCACTCAATGAATCAGGTAGGGCTAGTCGATAGGCCACTGGACCTATTCTTTCCAATATCTCAAATGGTCCAACGTATCTCGGATTTAGCTTTCCTTTTTTACCAAACCGAATCATGCCTTTCCACGATGAAACTTTCAATAAGACTTTGTCACCAATCTGGAACTCTAGAGGTTTTCGTCGCTTATCAGCATAACTTTTCTGTCTATCGCGCGCTGCAGCCATACGGTTCCTTATTTGTATAATCTTCTCAGTGGTCTCGTGTGCTAACTCAGGACCCGTTAGCTGGCTATCACCAATTTCAGCCCAACAAACTGGTGATCTACATTTTCTCCCATACAAAGCTTCAAAAGGTGCTGCCTTTATGCTAGTGTGATAACTGTTGTTGTAAGAAAATTCCACCAATGGTAGGTGAACTTCCCAGTTATTCCTAAAGTCAATCACACAAGCATGTAGCATGTCCTCCAACATCTGTATAGTACGCTCACTTTGACCATCGGTTTGCGGGTGATAAGCAGTACTCATGTCTAACCGCGTACCTAAAGATCTCTGTAACGACTGCCAGAAGTGCGAGGTAAAATAGGCATCGCGGTCGGAAATGATTGAAACCGGTACACCATTTCTTGACACTATCTCCTTCAAATAAAGTCGGGTTAATTTCTCCATTTTGTCCGTTTCCCTTATTGCCAAGAAATGAGCAGACTTCGTTAATCGGTTCACAATAACCCATATCGTGTCACAACCAGTAGGAGTCCGTGGTAGCTTGGTAATGAAATCCATTGAGATCTGTTCGCACTTCCACATAGGGATCTCAGGCTGTTGCAATAACCCAGATGGTTTCTGATACTCCACTTTTACCTTTGAGCAGGTCAGACACTTGCTCACATAAGTAGCTACATCCGCTTTCATATTAGGCCACCAATAGTGCACCTTCAGATCATGATACATCTTGTCAGATCCAGGATGTATAGAGTACTTAGACTTGTGTGCCTCACTCATGACCAAGTCTCTCAGATTTCCGTGTAGAGGTACCCAAAGTCTATCCATGAAGTAACAAATTCCATCCGCTTTTACCTCGAGCTGCTTGTCCATTCCTCTTAAGGATTCGGACCCAATGTTTTCTGCTTTCAAGGCTTCTGTCTGAGCCTCTCGGATTTGTTCAGGTAACTGTGTGCTAATAGTAAGCTGCAAAGCTCGTACACGTCGAGGCTTAGCAGTTTCTTTCCTACTCAGCGCGTCAGTAACTACATTTGCTTTCCTCGGATGGTATCTGATGGCATAATCATAGTCGTTTAGTAGCTCTACCCAACATCTTTGCCTCATGTTCAATTCCTTTTGCTTAAATATGTGCTGAAGACTCTTGTGATCGGTGTAAATAGTGCATTTGGTACCGTACAAGTAGTGTCTCCAGATCTTTAAGGCAAAAACTACCGCACCTAATTCCAAGTCATGGGTGGTATAGTTCTTCTCATGAACCTTTAGTTGTCTAGAGGCGTAAGCTATTACCTTATCCTGCTACATCAATACACACCCAAGTCCTTGAATGGAAGCATCACAATAGACTACAAAATCATCACTTCCATCCTGTAACGCTAATATCGGTGCGCTACACAGTTTCTGTTTTAGCAACTGGAAAGCAGATTCCTGACTCTCTCCCCATTGGTATGTCATTCCTTTGTGAGTCAAGGCTATGAGGGGTTGAGTAATCTTAGAAAATCCTTCAATGAATCGGCGATAGTATCCTACCAGGCCAAGAAATTATCGTATCTCACTAGGAGTCTTAGGAACCGACCAACTCTTTATCGCCTCAGTCTTTGCCGGATCAGCATGTATTCGTTTCTCGTTAACAATATGACCCAAGAATTGCACTTCGCATATCCAGAAACCGCACTTAGAAAATTTGGCGTACAATTGTTCTTTTCTAAGTAATTCCATGATTAACCGTAAGTGCTCTCCATGTTCTTCCTCTATCCTTGAGTAGATCAATATGTCATCGATAAAAACAATAACAAACTGATCAAGATAGGGTTTGCACACGCGATTCATGAGGTCCATGAATACCGCTGGTGCATTCGTCAACCCGAATGGCATGACTAAGAACTCGTAGTGACCGTAACGTGTACGAAAGGCAGTCTTCGAGATGTCCTCCTCTCGAACTCTCAGCTGATGATACCTAGACCTCAAATCAATCTTAGAATAATAGCTATAATCAAACAAATCATCTATATGAGGTAAGGGTATCTATTCTTGATCGTGACTATGTTCAGTTCCCTATAGTCAATGCACATTCGAAATGTACCATCCTTCTTCTTGACAAATAAAACTGGCGCTCCCCAGGGTGACGAACTGGGTCAGATAAATCCTTTATCCAATAGTTCTTGGAGTTGAGCAGATAATTCCTGCAGTTTGTTTGGAGCTAACCGGTAAGGTGCTCTCGCGATTGGGGCAGCTCCTGGAGTCAGATCAATCTGGAACTCTACTTGCTGATGAGGTGGTAGTCCAGGCAGGTCCTCCGGAAACACCTCGGAAAACTCACGAACCACGGGGATATCCTCTATCTTCTTTTCCTCTGTCTGTTTGTCTGTGACAAGTGCCAATATGGCTAGTCGACCTTTCCGTAACAACTTCTGTGCCTTTATGAACGAGATGATGCCCATCACTGCACCACTCCTATCGCCTTGGACTGAGAGAATTTCTTCACCGTTAGGAATTCGTATAACCTTCTCATGACATATGACTTCCGCTTGCTTATCAGAAAGCCAATCCATGCTGACTACTACATCAAAGCTTCCAAGTGTGATAGGCATGAGATATATGCCAAAGGTTCAGCAAGTTCTATCTTGCAGCCTCTAAGGATATGGGTCACGTGAATCTGTTTACCGTCAGCTAACTCTACGGTGTACTTAGATTCTAATGTTGAAGGCATATCACTTAAAAGACTACTAAACTTAGTGGAAATAAAGCTTCTATCAGCTCCAGTATCAAACAATACGGTAGCAAAATGACCATTAATCCAAAATTTACCATTTACAGTTGTAGGATCGTTTAGAGCCTCACCTGAGCCAATGATGAAGGCTCTCCCTTTGGATCCATTATTATTTCCACCATTGTTGTTGCCATGGCCATTGTTGTTGTTGTTGTTGCTCCCACCATTGTTTGCATCATTCCCGTTCTTCCTCAACTAAGGACAGTTTCTCCTATAATGGCCCTCTTTCCCACATTCAAAGCAGCCTTTGGGTGTTTTCTGGGATTGTTGTGGCTTTTTCATCAGCTCGCCATGGTAGTCTTTTGCTGCATGTCCAATCTTTCCACAGCACTGGCATTTGAAGTTGTTACATCTGCCCACATGATGATAGTTACACCAGTTGCACTTTGGGTGTCTCCCTCCGTATCCGCTTGGCCCTTGGTTTGAGGGAGTCGTCTGGTTGAAGCTTCTGTTGTTGTCGAACCTCTTCTGTTGCTGATGATGCTATTGCTGCTGAGTTTGACTGTTTGATGATGATCCCTTGTTGCTTGAGCCGTCCCATTTGCGTTTATTGTCGGGCACGCTTACCACAGTGCCCAGCTTGGGTAGTTTGCCTTGCTCTACTGCTTGATCAGTAAGCTTGTGAGCCAATCGAATAACCTGCTGGATAGTGGTGAGGTTCACAACAGTCACCATGCTTTGTATCTCCAGAACCAAGCCACGCAGATAAAGCTCAATTCGTTTGATCGACGGATTGATCATGCCAGGGCAAAGTGTCGCCAACTCGTGAGACCTCGTAGTGTAAACCTCGATCTTAGATTTCTTCCATCTATAATTGCCAAAAAGCCTCCAACTTTTGGACTTCATCCAGTTTTTCCTCCGGATCTTCTTCTGGTTCTTCCTTATTAGGGTCTTCCCCAGGTGCAGGGGCTTCAGCAATCTAAAGCACTGCTAGCTATGCCTCTAGGTCAGCAAATCTATCATCTACCTCTATGTTCTGATGATCCTGCGCGTTCATGCGCTCGGTAAGCGTTAGCACATTGCCTGCCAGAGTATGATGCCCACTAATGGCCATAGAAAGTCGCTCCTGGAGCGTCTCTACCTGTAAGCGTAACTATCGCATCTCGTATCATAGAGTGAATTTCTCATTAGTGAGTCCTCTAATACGCTACCGCTCGGTGTCTAGTGTAGCCACCAATGCTGCAAACGCCTACTCATGTGGGATGTCCAAGGTAGGAAGAGTAGGCAATGCAGAGGCTGTCGATGACCTAGTCCTAGGTCGAGTAGGAGCTACTGGTGGTACACGCTCTCTATAAGCCATACGGTTTATGTAGGTGGGGTAGAAATCCCAGTTCCACGGAGGATAGAGCTCAGGCGGTATGAAAGGCTGATCCCAGTCTATCTCGCCAGGAGGATAAGGATGTCGAGGCCAGGTAAATCCCCTATCAGGTACGGGAGAAGTAGGAGGTGACTCAGACCGTGCAGGTCTCTTGCCTAAATTTCTGGATGACGATGCCATGCTGCGAAGTACTGATGCGTATGCCAATGAGTATACAGTAAGGAAATAAGCGACGAGTAACTAACAAACTGTGCAGTTATAGTCTAGTGTGTATGCAACCTAGTTCCCTATAACCAATGGCTCTGATACCAATCTGTCACACCCTCAAAATCCATGTGCGGGGTTTTACCGCGAGGCATGTGACATACCAGGATCTCAGTCATTAGTTACTTAGAACGACTCTATATGAACAACCATTCAAAATCAGAGTTTAACTTTAAAATATACGGAAGCGTTTTATAAACCAGAAAGACCAAAGTAAAGCAATATAATGTATAATGCGCAAACACACGTGCCCAAAGTAATACCAACAAATATTTAAATGTTTAATAACCAAACCAAAACAAAGTTTCAATCATGCTGACATCTACAATGATGCTGACCCGTGCACGTGCTCCTAAGCAATGGTAACCTCAACCTAAGTATAGCATACTAAAAGAGTCAACACAATGGTTGGTGAGTTCAAGAGTTTGCGTTAATCATAAAACAGTAACAGTTGCAAAATATAAGAGGTGCATTGAAATAGATAGCTAGTCTATATTCATAACTAATAATCATAGTGATTTCGCGATTGAAGCTGACTGTGTTTCGTTTGTTCCCTCCCGTCACGACTTACCAGGTCATGACGATGTTTGTGTTAGGACAAAATTGCACCGGTTTGACCTCTAATCGCATAGGTGGGGCTCGTCAGACCCAGTAGTACTACCCAAGATTTGCCGTTAATCATCAATATTAACAATCCGAAAGTGTGAGGACTTTCATGGTATTCAGCACTATATCATACTATACACAAGTCATATAAAGTAAGTGTTTGTAAAACCAGTATGCTATCTCCCCCAAAAGAGAGTATGAAAAAGAGTGGGGCATGAACTCACCTGGTGTCCACAAGAAAGAACTTAAGAGCTTAACTTGAAAGAGAGGACAGACAACCTTCAGAGGTTACCTAGAACACGCAGTACATAAGTACGTGTACACAGAATCATAATGAAACCCTAAGTGCTCTATAAACCAAAGGACTCAAGGTTTTGAAAAAAAACAGAACACATTGACCTAGTTGACTCGTTTGACCCGTTGGGGACATTATAGGTGAAATTTCCATTTCAATCAGACATAGCAGTACATCACACATGATTATCATAAAAATTGTTCACGTATGTCACTTTATTAACCACATATACTAACTACATCATCATACAAATAGATTATCATACAAGTCATGCGAATCTCAAATAATCATCATGCTCAATATAACTGTGCCATAACTACTGCCTCATATATAGAATTAGATCATGCACAACATGCCATGTGAAGCCACTCACGACTTCACACCCTAAACCCTGCCAATCCTACTAAGTAGGGGCCTCAGATTCACACATGTGTATAACAATCATCATCACACTAATCAATAGAATTCATACCAACCAAGATATTCAACCATGATCAACTACAAACTAAACAATAGTCCTATCATAACCCATATGACTCATTACCATGTAATCCCACAAACAGACCAAATCTGTCAACTAACCAATTTAGCATTCATACAACCCAAACAGTACATTCTACCACCTTAGAATTCACCCATGAACATACTAGCATGATCCTAACGTCACAAACATGCCCAACTCATCATATTCAAGATTTTGTACAAATAAAGTTTCCCTTTTGGGAAAGTACATCCCAAATCTATTCTTTCATGAATTACCCACATAATCATCAATAACATGCCCAATCTAGCTAATAAAAATCATAAACATTCATCAAACACTTGCAAACCATCCAAACACAAATCTTCATACACAAAATTTCCACTTTTGGCAAGGTATGAACTAGACTACCTAATCCATAGATTTCATGCACCAAAATCATAATTTAATACTCATATATCATCATCAACCACATTACATCACCAATCCATCATAATTCATCAACGTTCAATATCAAAAGTTTCTACTTTTGGTAACCTATGAACTATATCATTCATTCGTAGGTTTTTAGCATCAATATCATGAATCTAACATCCATATATCATCACAAACACATTAACAACATCAATTCATCATACAATCATCATGTTCATGCAATTAAAGTTACTATTATTAGTAACATATGAACAACGCATCAAAATCACAACTTTCTTGCATAATCTACGTAAACTAGCATCTATACAATCCAATTAACATCCCAATATCATCAAACAACACAAAATCGACATTCAATCATCAAGTTCGACCCATAACTCTCAGCCATATCCAAAACACATGAACAAAACTCAAAACTAACCTTTAAATCATGTGTTGGGTGAGGTTTAATGCTTGCTACACGTTTGAACCACTTGGAACCAATCAAGATCGATGTTTATTGCTTGGTTTAGGTCGAATTTCGGAAAGGGAGAGGAGAAGAATGCAGGTCGCGGCCGATGGGGTGTTTAGGGTTAGGATTTTGAGTTTTGTTTAATTATATTAATCATAATTACCCTTTTAACCCTTATAATTTGTATTTTTATAAAATTAAGCTTTTAACACTCTTTTAAGATGTTTTTAACCAAAGTAACAAAGATATAACTAATAATAACAATTATATGCATTATCTTAACAAGTTACAAAGTTCACAAATTAAATACACACGTTTCCACATTACGCGATAAAATTCACAATTAATGTTTAAATCACGTAAACACATAATCACAATCTTAATAATCACATCATTAGTTAAATAATTATCAGTTTACTATTATTAATTATTATTTAGTCACCAATGTTCAATGACAACTAGTGTGTGCTCACTACACGTGTATGCAAGACTTAACGGAACTAACGGAGTTTGGTAACGGAAAATTTACCAGATGTCACATTTACAGATAATCTTGATTACTTTATCAACTCACCGACTCAAGTTCCTAATTTTAATCCACATTCTTCGAACTTATTGCATCAGCTTTTCGACTTGAACCAATCTAATCTGGATGTTCGTATTCAAGTGAATGAGATTCCAACATCTCGTGTTCACAAGAACCATCCTACATCTCAGATTATCGGTCCATTGAATGAGAGAACAATGAGAAGTCATTCAGAATAAGCAAATCTCTGCTTATACTCGTGTTTTCTATTTCAAATTGTTCCTAAAAACATCCCTGAAGCGTTAAAGGACAATAGTTGGATTGAAGCAATGCAAGAAGAGTTATTACAATTTCATAAACAAGAAGTGTGGAAGCTTGTAGATTTACTTGAAGGAGAAAATGCCATAGGCACAAAATGGTTGTTCCGAAACAAAATAGATGATCGGGGAATTGTTGTTCGCAACAAAGCGAGACTCGTTGCACAAGGTTACACCCAAGATGAAGGAATAGATTATGATGAAGTATTTGCTCTAGTTGCAAGACTTGAATCAATTCATGTCTTCCTGGCTTATGCATCATTCATGAAATTCAAGGTGTATCAAATGGACGTTAAAGGTGCTTTATTATATGGACCAATCACCGATGATGTGTATGCCAAGCAACCTCCAGGTTTTGAAGAATCAGAATATCCTCATCGTGTGTACAAGCTTAGCAAAGCTTTGTATGGTCTGCATCAAGCTCCTAGAATTTGATATGAAACGTTATCATAACATTTGATCCAACATGGATACACGCGAGGGAAAATCGATCCTACTTTGTTTATTAAGAAGGATGCTGATGATCTCTTATGTGTTCAAGTGTATGTTGATGATATCATATTTGATTTTACAAGTCCAAATTTGTGTAATGAATTTGAAGAAATCATGAAGTCTTATTTTCAAATGAGTTCTATGGGAGAAATAATTTTTTTCCTTGGGCTTCAAGCGAAGCAATCTGCAGATGGAATTTTTATCAATCAAGAGAAATTCCTTGATAAACTCTTGAAGAAATTTAAACTGCAAGATTGTCAATCCATCAGAACTCCAGCTAACGTAAATACCAAGATTGAACCTGATTCTAAAGGAAAATTAGTTGACCAAACTCTATATAGATCTATGATCGGATCTTTGATGTATCTTATTGCATCTAGACCTGATATAATGTATGCTGTTTGTATCTGTGCCAGGTATCAATCTAACCTAAGGAATCTCATCTAATCATTATTAAACGAATATTCAGTATCTCAAAGGAAAACTAGCTTTAGGGTTATGGTATCCTTATGAAGGAAACTTCGAGTTATATGGATATACAGATAGTGATTATGGGGGATGTTGCCAAGATCGTAAATCTACGAAGGGTGGTTATCAGTTTTTAGGTCCCAGATTAGTCTCATGGCAATGTAAGAAACAAACAAATGTCTCTGTTTCAACCACAAAAGCTGAGTACATTGCTGCATCAGTAGGATGTTCTTAAATCCTTTGGTTACAAAACCAACTGCTGGATTACGGGCTCAAATTTCATAAAACTCCTATTTACATTGATAACACTGCTGCTATGTTTATTACAACTAATCCTGTCCAACACTCAAAAACAAAACATATCGAGATTCGATATCATTTTCTCAGAGATAACTCTGAAAAAGGTTTAATCATTCTGATTCAAATCACAACTGAAAAACAGTTGGCTGACCTATTTACAAAAGTCTTTTTACCAGGTTGATTTGAATATTTGGTCGAGTTAATTGGACTTATTAATCATGTCTAAAAACTAGTTTTGAGTTTAATTAAGTTGTTTGATTCATTAAAAATGATAAGAACTCTCCTTTAGCTTAATCTTGAATATAAAGAAACTGTCAAAGTTAACTGCCTGATTGTATATATTGTGTGTGCATGTTAAATAGAAAATGAAAAAGCAAATAGAAAAATAGAAAATTGCAAAATCAAAAGAGAAAAATATAAAACAAAATACAAAAATAGAGTTATTCTTCTTAGTTAATTGTTTAGGACTCAATCTGTCTTTGCAATTTATGAGAAATGATAGATACATTAGTTTTGATCAGTTGCATACTTCACTCGCTACTAAAGTCTAACTTGATCAGATATGATGTGCAGGTAAGCTCATGCAATTATACTGAAAAATTAAATTTTTGTGATTAAACTAAATCAATCATGCATTCATGTTTGTCCATTTTAGTACCAATGAGTAGTGTTGACTTCTCAAATTGATTGCTTGTTAAGTCATAATCTCACACATGGTGGCGATATGAATAACTACTGAGCTGTAATTATTTATAGCATCTAATCACTTCTCTGTTATGAGTCATCATAGACCTGAAGTGACGAGATATCCTTTGTTGTAAGTAATTACAGACCTGGATATTCTCACTTGATGCAAAAAGATGCCAATGTGCACAATCTCAACATAAGATCTGGTTATAAGTATATGCCAGGTTAACAAGTTGAGAAAGGTGATTTCTTGCAGATCTTTATGAGAGTCGAACTCTCTAAGTCTAAGTGTGACTTACATAATGTCATATCTAATCGTACCTTAATCAATCCAAGAATTGAAAAAGTAAGTGTGTTGAGTATATTGCCAAAAGCACTCATTTTCTGTCCTTAGATCTCGTGTCTCCTTTGCTGCAGAAATGCTGACCTGGAACACACTTGATCAGGATTTAATCACTGTCTACGACTATCCATCATTTTTTTAATGTGCTGATCTAAACTGATATGATCTCACTGCAGGCATAGATTTTTATTCTGCTTTAGTTTTGATTTTTGCATGATTTTCTGTGTGCAGACATGTTGATAATGATTAGTTTTCTCTTCTTGCAAAATCAAAGAAAATTCTAAGTTTGTAAAACTTAAAAGGTTAGGGTGAGTAAAAATGAAAAAGAGAAAATAATTGATTTTCAAAATATGAAAAAGAAATAAAAAATAAAGTGTTTTGGATGAAAGGATGAAGCTGATATTTCTAGCATGTGTATGTTTGATATGATGTAAAAATGAACCTGAAAAAGAATTCAAATTCAGTGGAAAAGTTTCTTGCATACAAAATGAGATTATTTGTTTTTGTAAAAATTAAATAGGACTAAATGACGGGAAATTAATTTGGAAAATTTAAAATAAAAATAATGTTAAAAAACAAAAAAAATTAAAAGTTTGAATTTCAAAAATGTTAAAATTGAGATAAATTAATGAAATTTTGAGTGATAGTCAAACAATTTTGACTAAGTGCTAAAAAAATTTGAGTGTAAAAAGTGTTAATGTATTTAAATAGTGTTCAGATGGATGATAAGAAAAGTTCCAAGTGTCAAGACTCATGGAAAGGATCCCATACGCCTGAACAGTTTTCATAAGTTTAAATCAGGAGTATGGTGAATTTTCCGAAATTTGCACAAGTATTGGGCGTTTTAGACAAGCTCATGGCTCATGGCCCTAAACAGTTCCAGACTTCCAAGGTTAGACGTTTGAAGTGAAAATTACCAAGTTTGGGCGTTTCATCTAGTCTCATGCGCCTGAACAGTGCCCAAGCGCCTAAATCATGCTTATGCGCCTAGTACAGTGCCCATGCGTATATACTTCATGCGCACAAACAGTGCTCATGCGCCTAAATACTTAGCGTAAAATTCATTCTCATGCATAAACAGTGCTCATACGCCTAAAAATTTTCACTTGTATAAATACAACACTTGTGATTTCAGTTCTTCATTCACTCATAAACACTTTAACATAACACCCGATACTCTCAAACCTTCATTCACCATTTCATCATCATTGTTTTTCAGTTTAAATCTGTAATCGACAGATAGTTCACTGATTCTAAACATAAGTTCATTTTAGAAACATCTAATTTCAAGTTTAAAGTTCAAATTTGAATAGACGTTTCACCTCTATTCAGGCGTTTCGAACCTAGATGAACTGAAGATTTGAAATTTTGTGTCTAAAACATGAATTGATGACAAAAGTGAACATTAAATGACTGTTAAAGTCTGATTTCGAACATGTTATGATAATCAAATTCAAATTTCATCAAAAAATGTTCTTGATGATTGAGTGTTCATACGGATGTTTCATAAGAACAGAATATGAAGAGGCAGTGTTCAATTTTTCATCAAAAATGTCAAATAAATCATTAAAATTGTTCATTACTCTGATTGTAATAAAGTTTAGTGAATTTGATATGTTTGAAATCATTTAAACTTAACTTGAATGTATTTTGTCTTTGACAGTATACATGAACACTTAAAAATTTTTTTTTTAAGTGAAAGTTAGGTTAAAAGATTTAAAACATGATAATTCATTTAAAATTCAATAAATTTAAATTTCTTGATGCAAAATTTCTTGTTATGTACAATTGGGTTAAATAAAATTGTAACCAATATACACTTATTCAAGTAGTTGTATAAACACTTACAAAATTTTGAGTGTTATGGTCATAATTGATATTTCTCAATTTCATTTTTATGTTTGCAAATTCAAGTGACTAATTCTCTTTATGTTTTATACTTTCAGATTGCTGAACTCAAATTTGAACCAAACACAATGTTGCTGCATTTCTTGATGATGAGATGTTCGTGAAGCAACGGGATATGAAGAGATGATAAGATTCTTATTAAGGACTAAGTATGTGTATTGTGTTATCGACCTGTGATCTATGCTAGATTAATCAAGAGATTTTGGCACACTGCTGAAATTGAACGAGATGAAGCTGGTAGAAAGGTTTGTAAGAGATTCATTAACATGAAAGAATGATCAAAGTATTTGAATAATCCATTAGAGAAGCTCTAAGGAGGGGAGATAAGATCCATAAGATTTGGCAGAATTTACTTTTAATGAGTGTAGAGAAATTTTATTGCCATGGGTCATCCGGATAATTTCCAAAGAAGCAATTCTTTCGAGCCAGAGTATACAATCACTGGAAACTTCTTTGTTATACCTTCCAACACTGTATGTCAAAAAGAAGTGCTGGATGGAACTCATTTCCTCGATATAGCTATCCTATCGTACGATTGCAACAAATAGAAGATTTAACATGGCTAGATGGATTCTTATGGATTTGTATTTAACTTGGAAAAAGGGATCAGAAACAAATACTTGATGTACCCAAGATTTCTACAAATGATTATTATGAGCTAATCCAGATTTCCATGTTTATGGAGTTAGTAGGAAAGACTGATTCTTGAGCACATGAATGAAACCTCATACAAAAGACTGGCAATGATCACTGGTGCTCAAAATATTCCTTTGTTTGAATATATGAGAGCAGTTGCTCGAGATGAAGTAAACATAAATGAAGAGCATTTTCATTTGATTGAGGATGAACCAGTAGATCCAAATGATCTAATTGAAGACAATCCTCAAGATCTATCTGATGATGATGATAAAGATAATGATGAAAATGATGATGAAGATATTGATGAGGAAAGTTCTAGTTCAACTGATGATGATAGTGATGATGACAATGATGATGGAAATGAAGAAATGTCATAGAAGAAGTATATGAAGATGTTGTTCATGAAGTTGAACAAGTTGAAGGTGTGAATGAAGAAATTCAAATGTTGATTATTATAGAAATAATTGAAGAAAATGTTGAAACTGATGTCAACAAGAAGTTGATGATGATGTTCAAAATTTTGAAACCTTTGAGTCTGTTCTCCCAGATGAAATTGAAAGGTTAAGTCAACATGACATAGTTCTGACTGAGGAAGTAAATACTTAGTAGATTATTGATTCGTTTAAAACTCCAATCAGCTTAAGCAAATTGAGAAGCTGAAGGAAGAAAATGAAAAATTGAAAGAGGAATTGTTAAAGAAAGATTTAATGATTTTTGATCTTGAAAAAGATAAAGAAGCAAATTTAAAAAATTTTGAAGTGATGCTCAAAGATTATGATCTTTTGGAAGAAAAATTTAAGAAGTTAAGAGAAAGTCATGATAAATTAAAAGAAGAGTTTGAAAGAATGAAAGAAAGTGCAATGTCATAATCTCCTAAAGTGGTTATTGTATCTGAAATTAACCCTATTGATGTTGAAAAGATACCTGAAGTTGATAAAGGAAAAAGAAAGATTGATGATACTAATTTATCAGTTCTAGCTGAATCTTCATCCATACCAATGTCAAAAATACAAAAGATTGTGTCTAAATCCGTTATTCAAGAAAGTGAAGAAACTAAAGCCCAAGAGACAATTGGAGCCCTTGATGATTTAGAAATAGAGTTTGTAGATGCATGGAATGATGAGGTATTAGAAGATGAAGATATAGTTGAAGCAAGTTATTCTCCTTTTGAAGCTGTATCTGAAGATATACCTGTGGATGTTGATGAGAAATATAATTACTTGATAAAGAGAAAGTATAACAGGGTATTCTTGGATGGACTCAAAGTGTCTCAAATAAATGAAGAATATGAGAAGTGTGTGACAGTTGAGGCAATTGTTCCTATGGATCCAGATGAGATTATTGTTGAACATGGTGAATGGAATCCTCTACATGAAAGTATTAACATTGATGAACTTTAAACATCAGAGCTACATCATCCTGACCCTGATAACATGAACACAATTGAGCTCAGATTATGGCTGCAATCGAGAAACTATCCGTGGAAGAAGCTGAACAGATTACAAGCCGAATCATTGAGGAATTTGGTGTAAAGTTTCCAAGAGACTGAAAAACAAACAAACAGAATGATCGTGCTTGATATGGACAATCCACAATATTTGGAAAATACTAAAAGAACAAGCATTCTGAAACCACAAGAGATTAAGTCAATGGCTTTGAAGAGAAGTGAACATGAAAGCATGAAAGAATTGATGAAAATGTTTCCTGAAGAAATATAGGCTTATGAAGTATCTGTTGAACAAAAGCAATTATAGAACAAAGCAAGAACTACAGGTGATATTATATGGAACGTTCTACAGAAAGGACAATCAATCTCTGAACTGCTAAATGCAATGATTGTTCCTGATAATACCAAGAATGTGAAGATCGTGGCATGGAAGTATGATGATGTATTTGATGCATTTTTGATTAAGCACGTAAATGCTATTTGCGATGTGTATCACTTTTACACTAGCATTATTGCTCTTCAAGTGCAAGATCTAAAAGAATTAAACAAGTTGAAGTTGATCAATCCATCAAAGGCAAATAGAGGTGAAAATTTTGTTAAATTGGTTGAATCGAGGTATGTCAAGGATGGAATCATTTTTCAAAATGAGATGTGATCAAGAAGATAAGGAATACTTTAAGTCATTGAAAGTAAGCGAAAAGTGGTGAAAAAGGTGAAGAGGAAGAAAAGTTCTTAGATGCATATAGTGACCAATACTTTGAGAAGGTTACTAATCCTGGCCTGAAGGTAATTGATGGAACGCAAAAGACAAAACCGATTTTGAGATGTTTTATAATTCCGACACGTTTGAGTTGAAGTTGGTTCGGAATTTGGATGATTGGGATCTTGATATGATTTCATTGTTTGGAGTGTTTTAATTAAAACTTCTACATCCAAGTTACATCTCATTTTTGTCAATTCAGAAGTTTGATCGGGTATCACCTAAAGTGGCAGAGAATGATCGTAAATACTTTATGTCGATTATTAAGGTTATGGATGCTGCCATGGAAAGAATATCTTTAAGGAAATCATTAGCCTATGCAAAGATTGTAAAGAAGGATATCAAGTCAATTTATTTTATGCGGATATCAAGCAAAGGAGTATTAGAGATTTAAATAAAGGATTTGTAGGAACCTCTGAAGTTAAGAGGCTGATGCAACCAAAGGATACCAAAACAACAAAGTCTTCCAACATACACTTTGGAACAAAGAAGAACCAGTTTCGGAAGTTTTACACACTCAAGAGAAATGCTAAGTGTAAAATCTTCTGAAGCCAAAGTTTAGAAGAAACTGCTGCGGAAGCTTTACTCTTAACTTAGAAAATACTCTGTGTAAAGTCTTCCAAAGCCAAAGACTCAACTCTTTCGAAGGTAAAAGATGAAGTCTTCCGAAGCTGTTTAAAGACAAGACTGATTTTCTTCTAAAGAGAGAGAAAAGATACATTTTCCATTAACTTTATCATAAAGCAACTTACTGTCCGCTGCATGCTCTGGTGGTTCACCAACTATCATCATTTGGTGAAACCTCCATTCTTTATGATAAAGTAGATAAGGTCTTTGCCTACAAGTTTTTGTTTTTGTTCCTTTTTGGCTTTTAGTAATAGGAAAGTCAGTGAGCTATGCATGTCATAGGTCACTAGTCAAAAGGCAATCTGCCTTTGACTTTAGGCTGATCTTATTGTATAGATTAGTCACTTCCAACTATCGTTTTGCATATTGACGGTGTAGAATGTAGATAAGTAGTCTCCGGTCTTGTATTCAAAAAAATACTTGTACAACACTTGTAATAGAACTAGAGAAGCAATATACAATTCCTGAAAATTTTATCTTGTGTTCTTGTTCTTTTTTTTACTTTGTTTGTCTTGTATCTTCTGTAAAAGTTCATAGTGCCCTATTTGAATTGTTAAGTGAACTAAAGATCCTCCAAAGTGTGTTAACTAAGTGCAAGCTTAAGTACCCTTTAACGGTCATGCATTTGGTATCAGAGCATTCTAGGCTCTTGATTGTAAGATCTTACCATCTTCAAATCCTCTTAGCTACACACATCACTTAACTCTTCAAATCGCAACTATCTCCAAAGCTGATATGGAAACTGGAACTATGACAAAGTCCCACTGATCACTCCTGAGGATTTGACACTTGGTGTCAAAGAATGGAAGGTTATCAAGTCTCAAGATTCCAGGATGTGGGAGTCTGTTATCAATGGACCTTATGTACCATGCACCTCTTCTGCTGCTGGTGGTGGGCATGATACCAAAGGAGAGGGCTCACTTTCTGATGAAGATTGGAAAAGAATTGACATTGAACAGAAAGCCATGATAGCCCTCCAAACTGCTCTTCCAAACTCCATCTACAGAGGTTTCAAGAAGTGCAAGACCGCTAAATAGCTATAGGATGCACTGAAACTGATTTATGAGGGTTCAAATGAAGCCAAGGAGAACAAGAAGGATCTCCTAAAGCAGCAGTTTGAAAACTTCACCTTCAAGACAGGTGAGACCATGACTCCATAATACTTTAGGTATGTTGAGATTGTGGGTACTCTGGCTGATGTTGGGGTAACTATTGAGAATAGGGAAATTGTTAGGAAGTTCATGTCCTCTCTTCCAAGACAATGGACACACTACTGTGTGGTCATTAAGAGGACTAAAAACCTCAAGACCCTTACTCTCACTGAGTTGTATAGGATACTCAGTGGATACCAGATGGAGATGAATATGCAAAATTCATCTGGTAACTCCAACACTCACCAGAGGTCAGCCCTTCATGTGGTTGAAAGGGATAGCAGAGAACCACAACATCATCTCATCTGGTACCCTAAAAACTCACAAAAGGGTCCTTTCATCACCTTCCTAGAGACACCCAGAGAGAGCTACATCCAAGGAAGTCCCTTCCAAGAGAGAAGTTCTTCTCAAGCTTTTGTCTCCACTGATGAAAGTTCAGGCAACTTTCTTTTCACTCTTAAAGACCTGGACTGTATCAATCCAGATGATCTAGAGTACATGGAGATAGTCCAGCAGATGGCTCTTCTCACTCATAGAGCCCAGACGTTCTACAAAGAGGACTAGGAGAAGGTTTCCTAGTAATGCTGCCAGTGGCAAGTTTGGGCTAGACAAAAGCAAAGTCAAGTGTACAAATGTAACCAGATGGGGACACTTTGCTAGAGAATGCAAGGCACCTAAGTCAAATGGTGGCCAAGCCTCATCCAGGCCAAACTACACTGAAGGAGGGCACCAGAATAGGAAGCCAAGACAGCAAGCTACAGTTACTGTTGAAGAAGGAGGCTTTGACTGGAGCTTTCAAGCTAAAGATGCATCTCCAAACCAAGCACTCATGGCTTTTCATGATGAGCCAAGGTACTTGAAACATCTTTGCTCTCCTGAATGTATTGCTAAAGTGAATATAGATACAGGCTACAACTTGGAAATGAGATCTGATATTGAGTCTTTAAATATTTTAAAAGCTGATTTTAAAAGAGATATGAAAATGTCTATAAACTTAAGATAGAAGATCTAGAGAAAACATTTCAACTCTAAACATGAGCAGACAAACTACAGGACTCAAATTAAGGATCTCATTACCAAGTTGACTTAATGCCAGGCGGAGCTTGCGATCAGCAAAGCCAGGGCAGAAAAATGTGTTCTGAAGAAGAACCTTCAAGAACATGATATCCTCATCTCTGCATGCAAAGTGTGTTATCAGAATAAGTAGGACTGGGATCTAGTAAGATAGCTCCTCCACACACTCTACTATAGTCAATCTCCTAGGTGTGGAATGGTCAAGATGAGCTGCCATCCATAGATCCGGTGATGAAGAGGATGAAGAGGAGAAGGTGAGGGATGACTCTGAGGTGAGTGAAGAGAGTCAATCCCAAAAAGGGTCCCCATGCTCCTAAGGAAGAAAAAGAAAGCTAGTTTGAGCAAAAACCAAGAGAAAGAACTTTATCAGAAGAGCAAAGAGAAGATCCAGAAAAGCTCAAGAGATCTCAAGACCACCTTTGATCCTAAACAGAAACAAGTATTTATCTCTGCAGGGTTCAAGGTGATGAAAGCTGAAGATCCTGTCAAGAATCTAGTACCAAGAGTTGTTACTTCAGCTTCAACTCACTCCAACAACAACAAGAAGATTGATTAGCTGTGTGTCACTACTGCATAGCCGAACCATCCATTTCAAAGAGCAAGCTTCACCTTAAGAAGCCTTGTTGCATCATCTGAAAAGGTGGAGAAAGAAAAGGAAAATGTTCAAGCTCAGTCTTCTTTGGGAAAGAAGACTATCAGAAGGAAAGATTTGAATTATGTTATGTGGGTAGTACTTCATATCTGGCTAAGGATTGTCAATACAATCCCAGCCTTTGGAAGGAAAGTTGGTCTCGGAAGAAAGGAATGCTTCTGAAGCACTGAAGCTTGCTGTAGTGAAGGAAAGATCTTCTGAAGGTCCAATCACCAAAACTTCCCAAGTTACCAAAACTTCCGAAGCTTGAAGGTCAAGCCCAATCTTCCAAAGGTGGTGTGGAAGATGAAGGAGACCATGTGGTGAAAGCTCATCATCAGAAACAGCAAATGATCCTCAGACTGAGCATAGGATCCATTACTGTTTCATTGCCTTCAACTCATTTTAACAAGCCCAAGACCAATGAGGCTTGGGTTTCTAAATATAACTAAATCATCTCTTTTTGTGCAGGGACAGCTAAAGACCAATAAAAATATCTGGATCATTGATAGTGGCTGCTCCAGGCACATGACTAGCAATGAGTCCTTACTTCAAAACTTTGAAAGAATTGATGGAGGACCAGTTGCTTTTGGAGGAGATACGGGAGGTTACATCACTGGCAGGGGCATGGTCTCAAATGGTAAGCTCAATATTGAGAAGGTAAATTTTGTCAAGGAGCTTGGATATAATCTTTTGAGTATGTCCCAATTTGTGACCAAAAACATCACATGCTCTTTACTGAGCATGAGTGCATTGTTCTCAAGCCAGGGGTTGACATTCCTCAAGAGCATATTTGCTCAGAGCCCCCAGGAAAGGGAACATGTACAAGATGGACTGCAGAAACATCTCCTCTGGAGAGATTCTTGCTTTCTATCTAAACCAAATAGTGATGAGTCTTTCCTTTGGCATAAAAAATGTACCATGTAAACTTTAAGAACACGAATAAACTGATTAAGAATGATTGGTAACTAGAATGCCAAAGAAAGAGTTTACAGTGATGACCACTATGTCGCATGCTGAAGGGGAAGCAACACAAAGTGTCTCATAAGCCAAAGGAAATGAACTCTATCACTACTCCCCTACATATGGATCTGTTTGCCCCACCGTGTAATGAGTTTAGGAAGGATCTCATACTATTTCGTGATCATAATGATTTCACAAGATTCACTTGGGTGTTTTTCCTTAGAACTAAGAATGAAACTCCTGAAATCTTAAGAAACTTCATTCTGAAAATGAGAATCAATCTAATCATAAGGTCAAAATCATAATGTGATCAAGGAACCAAATTCAAAAACAAATCCTTAATACATTTTGTGATGAAAAGGGTATTCAAGACAATACAGTGCTCCCAGGACTCCTCAAGAAATGGTGTTGCTGAGAGGAGAAACAGGACACTTATTGAAGCTGCAAGCAACCATGTTGTCTGACTCTAACTGCTCATCACCTTCTGGGTAGAGGCTGTCAACATAGCCTGCAATGTGCAGAACAGAGTTTTGGTAGTTAAGAAACATGGTAAGACTCCTCATGAACTGTGGCACAAAAGGAGACCATTCATGGTTTTCTCAGAACATTTGTATGTCCTTGCACCATCTTGAATACCAAAGATCAAATAGCCAAGTTTGCTAAGAAATCAGAAGATGGACACTTTGTTGGGTACTCTTCTCAAGCTAAGGCTTATAGAGTATA
Source organism: Flaveria sonorensis (assembly GCA_025506505.1). NCBI lineage: Eukaryota > Viridiplantae > Streptophyta > Magnoliopsida > Asterales > Asteraceae > Flaveria > Flaveria sonorensis. The sequence goes on along the minus strand of CM046430.1, from coordinate 29,003,931 downwards.
CAATCTCAGAACTAGAATCATTGAGGAGTCAGCCAATGTGACTTTCAATGAACACACACCCTGTGTAAAAGGTTCTGGTACGGATTGGTTGTTTGATCTTGACTTAGGTGCTATTTGTTTTTTCTGCAGGAAAATGTCTACGGTCTGTGCACCACATCTGCAGACATCTGTAGCAGAAGAGGTGGACCAAACCTCGGAGTCTACAACAGAAGACTATAGTTTTTAACATCTGCAGACTGACAAATACATTATCAACGTTAAACCCACACCCAGCAACATCATACCCTGGACAGTCTGTTTACAAAAACTTTCAGTATACGATATCCTCAAATTAAACATGCAAACTAACCATCTGTGATTCAAAAACCTAATCAGATTCTCAATCTCAAAACACAGTGATAAAACCTAGCAAAATTGAAACAATGACACTTGAATTAATGACGTATAGACTCAATTGTTATAGATAAAAAATGAGCAAGTGGTTAATTATCAACAACTTTGAAGTAATCGAGTATGGAATCAATTTTATCGAACAAAATTCAATCGAAAACATTACGGCAGAGCAGGGTCAGTCACCTGAAACTTCCCAAGCCTTCTCTTGAAATCAACCGGATTAAAAGCAGCAACCGTACTCATCACACACCCATGCCTTCATTTGAGACAGAATTGTTAAAGAATCGATGGTGGTTTCAGTTGCAGATTTCGGAGAAGAGCTAGTGGAGACTCATAAGAAAGGGTTTTGGTTGGATTTAAGCTTTTGCGAGGGAAATGGTATGTTTTGGTAGTGAAGGGAGAAAGTGATGGTTTGGAGGAGATGGAGGGTGGAAGTGGTGCCGGAGATAGGTGGTGGTGGGGGAGCTCAGCAGAGCTTCCATTATCATCAGCAAGAATATCAAGGTGTGCGAGGGAAATGGTATGTTTTGGTAGTGAAGGGAGAAAGTGATGGTTGGAGGAGATGGAGGGTGGAAGTGGTGGCCGGAGATAGGTGGTGGTGGGGGAGCTCAGCAGAGCTTCCATTATCATCAGCAAGAATATCAAGGTGAGTAGCAGTGGCGATGTGGTGATGGGGGAGGAGCAGGCGAGGGGAAGGGGGCCGTGAATGTGAACTCAACGGCCGTATTACCACTACTGCTATCATCCTCTATTTCAACCTCCATTGTCACAATTCTCTACAGAAATCCGGTGATTTTGGCTTCCGATTCACACAAAAGAGGTGGTTGGCTGCGATCGGTGGGGGAGGGGGGCTGGTAGTGGTGAGATGGAAGGAGATAGGGGAAGTGGGTCGATCTTTTTGAGGGAGATAGGAGAGCAGTTGATTTTTGGGGGAAGTGGGGAAATTATTAAAAGGTGAGAAGAGGTTAGAAGACGTTTGAAGAGGTGGTGCCATGTCTTCTTCACGAAGACCTCAGGAAGACCTTTTTTAAAGAAAGGTCTTCCAATAAACAAATAGTCTGCAGACCTCAACGTCTGCGCGTGGTTTGCACGGCGCAAACAAAAGAGGTCAGGAAGTACTTCTCATAAAAAACCAACACCACCTTAGTTACCAACTGTTTTAACAAATCTTGTGAGAATGTTTCAGGATCTACAAATAACAGGTCAACAGAAGTTCCTGATCCAAGATTTGAGCTGAGAAGACCAAACAAGAAGACTACTTTAGCTCCAGTGGTGACTAACCCTGCAATTGAAGCTCCTATCAGCACTAGCATGACAAATACTGCTGATTCAAATGAATTGCCTTCAAATTCCAGCTCAGAGGCTCAGAATTCAGGAGAAGGAACTTCAAATGCAGGAGGAGGAACTAGAGGTGGTGACAGTGATCAAGAATTTCTTGATGCTGATAACCACTCCATTGAAGACAACATGAATGATGTAACACACTCATTAGATCAAGTTTCTCTTGATAAGTGTGCTGATGTGGTTGGGGACTCTTCTTCCAGATCAAAATTTCTCTAATTTAGATCTGTCCAACCAACTTGCTGTGATTCCTCAACTTAGGATCCACAAGTCTCATCCCACCACCAACATCATTGGAAATGTTGTCTCAGGGGTAAGAACAAGAGGACAAACTCATGATAGCTATGTTTGTCTAAATTCTGTTTCTTATCCCAGATAGAGCCAAAGAAGGTTAATGAGGCTTTGAAGGATAGAAGCTGGATTGAAGCTATACAAGATGAGCTGCTTTAAATTAGAAGACAGAAGGTGTGGAACTTATACCCTCTTCCTCAAGGGAAAAATGTCATAGGAACCAAATGGGTATTCAGGAACAAGAAGGATGATAGAGGGATTATCATCAAGAACAAGGCTAGACTGGTTGTCCAAGAAGAAGGGATTGATTATACTGATATCTTTGCTCCAGTTGTAAGACTTGAAGCTATAAGAATATTTCTGGCTTATGCTGCATCCAAGGATTTCAAGGTCTACCAGCTTGATGTGAAGTGTGCCTTTCTCTATGGGGTGATTGATGAAGAAGTTTATATTAAACAACCACCTGGCTTTACAGACCAAGATCATCCTGATTATGTCTGCAAGCTTGATAAAGCCCTTTATGGACTCCATCAAGCTCCAAGAAAGTGGTATAAGACACTATCAACATATCTCTATCAACATGGATACAAAAGAGGTACTATTCATGGCACTCTCTTCATCAAAGAAACAGGAACTGACACATTGCTAGTTCAGATATATGTAGATGAAATCATCTTTGTTTCAACTAATCCAACGCTCTGTAAAGACTTTGAGATGCTGATGAAGAATAGATTTGAAATGAGTGCCATGGGGGAACTCAATTTCTTTCTAGGAATTCAAGTGAAGCAGGTTGAAGATGGCATCTTCATCAGTCAATCAAAGTATGTACAGGACATACTTAGAAGATTCAAGATGACTGACTGTAAGATTACAAAGACACCCATAGCTAGAAACCACTCCCTTGGTCCTGATCTTGAGGGGGAGTGTGTTGATGAACATTTCTACAGGGCTATGATTGGGTCACTTATGTATCTTACTGCTAGCAGGCATGATATCATGGTTGCCACATGCATATGAGCAAGATATCAAGCTAACCCCAAGATGTCACACCTAATCACTGTCAAAAGGATTCTTAGATATCTCAAAGGTGCTCCAAATCTAGGCCTTTAGTATCCAAAGGATTCAGACTTTAATTTGTATGCTTATACAGATAGTGATTATGGTGGATGCAACATGACTGCAAAGTCCACATCTGGGGGTGTCTGCATCAACTGCTGAAGCTGAATACATTGCTGCTTCAGCTGCTGTGCTCAAGTGCTTTGGATTAGAATCAGATGCTAGACTATGGGTCAATTTCAAAAAGACTCCCATCCACATAGACAACAACAGTGCCATCTCTTATAGAGAATTCTGTACAACACTCAAGGACCAAACACATCAATATCAGGTATCATCTGATTAGAGATAATTTGAAAAGGGTTTGATAAAACTAATCAAAGTTAACACAATGAGTAATATACTGATCTGTTCATAAAAGCTTTTGATGAACAGAGGTTTAAATATCTTGTATCAATATTGGATGTTTAACTTGATTGATTTTTCTTAATAACTTAATCCATATTCTTAAACTGTGTGTCCTAGGTTGTCTATTAGATCACTTCATAAGCCCAGTTCTCTTTGGAAGAAAACAAAATTTTAACTGATATTCCTTAGAATGATGGAAATTACCTTTGAAGAAGTAAAACTCCTTTGGAAGAAACTTATGTCTCTAAACCATTTAATAGTCTATCTGAGATTTCCTTCGGAAGAATTTTTGGAGCATCTTCCGAAGCATAGTTTATTATACACTATTAATGTATTTTAAGAACAAATCTCTCCGAAAGCAATTTAGTCTCGGAAGACTTAATCATTCCTTCTGAAGCCAAATTTTCAAATTTTGGGGATATCTTCCAAATCATAATTACTTTCGAAGCTTTGTTGCAAACCTCCGAAGCCAAAATTGCCTTCGGTAGTTTTACATCTTCCAAGAAAACTAACTTTTTGGGCGGTTTTTAGAAGTAGGATCCACTTGCGGATTTCAAAGTTTATCGTTTGTATTACTTTATCTCAAATCCAGACTATATCTTTCCAAACAGTTCAATTTCATCTCACTTCTCCCATTGTTCCTTAACCTAAAATCACCCCTAATTTCATCTTCTTCTTCCTTCCTTCACTACAAAGCTTCCTCAAATGGCCAATCTTGATCATCATAACGACCCAATTCAAGTTACCCTGTTAAACTCTGAGAAGGATCCAAGCTTCTCAGATGTGTGTAGTATCTTTCTTTTTCTCATACTTCACCTCCCTTACAATCGATCCTCCTCTCTATGAGGATCAGTTACTTGAGTTCTAGCGGACCTGTCAAGAGGTCACCATGGACGGGAGAATGCACTGTCTGTCACAGTGCAGGGAGGATGGTTTCATCACTCCAGCCATTTAAACACCCATTTGCAGGGATGATGAAGCAGGTGAGTTGTCCTTCCAAAAGCTGCTGCAACCAATCCTTGCGCAGATGGGCTACGAAGGTGACTTTCAGTCAAGACCTTTAGGAAGTGGAAGGTCTCATTCCATGAAATATCTTCTCCATGTCGTCATCCATAGCTTATCCAACAAACATGGAGGATGGGACCAGATTCCAGAAGACCTCTGCTTCATTGTCCATGGTATGGTTAAAGGGGTCAATTCAGGTACTCTCATTGTATTTACAAATATACTAGCGAATTTGGATTCCTTAGATATTACATGTTCCCCGGTATGTTCACATATTCTCACTGTGAATGGGACCATAGTTGAGGGGAACAGGTAATGTTCTTAACTTGCACACATGAGGCCCTGCATTTTCAAGATATTGAAAAAGCCAACGTTGGGTTCTCAGGGGTAGAACAGCCTTGTCCAGAAATGTTTGAGCTCATTCTCAGGGAGACATCCTAGCGCCCATCTAGTGATGAACCAACACCCTCACCTCTCAACTACCATCAAGGCCAACAATTACCCTCACCTATAAAGAAAACACAAACGAACCCCTGCACTTGCTACTGAGCATGTGCAGGCCCCATATCAACCCATACAGGAGGAAGTGGAATCCAGAGCTCCCACTTTCCATGAGGAGCAGACCACTCCCATTTCAAACAATCAGTGCGAGGTCCTCATGCTCAGCTGATGAGCTCACAGCCTCACAAAAAGCCATAAGCCATCACTCTGAGTCTCAACACTCTAGTGATCAACCTTTAGGGGAAAGCTACAGTCCTCAGCCTCTTGATCTTAACCACCCCATTCCTAGCCTTGACTTCTATTCTGATGAAGATTTGGGCTTCAGTGAGTACCATGAGTTTCTCCTTTCTTCCTACACTCAAGGAGAGATGAGTGCTTATGTTTCCCCTATTTCTAGACCACATCAGACACCCCAAACTGAGGTGGATCTTCCTGTGATTGTCCAGGAGATCCATATGGCAGAGGCTATCATTGTTTCCAGTGATAACATCACTAGGACATCTACCATGGCAACCCAGCCTCTTGACACTTCTCTGGAAGCTGTCATTAGGCATGGGAAATCCAGCAGCCTAGAACCCCATGCTGGTGGTGAGAAAGAGACTTAGGTCCAATTCTCTTACCCCCCATGATTCTTCATCTGAAGATGAGGGGAGTCTGCAATGATAGGTGCACAAACTGTCAAATCTGGCACCTACTTATGTCAAAGATAGCTCACCTTGAATTACAGGTTACTATCTTGCAACGAAGGGTCAATGACCAGCAACTTGAGATCACGATCTCAAGGGCAAGCTAGCTGAGAGACCCATGAGACCAACTCATCCAGGTCCACAAGAAACTGTGGATGTCATGGATCAATCTCCCAGCTCACCTATGCAAGAGGGTGATGCTACCAAAAAGGGGGAGAAAATTTTCACAATCACAAAACCTAGGAGTTCCTCTCAAAGTATGGACATAGAGGACTCACCATCCTCTCTTGCAGTTGTCCATACTCAGCAACCTCCTCTAGATAGTGATCTGGAACTACTCATTCAACAACTATTTGAGGAGGGAGTACCAAGAGCAATGTCTGCCCCATATGAGAACCCAATCATGGGTTGGGGGTACAACATTGATAGGAAAGCTCTTGTACTCTCTAGAGCTCAGGGTCAACTAGAAATCTTAAACGTTTCAAACCTGAGTTTCTATGAGGGTATAAATCAGGTAGATCTGGCACTTGTCAACCCAAGCAATAACAAACAAGCTGTCAGATTAGCCAATCAAATTCAAGACTGGGTGCTGGCAGAATTCAAAAGGAGAACAACATCATATAGATAGAGGCTAGCAGTTGAAGCCTTTGGTCAATTGGATGTTGAGGTAGACCCCAAGATTATCTTCGAAGGGAAAGCCTTGACTGAAGGCCCAGAGGCTGAGACTATAAACCTTGAGACAAGATCTCCTCCAGACCCCATACCCTCAGTGAGGCAGCAGCTGGTGATGGTGCCTCACAACCTCTCTCTGGCTAGAGCTTGACTGCTGAATCAAGCAATGAACGCCAAAGCTCTTCTCAGGCTGAGTCATCAAGATCTGAAATTGATAAAGGCAAAAGGAAGATGAATCCTGAAGAGATTGAAGAAGAAAAGAGAGAGAGGAAGAGGAAGCTGAGGGGAGAGAGTTCAAGTGGTTCCCCAGGATTCATGCAAGCTGCAATTCTGGCTGCCCTGTACCAAACACTCAAGAAGATGAGTTAAGGGCAACCAGGCTCAACTATCTGGGGACCAGGAACTACAACATAGATGAACTCATCTCTTTCCCCTTGGTGGAGTTAAATGAGCTGGCCGACATTGAATTGTCAACGAGTGGAAGGAAGTAGAGGATGCAGCCTTGACCCTCAAACACAAGGAAGAAATGAGGAGAAAAAGGCTTTACAAGAACATTCCTGTCTTCTCCCCAGTTCAAGAAAGTCCTGAGTCAGAGACTGTGGCTGCTGAACAACCTCAGGTAGTTGATGAAGAAGAAAGATTAAAAATGATCAACTACCTAATGCCACAGGTCTCTATCAGGCACCTGCACTCTTTCCCTTGCCTTATGATTATATATTATTTGAATACAATAAGCAGCTGGAAGAGCAAGCCAAAAAAGAAAGGCAAGCTGCAAGGAAGAGGAAAAGGGAAGAAGCTGCAAAATCAAGAGCCATCATCCAGAAAAGTCAAAAAAGTCTGCAGATAGGCAGAGGATGATGAGCTTCTTGAAGCTGTATGGGTTCTCTGGAAGGATGCTTGGTCCCATGTCTCTATCCATAATAGATGAGCACATAAGGGTGATCAAGCAGAAGATAAAAAGGGGAGAGCTTGTGGACCTTCATTCATCATCAAGTCAAGCTCAACTTGAAGTTGAGGCAAAGGTTGAACCTACAGAGACAACACCACCTGCACCTAAAGCTTTACAACAGCCAACTTCATCTTCTAACCCATAGCAGGGTTCTCCTCCCTCTCCTTCTGAAACTAGGAGAGAGGAGATCCCAACTAAGAGGGAATCCACTAAAGAACTTGGTATTGAAGACCAACCCTCTCAGTTAAAATCATCAGGGAGGAGAAAAAGGATGGCCAGAAGAAGATCATCAACTAAGAAGAAAAGAAGAAAGGCATCCACCTCCTAACCTCAGAATAAGTCAGAACATCCTGAGGAAGTGCATAAAGAGGACTCTAAACCAACTTCTATCATAGTAGAGCCTCTCTCTGTTGGAAGACAAATTCTGTCTTGGATATTTGCTGAAGATCTAGACAGATGGTATGTCACTAGAGATCAGGGAGAACAACATGTCTACTTCATAAGTGACATGCTTGAACTCCCTCTACATGATCTCTATGACATGAGAAGGTACTTCATGAGTTTAAAGAATCTAGATCTTCTGATGAAGAAAGGAGTTCTGAAGATTCTCATGTGGACTATCCTAGTCTGAAGAACCTCTCTGTTTTGGTAGCATCAGCGTAGGGGGAGTTTGTAGGAACCTCTGAAGTTAAGAGGCTGATGCAACCAAAGGATACCAAAACAACCAAGTCTTCCAACATGCACTTTCGAACAAAGAAGAACCAGCTTCGGAAGTTTTACACTTAAGAGAAATGCTAAGTGTAAAATCTTTCGAAGCCAAAGTTCAGAAGAAACTACTGCGGAAGCATTACACTTAACTTAGAAAATACTCTAAGTGTAAAGTCTTCCTAAGCCAAAGACTCAACTCTTCCGAAGGCAAAAGATGAAGTCTTCCAAAGCTGTTTAAAGACAAGACCGATTTTCTTCTAAAGAGAGAGAAAAGATACCTTTTCCATCAACTTTTTCATAAAGCAACTTACTGTCCACTGCATGCTCTGGTGGTTCACCAACTATCATCATTTGGTGAAACTTCCATAGTTTACCAACTTACTGTCCGCTGCATGCCTGCAAGTTTCTATTTTTTTGTTCCTTTTTGGCTTTTTATAATAGGAAAGTCAGTGAGCTATGGCATGTCATAGTTACTAGTCAAAAGGCAATCTGCCTTTTGACTTTAGGCTGATCTTGTTGTCTAGATTAGTCACTTCCAACTGTCTTTTTGCATATTGATGGTTGTAGGATGTAGTATAAGTAGTCTCCGGTTCTTGTATTCAAAAACACACTTATACAACACTTGTAATAGAACTAGAGAAGCAATATACAACTTTCTTGAAAATTTTATCTTGTGTTCTTGTTCTTGTTTTTACTTGTGTTTGTCTTGTATCTTCTGTAAAAGTCACAGTTCCATATTTGAATTGTTAAGTGAACTTAAGATCTCCTAAGTGTGTTAACTAAGTGCAAGCTTAAGTACCCTTCAACGGTCCTGCAGGATTATCCCAAACCTCTTGAATTTTATGCTAATGTTGACATTGCAGGATTATCTAAAGAGACTCTGGAAATTATGAACAAGATGGAGATAAAGATGAACACGTCATAGCATGAACAAGGAATCTTGCAGGTAAATTCAAATCAGCAATTGCTAAAGCATTAAAGGAACAATAAATATACAAAGAGAAGCCGATGTTCAATATAAAGGAAGAACTAGAGATTATTTGAAGCCTGAAGATTATTGAAGACTGAAGACAAATATAATCTTAGGGGGTGTATTGTTAGACTCTAGAAGATTAGCATTTTGTCTTGTATGTTTTTTTGTCATAGTATAGGACTATTTGTAAATATATGTTCCTTTATTTCTTTATAGTATATATAGTATTTTATGTATGTGCAGGGCAGACAAAAGATTAGAGAATCTAGACTATCTATGATTTTTTTGATGTAATTGCTTGTGTTTGATTACTTTGTGTGTGAATTGATCATTGCATCACGAAATCATTACAGATTCGATACTTTGAACAGATCAATGTTAAGGGGTTGTGTACTCTATAAGCTTTTAAGCTTCTAGAGTACCCAACAAAGAACCCATCATCTGCTTTAGGAGCAAACTTTAATAGATGTTCTTTGGTGTTTAATAAAGAAAGAGAACATCCTAAAGCCTTAAGAAATTCTATGAATGGTTTTCTTTTAAACATAAGTTCATAAGGTGTTTTGGTACGTTCTTTAATTATAAATCTTATGTTTTAAATGTAGCAAACTGTATTGATTGCTTCTGGACAAAAGGATATAGGCAATAGAGAGTCTACTAGCATTGATCTTGTTGTTTCTATTAATGTTTTTTTTTCTCCTTAGCTACTCCATTCTGCCGAGTTCTTGCTACACTAAGATGCTGACTTATTCTTTTTTCTACACAAGAAGACAAAATAATGTCATTCTTGAATTCAATTCCATTATCACTTCTTAAAGTTTTGACACAAGGTCATGCTGATTTTCTATCTTAGTGATAAAAGATTTGATGATTTCTAGTGTTTTTAACTTATGAAGTAGAAAGAAGACCGACGTAAATCTTGAGTAGTCATCTACTATCACTAGACAATATTGCTTCTTACCAATAAGTAAAATGTTTGTTGGTCCAAAAAGGTCCATGTGAAGCAATTTGACTGGTGTTTGATTAGACTTTACCAATTTAAAATGATGTGGCACTCTATGTTGTTTGCCTTTCAGACATGTAGTGTAGTGGTTGGTACAGAAAAGTTCTTTTTAAGGTAGACCTATTACTACGTCACCTTTGACTAATTGATTAATTCTATTAAAATTAGAGTGTCCCAATCTTTTTTGTTATAACCGGGAAACATCTTTTATTTCTTTTGATAATAAACAAATTTCAGGTGTTGAAGCTGAAACTTTATTCATATAAACTATGTATGTGTTGTTTTGGCGAGGAGTTTTCAAAAGGATATAGTATTCTAGAACTTGAAAACTATTCTTGAGTATGTAGCAGTTGTTGAGTCAAAAGTGTTGCATATCCCTTGTCACAGATTGGGGATACACTTAACAGATTGAACTGGAGGTTGGAGCAGTAGTTGACGGTTTCAAAGCTAATCAATCCATTTGATACTGTCCTTTCACCAGTGATCTTTCCTCTTATTTTATCTCCTCTAAAGGCTACATTTCTTCTGTGACATCCGTCACCAAAATAGGTGCATTGACCTTTGAATTTGACTTTTTGTCTCTAACTCTTTGACTTTGACTTGGTCTTAATGTGTCTTTGACATGAATGTTGACCTAATATAGGCTTGATCTGAGTATAATACATTAGACGTGTTTGGACATGTTAAGTTCTAGAACTATGTATTATGGGCTTAATATGTCCTAATGAGCCTAGGATGGGTGACAGGTTCACTTGTTTGATTGTAGTATGATAATTATGTGTTTTGGTCTCGATTAAGGTTTGGCAAAACATAAAATATTAAAATGTGCCTTAGGAACGCAACAAAAATCGAACATGTGGGCTTTGCCTAAAGCCTACTAAATAAACATAATTTAATTTAAAAATATATAATTTAAATTATTTATATAGCATATAATAGTCCGTTTGAATCGTATTAACGCGTAGAATTCAAAAACGCAAAATTCTGATGACACGCGAATCAGGACAAGATGGAATTGGAAGAGATGAGCAACGGGCCCGGGAGGCCCACTCATGGCCCCCTTGGCTGAATTTCTTCAAAAAGGGGGGAGTTCCCTCTTGTTTTTTTATCTTTCATTTTTGCAAGCTTTCAAGTTTTCTCTCTAGAGAAAACCCTAGCCGCCGTCATCCAACTTCTTCTTGTTCTTCATTCCAATCGATCATCATCATCATCAGTTCCTTTGATTTTGATGATATTCTAGCATTCAAGGTTGATTTTATGCAAGACTTGTTCATCTTCTAATCTCCGGTAAGAAAAATCGTTTCTTGATGATTTTGTTCCTTGTTCTACTTTGTTATTGATGAATTTCATCATCTAAAAAAAATCATCATCTAATATTCTTATATTCTTTATTTTGGATGTTGGATCATGAAGATATAGGTGTTACAGGGTTGGACTCTCTAACCGGTAAAACCCTAATTCTTGGTTTTTGTATATTCTTGAATCTATTGATGTTGGGTTGTCTTGTGTGACCTGATCAAAATAGACATCTTGGTCTTGTAAATTGTTTTTGAAATCATTAATTTTGTTTCTTGAATGGATGGATGTGTTGAACGATCAAAACTATGAATGATTAATTAATGTTGTGAACCGGAAGACTAAATTCCAAGTAACTATTATGGGACTGAAAAATTGGGATAATCCAAGTTTTTTATACAAGGTTTTGTCAATTACTTCATGGAATAAATGTTCTTTAAGTGCTCAGGTCAATAATGGTCAAATATGAGGTTTAGGATGTAAAGGAGCAAGACTAATGAAAGAGGACGTTTTGTACAGGCCATAACTTGGTCATAATAAGTCCTAATGGGTCAAAAGTTTTTTCTAAAAATAAATTCAACGAGTCCTTTAACTAACCCAATTGTTCTCGTGTCGTTTCAACATTGTTTGGTCCTCCAAACTTGGCTAACAAAACTGAAGGTCACGAATCTGGGCTGTAGGTTGGTTTGTGTTCATCGAGTCATATCTTTCTCATATTTTATCCAACAGAGATGATTCTTTTTCTGGAGTATAAATAAAGTCTTATCTTTCAAACAATACTTATTACGAAACGTTGCGTTATCGTTTCGACCTCCAAACAGTTTACGGAAAACTGGTGCGTAATCAGCTCTACATGCTGAAATATTTTGATAAACTTAAAGCTAAGGATTTGAAACTAAATAATCAAATAAAGACAAGATTTGTATGTAAAAGTGGTTAAATGACTTCTTAAAAGAATAAACTAAAAATGTCTATAATTCATTGAATATGGACTAATAGGTGTTTATTGAAGGGCGTTACTAAATTAATATAAAGTGACAACTAAGATCCTAAATATGGTGAGATTTAAAGTTTAAATCAGACATTGAACCTATTCTATTAGTAAATAATGTTTTCATAAAATAAAAACCTTAATGGATATTAAGGACTGGGCTACAAGGATTACACCCATATTGGTTATTTTGTTCTTTAGTAATCCTTTTGTGATTTGTACTTTTAGTGCTTGCTTGGTATATTATGGGATTTGGACTGTGCTATTTCAATGTGAGTTTCACGGCCCCTTTTTAATATGTTTTACTTCGGGGAAAAGCTTGCTCACCGTTTTAGTCTATGCCGTGTCTTAAAGATTTTTTTGGAACATTGTATGTGGTTTGGGTCATGGGTTGAGTCTCGATGTTCTTTCATGAGTATGTACTTGTGCTTTTGCTTGTGCTTGACTGTCATGGAGAGGTATTGTTAGTACTAACGAGTTGACATCCCCACCCCTGTCATCGGTATGCTAGTTGAGACTGACTTGGCCTCTGTGTACCATTGGGTGAATATATCCGGGTAAATGGACTTGGACTGGTCTTAAACTTGTGTTGATATCTATGACTACAAGGTACTCTTACTCACATACAACCTTATGTACATGTCATACATGGAAAATTGTTTGTACTTTTAAACCTGTAAACTCACTAATGTATGTTGACTTTTTAGAGCATGTCTTTTCAGGTAACGGTGCTTAGGTACTTGGACAGTGGACTTTAGACGAGACCGCTCCTTCAAGAGCATTAGACATTGGAACATTAGTTTGGACATTATGTTATTACAAAAGTTAAAAGTTCAAAAAAAATTGTAGAACAACTGGTAAGTGAGAGAAAAGACAAACAAAAAGCAGGTTTAGGTTTTACACATGAACCAATGCCTGAATCCATCACAAACACATTACCAGAAAACTTCAACACGCATGATCACTCACCTGAAAAAAAAAGCTAAGCTAAGAGCATTCCAAAATAAGAAAAAAATTCTAAGAGTGATGAAGAGAAAACAAATGTTGAGATATTTAAGGAACATGATTCTAAAAAGATCAAAAATGGTCACCCAGTGAAAATTAAATCTTATGAACTTCAACCAAAGACTAAGAAAATTTTTGTTTCAAAAGAGTCTGTTGTCGAAGAAATAAGTGTAAAGAATGACAAACAAAACTCAAAGAATAAAGAGAAAGCAAAACTATGGAATAACGTTATGGTATTGATTGTTCTTGACACATGTTCTTTTGTGTTGGGTGACGTCATGATCCATTGATGGAGAATTCCTTTAAAGATTCTCTTAGACCCCCAATGTGTTATGATGATCCCGTCTGTCGCATCCTCGTGTTTCCGCTACTAGCGGGGGTGTGACAGATTGGTATCAAAGCCATTCGTTATAGAGAATTAGGTGGATTATTCGACCTAGATTATAACCTAAGTACCCACATGTAGTATGCATCATAGATTTATGTGTGTACAGCAACACATGTGAATGTTCTATGTGCATTATCAGTTGTGTTGAGTAGCTTGTCTTATGTGTTATTTACGATGTTCTTATTTGGAAAATATTTGGTCGTTGTATCATCTGTGTGCCAACCTTGAGAAAGCATAGGTAAGGACACCCTTTCGTTATGCGCTTGACTGTTATTTGGTCTGGATTGATAAGTGCTGCCATAAGGATTCTTTTAAAGGGCGTAGGTTATTAAGCCAACTTTAATATGTGCTTCAGCTGGTGATACCTATGTTATGAGTTGAATCTTGGGAGATGAACACGCTAGCTGACATGATACCAACAGACAAGAGCCATGGCGTACTCAGGGCAGATGATTGCTTTATTGGATTTCGGACTATACTAAATGGTTTCCTTTGACTGTTCCTTACCCAAGAGAATGCTTTCTCAATCAATTACTCTGTATAACTTCGGTTACTTAACCTTGAGTTAGTAACCATATCCTTGATTCTCCAATCATTGATAACACGCTATACTTGGCAAGATGTGTTGACTCCGGCAAGAGGAGCTACGGGTGACCATGCAAAGCAAATTACCATTACAGGTGCACACATAATTGCAATTTGCAAATCATGCGAAATCTGGCAAACCCTTTCATGAGATAACACTCATAGTTAGTACGAATCTTCCATTCTATACATGGGACATTGGAGTTTCTGTTCTTATAATAATCATTGGTGTGGAAACATCTATCCCATTTATCCTTGCACAAGTACAAATAGATCTGGAGCCTTTATGGGAATCATACTTGGACATTTTAGCCCAGTATCTATGAGACGTTTCTCTCGCTTTTGTTTCTGTGATTATGAAATTTGACTACATGTTAAAAATATACTTGGTCTTTGAAGAGTTAAAGTAGAGAGATGAGACTCCTTGTACCTATGCTGCTTTGTTCAAACTGAACTTAATACTTGGAGCATTGGTTATTGAGACAATCTAGCATTATACTTGATAGAGTAAATGGATGTCACGTAACCAGTTTAGACGTCATCCTTGGTATATCTTTGGTGTGGTGGGAACACTACGTGGAACCCTATACATAAACATCTTCAGTATGCTAAGGATGTGCCTAAACTAGGCTATGTGATGATCTTAGAGGATTAGAGTTGGACCTGGTGAGACTGATAACGTGAAAGGAAATGGCACTGGAGGTAGGATTGGTTGTATATTGATGGAGTTCATGACGTGAAAGCCAAAAGAGTACGACGGGAAAGTTGGAGCAATAGACCTGACCCGTTACATTGAGAAAATGAAAACGGATGTGGACATCAGGATCTGTGCTAATAATCAAAAGTCAAAGAGTGATGTTTGGCCACTAGTGGGCAAAGCACTAACGTGGTGGAATATCCAAGTTCAAGTATGAAGTAGAAAAGTTGTGTGTGACTTTGGATGGGCTTAAGGCATTAGTAATTGAGGAGTATTACCTCATGGACAAGATGAAAAATATAGATCATTAGTTTTGGAGTCAAGTAATGGTAGGATCAGGTCATGCCGCCTATCTCTACCAATTCAATAAGCTGGCAAAGCTGGTGACATATTTGTGACACATAAATCAAAGTGGATGGAGAAGTACATCAGGGGGCTATTTCTACTGTTCGTGGAATGATGGTCGTTGCTGCACCCCCAACCATTTAGAGTGCAATACTGAAGATAGGTACTTTGGCCGATGAGATGGTTCATATTAAAGCCTGTAGAAAGCTAGTGAGACATAGAAGGATGTTAGGGAATTATGAGATCTAGTAGATGTTAAAGTGGACAAGAAGGAAAAGGTCGTGAAAGGATATGTAGTTGCCATACTGGCAACGAAGGAGTTTAGTGTACTACGTGCAATCCGCACCATCTGACTATGATGCCACGTCCTATGCGTTTCAATTTCAAGCAATTAGAGCTCTTAGCCAAGGGTTTTAAGGTGCTGGTGAACCTAGTTGTGTCGATTAATGCGGTTAAATCGGCAAGAGTTGGACGTTGACATTATGAGTACGGAAGCCAGGAGCATTATCGAAATGCATATGCTGGGTTAAATAGGGCTCAAGGTCAAATGGTCAATCAAAAATGAAAGAAAAAAAAACAACACAAATCTTGTCTGTAATTTGTGCAAACCCAGGGCAAGGTAATATGGCAACCCTGTTCATAGAAAGGCATTCAGGATTGGTGTCAAGGATGCCTAAAAGGACACATACGTAGTGATTTTGACTTTTGTAACTAAGTTGGGCTTAAACCCAGTCATGAGGATATGTGTTATTAAATGGGCTAATGATAGACTTGTAATGACTAGGGAAGTAATATGGGACTGTACAATGCTATTAGAGGATCATGCATTTAGAATATATCTTGTACAAATTAGGCGTGGAAGTTTTAACATGGTCACGGGGATGGATTGATTATCAAGGAATAGAGTTGAGATCATCTGCTGTGAGAAGATTGCTTGCATACCGTTGTCAAACAGTGAGACATTTGACGTGTACGGTGAGAAATCAGAAGAGGAGAACACGATATCTCGAGTATGAAGGTGAAAGAATAAGAGTTAGATGATATACCTGTTATGTGAAACATCTAAGAAGTTTTCCCAAAGGATTTGGTATGATTGTCTACTTCACAACAGGTGGACCTTTGGATTGACTTGGTACATAAGGCAGTGCTTGTTCCAAGGGCTTCTTATCGCTTAACACCCTTGGAGATGCAAGATCTGTCTAATCAATTTCAAGAGTGGTTTGGTAAGGGTTTTATACCACCCATTCAGTCACCATAGGGCTCTATTGCTTTCTGTCGAGAAGAAGGATGGATCATACAGGACGTGCATGGACTATCTAAAGCTAAATAAACTAACGGACAAGAACCATTATCGTTTTCCAAGGATAAATGACGTATTCAATCAGCTTCAAGTATCGACGTACTTTTGGAATATTAATTTTTTTTGGAGATCATTAATATAGAGTACACGTGGATGACATACCGAAGAAAGTATTTAGAACTACCTACGTATATTACGAGTTCCTAGTTATGAATTTCGGGCTAACAAAAGCACTTTCGGTGTTCATGGATGTGATGAAATAAAGGTGTATGCCATATTTGAATAAATTTGTCATAGTGTTCATTGAGGACATTCTGATTTATTTAAGGATAAGGAGGATCATGAGAAACATACGGGGACAAAATTGGAAATGTTGAAAAGGAGAAACTATACGCTAGGTTCTCCAAGTGTCTCATCTATACTGACCACAAGAGTTTTCAACATATTTTTCACCAAAAAGAACTGAACATAAGATAGATATGTTAAATAGAATTGTTCAGTGACTACGACTGTGTAATCTAGTATAACCCAAAAAGGCAAATATGGGTTAGGACGTGTTGAGTTGTAAGGAGAGAGTCAAACCCGTGTGCTTACCTCATTGCCACTCAAGTCGACTAAAATGAGGGTACTGAATATGGAGAATGAGGATTTGAGAGGTCTAAACAAATAGTTTGTACAAAAAGATGACAGAGGATTGTACTTTATTAAGTGAATTTGGGTTTCATTTATGGGGAATGTGTAGAAAATAGTGTTGGATGAAGCACACAAGTTTAAGTATACTGTTCATCCTGGTGCTAACAAGAGGTGGCATGATCGTAAGGACTTGTATTGGTGGCATGGAATGAAAGGGGACATAGCGGACTATGCGTGCAAGTGCTTGACTTGTTCAAATGTTAAAGTGAGGCATAGAAGGCCACCTAACCTATTACAACAGTTTGAGATTCTGGATCGGAAGTGGAAAAACATGATTGTGGACTTCATCGTGAAGCTAATAAGAATTAGTAGTGTGCATGATTTGATTTGAGTCATTTTGGATAACAAGACCAAATCTGGTCATCTCCTGACTATTCGTGAGGACGACAAGATGGAAAAGTAGGAAAGGAGTTATGTTACTGAAGTTGTGGATAGACATGGAGTACCTATGTCGATTACCCCTGTTCGTGCCAGTCGTTTCATGAAACGATTTGGCATAGCTCATAGTAGGCACTGGGTACACGTCTGGACATGAATGAGACTTACCACTATCATACTAATGGTATGTGTGATAGACCTATTCAGACATTAGAGGATATGTTAATGTCTTTTATCATTGACTTGGAGGAAGCTAGGAGACTCACCAACTATTGGTTGAATTTCCTTATAACAATAGCTGCAATGAGAGTCTTATAGGAGCTATGTTCAGGGCACTAGGAGGATGTAAGTGTTGATTGCCGATGTAATGGGTAGAAGTCATGTAAAGTTAGATGACTGGACCATAAATCATTTAAGAGATGAATGATTAGGGGTTCGGTTCACAGACAGACTAAAGGCAGCTCAAGATCGTTAGAAATTTACACTGACAATCAAAGGAACCCTTGCTTTAGGAACATGTTCTCAGATGTTGGTTGATTTGATAACTAGATATGGTTATGACTGGCACACCATCAAGGTGTTAGTAGTGTGTTGGGTTAGCTGTGGTACACCCTATATATAAACACTATTGATACCTTGAATGTGAAATCAGAATCTAACTTTTGGTAACAGATAATAGTCATACTCTGGAGATATCAGTAAATAGGTTGTAAGACCTGAAAATCCATCTCAAGAGACTTTATTTTATGGGTGGTATACAAGCTATTGCCTTGGAAAGGCATTGTTTGTCTTGTCAAAAAGAGAAAATTGTTACCTAGATTTGTAAGTGTAGCTAAGACTACATAACAGTTTTGGTCCTGTGATTTATTAGATGGGATTCCATCACAAACTGAATAAGGTACATGTCTCGCTCTATATGCCGAAGCTCCAGTAGTTTGATGCATGTGAGATCTTATATGTGTTGGTTGAAGAAATTGAGTGGACTATAAATTTTAATTTGCCTATGTACTAGTAGAGATTTTGGATAAATAAATTAGAACTTTGAAAAGTAGTAAAATCCTTATCGTAAAGACTAGATGGATCTCAAAGCGTGAACCTAAATCTTATCTGTGCGTGGGAAATTTAAATGAGGACTAAGTACCCTAACCAACTCATGGAAGGCGTTGAAGTTTATAACTCTAACGGAATTTCAGGACGAAATTCTCTCAACAGGGGGATGCTGTGACATCTGTTACCAAAATAGGTGCATTGATCTTTGACTTTGACTTTTGACTCTGACTCTTTGACTTTGACTTGGTCTTAATGTGGTCTTTGACTTGGATGTTGACCTAACATGGGCTTGATCAGAGTATAGTACATTAGACATGTTTGGACATGTTAAGTTCTAGAATTATGTATTATGGGTTTAATATGTTCTAATGGGCCTAGGATGGGTGACAGGTTCACTTGTCTGATTGTAGTACGATTATTATTTGTTTTGGTCTCGATCAAGGTTAGGCAAAACGTAAAATATTAAAATTTGCATTAGGAATGCAACAAAAATCGAGCATGCGGGCTTTGCCTAAAGCCTATTAAATAAACAAAATTTAATATAAAAATATTTAATTTAAATAATTTATATAGCATATAATAGTCCGCAAGAATCATATTAACGCATAGAATTCAAAAACGTAAAATTCTTATGACACGCGAATCGGGACAAGACGGAATTGGACGAGACGAGCAACGGGCCCGAGAGGCTGACTCATGGCCCTCTTGGCCGAATTTCTTCAAAAAGGGGGGAGTTCCCCCTTGTTTTTTTATTCTTTCATTTTTGCAAGCTTTCTCTCCAAGTTTTCTCTCTAGAGAAAACCCTAGCCGCCGTCATACATATTCTTCTTGTTCTTCATTCCAATCGATCATCATCATCATCAATTCCTTTGATTTTGATGATATTCTAGCATTCAAGGTTGATTTTGTGCAAGACTTGTTCATCTTCTAATCTCCGGTAAGAAAAATCGTTTCTTGATGATTTTGTTCCTTGCTCTACATTTATATCGATGATTTTCATCATCTAAATACAAAATCATCATCTAATATTTTTATATTCTTTTTTTTGGACGTTGGATCGTGAAGATCTAGGTGTTACAGGTGTTGGACTTTCTAACAGGTAAAACCCATATTCTTGGTCTTTGTATATTCTTTAATCTATTAAAGTTAGGTTGTAATCTTATGTGACCTGATCAAAATAGACATCTTGGTCTTATAAATCATTTTTGAATCATTAATTTGGTTTCTTGAATGGATGGATGTGTTGAACGATCAAAACTATGAATTAATTAATTAATGTTGTGAACCGGAAGACTAAAATCCAACTAACTGTTTTGGGACATAAAAATTGGAATAATCCAAGTGTTTGATACAAGGTTTTGTCAATTATTTCATAGAATAAACATTATTAAAGTGCTCGGGTCAATAATGGTTAAATATTTAGGTTTGGGATGCAAAGGAACAAGACTAATAAACTGGACAGTTTGCTGTCAGAAAAAGAGGACGTTTTGTACAGGACATAACTTGGACATAATAAGTCCTAATGGGTCAAAATTTTCATCTAAAAACAAGTTCATTGATTCCTCTAACTAACCCAAGTGGTCTCGTGTCGTTTCAATATCGTTTGATCCTCCAAACTGGCTAACAAAACTAAAGGTCAAAACTGACGAATCTTGACAGCAGGTTGGTCTGTGTTCATCGAGTCATATCTTTCTCATATTTTATCCAATGGAGACGATTTTTTTTCTGGAGTATAATTTAAAGTCTTTTCTTTCAAACAATACTTATTACACAACGTTTCGTTACCGTTTCAACCTCCAAACAGTTACGCAAAACTGGTGCGTAATCAGCCCTACATGCTGAAATATTTTGATAAACTTAAAGCTAAGGATTTGAAACTAAATAATCAAATAAAGACAAGATTTGTATCTAAAAGTTGTTAAATGACTTTTAAAAGAATAAATTAATAATTTCTATAATTCATTGAATATGGACTAATAAATGTTTATTGAAGGGCGTTACTAAATTAATATAAAGTGACAACTAAAACCCTAAATATGGTGAGATTTAAAATTAAAATCCGACATTGGACCTATTCTAGTAAATCATGTTTTCATAAAATAAAAACCTTGATGGACATTAAGGACTGGGCTATAAGGATTACACCCATATTGGTCATTTTGTTCTTTAGTAATCCTTTTATGATTTGTACTTTTAGTGCTTGCTTGGTGTATTGTGGGATTTGGACTGTGTTATTTCAAGGTGAGTTTCACGGCCCCTTTTTAATATCTTTTACTTGGGGGAAAAACTTGCTCACCGTTTCAGTCTATCCAATGTCTTAAAGATTATCTTGGAACGTTGTATGTTGTTTGGTCATGAGTTGAGTCTAGATGTTCCTTCATGAGTATGTACTTGTGCTTGTGATTATGCTTGACTATCATGGAGAGGTATTGTTAGTATTAACAGGTTGACACCCCCACCCCTGTTGTTGGTATACTAGTTGAGACTGACTTGGCCTATGCATGCCCTTGGGTGAATATTGTAAGGATCTATCTAAAGATTATGAGGCTGATGCAACCAAAGATCATCCAACATGCACTAAGGAACAAGGATGAACTTGCTACGGAAGCTTTACACTCTCTAAAACTCTAAGTGTAAAGTCTTCCAAAGCCAAAAGTTTAGAAGAAATTACTTCGGAAGCTTTACACTTAACAGAAAATATTCCAAGTGTAAAAACTTCCGAAGCCAGAGGCCAAGTTCTTCCAAAGCCAAAGATGAAGTCTTCCGAAGCTTCAAAGACAAAGTCTTCCGAAGCCATTTTGCTGTGAAGACTAATTTCTTTGGAAGACAGAGAAAAGATGCTTTCTCTGATCTACTTTTGATAAAGCCGACCAACTTTCTGCTACAACTTTGATAACTCACCAACTTGTCTGAGTTGGTGAAACTTCCATGCTATAATGAATATGATCAACTACCTGAGTGCCATTGGACTCTATCAGGTAGTTGCACTTCTTCCCTTATCCTTTGAGTACATAGAGTTTGAATATCGCAAGTAGCTGGAGGAACAATCCACAAAAGAAAGAAAACCTGCTAAGAGAAAGCTAAGGGAAGAAGCTGCAAGGTCAAAGGCCATCATCCACAAAAGCCAAAAGAAGTCTGAAGATAGACAAATGATGATGAGCTTCTTGAAGCTGTATGGATTCTCCAGAAGGAGGCTTGGTCCTATGTCTCTATCCATAATGGATGAGCAAATAAGGGTGATCAAGCAAAAGATCAAAAGGGGAGAGCTTGTGGACTTACATTCTCCACCAAGTCCATCTCAACCTGAAGTTGAGGTAAACGTTGAACCCACTGAGACAACACAACCTGAACCTAGAGCTGCATCTTAGCTAACATCATCTTCTGATCCATAGCAGGGTCCTCTTCTCTCCCCTTCTGAACCTATGAGAGAAGAGAACCCAACTAAGAGGGACACTACTGAACAATCTGGTGTTGAAGACCAATCCTCTCAGTTGAAATCATCAAAGAGGAGAAAAAGGATGGCCAGAAGAACCCCTACAAAGAAAAAGAAAACTAAGGCATCCACCTCTACACCTCAGGATGAGTCAGAACATCCTGAGGAAGTGCATGAAAAGGCTGCTCAACCAACTCCCATCAGAGTAGAGCTTCTTGCAGTTGGAAGACCCATCGTGTCCTGGATTTTTGCTAACAATCTAGATAGATGGTATGCCACTAGAGATCAAGGAAGTCAAGATGTCTACTTTTAGCAAGACATGCTTGCCCTTCCTTTGCATGATCTCTATGACATGAGAAGATTCTATGAGAATCTGAAGGATCCTGACCATATGATGAAGAGAGGTTTGCTGCTGATCCTAATGAGGACTATCAACATCTGTAGAATCTCTCTATTTTAGTAGCATCAGCCTAGGGGGAGTTTGTAAGGATCTATCTGAAGATTATAAGGCTGATGCAACCAAAGATCTTCCAACATGCACTAAGGAACAAGGATGAACTTGTTGTGGAAGCTTTACACTCTCTAAAACTGTAAGTGTAAAGTCTTCCGAAGCCAAAAGTTCAGAAGAAATTACTTCGGAAGCTTTACACTTAACAGAAAATATTCCAAGTGTAAAAACATCCAAATCTAGAGGCCAAGTTCTTCCGAAGCCAAAGATGAAGTCTTCCGAAGCTTCAAAGACAAAGTCTTCCGAAGCCATTTTGCTGTGAAGACTGATTTCGTCGGAAGACAGAGAAAAGATGCTTTCTCAGATCTACTTTTGATAAAGCTGACCAACTTTCTGCTGCAACTCTGATAACTCACCAACTTGTATGAGTTGGTGAAACTTCCATGTTTTAGTGAATAGTAGATAAAGTCGTTGTCTGTAATTTTCTTCTTTTGTTCCTTTAGACTTTTTTGTACTATGAAAAGTCAGTGAGCTATGGCATGTAATAGTCACTAGTCAAAAGGCAATCTGCCTTTTGACTTTAGATTGATCTTGTTGTCTAGATTAGTCAATTTCAACTGTCCTTCCAAGTATTGACGGTTATAGGTTGTAGTATAAAACAGTCTCAGGTCCTTGTATTTTAGATTATGCTTTGAACACATGTAATAGAACTTGAGATCAATATACAACATCCTTGAAAACTAATATTTGTGTTATTGTTCTAAGTTCTATTTATTGTTACTTGTGTTCCTTGTATCTTCAAAGTTTTCTGTTCCCTATTTGACTATTAAGTGATCTAAGATCACTCCTCTTGTGAAACTAATTGTTGTTAACACCCTAACCCGGTCCTGCAATTGGTATCAGAGCATTCCAGGCTCTTGATTGTAAGATCTCACCATCTAAAATCCTCTTAGATTCACACTTCTCTTAACTTTTCAAATGGCAGCTATCTCAAAGGCTGATATGGAAACTGGAACTATGACAAAGTCCCCACTGATCACTCCTGAGGATTTTGATACTTGGTACCAAAGAATGGAAGCCTTCATAAAGTCTCAAGATTCCAGGATGTGGGAGTCTGTTGTCAATGGACCTTATGTACCATACACCACTTCAGCTGCTGGTGGTGGTGGTATGATACCAAAGGAAAGGGCTGATTTTTCTGAAGCACATCGAAAGAAAATTGATATTGATCAGAAAGCTATGACAGCCCTTCAAACTGCTCTTCCTAACTCCATATACAGAGGTTTCAAGAAGTGCAAGACCACCAAACAGCTATGGGATGCACTAAAGCTGATGTATGAGGGGTCCAATGAAGCCAAGGAGAACAAGAAGGACCCCCTGAAGTAGCAGTTTGAAAGCTTCACCTTCAAGACAGATGAAACCATGACTCAATAGTATTTCAAGTATGTTGACATTATGGATACTCTGGCTGATGTTGGAGTAACTATTGATATTAGGGATATTGTTAGGAAGTTCATGTCCTCTCTTCCCAGACAATGGACATACTACTGTGTGGTCATTAAGAGGACTGAAAACCTCAGGATCCTTACTCTCACTGAGTTGTATGGGATACTCAATGGATACCAAATGGTGATGAACATGCAAAATTCATCTTGTAACTCCAATACTCACCAGAGTTCAGCCCTTCATATGGGTGAAAGGGATAGTGGTGAACCACAGCATCATCTTATCTGCTACCCTGAAATCTCACAAAAGGGTCCTTTCATCACCTTCCTAGAGGCACCCAAAGAGAGCTACATCCAAGGAAGTCCCTTCTAAAAGACAAGTTCATCTCAAACCTTTGTCTATACTGATGAAAGTTCAAGAAACTTTCTCTTCACTCTTGAAGACCTGGACTGTATCCATCCAGATAATCTGGAATATATGGAGATAGTCTAGCAGTTGGCTCTTCTCACTCACTGAGACTAGAAGTTTTACAAGAGGACTGGGAGAAGGTTTCCTAGCAATGCAGCCAATGGCAAGTTTGGGCTGGACAAAAGCAAAGTAAAGTGTTACAACTGTAACCAGATGGGACACTTTGCCAGAGAATGCAAGGCACCAAAGTCAAATGGTGGCCAAGCATCATCCAGGCCAAACTACACTGAAGGAGGGAGCCAGAATGAGAAGCCAAGATAGCAAGCTACAGTTGCTGTTGAAGAAGAAGGCTTTGACTGGAGCTTCCAAGCTAAAGATGGTTCTCTAAATCAAGCACTCATGGCTGATCATGATGAAGCCAAGGTATTAGAACAACTTTGCTCTCCTGAATGTATTGCTCAAGTAAACAGATACATGTCCTACAACTTAGAAATGAGATCTGATATTAAGTCTTTAAACATTTTAAAAGCTGATTTTAAGAGAGCTGAAAATTATTATAAGCTTAAAATAGAAGATCTAGAGAAAACAATTTCAACTCTTAAACATGAGCAAGCAAACTACAAGACTCAAATAAAGGATCTTGTTACTAAGTTGACTGAATGCCAGGCTGAGCTTTTGATTAGCAAAGCCAGGGTAGAAAAATGTGTTCTTGAAGAAGAGACCTTCAAGAACATAATATCCTCATCTCTGCATGAAAAAGTTTGTTATCAGAATAAGCAGGGACTGGGATCTTGTGAGATAGCTCCTCCACACACTCTATTATCTTTAAGATCTCCAAGGTGTGGAACTGGTGAAGATGAGCTTCCCCTCATAGACCCTAGTGTTGAAGAGGATGAAGAGGAAATGGTGAGGGATGAGTCTGAAATGAGTGAAAAGAGTCAATCCAAAAAGGGTCACCATGCTCCTAAGGAGAGTAAGAAGGCTGGTATGACAAAAACAAAGAGGAAGAACTTGATCAGAAGAGCAAAGAAAAGATCAAAGAAGGCTCAAGAGATCAAGGCCACTTTTAACCCTAAGTAGAAACAAGTGTTCATCTCTATAGGGTTTGAAGTGGTAAAGGCTGAGGAATAAACTACAAACTCTAGTACCAGGAGTTTTAGTACAGTTCCAACTCATTCCAGCAAAGAGAAGGCTGAATTACTGTCTACCACTGCTACACAGTCTGCACCATCCTCCTCCAAGAGCAAATCTCTCCCTAAAAAAATTGCCGCATCATCTGTGAAGAAGAAGCTAGAGAAAGAAAGTGTTTAAGTTTAGTCTTGCTCTCAGAAAAAGACTCCCAGAAGGAAGCAAATGGATGCATCATGTGTGGTAGTATTTCTCATCTGGCTAAGGATTGCTTCTACAATCCTAAAATACTATCCACATTGTCAAAGAAATGGCTTCTGGGAAGAAGAAGGAAAAGAAAGCTTCGGAAGGAAAATCTGTTTCCTTCGGAAGCTCCAAAATGAGGAAGAAGGAAAGTGAAAAATTGCTTTCAGAAGAAAATTTGGTCTCAGAAGAAAGGAATGCTTCCGAAGTACTGAAGCTTGCTGCAGTGAAAGCAAGATCTTCCAAAGGTCCAGTCTCCAAATCTTCCGAAGCTGCAAAAGCTTTCGAAGCTTTGAAGGTCAAGCCAAATTTTCCAAAGGTGATGTGGAAGATGAAGGAAGACTGTGTGATTGAAGATTCTTCATCAGCAAATGATCCTCAGAGCCTGAACATAGGATCACTAACTGTTTCATTGCCTTCAACTCATTTTAACAACCCCAAGACCAATGAGGCTTGGGTTTCCAAATGTAACTAAATCATCTCCTTTTGTGCAGGGATAGCCAAAGGCAAACAGAAATGTGTAGATCATTGATAGTGGCTGCTCCAGGCACATGACAAGCAATGAGTCCTTACTTCAAAACTTTGAGAGATTTGATGGATGACCAGTTGCTTTTAGAGGAGATGCAGGAGGTTACATTACTAGCAGGGGCAAAGTTACAAATGGTAAGCTCAGCATTGAGAAGGTAAACTTTGTTAAGGAGCTTGGATACAATCTTTTGAGTGTGTCCTAATTTTGTGACCAAAAACATCACACGCTCTTCACTATGCATGAGTGCATTGTTCTCAAGCCAGGGGTGGTTATTTCTCAGGAGTACATCCTGCTCAGAGCCCTAAGGAAGGGAAACATGTACAAGATGGATCTACAAGAAACAACTCCCTCTGGAGAAGTGTCTTGTTTTCTATCTAAAGCCAATAGTTATGAGTCTTTCCTCTGGCATAAAAGAATGTGCCATGTAAACTTCAAAAACATGAATAAATTTATTAAAAATGATTTGGTAACTGGAATGCCAAAGAAAGAGTTTACAAATGATAACCATTGTGTTGCATGCCTGAAAGGAAAGCAACACAAAGTGTCTCATAAGCCAAAGGAAACCAACTCCATCACTACTCTCCTACACTTGTTACATATGGATATGTTTGGCCCTACCAGTGTAATGAGTCTAGGAAGGACCTCTTATTGTTTAGTGATCACAGATGACTTCACAAGATTCATTTGGGTCTTCTTTCTTAGAACTAAGGATGAGACTCCTAAGATCTTGAAGAACTTCATTCTGAAAATTAAGAATCAATGTGATCACAAGGTCAAAACCATAAGATGTGATCAGGGAATAGAATTTAAAAACCAAATCCTTGATACATTTTGTGATAAAAAGGGTATTTCAAGACAATATAGTGCACCCAGGACTCCTCAGCAAAATGGTGTTGCTGAGAGGAGAAACAGGACACTTATTGAGGCTACTAGAACCATGTTGTCTGACTCTAAACTGCCTATCACCTTCTAGGCAGAGGTTGTCGACATAGCCTGCTATGTGTAGAGCAGAGTTTTAGTAGTTAAGACTCATGGTAAGACTCCTTATGAACTGTGGCACAAAAGGAGACCATTCATTGGTTTTCTTAGAACATTTGGATGTCCTTGCACCATCTTGAATACCAAAGATCAATTAGCCAAGTTTGTTGAGAAATCAGATGATGGACACTTTGTTGTATACTCTCCTCAAGCTAAGGCTTATAGAGTATACAACCTCAGAACTAGAATAATTGAGGAGTCAACCAATATGACCTTCAATGAAACACTCCCAGTGTTAAAGGTTCTGGTCCAGATTGGCTGTTTGATCTTGATTTGGTTACCAACTGTTTTAACAAATCTTGTAAGAATGTTTCAGGATATTCAAATAATATATCAACAGGTGATCCTGACACGAGATTTGAGCTGAGAAGACCAAACAAGAATGCTACTTCAGCTCTAATGGTTACTAACCCTGCAAGTGAAGCTCCTATCAGCACAAGCATGACAAATACTACTGATTCATCTTAGATGCCTTCAAATTCCAGCTTAGAGGCTCCAAATCTAGGTGAAGGAACTTCAAATGCAAAAGGAGATGGAGGTGGTGACAGTGATCAAGAATTTCTTGATGCTGATAACCACTCCATAGAAGACAACATTAATGATGTAACACACTCATTGGATCAAGCTTCTCTTGATAAGTGTGTTGATGTGGTGGGTAGCACTTCTTTGCCATATCTAAATTCTCTAACTTAGATCTCTCAAATCAACTTGCTATGATCGCTCAACTTAGGATCCATAAGTCACACCCCACCACAAACATCATTGGAAATGTTGATATAAGGGTAAGAACAAGAGGACAAACTCATGACAGCCATGTTTGTCTACATTCTTATTTCTTATCGCAAATAGAGCCTAAGAAAGTTGATGAGGCTTTGAAGGATGGAAGCTGGATTGAAGCTATGCAAGATGAGCTCCTTCAAATTAGAAGACAGAAGGTGTGGAACTTATGCCCTCTTCCTCAAGGGAAAAGTGTCATAGGAACCAAATGGGTATTAAGGAATAAGAAGGATGATAGAGGGATTATCATCAAGAAAAAGGCTAGATTGGTTGTCCAAGGATACACTCAAGAAGAATGGATTGATTATACTAATGTCTTTGCTCCAGTTGCAAGACTTGAAGCTGTAAGAATATTCCTGGCTTATGCTGCATCCAAGGATTTCAAGGTCTACCAGCTTGATGTGAAATGTGGTTTTCTATATGGGGTGATTGATGAAGAAGTTTATCAACCACCTTGCTTTGCAAGCCCAGATCATCCTAATTATTTCTAAAAGCTTGATAAAGCTCTATATGGACTGCATCAAGCTCTAAGAAAGTGGTATGAGACACTATCAACATACCTCTATCAACATGGATACAAAAGAGGTACTATTTATGGGACTCTCTTCATCAAAAAAACAAGAAATGACACACTGCTAGTTCAAATATATATGGATGACATCATCTTTGGTTCAACTAATCCAAAGCTCTGTAAAGACTTTGAGATGCTGATGAAGAATAGATTTGAAATGAGTGCCATGGGGGAACTTAGTTTCTTTCTAGGAATTCAAGTGAAGCATGTTGAAGATGGCATCTTCATTAGTCAGTCAAAGTATGTACAGGACATACTTACAAGATTCAAGATGACTGACTGTAAGGTTGCAAAGACACCCATAGCCAAAAACCACTTCCTTGGTCCTAATCTAGAGGGGGAGTGTGTTGATGAACATCTCTACATGGCTATGATTGGGTCACTCATATACCTTACTGCTAGCAGGCCTGATATTATGTTTGCCACATGTATATGTGCAAGATATCAAGCCAACCCCAAGATGACACACCTAATCACTGTCAAAAGGATTCTCAAATACCTCAAAGGTGCTCCAAATCTAGGCCTTTAGTTTCCAAAGAATTCAGACTTTAATCTATATGCTTACACAGATAGTGATTATGGTAGCAGCAACATGACTGCAAAGTCTACATCTGGGGGATGTCAATTTCTTGGTGGAAGGATAGTCTTTTGGCAATGCAAGAAGCAATCCTATGTGTATGCATCAACTACTGAAGCTGAATACATTGCTGCTGCAAGCTGCTGTGCTCAAGTGCTTTGGATTCTGAATCAGATGCTAGACTATGGGTTCAACTTCAAGGAGACTCCCATCCATATAGACAACAACAGTGCCATCTCTATTACAAAGAATCCTGTGCAGCACTCAAGGACCAAACACATCAACATTAGGTATCATTTGATTAGGGATAATTTTTAAAAGGGATTGATCAAACTAATCAAAGTTAACACAAATGAACAATATGCTGATCTGTTCATAAAGGCATTTGATGAATAGAGATTTACCTTGGGAAGAACTCAAATTACCTTCGGAAGAAATTTATATCTTTAAATCATTTAACAACTTATCTAAGATTTACCTTCGGAAGAAATTCTTGGAGTATCTTCCGAAGCTTAAATTTGTATATAAGCACTTAAATGTATTCAAAGAACAAATATCTTCCGAAAGCAACTAAGTCTCGGAAGACTTGTTCACTTCTTCCGAAGCCAAATTTTCAAAATTCTTTGAAATATCTTACGAAGCAAAACTTGCCTTCGAAAGCTTTGCTACAAAGCTTCCGTAGCCAAAATTGCCTTCGGAAGTTTTACAACTTCCAAGAAAACTAACTTTTTGGGCGCACTATTTTAGAAGTAGGACCCACTTGCGGATTTCAAAGTTTATCTTTTTGTCATAACTTTGTCTCAAATCCACGATATATATCTTCCAAATGGTTCTATTCCGTCTCTCTACTCTCCCTGATCCTTACCCTAAATTTACCCCCAAATTTCATCTTCTTCTTCCTTTCTTCACTGCAAAAGCTTCTTCAAATGGCCAACATTGATCGTCGCAACGAACCTGTTTTTTCCATGCACCTACATAGGCAACACAATCAGATTGCCCTGCTACACTCTGAGAAGGATCCAAGCTTCTCAGATGTGTGTAGGTACCTTTCTTCGTCGCACTACTTCACCTCCCTTACAATTGATCCTCCTCTCTATGAGGATCATTTGCTTGAGTTCTGGAGGACCTATCAAGAGGTCACCATGGACGGGGAGAAGGCACTGTCTGCTACAGTGTAGGGGAGGATAGTTTTCATCACTCAGGCCATCATAAACACCCATTTGCAGCTGGATGATGAAGCAGGTGAGATGTTCTTTCCTAAATCTGCTGTCAACCATTCCTTTTAGCAGATGGGCCATGAAGGTGACTTCTTAGTCAAAACCTTCAGGAAGGGATAGGTCTCATCTAAATGGAAATACCTCCTCCATGTCATCATTCACAGCCTTTCTAACAAGCATGGAGGATGGGATCAAGTTCCAGAAGACCTCTCCTTTATAGTCCATAGGATGGTACAAGGGGTCAAGTTCAGGTACTCTCAGTTTGTATATACTAATTTACTTGCAAACTTGGACTCTTTAGAGTACTACATGTTCCCTAGATATGTTCAACACATTCTCAACTGTGAGTTGGGACCACAGTTGAGGGGAACAGGTAATATTCTTAAAATAGGACAAATGAGGCCCGGCATCTTCAAAATCTTGATGAAGCCAACTGTTGGCTTCTCTGGGGTAGAAACAGCCCTTGTCCTAAAAATGTTTGAGCTCATTGTTCAGGGTGAAAACCTAGTAGCACCAGCTAGTTTTGAACCAACACCCTCCACCTCTCAACCACCTTAAACACAGCATACCATCACCATTACCTACAAAATAAAATCCCAACGAACCCCTGCACTTGCTACGAAGCATGTGCAGGCCCTCATATCAGAACCCATATAGGAGGAAGTGGAATCTTAAGCTCCCACTTCCTCTGAAGAGCAGACCACTCCCATCTTTCAACCAATTAGTGCTGACGTTCCTCATGCTCAGCCTGATGAGCTCACAACCCCATAAACAACCTTAAGCCATCACTCTGAGTCTCAACACTTTAGTGATCAACCTTCTGGGGAAAGCTACCATCCCCAACCTCTTGATCTAAATTGCCCCATTCCCAGCCTTGACTTCTATTCTGATGAAGATTTGGGCTTCAGTTAGTACCATGAGTCTCTCCTCTCTTCCCATACTCAAGGAGGGATGAGTACTCCTGCTTCCCCCATCTCTAGCCCACATCAGCAAACCCCTACTAAGGTGGATAGTCCTGAACCTATTAAGGAAATCCATATGGTAGAGGCTATCACCTTTGCAAGTGATAACATTACTAGGACCTCTACCACGGCAACCGAGCCTCTTGACACTTCTCTAGAAGTTGTCATTAGGTAGGGGAAATCTAACAGCCAAGAAACCTATGCTGGTGGTGAGGAAGAAGACTTAGGTCCAATTCTCTCATCCCCTAATGATTCTTCATCTGATGATGAGGGGAGTCTGCAACAAAAGGTGCACAAACTATCACATCTTTGTACCTATTTTGTTTCAAAGATAGCTCACCTGGAATTTCAGGTGACTATCTTACAGAAGAGGGTCAATGATCAGCAACTTGAGATCACCGATCTCAAGGGCAAGATGGCTGAGAGGCCCATAAGGACAACTCATCCAGGTCCTTAAGAACCTGTGGATGTCATGGATCATTCTCCCAGCTCACCTATGCAAGAAGGTGATGCTACCAAAAAAGGGGAGGAAATTTTGACAATCACAGAACCTGGGAGTTCTTTTCAGAGTATGGACATAGAGGAATCACCATCCTCTCTTGTAGTTGTTCATACTCAGCAACATCCTCTGGACAGTGATCTGAACTTGCTCATCAAATAATTGTTTGAGGAGGGAATACCAAGAGCAATGTCTGCCCCTTCTGAGAACCCAATCTAGGGTTGGGGGTATGATAGCAATAGGAGAGCTCTTGTGATCTCTAGAGCTTAGGGTCAACTAGAAGTTCTTAACATTTCACACCTGAGTTTCTATAAGAGCATCAACTTGGTAAATCTGCCACATGTCAACCCAAGCAATAACAGGCAAGCAGCAAGATTGGCAGAAAGAATCCAAGACAGGGTGCTAGAGGAGTTTAAATTGAGATCAAAATTATATAGACAGAGGCTAGCAGGTGAGATCTTTGGTCAACTGGATGTTGAGGTAGACCCGAAGAATAGCTTCGAAGGGAAAACCTTGACTGAAGGCCCAGAGGTTGAACCTGTGAACCTTGAGACAGGATCTCCCTCTGCACCCATTACCCTCAATGAAACACCAGCTAGTGATGGTGTTTCACAACCTTTCTCTGGCCAGAGCTTGACAGCTAAACCAAGCAATGAAGGCCAAAGCTCTCTCCAGCCTGAGTCACCAAAGCCTGTGGATGACAAAGCAAAAGGAAAATTACTCCATAGGAGATTGAGGAGGAGAATAGAGAGAGGAAGAGGAAGCTGAGGGGAGAGAGTTCAAGTGGTTCCCCAGGGTTTATGGAAGCTGTAATCAGGGTTGCCCCCAGGCTAAACACTCAGGAAGATGAGTTAAGGGTAGCCAGGCTAAACTACCTGGGAACCAGAAACTATAATGTTGATGAACTCATCTCTCTCCCCTTAGATGAATTGAATGAACTAGCTGACATAGAGTTGTCAAAGGAGAGGAAGGAAGCAGAGGATACAGTATTGCTCCTCAAGCACAAGGAAGAAATGAGGCTAAAAAGACTATACAAGGACATTCCTATCATCTCCCCAGTTCAAGAAAGTCCTGAGCCAGAGACTATGGCCACTGAACAACCTCAGGTAGCAACTGAAGAAGAAAGACTAAAGATGATCAGCTACCTGAGTGCCACAGGTCTCTATCAGGCAGATGCAGTTCTTCCTTTACCATCTGAATACATATTGTTTGAATACAATAAGCAAATGGAAGAAAAAGATAAAAGAGAAAAATAAGCTGAAAAGAAAAAATTAAGGGAAGAAGCTGCAAAGTCAAGGGCCATCATCCATAAAAGCCAAAACAAGTCTGCTGACAGACAAAGGATGATGAGCTTCTTGAAGCTGTATGGATTCATTGAAAGGAGGCTTGGCCCTATGTCTCTATCCATAATGGATGAGCATATCAGGGTAATCAAGTAGAAGATAAACAAGGGAGAGCTGGTGGAATTGCATTCTCCACCATGTCTAGCTTAACCTGAAGATGAGGTGAAGGTTGAACCCACTGAGACAACACAACCTGAACCTAGAGCTCCATCATAGCCAACTTCATCTTCTGATCCACAGCAGGGTCCTCCTCTCTCTCCTTCTGAACCTGTGAGAGAGGAGATCCCAACTGAGGGGGACTCAACTGAACAACCTGGTACTCAAGACCAGTCCCCTCAGTTAAAATCATCAGGGAGAAGAAAAAGGATGGCTAGAAGATCAACCTTAAAGAGAAAAAAAAGAAAGGCATCCACCTCCCAACCTCAGGATGAGTCAGAGCATCCTGAGGGAGTGCATGAAGAGGTCTCTCAACAAACTCCAATCACAATAGAGCCTCTTGCTGTTGGAAGACAAATAATGTAATGGTCTTATGATGAATATCAAGACAAATGGTATGTCATAAGAGATCAGGAAGGCATTCATGTCTATTCCTCAGAAGACATGCTCAATCTCCCTCTGCATGATTTCTTTGACATGAGAAGGTTTTATGTTAGTCTGAATGATCCAGACCTAATGACAAAGAAAGGTATGCAAAGGATCCTAATGTGGACTATCAAAATCTGAAGAACTTCTCTGTTTTGGTAGCATCAGCCTAAGGGGAGTTTGTAAGATCATCTGAAGATTATGAGTCTGATGCAACCAACAAGCCAGAACAACCAAGTCTTCCATGCATGAACTAAGGAACAAATATGAACTAGCTTTGGAAGTTTACACTCTCAAATGTGTCTAAGTGTAAGATCTTTCAAAGCTAATAGTTCAAAAGGAGTTACTTCGAAAGTTTCACACTCAAACAGAAAAATATTCTAAGTGTGAAATCTTCCGAAGCCAAAGACCAGCATCTTCTGAAGCCAAAGATGAAATCTTTCAAAGCTTCAGAGACAAAGTCTTCTGAAGATGTGAAGACTGATTTCATCAGAGGACAGAGAAAATATGCTTTCTCTAAATCAACTTTTGATAAAGCTGACACACTCTCCGCTGCCTGCTCTGGTGGTTCACCTACTTTACACAAGTTGGTGAAACTTCCATACTTTATCAAAAAGTAGGAATGGTCTTTGTCTGTAACTTACCTTACTTGTTTCTATGGACTTTTTGTATTAGGAAAATTTAGTGAGCTATGGCATGTCATAGTCACTAGTCAAAAGGCAATCTGCCTTTTGACTGTAGATTGATCTTGTTGTCTAGATTAGTCAAATCCCAACTGTCTTTACATGTAAGTGACGATTGTAGGTTGTAGTATAAAAGTGTCTCAGGTCCTTGTAATTTCTTTATGCTTTGTAACACTTGTAAAAGAACTGGGGATCAATATACAACATCCTTGAAAACCAATCTTTTGTTCTTGTGTTGTTCTTAGTTCTGTCTCTTTAATTTACTTGTGTTCTTAGTATCATCTATCTCTAGTTACCAGTTCCTTATTTGAATTGTTAAGTAATCTAAGATCTCTCCTCAGTGTGAAACTAAGTGTTAAGTACCCTTACCCGGTCCTGTATAACTCCAACACTTATCAGAGTTCAGCCCTTCATATGGTTGAAAGGGATTGCAGAGAACCACAGCACCATCTCATATGCTACCCGGACAATTCACAAAAGGTTCCTTTCATCACCTTTCCGGAGACACCAAGGGAAGGCTACATCCCTGGATGCCCATTCCAGGAGACAAGTTCTTCACAAGCTTTTATGTCTTTTGATGAAAGTTCAGGCAACTTTCTCTTCACTCTTGAAGACCTGGACTGTATCCATCCAGATGATCTAGAATATATGGAAATAGTCCAGCAGATTACTCTACTCACTCATAGAGCCCAGAAGTTCTACAGGAGGACTGGGAGAAGGTTTCCCAGCAATGCAACCAGTGGAAAGTTTGGGCTGGACAAAATCAAGGTGAAGTGTTATAATTGTAACCAAATAGGACACTTTGCTAGGGAGTGCAAGGAACCAAAGTCAAATGGTGGCCAAGCACAATCTAGGCCAAACTACACTGAGGGAGCTCACCAAAAGGAGAAGCCAAGATAGCAAGCTGCAGTTGCTGTTGAAGAAGGAGGCTTTGACTGGAGCTTTCAGGTTGAGGATGCTTCTCCAAATTAAGCACTAATGAAAGACCATGATGAAGCCAAGGTATTGGAACATCTTTGTACTCCTGAATGCATTGCTAAAGTTAATAGATACATGTCCTATAACTTAGAGATGAGATTTGATCTTGAGTTCTTAAATATCTTAAAAGCTGACTTTAAAAGAGCTGAAAATGATTATAAACTTAAGAAAGAAGATCTAGAGAAAACCATTTCAACTCTTAAGCATGAGTACACTAACTACAGGACTCAAATCAAAGATCTCATCTCAAAGTTAACTGAATGCTAGACTGAGCTTTTGATAAGCAAAGCCAGGGAAGAAAAATGTGTTCATGAAGAAGAGACCTTTAAGAACATAATATCCTCATCCCTACATGCAAAAGTTTGTTATCAGAATATGCAGGGACTGGGATCTACTAAGATAGCTCCTCCACACACTCTATTGTCTGTATGATCTCCAAGGTGTGGAACTTGTGAAGATGAGCTTCCCCTTATAGATCCC
Organism: Flaveria sonorensis; assembly: GCA_025506505.1. Lineage (NCBI taxonomy): Eukaryota > Viridiplantae > Streptophyta > Magnoliopsida > Asterales > Asteraceae > Flaveria > Flaveria sonorensis. The sequence continues at coordinate 28,967,878 of CM046430.1, read as the reverse complement.
ATTGTTGAAGAGGATGAAGAGAAGATAGTGAAGGATGACTCCGAGAAGAGTGAAGAAGATCATCCTAAGAAGGGTCACTATTCTCCTGAGGAGAGGAAAGAGTCTGGAATGACCAAGTCAAAGAGAAAGAACTTGATTAGAAGAGCTAAGAGAAGGTCAAAGAAGGCTCAAAAAATCAAGGCCTCTTTTGACTAAAAGCAGAAACAAGTGTTTATTTCTGCAGGTTTTGAAGTGGTAAAGACTGAAGACTCAACTATGAACTCTAGTACCAGGAGTTCTAGTTTAGTTCCAAATCATTCCAGCAAGAAGAAGAAGACTGACCAGCTATGTACCACTGCTACACAACCTGAACCATCCAGCTCCAAGAGTAACCCTCTCCCTAAGAAGCTTGTTGCATCATCTGTAAAGATGAAGATGGAGAAGGAAAGTGATCAAACTCAGTCTTGCTCTCAAAAGAAGACTCTCAGTAGGAAGGAACTCGACTATGTCATGTGTGGTAGTACTTCACATCTGGCTAAGGATTGCAAGTACAATCCTAAAAGTACCATCCACATGACCATGAAGAACACTTCTGAGAAGAAGAAGAAACAAACAGCTTCGGAAGGAAAATCTGTATCCTTCGGAAGCTCCAAAATGAAGAAGAAGACAAGTGAAAACTTGCCTTCGGAAGAAAAGTTGGTCTCAGAAGAAAGGAATGCTTCCGAAGTACTAAAGCTTGCTGTAGTGAAAGCAAGATCTTCCGAAGGTCCAGTCTCCCAAACTTCTGAAGTTGTCAAAACTTCTGAAGCTTTGAATGTCAGGCCCAATCTTCCAAAGGTGGTGTGGAAGGTGAAGGAAGACCATGTGAATGAAAGTTCTTCATCAACAACAGCAAATGATCCTCAAAGCTTGAATATAGGATCACTTACTGTTTCACTATCTTCAACTCATTTTAATAAGCACAAGACCAAAGGGGATGGGTTTCTAAGTGTAACTAATCACCTCTTTTTGTGCAGGAACAGTTAAAGACCAAGAAGAATGTTTGGATTATTGATAGTGGTTGTTCTAGGCATATGACTAGAAATGGTTCTCTACTTTAAAATTTTGAGAAAATTGATGGAGGACCAGTTGCTTTTGGAGGGGATTTTGGTGGTTATATTTCTGGAAGGGGTAGAGTCACAAATGGTAAGCTCAGCATTGAGAAGGTAAACTTTGTCAAGGAGCTTGGATACAATCTTCTTAGTGTATCCCAATTTTGTGATCAGAAACACCAAATGCTCTTCACTAAGCATGAGTGCATTGTCTCAAGCCCGAGGTGGCCATTCATCAAGAGCATATCCTGCTCATAGCCCCCAGGAGAGGGAACATGTACAAGATGGATTTACATGAAACATCTCCCTCAAGAGAAGTTTCTTGCTTTTTGTCTAAAGCAAATAGTGATGAGTCTTTTCTTTGGCATAAAAGAATGTGCCATGTAAACTTTAACAACATGAATAAATTGATTAAGAATGATTTGGTAACTGGAATGCCAAAGAAAGACTTTACAAGTGACGACAACTGTGTTGCATGCCTGAAAGGGAAGCAACACAAAGTGTCTCACAAGCCAAAGGAAATAAACTCCATCACTACTCCCCTACACCTATTACATATGGATTTGTTTGGCCCCACCAGTGTAATGAGTTTAGGAAGGACCTCTTACTGCTTAGTGATCACAGATGATTTCACAAGATTCACTTAGGTCTTTTTCCTTAGAACTAAGAATGAGACCCCTGAGATCTTGAAGAATTTTATTCTGAAAATTGAGAATCAATCTAATCACAAGGTCAAGACCATAAGATGTGATCAAGGAACATAATTTAAGAACCAAATCCTTGATACATTTTGTGATGAAAAGGGTATTACAAGACAATATAGTGATGAGAGGAGAAATAGGACACTTATTAAAGCTGCAAGAACCATGTTGTCTGACTCTAAACTGCCCATCACCTTTTGGGCAGAGGCAGTTAACATAGCCTGCTATGTGTAGAATAGAGTTTAAGTGGTTAAGATTCATGGTAAGACTCCTTATGAGTTGTGGCACAAAAGGAGACCATTTATTGGTTTCTTCAGGTCATTTGGATGTCCTTGCACCATCTTGAATACCAAAGATCAAGTAGCCAAATTTGATGAGAAGTCAGATGATGGACACTTTATTGGATATTCTTCCTAAGATAAGGCTTATAGAGTATACAATCTCAGAACTAGAGTAGTTGAGGAGTCAGCCAATGTGACCTTCAATGAGCACACTCCTAGTGTGAAAGGTTCTCGTCTGGATTGGATATTTGATCTTGACTTAGTTACCAACTGTTTTAACAAGTCTTGTGAGAATGTTTCAGGATCTACAAATAATATATCAACAGGATATCCTGATCCAAGATTTGAGCTGAGAAGACCAAGCAAGATTACTACTTTAGCTCCTTTGGTGACTAACCCTACAAATGAAGATCCTATCAACGTAAACATGACAAATTCAGCTGATACATCTGAGGTACCTTCAAATTCCAGCTCAGAGGTTCAAAACTTAGGTGAAAGAGCTTCAAATGTAGGAGGAAATGGAGGTGGTGATAGTGATCAAGAATTTCTTGATGCTGATAACCACTCCATAGAGGATAACATAAATGATGTCACACATTCATTGGATCAAGTCTCACTTGATAAGTGTGCTGATGTGGTGGGTGACACTCCACTGCCAGATCTAAATTTCTCTAATTTGGATCTCCAATCAACTTGTTGTGATCCCTCAACTAAGGATCCACAAGTCATACCCCACCACAAACATCATTGGAAATGTTGAGACTGGGGTAAGAAAAAGAGGACAAACCCATGACCAAAATGTTTGTCTGCACGTTTGTTCCTTGTCCCCGATTGAGCCAAAGAAAATTAATGAGGCTCTGAAGGATGGAAGCTGGGTTGAAGCTATGCAAGAAGGGCTACTTCAAATCAGAAGACAGAAGGTTTGGAACTTATGTCCTCTTCCTCAAGGGAAGATTGTCATAGGAACCAAATGGATTTTTAGGAACAAGAAGGATGATAGAGGACTTGTCATCAAGAACAAGGCAAGACTAGTTGTTCAAGGGTACACATAAGAAGACGGAATTGATTACACAGATGTTTTTGCTCCTGTGGAAAGACTTGAAGCTGTAAGAATATTCCTGGCTTTTGCTGCATCCAAGGATTTCAAGGTCTACCAACTTGGTGTCAAGTGTGCTTTTCTGAATGGGGTGATTGAAGAAGAGGTGTATGTCAAACAACCGTCCGGCTTTGCAGACCCAGATCATCCTAATTATGTCTGCAAGCTTGATAAAGCTCTTTATGGGCTGCACCAAGCTCTATGGAAGTGGTATGAAACACTATCTTAGTATCTCTGCCAACATGATTGTAAGAGGGGTACTATAGATGGAACTCTCTTCATCAAAGGGACAGGGAACGACTTAATGCTGGTTCAAGTATATGTGGATGACATTATCTTCGGGTCAACTAATTCAAAGCTCTGCAAACACTTTGAGAGGCTGATGAAGAACATATTTGAAATGAGTGCCATGGGGGAACTAAATTTCTTTCTGGGAATTCGAGTGAAGCAAGTTGATAATGGCATCTTCATAAGTTAGTCAAAGTATGTACAAGACATACTTACAAGATTCAACATGACTGAATGTAAGGTTGCTAAGACACCCATAGCTAGAAACCACTCCGTAGGACCTGATCTTGAGGGGGAGTGTGTGGATGAACATCTTTACAGGGCTATGATTGGGTCTCTTATGTACCTAATAGCCAGCAGGCCTAATATCTTGTTTGCCAGATACATTTGTGCAAGATATCAAGACAACCCCAAGATGTCACACCTGGTTGCTGTCAAGAGAATTCTTAGATATCTTAAAGGTGCTCCCAAGCTTGGCCTTTGGTATCCAAAGAGTTCTGACTTCAATCTGTATGCTTATATAGATAGTGACTATGGTGGTTGCAACATGACTGCAAAGTCTACATCTGGGGGATGTCAATTTCTTGGTGGAAGGATTGTTTTATGGCAATGCAAGAAACAATCCTATGTCTCTGCATCAACTGCTGAGGCTGAATACATTGCTACTACAAGTTGCTGTACTCAAGTGCTTTGGATTCAACTTCAAAAAGACTCCCATTCACATAGACAACAACAGTGCTATCTCCATTACAAAGAATCCTGTGTAGCACTCAAGAACCAAACACATCAACATCAGGTATCATTTGATTAGAGATAATTTTGAGAAGGGATTAATCAAGTTAGTCAAAGTTAACACAAATGAATAATAGGCTGATCTGTTCACTAAAGCTTTTGATGAACAGAGATTCAAATATCTTGTATCAGCTATTGGGATGATTAACTTTGAGTAATTTTTTTTAAAAACTTAAATCAACTTTATTTTTAAAACCTGTGTGTCCTAAGTTGTCTATTTTATCACCTTCATAAGCCCAGTTTATTTTGAAAGAAAAATTTTAATGATATTCCTTAGATTTTTGAAAATTTTTCAAAACATATTTTCCTTCTAAAGATTTCAAGTTGCCTTCGAAAGAAATTTATGTCTTCAAATCAAGAACTACTTATAAGAAATTTACCTTCAGAAGAAATTCTGAGAATATCTTCCGAAGCTTAAATATGCTTCTAAGTACTTGCATGTATTTGAAGGACAAATATCTTCAGAAAGCAATTAAGTCTTGGAAGATTTATTCTCTTTAGAATAAAACTCCCAAGACTTCTGAAATCAAATATGTGTCGGGAGAAAAAATCTCTCAGTATTTTTTCTTCCGAAGCCAAATTTTCACATTTCTTAATAATATCTTCCGAAGCCAAATTGGCTTCGGAAGCTTTTTCTCAAAACTTCTGAAGCAAAAAAATTACCTTCGGAAGATTTTCAACTTCCAAGAAAACTACCTTTTTGGGCGCTTTTTCAGAAGTGGGACTTACTTTTAGATTTCAAAGTTTATCCTTTTGCATTAACTTTGTCTTAAATCTATTCCATATATATTCTCAACGGTTCCCCTTCTTCTCACTCTTTTCTTCTTCCATAAATTCTTGACCTAAAATTCTCCAAAAATTAACCTTCTTCTTCCCCAACAAACTTCCTTTATGGTAAACATTGATCGACGAAACCAATAGGGTTTTACCATGCACCTTCACAGATAACACAATCAGGTTGCTTTTTCAGACTCTGAGAAAGATCCTCATTTCTCAGAGGTCTGTCGATACCTTTTTGCGTCTCACTACTTCACATCCCTTACCATTGATCCTCCTCTTTATGAGGATCAGTTACTTGCATTCTGGAGGACCTGCCAAGAGGTCACCATGGATGGGGAGAAGGCACTATCTACTATATTTCAGGGGAGGACAATCTTCATCACTCCGGCCATCATAAGCTCACACCTTCAGCTGGATGATGAAGAAGGTGAGTTGTCCTTTCTGAAAGCTGCTGCCAACCATTGTTTTTAGCAGATGGGCTGTGAGGATGACTTCTCAATCAAAACCTTTAGGAAGGGGAAGGTCTCATCCAATTGGAAATACCTCCTCCATGTCATCATACACAGTCTTTGCAGCAAGCATGGAGGATGGGATCAAGTTCCAGAGGACCACTCCTTCATAGTCCATGGAATGGTTCAGGGGGTCAAATACAGGTACTCTCAATTTGTCTATACAAATTTACTTGCTAATTTAGACTCCTTAGAATACTACATGTTCCCGCGATATGTCTAGCACATTCTCAACTGTGAACTGGGCTCACAGTTGAGGGGAACAGGTAATACTTAAATTAGGACAGATGAAGCCCACCATCTTTAAAATACTAAGAAAGCCTACTGTTGGCTTCTACGGGGTAGAAACAGCCCTGGTTCCAAAAATGTTTGAGCTCATTGCTCAGGGTGGCAACCTAGCAGCACCAGCTAGTGTTGAACCCACACCCTCTACCTCAACTCCACCCCCACAGCCTAAAATTACCATCATCTACAAACGAAAAACGAAACAAACCCCTGCACCTGCTACTGAGCATGTAAAGGTCCCCATATCACAACCCATACAGGAGGAAGTGGAATCTTGAGCTCTGACTTCCCCTGAGGAGCAGCCCCTGCTATTTCTCAAATGATTAGTGCTAAGGTTCCTCATGCTCAGCTTGATGAGCTCACATCCCTAACAGCCTTAAGCCATCACTCTGAGTCTCAACACTCAAGTTATCAACCTTCAGGGGATAGTTACCACCCTCAGCCGCTGGACTTAAACCAACTAAATCCCAGCCTTGATTTCTATAATGATGAGTATTTGGGTTTCAGTAAGTACAATGAGTCTCTTCTTTCTTCCCACACTCAAGGAGAAATGAGTACTCCTGACTCACCCAGGTCTAGCCCATATTATCTACCCACAACTGAGGTGGGTTTTCTTGAACATGTTTAGGAGATCCATATGAAAGAGGCTCTCACTTTAGAAAGTGATTACATCAGTAAGACCTCAACCATGGCAACCCAGCCTCTGGACACTTCTCTGGAAGTTGTCATGATGCAGGGGAAATCCAGCAGCCATGAACACTATGCTGGTGATGAGGAAGAAGACTTTGGTCCAATTCTCTCATCACCCAGTGATTCTTCAACTGAAGATGAGGAGAGTCTGAAACATAGGGTGCACAAACTGACAAACATATGCACCTATCTAGTTTCAAAGATAGTTCACCTGGAATATCAGGTGACTATCTTGTAGCAGAGGGTCAATGACCAGCAACTTGAGATCACCGATCTCAAGGGCCAGTTAGCTAAGAGACCCTTAAGGAGGAGTCAACCAGGTCCATAAGAACCTATGGAAGTGATGGATGACACCTCCAGCTCATCTATGCAAGAAGGTGTTGCTACCAAAAAGGGGGAGAAAGTCCTCACAACCACAGAACCTGGGAGTTCCTCCCAGAGTATGGATATAGAGGAGTCACCAACCTCTCTTGCAATTGTCCAGACTCAGCAACCTCCTCAAGTCATGAACATAGACTTACTCATTCAACACTTGTTTGAGGATGGAATCCCAAGAGCAATGTCTGCTCCCTCTGAGAATCCAATTATGGTATGGGGGTATGACACCAACAGGATAGCTCTTGTGATCTCTAGAGCTCAGGGTCAACTGGAAATCTTCAACTTCTCACACCTGATTTTTTATGAGTGCATCAATCTGGTGAATCTTTGTTGGGTCTAAAAATGATAGTCTATATTATCAACACAGTCAAAGTCAACAAATGTCAATATCACTGTCAAAGTCAACGCAAAAGTCAAACAGACGAGTTTGAGATGAAGAACCGAGTCAAGACGTTGAAGATAAATGACTAGGAGTTTATTGTTAATAAATATATTTTGTGTCAACAAAAATATATTTATTTATGTTTTAGTCTCTTTTATATTTTATATGTCTTTTATCTAGTTTGTCTAAGTATAGGGGCTTAATATGTTGTTAGTGCATATTATCTCTATATATAGATTAGTGACAATTAGTTTAAGGAAGCTTGCATGAGCCATTGATTGAGGGTCTTTTCACATTTGCAATATCTTTAGCAATAAATTCAGATCAAGCAAGGGTTTATTGAGTGTTCTTAAGGTGTTCATCATTCTTCATCGATATTTTATTGTGTTTGATCTATATTTTACACAAATATCATTGATATTTGCATTTTCAGTGGGATTTATTTGTGTTTATTAATCAATTGCACTGTTATATCAATCGAGAGGACCAACAATATGATATCAGAGCCATTGTGCCCTTGATTACTTGAGTTTTGTTTGGTTTTCTAGTTCTAAGTCACTGTTCCATTCATTTTCGATCTGATCTGAGTGTTTTTTATATGGAAATTGATTGAGGATTGCTCGATTTTGGTGTGGGAAGCTATAGGAATCATCAGATCTCAAATCCATTGAGATTTGGATGAGTTTGAGCTGATTTCATGCTGAAAAAGGCTGTCCAGATACGTCGGGCGAATTTACAGCTCGTCCAGTGAAACTACAGCATCTTCCAGTGAAACTACATAGTTTCGCCTGGCGAAACTAGGGATCCGTTAGCGAAACTAAGCTGTTCTTGGTTTTTGGATCTGGTTTCCTTGATCTAGTGAAAGTACATATGTTGAACGAAAGTTCATAGTGTTTGTGTGCCATTCCCAACGAAATTGCTGCCAAATTGTTCTCTGAACGAAAGTTCAACTAGTTTCGGGGCGAAACTACCCTGCGAAACTGGCATTAGCTTGCCACTGCTGGGCGAAACTGCGGTCGAAATTACTGGCGAAACTACTAGCGAACTTGCCAGCGAAATTAGTGAAAATTCAGCGAATTTGTCAGCGAATTTAGTGAAATTTCAGCAAAATTAGCCTCTGATCATTTCAAAAAAAAAAATTTCGTTAAATGTATTTTTTGACATTAAAAGTATTTTTTCAGCAAAATTGACCCCAGTTGCTTAAAAACCATTTAGTTGACATTAAAAGTATTTTTTCCAGGGGGAGAATATTATTCATCAATTTTTTTTGGAAAAATATTTTTAGTTTTGGGTGTTAAAGTGAATTTTAATATTGTTAAATGAAAATGTCGTTTTCTGCCGATTTCGAATCAAACAGCGCCAAAATGGCACAAAGTCGGTTTGATTCTTTTGCAGCCATGAAATATGAAAAGATATCTGATTTTGTTGATCGATTTCTGATGGTGGCAAACAACCTTAAGAAGTACGATGATCAGTTGGGGAACCATGAGCAAGTCACAAAACTTCTGGACTCTCTTCCCTCACAGTGGAGTCCACAAGTTAGATTGTTAAAGCAGGAAAGAAATTTTGCTGACTACAAACTCATGGAAGTTATCAACAAGTTGAAGTCATTTGATTTGGATTTGAAAACAAGAGAGTACAACCAATTCATGTATGGTGGTATATCTTTAAGTACTAAGATTAAAGAGACTGAAGAAGAAGTGAATCATGCATTGATGGCTGAGACGGTAAAAAGTGATGAGGATTCTATTAAGGATTTTGATCCTTTCAAAGAACTCAGGTGTGATACTCAAGGTGAGAGTTTTGGTGATGTTGGTGATTGTACAAGTCGGAGTAAAGTTTAGGATGAAGGAAAGCAAGAAGAAGGTGAAGCTGAAGAAGCTAAGAAGAGAGCTGTTGAGGAGGAAGAGTAGAAAAAGTGCAGTCCTGTCTATCAATGTGAAAAAGCCCTAGTTGCTGAAAAGATACTTATGGGACTCCCCTATGAGATAGTTCAAGACATGTGTTCTCTTCCCTGCAAAATTTGTTTATTCGGGGTTTATAAAGCTAACAGATTATTGTTAGAAAATGAAAAAGAATTAAAACAAATAAACAAAGAACTTAAAATTAATGAGTCCAAATATTTTATTAAACTAAGAGAAGCTTTAAAAGAAAATGATCTTTTAAAAAGAAATCTTTTAGAAAAGAATGTCGAGATTAATGTTTTGAGCTAGCGAGTCATATTAGCAGAATTTGAGACTAGCAAGCTTAAAACTAAACTTGATAAATGGACGATATCAGGGATGAAACAGGAAGAACTATTCTCTAAGCAAAGGGGAGCTAGAATCAAAACGGGTGTGGGATGTGGTGAAACTTCATATGTTTATCCTCCTCCCAGCACTTACGGCTACTCTCCTATGCCTCAACCTCATCCATCTAATGATTTAATTGAAGCTGCAGATACTAATAGTTTACATGCAGCTTTAAGCAGCGTTAATCACAAAGTGGTTCGAGATGAATATGATTTTCCTGCAGGTTTGGGGCTCATCAAGCAAGGATCTGATCTGCAAAATGATAATTCCACCTCTTATGCTTCAAAACCAGTATCAGTTGTTTCCAGTAACTTCTTTAACAAATTCAAGATAGGTAACATCCCTTCATTTATTCCTGTCAAGTTTGTCAAAGAAGGAACAACTGTGGAATCAACAAGCAATCAGAACTCAACAACACAAACCGACACAACAAGAGTCATCAATCAAGATCCATTGGAAGCTGACTTGTGTATACAGGACTAGACAAGTTCTGATGATGAACCAGAGATCATCAAGTCACCTGAAGTTATCAAGTGTCAAAAGCTTCCAACAGTTGAATCAAGACCTATACGGATCTCATCTCCAACTGCTAAGCAAATCAGCAGTTCCTCCAAAGCTCAGCAGAAGCACTCACTATCTTCATCTTCTATCCATCAAGCTCGCCACAAATCTGCCTCGAAGTCTACCAAATCACCAGTCATACAAAAGATCTCAGTCTACCAAATCTGCCTCGAAGTCTTGGGTTTAAAAAGGATAGTCTATACTATCAACACAGTCAAAGTCAACAAATGTCAATGTCACTGTCAAAGTCAACGCAAAAGTCAAACAGACGCGTTCCAGATGAAGAACTGAGTCAAGACGTTGAAGATAAATGACTAGGAGTTTATTGTTAATAAATATATTTTGTGTCAACAAAAATATATTTATTTATGTTTTAGTCTCTTTTATATTTTATATGTCTTTTATCTAGTTTGTCTAAGTATAGGGGCTTAATATGTCATTAGTGCATATTATCTCTATATATAGATTAGTGACAATTAGTTTAAGGAAGCTTGAATGAGCCATTTATTGAGGGTCTTTTCACATTTGTAATATCTTTAGCAATCAATTCAGATCAAACAAGGGTTTATTGAGTGTTCTTAAGGTGTTTATCATTCTTCATCAATATTTTAATGTGTTTGATCTATATTTTACACAAATATCATTGATATTTGTGTTTTTAGTGGGATTTGTTTGTGTTTATTAATCAATTGCACTGTTATATTGATCAAGAGGACCAACAATCTTCCACTTGTCAACCCAAGCCACAATAGACAAGCTGAGAGATTAGCAGACTGGATTCAAAATAGGGTGCTAGAGGAATTCAAATTGAGATCAAAATTATATAGACAGAGGCTAGCAGGTGAGATCTTTGGTCAACTGGATGTTAAGATGGACCCTGAGATTAGCTTCGAAGGGAAAACCTTGACTGAAGGCACAGAGGTTGAGCCTGTGAACCTTGAGACAGGATCTCCCTCTGCACCCAGTACCCTCAGTGAGGCACCAGGTGGTGAAGGTGTCTCACAACCTCTCTCTGACCAGAGCTTGACTGCTGAACCAAGTAATGAAGGCCAATAGTTCTCTCCACCCTAAGTCACCAAGGCCTGTGGTTGATAAAAGGAAAAGGAAATTAACTCCTGAGGAGTTAGAGGAGGAAGAGAGAGAGAGGAAGAGGAAGCTGAGAGGAGAGAGTTCAAGTAGGTCCCCAGGCTTCATGGAAGCTGCAATCCGGGCTGCCCATAGGCCAAATACTCAAGAAGATAAGCTAAGGGCAGCCAGGCTAAACTACCTAGGGACCAGGAACTACAATATAGATGAACTCATCTCTCTCCCCTTAGAAGAGTTGAATGAGCTGGCTGACACTGAGCTGTCAAATGAGAGGAGGGAGGTAGAGGATGCAGCATTGCTCCATAAGACTAAGGAAGAAAGGAGACTAAAAAGGATCTACAAACATGCGCCTATCCTCTCCCCAGTTCAAGAAAGTCCTGAGACAGAGACTGTGGCACAGGCACAAACTCAGGTAGATAAGAAAGCTGAAAGAAAGAATATGATCAACTACCTGAGTGCCATAGGACTCTATCAGGCAACTGCACTTCTTCCCTTATCCTTCGAGTACATAGAGTTTGAATATCTCAAGCAGCTGGAAGAACAAGCCATAAAAGAAAGAAAATCTGCTAAGAGAAAGCTAAGGGAAGAAGCTGCAAGGTCAAGGGCCATCATCCACAAAAGCCAAAAGAAGTCTAAAGATAGACAAAGGATGATGAGCTTCTTGAAGCTGTATGGATTCTCCAAAAGGAGGCTTGGTCCTATGTCTCTGTCCATAATGGATGACCATATAAGGGTGATCAAGTAGAAGATCAAAAGGGGAGAGCTTGTGGACTTACATTCTCCACCAAGTCAAGCTCAACCTGAAGTTGAGGTAAAGGTTGAACCCACTAAGACAACACAACTTGAACCTAGAGCTGTATCTCAGCCAACTTCATCTTTTGATCCACAGCAGGGTCCTCTTCTCTCTCCTGCTAAACCTGTGAGAGAAGAGAACCCAACTAAGAGGGACACTACTAAACAATTTGGTGCTGAAGACCAGTCCTCTCAGTTGAAATCATCAAAGAGGAGAAAAAGGATGGCCAGAAGAACCCTTACAAAGAAAAAGAAAACTAATGCATCCACTCTACACCTCAGGATGAGTCAGAACATCCTGAGGAAGTGCATGAAAAGGCTGCTCAACCAACTCCAATCAGAGTAGAGCCTCTTGCAGTTGGAAGACCCATCGTGTCCTTGAGTTTTACTGACAATTCAGATAGATGGTATGTCACTAGAGATCAAGGAGGTCAAGATGTCTACTTTCAGCAAGACATGCTTGCCCTTCCTTTGCATGATCTCTATGATATGAGAAGATTCTATGAGAATCTAAAGGATCCTAACCATATGATAAAGAGAGGTTTGCTGCTGATCCTAATAAGGACTATCAACATCTAAAGAATCTCTCTATTCTGGTAGCATCAGCCTAGGGGGAGTTTGTAAGGATCTATCTAAATATTATGAGGCTGATGCAACCAAAGATCTTCTAACATTCACTAAAGAACAAGGATGAACTTGTTGCAGAAGCTTTACACTCTCTAAAACTCTAAGTGTAAAGTCTTCTGAAGCCGAAAGTTCAGAAGAAATTACTTTGGAAGCTTTACACTTAATAGAAAATATTCCGAGTGTAAAAACTTCCAAAGCCAGAGGCCAAGTTCTTCCGAAGCCAAAGATGAAGTCTTTCAAAGCTTCAAAGACAAAGTCTTCCAAAGCCATTTTGCTGTGAAGACTAATTTCTTCGGAAGATAGAGAAAAGATGCTTTCTCTGATCTACTTTTGATAAAGCTGACCAACTTTCTACTGCAACTCTGATAACTCACCAACTTGTATGAGTTGGTGAAACTTCCATGCTTTAGTGAATCGTAGATAAAGTCTTTGTCTGTATTTTTCTTGTTTTTTTCCTTTAGAATTTTTTGTACTATGAAAAGCCAGTGAGCTATGGCATGTCATAGTCACTAGTCAAAAGACAATCTGCCTTTTGAATTTAGATTGATCTTGTTGTCTAGATCAGTCAATTCCAACTGTCCTTCCAAGTATTGATGGTTGTAGGTTGTAGTATAAAAAAGTCTCAGGTCCTTGTATTTTAGATTATGCTTTGAATACTTGTAATAGAACTTGAGATCAATATACAACATCCTTGAAAACTAATATTTGTGTTATTGTTCTAAGTTATATCTTATTGTTACTTGTGTTCCTTGTATCTTCAAAGTTTCCTGATTCCTATTTGAACTGTTAAGTGATCTAAGATCACTCCTCTTATGAAACTATGTTGTTAACACCCTAACCCGGTCCTGTAAATATAATCTGGGTAATTGGACTTACACTTATCTTAAACTTTTGTTGATATCTATGACTACTATGTACTCTTAGTCACATACAACCTTATGTACATGTCATACACATCAAATTGTTTCTACTTTTAAACCTGTGAACTCACCAATGTATGTTGACTTTTTAGAGCATGTCTTTTCAGGTAACGGTGCTTAGGTACTTGGACAATGGACTTTTGATGAGACCACTCCTTCAAGAGCATTAAACATTGGAACATTTTGAACATTATGTTATTGTTGTATTTGTATTTGAAATTGTTTGATCTAGTACTGGTTGTTCTATTTTTGAACTTCTAGATTATTTGTGCATTTATGGAATAACGTTATGGTATTGATTGTTCTTTAAACTTGTTCTTTTGTGTCGAGTGACATCATGATCCATTGATAAAGAATTCCTTTAGAGATTCTCTTAGACCCCCAATGTGTTATGATGATCCCGTCCGTCGTATCCTTTTGTTTCCGCTACTAGCGGGAGTGTGACATCCTCCATCTTTGCTCTTAAAATCCCGAAAGAGGGAAGACTTTCCTGTTATATGGCAAGAGCATCCACTGTCAATATACCAGATGTTGTCATGCCTTCTTTGATGTCCTTGCCTAGATAATGAACTCAGTTAGAGGGTGCAACCCAAGCCAAGATGGTCTTGGGCTTTCCATATTTTCCTAAAACATAAATCTCTTCTGTAGATGCATTGTCTGCTTGTCACACCCTCAGAATCCACCGGCGGGGTTCTACTACGAGATGCGTGACAAACCAGGATCTAATACACAGTCATATCAAATGACACTATATGCGTTTTCAAAATAAGCGTTTGAACGTAAATCAGAGTAAAAGACAATTTTCAATTTAATCAATGCGAAAGCGTAAACGTTTGTGAAACCATGAGTAATAAATGCGCCAAACAAGGCACCCAATGAAAGTAGTTAATGTAAATGAACTTCCTTTCAAATGATAAAAATGATGCATGAGCCTCAGATATGCAAACCTAGCCTTAAGGATACCAACAACCTAAGAAGACATGCTAAAGTGTGTCAACACAAGGTTGGTGAGTTCACAGGTTTAAATCAGTAAATATGTCTGAGAGTTTTCTTGGTAAAAGTATACAAAAGTATACCATAGGTAGCTAGCCTATATATCGAGTTACTTAGTGTTTCAAACAGAAGCTGACTATTTGTGAGTTGTTTTGCATTCCGCCATGTCTTATCATAAAACAATGACAAATATCTAGGTCAATTAAACACCCGTTTGACCTCCAGTCGAGTTAGCGCGACTAACCCGGGTGGGGTTTGTCAAACCCAGTAGTACTACTCAAAATTACCTCACTAGCTCGTTATTAACGGTTAGAGTGAGTAAGGACTTGTGTGATAATGTTTTCACTAAAGTAAAAGGCGATATACCAATAATACCATAACCAGATAAAAATAGTTTGCATGCTTCTCCCCCAAAAAGAAAAGTAAGTAAAGTGGGGCAGTGAAGACACACCTTATATGCGTATGAATGCATGAAGTGTAAAAGTTGGAAGCTAATCATTACCTAACAAATATAGGTCCATGAGTGTATGTACATAATGGACAAGTGAACCCCGTTGTACCCAAACAATGTAATTGTTAGCATGTTTGAGAAACGTTTTATAAGTTTAACTTTTTGACAAAAGTTGATTTTTGTTTACCAAAGTTGACTGGACCGACCCGATGACCCGTTGGTGACTTAAACAAATATAAACATGTTTAGTCATGCTCAAATAGCTCAAATAATGATTCATATAAAGTTTCATGTCGGAAATATATTTTGGAAAGTTTCTATTTTTCGAAAGTATGACATCGTTACACATGTGCAACCCGTGTAAAGATTATGAATATTACCACAACAGCCATCTCAATTATACATGTAACACATCCAACAATTATCCATAACATGTTAACATAACCTAGATTCTTCATCATGCCCAATGTTTCGTAATTTAAGACATAAGAACACAAGCTGCACAAAGTTCATCCAAATCTCCTAACATGTTCCTATGATCATTTCAACATCAATCACAACACCATAACATGTTCTATATATATCATACTCATCATACATCACATCAAGTCATGAAAGTTTTCATAAATAGCAAGCATGTTCATACGATATGTTTTTCACCATTTGGATATTCCCAATCCTTTCTTATGCTCCAAACATCATATAACAAGTATCACATCTCATCACACATGCATAAATCATCATCTATAAACTAACTTACCCAAAAAGTTTCCTATAATGGAAAGTACTCGAAAAGTAAGCCAAATCAAAAGTTCAAAACATGAATTTTCATCCACTAGCATCAACTAACATCCATGAACCATCAATTCAATCCAATTTCATCAAAATCATATGATTTATACAAAAGCCCCAAACTAAGGTTTTCTTAATAATTAAGTCTTGGGTTTTAATCAAACCAAAATAATTTCACAAAACTTGATAGGTTCAAATAGATCGAATTGTGATGATATCGTAATGCAATGATCAATTCAAACGCTAAGTAAACAAACACAAGCAACTACTTCAAAAATTCATAGATTTCATTGATAGCAAATGCTTAGGATACAAAGTGTAAGAGTGATTTACAGTTGTTCAGATCTGTTCTCACTGTTTCGTTGTCTCTCGTACCCTACACAATACATAAACTATTCTATTTATACTATCAATGAAAAACAAGGAACATGTATTTACACAATAAGTCCCTATACTATGACAAAACACAAAAAGACAAACGTTAATCTTTTAAGAGCTCTAAAAATACTCCCCCTAAGATTGACATTTTCTTCAGTCTTCATTGAACTCTTCTGGTTCTTCTTTAATCTTGAAGACTGGCTTTTCCTTATAAAGATCCAATTCTCGCAATGCTTTCTTGATAGCTGACTTGAATTTCTTGGCAAGTATGGCTTGCTCAGGCTTTGACTCATTTGTTTTAATCTCCATCTTGTCTATTACATCCAAAGTTTCTTTTGTCAGACCTGCAATATCTATGTTAGCGTAGAACTCATAATGTTTAGGATTATCATGAGCATGAACTTCCAACACGCCTTTGCAGCATCTATTACCTTAATAATTGTCATAAAATATTTTCTATCATTATCAGCAACATCTGATGCAACACGATCAAACTTCTTGTTAGAAAAAAAAGAGATATAACTTGGATGTAGAAGTTTAAGCTCAAAATCTCCAAATAATGAAATCATATCTTGATCCCAATCTTCCATGTTTTGAACTAGCTTTAACTGGAATCAGTTAGCATGATAGAACCATCTCAAAATTGGTTTAGATGTTTGAGTGCCATCTATCACCTTCAAGCCTAGGTTAGTGACCTTTTCAAAGTACTAATCACTATGCACATCCAAAAACTATTCTTCGTCTGGATGAACAGCCATCTTCCTTTTGCTTTTTAATAACTTGAAATATTCTTTTTCTTCTTGATCACATCTGGTTTTAAGATAAGAATCCATTCTGGTAATGCCTCGATTTAGAAGTTTAACAAAATTTTCACCTCGAATTGATTTGGTAGGATTAATCAGAGGCAACTTATTTAACTCCTTGAGATCTTGCACTGGCAAAGCCATGATACTCGTGTAAAAATGATATACATCACAAATTGCATTTACACGTTAGATTAGAAAGGCATCAAAGATCTCATCATATTTCCAGGCAACTATCTTAACATTCTTTGTGTTATCCGACACAATCATTGCATTGAGCAACTCGGAAATGGATTGGCCTTTCTGCAGTATATTTCTAACTAAGTCTCCTGCAGTTCTAGCTTTGTTCCATAGTTGTTTTTTGTTCAATTGAGACTTTGTATGCTTGTTTCTCTGTCTCTGGGAACATCTCAATCAATTCTTTTCTCTTTTCATGACTACTTTTCACTAACTCCATTTCTTTTATTTCTTGAGGCTTTAAGATTCGTATTCTCTTTGTAATCTCAAAATACTGTGGATTATCCATGTCTAGCACAATCATTTTATTGTTTTGCTTTTCTGTCTCTTGAAAACTGCCGACCAAATTTCTTAGAGACTCAGTTTGCAATCTGTTCAATCTCTTTCTTGGATAATTTCTTGATTGTAGCCACAGCCTAAGCTCAACAGTTGTCATATTTTTGGGATCAGGATGATGCAATTCAGATGTTGGAAGGTCTTTAATGTTGATACTTTCTTGCATCGGATTCCACTCTCCATGTTCTATAACTATTTCATCTGGATCAACTGGAGTTGTTGACTCTGCGATAATACATTTCTCATACTCTTCATTAATTTGTGAAACTGTTAGACCATCCAAAAATACATGATTGTATTTCTTCTTGACCAGATAATTATATCTGTCATCAATGTCTAAAGGAATATCTTCAGTAACAACTTCAATCGAAGAATAAGCAGCTTCAGCAATGTCTTCTTCCTCCAATACTTCATCATACCAAGCATCTGAAAACTTTAGATCTAAATCATCCAGTGCTTTGATTTGCTCTTGTATGTCTGCTTCTGCACTTTCCTGCAAAGAAGGATGACCTACATTCACTGCATAAGAAAAACATATTAGATTCAAGCATATAAAAATAAAACAACACCTATAATCAAAAATGTCATTTAAACTGTTTACGAGTTTCAGAAACAATTTTCTGCATTCTTGAAGAAGGGTTGGATGACAATTCTGCCAATACTTGAACATCAGATTCATCTATCTTTTGTTTTCCTTTCGTATCCTCATATAATTTTTTAACTTCAGTAGGTTGGACTTCAGGAATAACCTCTTTCTCTAAAGTTAAATGGTCTTTTTATTTTGGTTGAGAAGATAGAGATTTTAAGCTATCTTTCGTAATTTCAAGTTCTTCTTTCAACTTATCAAAATCTTCTTTCAACTTCTTATATTTTTCTTCCGTCAAATCATAATCTCTAAGTAAAACATCAAAGTTCTTTACATTCATCTCTTGAACTTCTTCAAGCTCAGCAATTTTCAAGTCTTTCTTTAAAGATTCTACTTTTAATTGATAATTTTCATCTTTCAGCTTCTACATCATCTTAAGCTAATTCATATTCTCTTCTTTCAAAGCTTCTATTATCTGCTCAGTGTTCAATTTCTCAGTGTGAACTGTATCATATTGATTTGATCTTTTACCTTCATATGGTACTGCAGGCTCAAATGCATCAACATTTTGAAGATCACACTCCATTTGTTGTTGTACATTGGCTTCATCATTATCAACATTCACATCTATTAAAGCATCAACATTATGAGCATCTTCATTCAGATTATCAACTTCTTCAACTTCTATAACAACTACATCTTCATTAACTTCTTTAACTTCATTACCTCCAACATCATCATCATCACTATCATCACTTGAAGAAGAACTTTCTTCATCTTCAGATTCATCATCATCTTCATTATCTTCATCATCATCATCATCAACTTCAGACTCAGAAAGTCCTTGAGGAACTTGTTCAATCAAATCATTTGGATCAATTGGTTCATCATCAATCAAATGAAAATGATTTTCATCTATGTTCACATCATCTCTTGCTACTGCTCTCATATAATCAAAAATTTGAACATTCTGAGCGCCAGTCATGATAGCAAGTCTTTTATATACAGTTTCAGTCTTGTGCACCAAAATTAATCTTTCTCCACTTACTCCATAAGCATGAAAATCAGGATACTCTTCATTTATAATCAACCGCAAAAATCTTGGATACATCAAGTATTTGTTCCTGATTCCTTTTTCCAAATTAAAAATAAAGCCATTCATGATCCATTTTGCCATATCCTTCTGTTTATGGCAATAGCTACAATAGGAGAAGCAATTGTCACACCCTCGCTAAAGCGGAAACACGAGAATGTGACGGACGGGATCGTCATAACACATTGGGGGTTTAAGAGAATATCTACAGGTATTCTCCGTACATGGGTCATGACGTCACCCGACACATAGGAACACATGTCAAGTATAGTCAATACCAAAATGTCATACCATTAATGCAAAAGTAAACCAAAGTCCCATATGGGAACAAACCAACACAATCACCAAAACAATACCTAATTCAAATCCAATAAAATTACAATTCATAAAACCAAACAATTCATAACATGTCCCAAAAACCTCTTGAAATGTTTAATGCTCCTAGAGGAGCGGTCTCATCTAAGTCCATAGCCAAACACCTAGACTTCATTACCTGAAAAGACATGCTCTAAAAAGTCAACATATGTTGGTGAGTTCACAGATTTAAAAATACAAATATTTTTCCGTGCATAATATGTACAGAAAGTCGTATGTGAGTTTGAGTACATAGCAGTCAAGATATCAACACAAGTCCAAGATCAGTCCAAGTCCAATTTACCCGGATTATATTCTCCCAAGGGCAAGCCAATGCCAAGTCAGTCTCGACTAGTATACCGACAACAAGGGTGGGGGTGTCAACCCGTTAGTACTAACAATACCTCTCCATGACCTCCAAGCACAAGAACAAGTCCAAGAACAAGCATAAGCATAAGTACACACTCATGTGTGATCATCTAGACTAAAACCATGACCCAAACCACATACAATGTCCCAAAATAATTTTTAAGACATGCCATAGTCCAAAACCATGAGCATGCTTTTCCCCCAAGTAAAATATACTAAAAAAAGGGGCCGTGAAACTCACCTTGAAATGTCACAGTTCAAATCCCACAACACGCAGAGTAAGCTCTAAAAATATATAATACACAAAAGGATTAATATATCACCAAATATAGATGGCTAATATGGGTGTAATCCTTTTAGTCCAGCCCTTAACGCTAATCAAGGTTTTCCATCATCCCACTTATTAAATTAATTCTTTTGTAAAGAGTTTTAATCAATATTATATGCAAAACTTGTCTTAATTTAGATTATTTAGTTCCAATCCTTACTTTTAAGTTTTAACAAGATAATTCAGCATACATAACTGATTGCGCATCAGTCTTGTATAGGCTGTTTGGAGATCGAAACGATAACGAATCATTGCATAAAAAGTGTCGTTTGAAAGAAGAGACTTTAAATTAAACTTCAGAAAAAGAATCAAGTTTGTTTGACAAAATATGAGGACGTTATGACATGAGGAATACAGACTAATCTGCAGCTCAGATTCGTCAGTTTTGACCTTTTGTTTTGTTTGCTACGTTTGGAGGACTAAACGATGTCGAAACGACACGAGACCACTTGGGTTAGTTAGAGGACTCATGGTGCTTAAATTTAGACTCAGATTTTGCCCCAATTGGGCGTATTTCGACTAAGTTATCACACGAAGATGACCCATTTTTCTGACAGCAAGCTGTCCACATTGTTAGTTTCGTTCCATTGCGTCTGAAGTTCCAATATGCGCCCGTTAACAACCCAAATATGTAAAAATGCATTTATCCCAGTTTCAAGTTGTTATGAAATTCAATTTACCACTTTGTTTACTTATTTTGTTTTTTTTTTAGTCCCAAACAGTTGTTAGTTTCATTGTCTCCCGGTTTGCAAATTTTAAGTGATAGTTTCATCGTTTCGATTTGTTTTACCCATCAATTCTTTCAAGGAACAACTCTAGTTATTTCAAAAAAATTTATAGGTTCAAAATCTCAATTAAGGGCAGGTCATCCAAGATTACATCCCAATCTTTTAGATTCGAATAATATACGAGTCCAAGAATTAGGGTTTTTACCAATTAAAGAATCCGACGATCTAAGCTCCTAGTTCTTCACGATCTAATGTCCAAAACAGTGAATATGAGGATATTAGATGAAGATTTTGTATATAGATAATGAGTATCATCGATTTTAGAGTGAAACTAGCATTAGACTTCATCAAAAACGAATTTTGCTTACCGTAGCTTTGAAGACGAATGTATCTTGCTTGGTTTAAAGCTCTTGGATGATTTTATTGTCAAAATCAATGGATGCACAAAGGATTTCAGTGTTTTTCGATGGCGAAGAGGGGAAGAAGAGATAATTTGGAGAAGGAGGTGGCTAGGGTTTCCAAGAAAATTCTACAATTGAAAGAATGAGGCCAAGGCAAGGGGAATACCCCCTTAATCCTCTT
This sequence comes from Flaveria sonorensis, assembly GCA_025506505.1. Lineage (NCBI taxonomy): Eukaryota > Viridiplantae > Streptophyta > Magnoliopsida > Asterales > Asteraceae > Flaveria > Flaveria sonorensis. The sequence continues at coordinate 28,946,319 of CM046430.1, read as the reverse complement.
GCGGCCGCAACAAGGAGAAAAGAAGGGCCTTCGGCCTCTTGGCCCGTCTCGTGTAACCCGTCATATCTCGAACCGCGCGTCATCTAATTTTTACGTTTTCAAATTTCGCGCGCAATAACGGTTCCAACGAACTATCACATGCCCTAGGATTTGGATAAATTATATTTTTAGAACCAATTTAAGTTGTTTTAACAGGCTTTAGGCAAAGCCCATGGATGTAAGGTTAATTGGGTTATGGTGAAGTTTCGTGTTTTACATTTTAGAAAACCCTTGATTGGGCTCAATACATAGAACCTCATACGATGACAAGCCCACTAGTCACATAATGATATAGGCTCCAGGCCCATCATAAAAACATAGGCCCATTAGACCAAAATTTGGGCCCAACAAGAAAAGAATCATAAATCAAGACCAAGCCCAAATAAAGATGAAAGTCAAAGTCAAAAGTCAAAATTCAAACTGTTAGACCCTGAAAGGATCATACTTGCCAACTCAAGAAGTGGTTGGAGGTTGTTCTGGTTGGAGCACATTATTTACAGAATAACGCAGCAGACATCATCAACACAAGAAAACAGAAGACAAGAAAAGACCAAGTATAGAGCACCCGCATTTGTTAATGCAGATGACTAGTGAACAAATGCGGACAAGTGTTTGTTCACCCGCATTAACAAATGCGGATCAAGACAACTAACGCTGAACAGAAGTGTTCATCCGCATTAGTCCATGTGGATGAACTAAAGAAATGCTGACAAGTGTTCACCCGCATTAGTCCATGCGGATGAACAACAGTAAATGCTGACAAGACTTGTTCACCCGCATGAACTAATGCGGGTGAGCAAAATACAAATGCTGAGAAGACCTATTCACCCGCATGAACTAATGCGGGTGAGCAAACAACAAATGCTGAGAAGACCCGTTCACCCGCATGAACTAATGCGGGTGAGCAAACAACAAATGCTGAGAAGACTTGTTCACCCGCATGAACTAATGCGGATGAACAACTTACACATGTTGTACTTAGACTAGATTCTCTTGTATAAATCAGGGTTAGTTTAGTCTTTTGTGCAGGAAATGAATACGCCTATAAATAAGGTCACATACCCTAACTTTGTAAGGTTGTTAACTTCAGCAGTAATATTGACAATAATATACAACATTTACTACTGTTCTTGATTCTCTTACATTCAAGCATTTACTACAGCTATTAATGTTCTTTTATATAGTAATTCCGCTGCTATATAATTGACTCAGTCCACATATTCGATCCTAGGTTGAGTCACATCAACCGAGAATATCATTCTCAAACCCAGTCAATTGGTATCAGAGCCTTGGCTCTTGAATTCATCACAGAATCATCTTGGATTTTTGGTGAAAATCGATTGATCTGTAGACTGAGTTGTTCATCAGCAAGATCTACTCTTCTGATAAACAAAACATACTGTAATAGAACACCACAAAGTACAAAAGCTTCAGATCTCCTGCTGTCGAACCCAACTACACAAAATCAAGAACTTAGAACTCCTTCAAATCGACAGATCTAAACTTAACAGACCTGTTCTTGAACGAAATCAGAAGATTTGAAGAAAAACACACTGTTCGAACTTAAAATCAACTTAAAACAGCATTCAACAAGTTAAAATCAGTTTAACTAACATGGATTCCTATAATCATTTTGAAATTGGTCATGCATCCAAACCTCCTATGCTTAAACACAAATCTGAGTTTAAGCAGTGGAAAATTCATTTCAGAAACTACATTACAAGTGTAGATCCTGACTACTGGATAACTATTTGCAAAGGTCCCTACATTCCACTATCTCTAAATGCTGATCAAGCTGCTCAGTACAAAACTGCAAGAATTCCCATTGAGGATCCAAACTTAACTCTTGATGATGAAGAATATAAGAAAATTAAGATTGATCTTAGAGCTTATTCCATCCTTACTCAAGCACTGAAAATGGATATTCTAAAAAGATTAGAAAAATATGGAACAGGTAAGGGTGTTTGGGATGCTCTACAGATTATGTGTGAGAGAAGCATTGAAGTTACAGAAATTAACAAAGACAAGTTGATAAATCAGTATGAGACATTTCATCATACCAAAGGAGAGTCGATCTCCAGACAGCTTCACAGATTTGTGCAACTTGTAAATGACCTTGAAATTATGGGGGTCACTTACAAGGAATAGGAACTAAACAAGAAAATGCTGCACAGCTTGCCTGAAAGCTAGAAACAGAATGTTACAATGTTGAAGAATACTCTTGATTTGGAGAGTACTAGCTTGGATATCATGATTGCAAAAATTGAGGCTCTTGAACTTGATGAAAGGAGTAGAAATCTGAGTGGACCTCAAGTCATTGAGGCTTACAAATTTCCATCTGAAACTCATTCTGTTGAAAATGCCTTTGTTACTGAAGAAGAAGACTTTCTGTCATCAAGAGATCAAACAAGAACAACAGGATTTTGTGCTGCTCAACAACCTCAAAAACAACCATCTTCTGCCCAACCCACTGTATCTCCTAACAATATGCATGATGAGCAAAAATCTGAAGAATAAAAGGCAACTTACAATGCCTTTGTTGCTACTTTGAAGCCTACCTTGGAGGGAGACTCATATCAGCTCATCTGATTCAAGAAGATCTAGAAGAAATGGATCCTGATGATGTTGAAGAAATGGATTTACAATGGCAAATGGCCATGATTGCTATGAGAGCAAAGAAATTCTTTCGAAAAAGGAAAAAACTGAGTCTCAATGAGAATACAAAGCTGGGCTATGACAAATCCAAAGTTAAGTGTTTTAACTGTGGATTGAGTGGTCATTTTTCTCGGGAATGTAACTCTCCAAAGAGAAGCAACAACAATTTTCAAAGACCCTCACATGGCCAGCATGCTTCTCAACACAACACCAACTTTCAGCCAAGCAACTCTTATTCACACCAACAACAAAATTAGCAGCAGCCAATTCAGCAACAACAAAACTAGCAACAGCCAATTCAACAAAGACAACCTCTGCTGACTCATCAATCTCAAGGAAGTAATCAACAAACTTCAAATGCACTTGTCATCAGACAAGATGGAGTTTGTGATTAGAGCGTGTATGATGAGGAAGTTCAACCATAGTTTCAGAATCATGCACTTATGGCACATATTAATGATGGACCAACTCCAATGCCTTCTGAGGTAAAATCCAATCTATGTTCTGAAAAATGTGTTCTAGAAGTACAGGGATACAGGGAACACAATCAAAAATTGGCTAATAAAATAAGAGAAGAAAAGGTGAAATCAGAGATGTTAAAACAAGAAATGAGAATTTATGAAGTTAAAATCAAATCTCTGTTGTCTGACATGGAAACACTCCATGGTGAAAAGTACACACTTGTAGCTGAAAATGAGAGGTTAACTGAATTGTTGACCAAATCAAAAGCTGAGCAATCAGCTATTGAAATGAAACTTGAAAAGTTTCAGCTCTCATCTGTCAAGCTACAAGAGTTACTTGTGTCTCAAAAGGAAGCTAAAGATATGACTGGAATAGGCTACAAAACTTGTCCTCCTCCATATAATGATAACTACACTGTTATGCCTCAAAACAAACCAGGTTTTTACATTGAAACTGATGAAGATAAAATCAGATTGGGTCATCCTATCAAAATCAAAGAGTGCTCAGACAAACCTGTGGTTATCAAGAAACCAAAGAGCCAAGTCAAAGCTATTGTACCTTTTGTAAAATTTGTTCCACAAAATTTTAAATTAAAGCACAATGCTGAATGCTCAGTGAAACCATCTGCTGAAAGCATATCTGATTATGAGATCATATCTCCTAAAAATTCAAGCAAATCAAATAGGGTTTCATTGAACTTCAAGGATAAAACCAAAGTTCCCGTAGTTACCAAAGGAAAAACCACTTTTGTTCCAAAATCTAAAGTGAAATCTGATTCACCATCTTCATCAAATATCAAACAAGGAAGTGGGTTTGATATCTTCAACAAAGAACAAGTAGAACAATTCAATAAGGAAATAAGGGAATACAGAAAGAAGCATCATCAGTCCACAAAAACAAAGCAAGTCAGAATTGTGAAACAATCTGTTGGCACTCCAAAGACTGATATGACTTCTGTTTCAAAATTAAAGGACAATCAAATGTATTGTGAATTCTGTGATATGACCAATCACAAAACAGATGAGTGCTATTTCACTGAGTACTGCTCTATCTGTGACATGAACAATCACTCAACAAAAAACTGTCATTTTAACAAATATTGTTCATTGTGTGATATGACCAATCACAATACAATTGATTGTTACTTTAATAAAAAAGGATTGAAAAATTCACAACTCAAGCCCATTTCATCGGTTCCAACTTACAAGATCAGACACAAAAGTCCAACAAACCTAAACAAATCACCAAATTCTCATCAAAAGTATAAAATCAAAGTGATTTCTGAAAAACAAAAATCTGTTCATCCTTTGCACAAAAATCAAAAGGCTTTGTATACTCCTCTGACACATCAGATGAAATTGATGAATTGAAACCTCAAAGAAACAAAAGAAAAGGGCTGAAATCATCCTCCTCTAAAACACACACAAGAGGAAAGTATCAAGAAGTAACAGTGATAGATGCCAAAGGACAACCCAAGACCATTATGGCTTGGGTTCCTCATTCTAACTAGTTTTTTTGTGCTTGTAGGGTCATTCATACAGGTCCAATAGCTTATGGTACGTGGACAGTGGATGCTCCCGACACATGACAGGAGATAGTTCCCTCCTTCATGACTTCAAGCACATTCAAGGAACTACTGTGGCATTTGGCGGAGATTCACAGGGCGGTAGAATTACTGGAGAAGGTTCAGTGACGAATGGGATTCTGAGCTTTGACAAAGTCAATTACTGCGAGCAGCTGAACTTCAATCTGCTCAGTGTATCCCAGATTTGTGACAAGAAATATTCTACTCATTTCACCGACACTCATTGCTACATCTTGAAACCAGGATTTTACATTCCTGAAGAATGGGTTGTCTTGAAGACACCGACGAAGAATAATACATATGTCTTGAACCTTAATTCTGCTCGTCCATCAGAAGAGACATGTCTATTGTCTAAAGCATCATTTGATGAATCATAACTTTCGCATAGACGTTTAGGACACATGAATTTTAAAAATATGAATAGATTGGTCAAAGGAAACCATGTAATTGGTCTTCCTCAAAAGGAATTTCATTTTCTTAACCACTGTACCACGTGTCTCAAAGAGACATTTCCTTTGAAGTTACTTCATATGGATCTCTTCGGACCAACTCACGTCATGAGTATTGGCAAGAAGCATTATTGTTTAGTGATCATTGATGACTTCACTCGATTCACATGGGTATTCTTCCTACTTCATTAGAATGAGGCGTCCCAAATCATAATAGATTTTATAACCAAAATTGAAAATCAACTTGATTTAAAAGTAAAATCTATTAGAAGTGACAATGGGACGGAATTTAAAAATGAAAGCATGAGTTCATTTTGCATAACAAAAGGCATTGTTCATCAGTTCAGTGCAGCTCGTACTCCATAACAAAATGGAGTTGCTGAAAGAAGGAATAGAACACTGATTGAAGCAGCAAGAACAATGCTTGCTGATGCAAAACTGTCAATTACATTTTGGGCAGAAGCAGTTAACACTTCATGTTTTGTGCAAAATCGAACTCTGATAATCAAAGAACACAATAAAACTCCTTATGAACTTCTTTTTCACAGAAAACCATTCATTGGATTTTTGAAGTCATTTGGTTGTCCTGTCTCAATATTGAACACCAGAGACCATTTAGGAAAGTTTGCTCCTAAGTCTGACGAGGGATTCTTCGTGGGATATTCCTCAGTGTCTAAGGCTTTTAGGGTGTTTAATCCAAGATTAAACATCATTGATGAATCAACAAATATTCAATTCAATGAGCATTCGTTTCCCAAATCATCAAATGGTCCTGACTGGTTGTTTGATATTGCTTCATTTATAAGATCTTTTGATCAGTTCAATTTGTCAAATGTAGGAACATCAGGATCAGTTGAAAGAAGAACAGACTTCCCAATGATTCCTCCTTCTACCGATCAAGACAATGAAGAAGTGCCCTTACAAGCTGATCCTATCCGGCAAGTTACACAAAATGAAAGTATCTCAACAGATGCTGGTCGCAGTTCAATGCCATCTCCTTCAGCTGAACCTTCAACTGAAGTGAGACATTCAGAACCAACTCATGCACCAGCTGATACTAACTGAGATGAAAATGATGAGAGTATTCAGAGTGCTGAAGCTGAAGATGTTGTACCCTCTGATTCTGATCATCACTCTCCCACACTACAACAACAAGATGCCTCTCATCAAGATGATCTGAATGTCTCCAATCTTGATGTGTCCATTGCTGGTGATTTGATTCCAATTACCAGGACACACAAGAATCATCCAGTGTCCAACATTATTGGTGATTTAGACGAGCGGGTGACACGAAGCAAGTCAAGTATTGCAAACATCTGTTTGTTTTCTTGTTTTCTATGTCAAACTGTACCCAAAAACATTAAAGAGGCTCTTCAAACAATAGCTGGATTGAGGCAATACAGGAAGAATTGCTACAATTCAAGAAACAGGAAGTATGGCAGCTGGTGGATCTTCCTGAAGGTCAATACCCTATCGGCACCAGATGGTTGTACCTGTACCGAAACAAGACTGATGACAGAGGGATCGTCATCAGAAACAAAGTAAGATTGGTAGCACAGGGCTATACACAAGAAGAAGGAATAGATTATGATGAGGTGTTTACTCCTGTTGCTAGACTAGAAGCCATATGACTCTTTCTTGCCTACTCTGCATCCATGAAATTCACAGTTTATCAAATGGATGTAAAGTGTGCATTTTTATATGGAAAGATCTCTGAAGAAGTCTACATGAGTCAACCTCCAGGATTTGAGGATCCTGATTTCCCTCACAGGGTATACAAGCTTGATAAAGCTTTGTATGGCTTACATCAAGCCCCTTGAAAATGGTATGAGACTCTGTCATCCTTTCTTCTTGACCATGGTTATGAAAGAGGGAAAATTGACCAGACTTTATTCAGAAAGAGAAAAGGAAATAAGATGCTGCTTGTCCAGATTTATGTGGATGATATCATATTTGGCTCCAACAACAAACAACTATGCAAAGACTTTGAAGATCTTATGCATTCAAAATTTCAGATGAGTGCTATGGGAGAACTCACATTCTTTCTAGGTCTTCAAGTACAACAAACATCCAGTGGAATCTTCATGAACCAGTCAAAATATGTGGAATCAATGTTGAAGAAGTTTCACTTTGCAGACTGTCAGTCCATTAGAACACCGGTTGATACAAAAGTGAAGATTGGCCCAGAAACAGAAGGAAAATCTGTGGATCAGACTATTTATCGATCCATGATTGGTTCTCTTATGTATTTAACAACCAGTAGACCTGATGTTATGTTTGGTGTTTGTGTATGTGCCAGGTATCAAGCAGATCCCAAGGATTCTCACGTGAATGCAGTCAAGAGGATATTCAGATATCTGAAGGGCAAACCTGCTCTTGGTCTATGGTATCCAAAGGATGGAGACTTCAATCTCTATGCATACACCGACAGTGACTACGGGGGATGCAATTTCAACAGAAAATCCACTTCTGGCAGTTGTCAATTTCTTGGTCCCAGACTGGTGACATGGCAGTTCAAGAAACAGACCAATGTTTCTGTATCAACGGCTGAAGCTGAGTACATAGCAGCATCAGCTTGTTGCTCTCAAGTTCTCTAAATTCAAAACCAGATGCTTGATTATGGTTTCAATTTCTTGCACATACCAATTCATATTGACAACACTGCTACAGTCTTCATTACAAACAATCCAGTTCAGCACTTAAAAACGAAACATATTGAAATTAGATATCATTTTTTGAGAGACTGTGCTGAAAAAGGTTTAATCAAGCTGATTCAGGTTAACACAGACAATCAGCTAGCTGATTTGTTTACTAAGGCATTTGACCCAAGTCGGTTTGAATTATTAGTTCAATCAATCGACATGATTAACCTTGAGTAAAAAAAATCAAAAATTTACAAAAACATCAAAAATTTCACAAAATTACAAAAAGAAATCAATTTTTGTTGAAGTCCTTGTTTTGTACTTCTGGGAAATGATATAATTACAGTCGTTATATCATTCACTGTGCTTAATTCAATATCTTGAAAGACTTGCATGACTTACCTGATATGTGGGTAGGCTCAACTTTGAACAGAAGATAAATGCTGTGATAAACTAAAGAACACATTCAAATGTGAATACATCATCTCAGAGCATGTAAGTATCTAACTTATCCAAGTGTGTGTATGTGTAGCAACCTAAAAACATCGGGTCATGATACCTTATGAATCTCATTCACATTAGTTTCTCCTTTGTTTTGCTGAGCAAAGACCTGGGGTAACAAGCACATAGTGCTGATGTCTAGATCCAAAAAGAGTCCCAATATGGAACACATCTAATACGGGTGACAAATAAAACAGAATATAACAAAAAGAATCCCAAAGTGGATCACCTTCCAAAGTGAAGAGCAAAAAGAATCCTAATGTGGATCAAACAAAATAAGGATCAGGTAAAAGAATCCCAAAGTGGATCCCCCATACCAAAATGAATGAGACTTCACAATTTAAATGACCAGGTATTGAAAGTTGTGAAAAAGTTCTACTATACAGTATGTGAGGATAGCTGATCTTTCTATGCTTATGAGTGTGAGGTTCATGTTGAATGTTTAATTCAATCAAAACATGATAATTATCACATGCATTACAACATTGACCAAGCATGAGTTTAAAAGGACAAATATACCTTCAATCAGTAAGCTCATGACAACTTGCACTTATGAAAGATAAGATTGTTATGATCCCAAAATTTCAAACAAAAGTGCAAAACAATTAAACAATTCAGAAATATTGTCCTAAAATTTTATAAATTTTATTTAAAGTTTTTATCCCGCATGGATATAAACTTTAGGGGGAGTAATAAAATTTTAAAAGGAAATATTTACAAAAACATGAAATTTGCAAACAGTAGATTGACAACTTTGTCAAATTGATTGTGTCTGTATGGAAATTATTCCATAATCAGCTTCAAAAGATGCATATGCTCCAAAATCAGTCAAGTTAGGAATCTGTGTCACATCAAAGATGCATGACAATCCAAGCAAGAATTGACAATCTCTGAATCTGCAAAATCTTAGGAAAAAAACAAAAATGCAGACTCATCTTCTTAAAATCAGAAGCAGCTGTACAAACCAATCAGATTCAGCCACTGCAAAAACATTATTTTTTGACAAAGTACAAAATTTAATGCGGGTAAGTGCATTGGTTAATGCGGGTGAAGGTAACCCTGCCATTTAACCAATGCGGGTAACTGTTTTTTGTACAAGTAAACTAATGCGGACAAAAATTGTTCATCCGCATTAGCAATAGTAAATGCGGACTAGTCATTTGTTCACCCGCATTTGCTACAGTGAATGCTGATCAATTTGTTCACCCGCATTTGTCACAGTATATGCGGACAAGTAATCTGTTCTCTGACATTCGCTACAGTAAATGTGGATGGGTAAAATTAGTCCTTCCGCATTCGTTAACAGTGAAGGCTAGTTTGTTCATCAGCATTTGCTACAGTAATAAATTTTATGCACTTGTTGAAAATTATGAAATGTATTATAAATACTCATTTAATGTGAGTCATTTGTTACTTTTCAAATTTTTGAGTGAACTTTTATAGTGAGTCGTGTGCCAGAAAACGTTCTTCTTCGGAGTTCGAATCTACACTAATCAAGCTTCATTTTGTTCAAATCCAACATCAAAATAAACAACATTGTTCGTTAAATCGAAGTATTATCAACCACAAGGTGATCATCTGATACTGAAAAACTTCGATTGTCGAACAAAATTTCTTGAAATGGAACCCTAATCTTGTGACATGATTCAAATACACTCAAGAACACTAGATTTAGATGAATGATAGAGTTCATTAAAACCAATGATCGGTGTAAACTTCAAAGATTTCATGTGGTTCTAAGAACACATAAAACATCGATGAACAGGGGATACTGGTGTATAACAATGTTAACTTCACAACCTGTTAAAATACAATCAAAATTAGTATATCCCAACACAAAGAAACAAAATTTTGAACTGTTCTTCATGAAAAATCAAAATCAGGTCAAATAACCAAATGTAATAGTAAAAAGCAGAATTCATTTTGACCTAAAAAGTCAAAACTGAACAAATCACACACAATTCTCACTAATTCATCCTCTTTGTGTGCAGATTACATAATGGCTAACCTGACTTGGAGCAAGCTCCACAATGTCAGTGGTTTTCTCAATCCAGAGACATGATCAGATTTATTGCCACTACTAGAGTAGCCTATGCCATTACAGTTAGACCAGTGATCTTTGAGAACTATATCAGATCATTTTGGGGCAATGCAGAAGTAGTAGACAATGATGGAGAAAAAGTAATTTCAGGAAGAATAACTGCTGACCATACACTGATAATCTCTGAGCAAATAATAAGACAATGCTTGAGATTTGAAGATGAACCTAATTCACCAACTGAATTTGATAAAGAAGATATCATGTCATTCTTTGCTGACATTGGATATGAAGGAGGTTTTGAGGATAAACAGATAGTCAAAGGATTGGTTGATTTGCAATGGAGATTCCTTATTCATTATGTGCAACACTGCTTATCCAAAAGGAAGACTGGATGGAATGATATACCCTTGACTACATCATCACTTGTTTGTGCTCTCTACTCTAACAGACCCTACAACTTTTTAGCCTATGTCTTTAATGGAATGATGGCAAACATTCAAGAGGGGAGAAGGAACATGTTCTTAATGTACCCCAGATTCATTTAATGTCTTATTAATGAAGCCTTTCCTAATCTGGTTTTAGAACGCCCCAATCTTGAAGTTCCTCATTATAATGCCAAATATTTGAAGTACATTAAGAAGAGAGATCCAATAAACTTCTATAGCGGTACTTTCTTTCCACTTTTACCTTGGATGCAACAACAAATAAATCCCCAAGATGATGTGCCAATGGATGATGAACAATTACAACAAGAAGAAGAAGAACATGTTATACAAGAACAAGTACAAGATGATGTTCCTATTGAGGAACCTATTCATGAAGAGGCTGCTACTCATGAACAACACCATGTTGATGAGTATGCAGAAACTAAAGAACACATTATACCCGTGTCACCCTTGATTGGTGATCCTCACACTGGTGAAACACTACAAGAAACTACAATCATTCTCTCCAATTCATATACAAGAAGATTCACAAGGTAGCTCACCACATGAAGCAGATGCTGAGGCTGGGAGTTCTGGTGAATCTACCAGCTCCTCAAAATCTTCTAAATCTTCTGATGATGAAGAAGATAACCAACATACTGTGCCTCTACCACAGAGACAACTTGTCTCTGAAGATGCTCCTTCTGAGAGCTTCACAGAATCAGAGGTGAACAGACCTGATGAAAAAGATAGGATGATATCAGATCTCTTAGACAAAATGTCTAGAATGGAGAAGACTTTGGATAGAAGGGCAGGGATAATCAATGATAGAATCCTAGAGTTGGATGAAAAGGAGAAAGAATTGAGTGAATTAAAAGCCAAGTATGATGCTGATTTGAGAACAGAAGATCAGGAGATCAAACAGTTATAAGCCTCTTTAGAGAAGTCAAGAGAAGAAATCAGTGGTCATGTGGACACTGTGGCTATTCAAATTGTAGCTATGGAAGATCAAGAGCACATGTTGGAGATACAAACAGAAGTTATTACTGATCTGAACAAACAAAATAAGGGTTTGAAGAAAAGAATTGATGAATTGGAACTGATTGCTCAATTAAAGGCTGAATTTGAAAGAAAAGCAACAGAACATGAAGCTGAAGAAACTGATAAGGAAGTTCATTCACAACAGCAAGAAACCAGTGGTGTTAGGGATGATGATAGCTGGAAGATGGTAGTACATTCTGATCCATCTACTGAAAAAGAGGCCATGATGAAAGAACTAATAGATGACATGGACAGATTGTCTTCAAGTGAATTCATTATAGATGAGGAATTCTGGGATTACATCAAAAACACCAAATCCCCCTCTGAGTCTATAGTTGTAATTCCATCACAACCTATGTCAATAGAAGAAGAACTGAGAATGCAGCTTGTTCCTGCTGTTGTATTGACTGATGATCAACAAAGCTTAATCAATAGACTTTATGATGAATTCAAAGAAAAGGAAACAGTTGAATTGAACAGACAAGAAGCTGAACAACAAAGAATCACTGCTGAACTTAAGGCTGTTGAAGAAAAACAACAGGCCAAAACTGATGTAGCTTCAACATCAGGACCAAGAGTGATCACATACAAAAGAAAAAGGAAATACTTGACTGGAAAAGCAAAAGAAAAACTTCCTATGGTTGAGGAAGAACAACCTAAGAAGAAAGCAAAAGATGATCCAAGAAGTTTGGCAGCAATTGCTGAATTCTTAGATGAACATGAACAAGCTGAGAAGGAGTTGCAGCATACTTTGGAAGTGATTATGTTGGAAGAAGGAGAAACTGAAGATGAACAAACAAAGAAACATGATGACATGAGGAGTCCATCAATTATTGAGCCATCTGTTGAAAGTATGATAGAGAAGGCTAAGACTAATGATCTTATGATTCATGCCATGTTCCTGATCAACCATGGATATGATGCTGATATAGTCTTTAGCACGACTTATGAAGGTATGGTAGAAGAAGTGAGAAAGATGGAGAAACTTCTTGATTCAACCTTTGTGACTGAATATGAAAAAGAAAAGGAAACTACTAAATCAGTCACAAGTATCTCTAAAACGGTTTGTTTTTCCTGATCCCTATAACATGTCAGATACGGGAAATGAAGAATTATCTCAACAAATAGGGATTTACAAAAAGAAAGTTAGGAAACATGAAAACTAATTCACTTCGGGCTGCTATGTTAAGAATGATCAATGAAAAGAAAGATAGAATGAAAGCAATTGAAGAAGAAGTAATTGCCCAGAAGCCCAGAACAAGATCTTCTGCACAAGATGTACAATTGACTACAAAAGAAAAAGATGTTCTGACCCCCATTCTACACAAAAACCCCGAGTGGTTCATTGAACCTTCACAACTGAAACTTCAAGAGGGTTTAACCACTGTTGAGATGATTAGAGGGGTATCTACTCCCAAAGGCAAAACAGATGTCAAAATCATTGCCTGGAAGTATGATAGCAGCTGGAATATGTTCATGGTCAAGGGAATCTCAGGCCTGGTGCAATTCTTTACAGAATATACAGCCTTAGTCAATCCTATAAAGGTCCATGACTTACAAGAATTGGCTGAGTTAGATCTAATCAACTGTGATGGAATGTACAGGGGTTATGAATTTGAGGATATTCTGAAGATGTTTAAGAGAACCAACAACTTCAAGTCGTTAAAAGCCATCTGTACTAGAAAAGACAAATCTTTCAGAAATCCCCTTGAACAAAGAAGAAAGAGAGAAGCAGAAGAGATTGTGTTTCCTGAACTACATGTTAAGCCAACAGAAAGTTTGAAGAGGAAAATGATTACTGGTACTCATAAAACAAAGCCTATATCAAATGTGTATTATGATGAAGACACCTTTGAGCTAGTAATTAAAAGAAAATATGAAGGAAAGGAAGCCCCTAAAATAAGAATCTTCAGTGGGTATGAGGTTAGATTGCTAGATGAGTCTTACATTCATTACATCTTTACCAGACACTTCAGAGCTCTCAAAAACAAAGCTGCAGAAAATGATTTAGAGTTTATTTTGAAGTGTGTGAAGATATTGAAGCTGGATTTTGATAGAATTAACAACAAGAGAGAACAAAGGAAGAAGAAAAGGCTACCTATGTAGATGGGCAACATAGTCAAGTTGGAAGTTGATGCTGATGGTTCACTGGTGATTCATAGAGATGGGTTATCTTTTATTTCAGTTTAGGAACCCATCTCTTTGAAACAAATGCCCATTCCTGCTATTCATACAATGAGTGAGATGAAGATTCATGTGCTTAGTAGAGAAAAAATGAAGGAAGCTAGGGATTTTTCAAACATGATAAAGAATCCTAAATCCTTCCCTTGCAAAACCTGAGGTACATCATAAAGATGCAGCATCAATCTCTCCAACAACAGTCCTACAAAAGACATCACTTCAAGACCGACCAGAATCTTCATAACCACCACCACCATCACACTCTTGAGAAACCTAGGCAGTATAATCCTTAGGGGGAGTATTGTTAGACCCTGAAAGGATCATACTTGCCAACTCAAGAAGTGGTTGGATGTTGTTCTGGTTGGAGCACATTATTTACAGAACAACACAGCAGACATCATCAACACAAGAAAACAGAAGACAAGAAAAGACCAAGTATAGAGCACCCGCATTTGTTAATACGGATGACTAGTGAACAAATGCAGACAAGTGTTTGTTCACCGCATTAACAAATGCGGATCAAGACAACTAATGCTGAACAGAAGTGTTCATCCGCATTAGTCCATGCAGATGAACTGAAGAAATGCTGACAAGTGTTCACTCGCATTAGTCCATGCGGATGAACAACAGTAAATGCTGACAAGACTTGTTCACCCGCATGAACTAATACGGGTGAGCAAAATACAAATGCTAAGAAGACCTGTTCACCCGCATGAACTAATGCGGGTGAGCAAACAACAAATGCTGAGAAGACCTATTCACCCGCATGAACTAATGCGGGTGAGCAAACAACAAATACTGAGAAGACCTGTTCACCCGCATGAACTAATACGGATGAACAACTTACACATGTTGTACTTAGACTACATTCTCTTGTATAGATCAGGGTTAGTATAGTCTTTTGTACAGGCAATGAATACGCCTATAAATAGGGTCACATACCCTAACTTTGTAAGGTTGTTAACTTCAGTAGTAATATTGACAATAATATACAACATTTACTATGGTTCTTGATTCTCTTACATTCAAGCATTTACTACAGCTATTAATGTTCTTTGATATAGTAATTCCGCTGCTATATTATTGACTCGGTCCACATATTCGATCCTATGTTGAGTCACATCAACCGAGAATATTATTCTCAAACCCAGTCATAAACTAATGTCAAAGTCAACGTACCTGTTTTGGTGACAGATGTCACAGTATCCCCCAGTAGAAAGAATTTCATCCCGAAATACAACTAGAGTCATCAACTGCACTGCCATCCGCAAATAGGTGAGGGTACTTAGTCCTCATTTCGTCTTCTCTTTCCCAAGTAAACTTAGGGCCTCTCCTTGAGTTCCATCTTACCTTCACAATCGGTATTTTGCTTCTTTTCAATATCTTTATTTCCCGGTCCATGATCTCCAACGGTTCTTCAACGAATCGAAGTTTTTCATCCACTTGAATTTCCTCGAGTGGCACATGCAATGTCTCATCAGAAAGACACTTCCTGAGGTCTGAAACATAGAATGTGTCATGTATGTTGTTTAACTCCTGCCGTAATTCTAGTCGATATGTAACAGGACCAATTCGTTTAATAATCTTGAACGGACCAACGTACCTTGGTGCTAACTTGCTTCTTTTGCCAAAATGAACAATGCCTTTCCAAGGCGACACTTTTAATAGAACGTTATCCCCAACAGTGAACTCTAATGGCTTCTTTCGATCATCGGCATAGCTTTTCTGACGGTCTTGGGCCGCCTTCAACCTATCCCTAATTTGAAACACCTTGTCGGTAGTCTCTTGTATGATCTCGAGTCCAGTCATCTGGCTTTCCCCAACCTCTGCCCAACACCGGCGACCTACACTTATGCCCATATAATGCCTTAAATGGTGCACATCCAATGCTCGCATGGTAACTATTATTGTACGAAAACTCCACCAATGGAAGGTGAGTGTCCCAGTTGCCACCAAAGTCAATTGTGCAAGCCCTCAGCATGTCCTCCAAGGTCTGAATCGTATGCTCACTCTGGCCATTGGTCCGAGGGTGATAGGTTGTACTCATGTCAAGGCGTGTCCCCAATGACTTCTGCAAGGATTGCCAAAATCGAGATGTGAATCGTGCGTCCCGATCGGAGATAATGGACACAGGTACCCCATGTCGAGACACAACTTCACTGATATAGATCCTTGCCAACTTTTCCATTTTGTAGTCTTCGCGTATAGCCAGGAAATGCGCAGATTTGGTCATCAGATCCATAATAACCCAAATCGTATCATGCCCACTACTAGTCCTTGGTAGTTTTGTTATAAAGTCCATGGTGATATTTTCCCATTTCCATTCAGTGATTTCAGGTTGCTGTAATAAACCTGAAGGTTTCTGATGTTATTGCTTATCTGAAAACCTAGCTTCAAAATATAACAAATAGAAGAATCAAACAAAACAGAGTAAGATTTGTCACAAATTTAGAAAACACTTAAAAGATTAAAGTTCAACTGTGAACAATAGTTGACTTTATCAAAGCTAATAATCCCATTGGATACTGTTCCTTCACCTGTTATTTTACCACCGGCATCACCTCCGAATGCAACATGAGTACCATCTTTTAACTTAAAATCTTGAAGCAAGACATGGTTTCCTGTCATATGCCGGCTACACCTACTATCAACATACCACGTGTTAATAGGTCTTCTTAGGCGTACCTACATTTCAAAGGGATTTAAGTTGAGTTATCAACCCAAGCTGATATGGTCTTGGGCTTGCCAAATTTATCAACAATGGTAAACTGTTTAAAATGAAGATTATTCAAATCAATCTTCTTTTGCTGTTTAAATTTACCAATTCCGTTTCAGACAAATTTTTGATTATCTTTGATTTGCTTGGTCCGTAAAGCATGGTAACGTTTTTCAAGATCATTGTTAAGGTAATTCAAACCATCACAAGAAACATTTGTAGAAAAAATTTGATTACCAAACTTTCCATTGTTCATTCTCACAGATCGTGGAATGAATTATCTTTGATTATAATGCTTTGTTTTCACAGCATAAGAATCATCATAATCAGAATCAATCCTTTGAAAAGATCTCAAGCCTAAGGAAGGTTGTTTTGTCAATCTTTGAAAACTAACACTTTGATTTCTTTGAAATTGTTGATTGACATATCCATTCCTTGGTGAGTTCCTTCGGAAGTAGCAATTCTCAGTTTTGTGATTTCTATCATCACAAATGGTACAATACTTGTTGAAATAACAATCAGCTGTTGAATGATTTTTATATCACAAATGTGATAGTACCTATTAAAGAAACATTTATCAGTCTTATGATTGTACATATCATATATTTCAGAGTACCTTTGTTGAAATTTAAAAAACTGTTGATTAACCTTAGATGTGGAAGCCACATTTGATCCTTGTTTTGATTTAGGAGTTACAAAGTTAATCTGTTATTTTTGATTTGAGAGTTTGTTCTTTTGAAATTTGGGTTTTGACTTTTGTTCATTAACACCATTCCTAGTCACCTTAGATACAAATCTTTTGTTAACAGCAGAAGACTTTGGACATGAACCTGTTTTCAGATTAGATTTAGATTTGTTCTTTGAATTTGATTTGATTTCTGGAATTGTATTCATATCAAAAGTACCCACAAACACAAACTTCACTGGTTTAAACTGATTAGATTGATTTCTTCTTTGATTTTGATTGTTTTAATTTTTATTCTGAGAGGATTTAGCTTTAGCATTTTTCCTTCTCCTTCTCTGGTATCTTGATCTTGATGATTCTGCTTGCTTTGTGATTGAACATCTTCAGTAGAAGACTCTTTTGCATTTTCTTTATCTTTTTGTTCTTTCTGCCATTTGATGAATTTTGAATTGTTTAATCCGTAAGA
This sequence comes from Flaveria sonorensis, assembly GCA_025506505.1. NCBI lineage: Eukaryota > Viridiplantae > Streptophyta > Magnoliopsida > Asterales > Asteraceae > Flaveria > Flaveria sonorensis. Next base: position 28,928,431 of record CM046430.1, on the reverse strand, counting down.
AGATGAATCTTCAAATGTTACTTCATCTTGTTTTACTTTCTCTTTATTCTTTGGGTTTTGTTTGTCATTCTTTACAATGACTTCTTCAACAACATAGTCTTTAGGAACAAAAATTTTCTTATTATTTGGTCGTGGTTCGTAAGATTTAACTTTCACTAGATAACCATTTTTAATCTTTTCAGAATCTTATTCCTCAAATATCTCAACATTAGTTTTCTCTTCATCACTTTTAGAATTCCTTTTCTTATTTTGAAATGCCTTTTGCTTAGCTTTATTTTTAGGTGAGTGATCATGTGTGTTAAAGTTTTATTGTAAAGTGTTTATGATAGATTCAGGCATGGGTTCATGTGTGAACCTAGACCTGTTTTGTTTTTATCTTTCCTCTCACTTATCAACTGTTCTACAATTGTTTTAGAACTTTTAACTTTAGCTAGATCCATCTGTGTTGCAGCATGAGCTATTTTTTCTTCTTCTAAATTTTTATTCATCTCCTCAAGTTGTTTTTTAACAAGTTCAAGTTCTTCTAGAGTTTTATTCCATGATGTTTGTAGAGATAAGATCTTTTCATCATAGACTTTGTGATTATTTTTCAGTTTTTTGTGCATTTCTTCTTCTTGTTTAAGTTTGTCACATATTTTAAATGAATATGTTCTGTATTGCTCAACTTGATCAAAACATGCTTTTGTGCTCATTTTCTCTCCGACTTCAACAGGAATTTCAGGATAACTTGAAGAAGAAGTCTCAGAGTCAGATGATGGATGCTCAACCTTTGGTTGTTCAGACTGAGCCATTAGTGCAATTTCTTTTGAATCCTCTTTTGGGTTAGATTTGTCACTCCAATCATAATATTCATCATCATTTTCATAATCACCATCTGCCTTAGGATCATTTTCTTTAGACCAGTCTTCATTTTGAACTTCAGTAACAAGAGCTAAACTAGATGTTAGATCAGCTGTTAATTGTTCAGCATAAGCACTCCAATCATAACCATCTTTCATGCTATCAACAAGAGCCTTCTTTGGCTCTTCAGATGTTTTTTATTCATCTTTAAGTTCTAGCATGGGAAGACTTTGATAAGGCTTTTAAAAAGTCTTCTGAGACTGCTGTTGGTATCTTTGACTGCTAGAACCTGCTTGACCATTTCCACCTTGATTTATAGGAGCTTTACATTCCCTTGAGAAATGAACATAACTGTTGTAGTTGAAACACCTTGACTTTGATTTGTCAAAGCCAACAGTTTTGTTCGCACTAGGTTAGTAATTCCTGTTAACATATGAGTGTTTCTGTGTTCGGTAAGCAATCATTACCATCTGCTAATTCAAGTCCATGTCTTCCACATCATCAGGATCCATCTCAAACATATCCTGTAAAACAAGATCTAACTGGGTTAGATGACTACCTTGATAAGCATGAAAACTTGCCATGAAAACAGAAAAAGCAGATTTTGACTCATCATCCTGTAACAGGATATTAATAACATCTTTAACTTTGTTGGTTTTAATAGAGTTAGAAGATGAAGTCTTAGTTTGAGGTTTAGGAGTTTGAGTTTTAGGAGGAGACTGAGGTTAAGGTTGAGTTGTATAAACAGGAGCACTTGTGTAAGAAGAATCTGTAAACAAACCAGCTCCAACGAACAAATCACCCTCGTCATCTGGAGAATTATCATCTTTTGCCAGAAAAGTATTCTCCATTGTGTTAGCTGGAGAAGCAACATACTTATACTGAGACATTGATCCAGATCCATCGGAAACTTTTCTGTATGCTTCAACAGAGTGAATGTCTGTTTTCATGAGGATGGAAGAGCATTTAGAAGTCTGTGATTTATATCTTTGAGATCATTTTTGATGCCAGCAGTTGACATTTCAGTAGTTAATTGAAAGAATCTATTCATCATTTGATTGATTGTTTCACCAGAAAGATGCTCAAATAACTCGAATTGCTTCTTGAGTTTCTGCTTTTTGAGATCTTGTATCTCTTTACCACCTTCACAAATAATCTTCAAAGCTCAATACATGGTGTAACCAGTTTGATAACCTTCAAGTCTAGTCAAGACTTCCAATGGTAACCCTTTGCATATCAATGAATAAGCTTTGATGTCATTCTTAGCCTTCCTTAAGTCATCACCTTGTAGACCATCCTCTGGATAAGGTTCTGGAGAGTCTTTTGTATAAACAAATCCTCTGTCAGGACCATCAGATGTAATTGGGATATGTGGTCCTTTCTCTATTGACTTCTAAGTGTTTACTGATAAGTCTAAATACTGATGCGCCTGAAACTTCTGAAACGCCTGACTTTGAACAAGAAACGTCTAAGGTAATGCCTTAGATGAATTCTGAAATGCCTGACTGATGATGCATCCAAATAGTTCTCAAACGCCCAGACAGTATAGAAACGCCTGAGGTAAAAACGCCCAAATAGTTCTCAAACGTATAGAATTGCTTTAAGTTTCAACAAAGTCTCAATGCGACCAAACAGTCATAATACGTCCCTATAGTTGAAAAACGCCTGTTCTTAAAATGCCTCAACAGTGCTAAAACACCTAAATAGTTGCAAGGCATCTAAACACTTAGCAAATTTCAGCAGTTTTTCACAACACAAGCGCTTAATTCATCATCTTCAACAAACTTAGATCTTATGAAATTCTTCAAAACTTGTTCAATTGATCTAAAAACTTCCAATTAGGTAGTAAATAGATCGATTAACAATCTTCAATCAATATTTTGATCAAACAACAACAAAAAATCTGTTTTCTAATTGAATTACAGTCCGAAAATGAAGAACAACTTTTTGCACACAAATCTGATCAATACTCAGATCTGAATGGATTAAACACCAAATTGCGATTCAATTCATGTTTCTATAGATGAAACACAACTGAAAATAACAATTAATTGATCCAATTGCAATCAACACAGATTACAAGTGATTCAAAGAGCTAAATAATGCTGATAAGCTCTGATCACTGAACCGAAAGCTCTGATACCATTTGATAGGTTCAAATGGATCGATTTGTGATGATATCATAATGCAATGATCAATTCAAACACTAATTAAACAAACACAAGCAATTACTTCAAAAACTCATAGATTTCATTGATAGCAAATGCTTAGGATACAAAGTGTAAGAGTGAGTTATAGTTGTTCAGATCTGTTCTCACTGTTTTGTTGTCTCTCGTACCCTACACAATACATAAACTTTCCTCTTTATACTATAAAAGAAAAGCAAGGAACATATATTTACAAAATAAGTCCCTATACTATGACAAAACACAAAAGACAAATGTTAATCTTTTAAAAGCTCTAACAAAACCAATCCATACAAACATCATTATATTGTATACTAACACATAATCCATCATCAGTTTCAATCAATTTCAAGTTTTGACTTGTTTGGGTCATCTAGGGTTTATGTTCATCATGAAGATCAAAGAACATGAAATCAAACATAAAAACTTACTTGAAATGCTTAGATGATGATCCCCAATACGCGTTTGATGCAAGAAACATTGAAAATCAACACCAATATGCAAGAACAAGATCAAAGAAGGTGTGCTTAGTATGTGTGATGGCCAAATGGTGATTAGGGTTGGGGGGTTGGGTTTTATACTTTTTTTTACAAGAAAGGCCATCGTCTTTTATAAAAATCGTTTTAACGCTACGCGATTGAACTTTTTCTACACCGGAAACTCTAAATGCTCATATAATATCAAACAAACATTAGTAACATGAAATAATATTCATTTTGCTAGTTCAAAGGCATGTTAATAATAATTAGGCACAAAAAGCTGAAAATGTGCGAAAATGCAAAAATGCTAGAAAATTCCCATTTTTCACAACCAAGCTACACATTTAATCACATAATTATATAACACATAATTTCACACCAGTTATGATTGGTTGAAAACTATTTTGACAAGTCACCAACGTTCGAGGACTAACGCGCGTACGATCCGGCAATTCTTCGAATTACCGTTACATGAAAGGTTCGTGAATGTTTGTGCAATAAATGACGCATTTAAGTAACAATATTAAATGCATGAATGTATGATTGAAAAACCATGATTGTGATGATCGGAAAATGACCTGAAAATGCCGAGTGTCACATCATCCCCTTGTTGAATGAAATTTCGTCCCGAAAGTTAACTAACTCTGGTAAAAGACGAATGGAAATTTTCTGGTTGTCACATCATCCCCTTGTTGAAGAAATTTCGCCCCGAAATTCTAAACAGGTAAACTGCTGGTATTTACCTTTATATGATTCTTGTGTTTCAAGATAAACTCTGGTCCACACTTAAAGTTCAAACTAACTTTAACAGAAAAGGTACAATTATGCTTGAGTGTTTTTGACCAATTGGTCCATGATTTCAACTAGTCCCTCGATGAATCGCATCTGCATGTTCACTTGTTTCTCATTTAAAAGAATGAAGACTGTTTAACCAGATAAACATTTTTTCATGTCTGAAAGGTGTAACACGTTATGTACTCCACTAAGTTCTCTAGCCAAATTGAGTTCTTAATCTACTGGTCCAACCCTTTTGACTATATCAAAAAATCCAATGTAGCATGGGTTTAACTTCCCTCATTTTTCCAAAACAACTTGCACCTTTCCAAGGTGACACTTTTAGAAGTACCTTGTTGTTGATTTGGTATTCAATGGGTTTTTAGTGTTAACATAAATCCTTTTTCAGTCACGTGCTGCTGCCCTGGGGTTACGAGTTTGTAAGATCTTCTTAATCATGTTGTACATAGGCTAAAGACCAGTAAGTTGACTTTCCTTCAACTTCTGCCTAACAGATAGGTGATCGACACTTACTTCCATAGAATGTCTCAAACACTGCGGCCTTGATCGCCGGTTGGTAAATGTTATCATAAGAAACCTTAATCAAGGGTGGGTGGGTTTCCAAACAACTACTTAAATCAATAACACATGCTCGCAACATGTCTTCAAGAGTCTGAGTCATACGTTCATTTTGACTATCCGTCAACGGATGATACGCTGTGCTCCTATCCAACCATGTTCCTAATGATGATTGTAATGACCTTCAAAAATAAGGAATAAATCGACTATCACAATTAGAGATGATGCAAAACTAGCACCTCATGCAAGAGACTTTTTCTCTTAGATAGGTGCGAGTTAACTTCTCAATTCAATTAGTCTCTCTAATATCCATGAAGTGTGTGGATTTTGCCAAGTGATCTACTATTACCCAAATAGTATCGCATCCACTAAGAGTTTGATGTAACTTCACAATGAAAACTATTAAGATCTATCCCACTTCCATTCTAGAATTTATGGTTGTTGGAGTAAACTAGATGATCCTTGATATTCCACCTTAACTTTAGAACAAGATAAACACTTGCTTACATGCGTGGTAATATCTCCTTTCACAATCTGCCACCGCTAAAGAACTTTCAAATCATGGTACATCTTACCTGAACCTCGATGAATAGGATATCGAGTCGTATGAGTTTCATTCATTACTAGCTATCGTAAATTCACGTATAGAAAATTCCATATTCCTTCCATGAAATAAGGAATTCCATCGGATTTTATCACTAAGTGCTTTTCTATGTCTTACATGGACTTAGCCTTCAAATTCTCATCCTTGAAAGCCTCAATTTGAGTATTACAGATTTGATCAGGCACTCTAGCATGAATGGTAAGCTTTAATGCTCGCACTCGCTTTGGTTTAGGTGTTTAACAGGTCGACCCAACGATGTTCTATCATATATAGCTCCTTTTGTTCAAAGATATACTAATGGCTCTTGTGATCCGTATAATGACACATTTAGTATTGTACAAGTAATACCTTTATATCTTATATGTAAATTAATGACTCTCAACTTAGGTGTTTACTTTAGTATCGTACAAGTAATAACTTTCAACTGACGGGAAGCGAATTCGATAACCTTCTCGCATTGTGTCAACACACAACCGAGACCTTCGATGGAAGCACGACAATATACTACGAAATCATCTGCTTGCCTCTGGTAGGGATAGTATCAGTACAGTACAGAGGATTTTTTTCATGACCTGAAATGCAGACTCTCGCTTGTTACCCTAATCATATGCGGTGCCTTAATGAGTTAATATCGTAAGAGGTTGTGTGATCTTCGAAAACCCTTCGATGACTCGTCGGTAGTAACCAGCCAACCAAAAAAACTATTGTACCTTAGTCAGAGTCTTAGGCGTAGCCCATTTCTTGGTGGCTTCTATTCTTTCCTGGTTAATAGGCATTCCTTGCTCGTTGACCACATGACCCAAATTTTGGACTTCATCTAGAAGTCACACTTCAAAAACTTGGCATACAGTTATCTTTGTTTTAGTAGTTCCAAAATCATGTTCCTTATGCTCTCCTTGTTCTTTGTCTATATTAGAATGTCATTTACAAAAACTTTGATAAACTTGTCCAAATGGGGTTTACGTGGTTGGTTCATGATATCCATGAAAACCATTGGTGAGTTGGTAAACCTACTTGGCATAACCAAAAACTCATGGTGAGAATACCAAGTTCTGAATGCCGCCTTATATATGTCATCCTCTCTGACCCTTAGATGATGATATTTCGATCTCAGGTCTATCTTTGGGATATAAAATCGTCCTTGAAGCTGGTGAAGCAAATCGTCTATGCGTTAAAGAGAATAAAGGTTCTTAATTGTTACTTTCATAAGCTCATGATAATAAATACCCATACGTAAAGCTCTATCATTTTCTTGATAAATAGGACTGGAGCTCTCTATGGAGATGAGCTTGGTAGGTTGAATCCTTTATCCGACAGCTCTTGTAGTTATATAGATAGTTCTAGTAGTTTATTCGAAGCTAATCTATAAGGTGCTCTAGCAATAGGTGCGACTCAATATGTCAAACTCAATCTGTCTGTGTCGGGAAAAACCAGGTAAATCTTTCATGAAAACTTTGGGGAGGTAAAGAATGATAGGGATCTCTTTGATCATCTTTTCCTCAGTTGCTTTCTTGGTGATTGTGGCTAAAATGGTCGTATGACCCTTGCATAAAAGACGTCACCTCTACGAAGTGGTATGCGAACGACCTGTCGTATGTTGGGACAATCCCAATGTACATCCCTTCTGAATGTAAGTTGCTTTATTTAGTTTACCATCAACTAATTGAATGGTGTAACTTGGTTCCATTCCTGTTGAAGCTACATCTATAAGCTTGCTAAACGGTAACCACATTCTAGCCATTTCTTGCTGTACCAGGCCTAATCCCAAAGGTTGACCCTTGGCACTCTATCTATCGTTCCTTTCTATTGTTACTACATGTCCTTATTACCATTTTTTTTAGTTGAGGGTAATCTCTCTTGATTTGCCTAACTTTGTTCCATTCAAAGCAACCTAATGATGTTTCAGCTTGTCATTGCTACTGGGGTTTATTGCTGCTTGATCGTTGACTCTTCCTTAAAATCCTTGGCTAAATGATCCGTCCTGCCTCATCTTTGGCAGCAATAATGATCACACTGGCCATGATGGTGAAGGAATTACTCTACGTGCCATTCTATTACTGCTTACTATCAAATGAACCATCAACAATGTCATGCTTAGTCAGAGTGCTCTACACCATAACCAAGTCAGTGAGCTTGTGAGATAACCTCATAACGTGTTGAATGGTTATAGAATTAACGACGATGACCCTTGCTTAAATCTAAGGTGTTATCCCTTCAATTGACTTCTCGGTATGCTCAGAGTTGGAGTTACAATTACATAAAGCAACCAACTTATGAAGATGGGTTGTATATTCCTTAATATCTGACCCTATCATCTTAAAGTTCCATAATTCCTTTTCTAGCTTCTAGTCTTCATTCCGAGTACAGTACTCCTCCTCCAGATCTTCCTCAGATGCAGTAGCAACTACAGCTTAGGCTTTTAGCCTTCTCTTGTGAGCACTTTACCCTTGGTAATAAAAACGCTCTCCAACTAGCAGCTACTGTCAATTTTGATAATACTAGTCTCTGCTGCATATCCTATATTGTAGCCTCAAGGGTTTTTTTCCTATCTAGTGCTCCTCGGCTATGCCATCTAGTGAATTATGCTTGTTCGTGTTTTTCCTCGAATATATCAACAAAAGTATTGTGTTTTTGGTCAGTCTCTACTAAGCCTTCCTTGAGTGTTTCCACATATTCACTAATGGTGGTTTGATGCTCAGGTACTCAGTGATCTCACCTAGTACTTCACACACATTTTGAATCTTTTGTTCTAACCTCGCCACAAGGGCGGCAAATGACTACTTAGTCGGATGAGGTATAAGTGATGATGCAAGAGTAGAATCAGTTATGTCAGCAGTAAGGAGAAGGGGTACATGCACCTCCTGAATTCAGCCGGCAATCATATTTAACTCTTCCAATGTTGTGTATCTCGCTTAGCTTGAATATTTAACAACACTCCATGTTGTTTGAAGTTATCAGCAGGCTCCAGCCAATGCTTATTCAGGTTCCATGGTGAGGATATTAGTGTAGATGAAAAAGGGATGAGAACGAGATCCTTAGTCTCCTCATTGATTGGGGTGATACTAGTGACATGAGCGGGGTAGATGATAATGCGGACATCCAATATCGTTATACATGCGTGAAATGATATGTATGCTTGAAAAATAATAAACTGATAAGAATATGTGCAATGGTATTATTTGTCTAAGGTTATAGTCTAGATGCAAATGCAATCCTATTTCTCTATATCCAGTGGCTCTGATACCAATCTATCACACCCTCAAAATCCACCGATGGGGTTCTATTGCGAGGCACATGACAAACTAGGATCTCAGACACGGTCATATCAAACGACACAATATGCATTTTCAAAATAAGTGTTTGACCGTAAATCAGGGTAAAAGACAGTGTTCAATGTAATCAATTCGAAAGCGTAAACGTTTGTGAAACCATGAGTAATAAATATGCAAAACAAGGCGCCCAATGAAAGTAGTAAATGTAAATGAACTTGCTTTCAAATGATAAAGATGATGCATGAGCCTCAGATATGCAACCCTAGCCTTAAGCATGCCAGCGACATGAGAAGACATGCTAAAGTTTTTCAACACAAGGTTGTTGAGTTCACAGGTTTAAATTAGTAAATACGTTTGTGTGTTTTCTTGGTAAAAGTGAACAAAGGTATACCATACGTAGCAAGCCTATATATCGAATTACTTAGCGTTTCAAACCGAAGTTGACTGTTTGTGAGTTGTTTTGCCTTCCGCCACGTCCTATCACAAAAAATGGCAAATGTCTAGGTCAATTAAACACCCGTTCGACCTCTAGTTGAGTTAGCGCGACTAACGCGGGTGGGGTTTGTCAAACCCTGTAGTACTACTAAGAATTACCTCGCTAGCTCGTTATTAATGGTTTGAGTGTGTAAGGACTTGCGTGATAATGTTTGCACTACAGTAATAGATGATATACCAATAATACCAAAACAGATAAAAATAGTTTGCATGCTTCTCCCCCAAAAAGGAATGTAAGTAAAAGTGGGGCCGTGAAGACTTAGCTTATATGCGTATGAATACATGAAGTGTAAAAGCTAGAAGCTAATCATTACCTAACAAATGTAGGTCCATGAGTGTATTTACATAATGGTCAAGATGAACCCTGTTGTATCCAAACAACGTAATTGTTAGCGTGTGCGAGAAATGTTTGACAAGTTTAACTTTTTGACAATAGTTGACTTTTGTTTACCAAAGTTGACTGGACTGACCCGATGACCTGTTGTTGACTCAAATAAATAAAAACATGTTTAGTAATGCTCAAATAGCTCATATAATGATTCATATAAAGTTTCATATCAGAAATATATTTTTTAGAAAGTTCTATTTTTAGATAGTATGACAAAGTTACACATGTGCAACCCGTGTAAAGATTATGAATATTACCACAACAACCATCTCAATTATACATGTAACACATCCAACAATCACCCATAACATGTTAGCATAACCTAGATTCTTCGTCATGCCCAAAGTTTCGTAATTTAAAACATAAGAACACAAGTTGCACAAAGTTCATCCAAATCTCCTAACATGTTCCTATGATCATTTCAACATCAATCATATCACTATAACATGTTCTACATATATCATACTCATCATTAATCACATCAAGTCATGAAAGTTTCCATAAATAGCAAGCATGTTCATACGATTTGTTTTTCACCATTTGGATATTCCCAATCCTTTCTTATGCTCTAAACATCAAATAACAATTATTGCATCTCATCACACATGCATAAATCATCATCTATAAACTAACTTACACAAAAAGTTTCCTATAATGGAAAGTACTCGAAAACGATGCCAAAATCAAAAGTTTGAAACATGAATTTTCATCCACTAGAATCAACTAACATCCTTGAACCATCAATTCAATCCAATTTCATCAAAATCATATGATTTCTATAAAAGCGCCAAATTAAAGTTTCCTTAATAAGTAAGCCTTGGGTTTTGATCTAAACAAAACAATTTCACAAAACCAATCCGTACAAACATAATTATATTAAATACTAACACATAATCCATCATTAATTTCAATCAATTTGAAGTTTTGACTTGTTTGGATCATCTAGGGTTCATGTTCATCATGAAGATCAAAGAATATGAAATCAAACATAAAAACTTACTTTAAATGCTTAGATGATGATCCCCAGTACACGTTTGATGCAAGAAATGTTAAAAATCGACACCAATATACAAGAACAAGATCAAAGAAGGTGTGCTTAACTGTGTGTTTCATTTGTTGCAAAAATCTGAACGGAAAGGAGAAGGGGACAGCCAAATGGTGATTAAGGTTGGGGGGTTGGATTTTATACTTTTTTTTACAAGAAAGGCCACCGTCTTTTATAAAAATCATTTTAAAGCTACGCGATTGAACTTTTTCTACACCAGAAACTCCAAATGCTCATATAATATCAAACAAACATTAATAACATGAAATAATATTCATTTTTCTAGTTCAATGTAACGCCCAAAATCTTGTCAAAATAAAAGAAAAGAAAGTATCTTGAAGGAAAACTAAAAGAAGCCAAAGATATGGGGTGTTTTGTGTAAAAGTACACAAAAGTCAAAAAGTGCACTTTATATGGGCATGGCCGCCCATATCCTCACTGCTGCTGCTGAGTTCGACTGAGACAATAAGAAAAGAAGTTGAATTTGGGTTTTCTCTCGGTTGTGAAGAAGTAGAAGGCTGAAATCTTCATTTGGTAAGCGTTTTTGTGTTAATTGGTTCGGTTTTGATGAGGTTTCCATCCTTATAACCGATTTTAAGTGCTCTTTGTGTTTGGGGTGTTTGTTTTTGCTTGTTTTAGGTGTTTGAACTCTTGTACAAGCAAGTTATAGGAGCTTTGCTTGTTTGCTGCCATAGGTGAGTTCTAGACCCTGAGTTTTATGTGTTTTAAACTTCTTGGGGCTGAAAATGCGTAGCTATTTTATGTTTTACCGATTGTATATGGGTGATTATGTTAGTGCTTTATGGTGGTTTATGTGCTGTTGATGCTTAGGCTGTTGAGAATAAACTTCGAACAGATGGATAAGCATTAATGGTTAGGAATTGTTGGTGTTTTCGTGGTTGTATGCCTGCTCTAGATGTTAAGCATGATAGATCTGTGATATGGATGTGTTAGATCGAGGATTGGGGACTGAATAATTGCATAAGTGCATTTGCAGGTTGGTTAGTTCATCCGCATTTAAGAGCTGAACATACACTTAAAGTACTTTGCTCATCCGCATTTGTTGTATGTTCATCCGCATTTGTAGTTGCTCATGCGCCCAAGTGTTCTTCTGCATTTCTTTTGTTCATGTGCATTTGCTACAGTGTTCATGTGCATTTTTTGCATTTGTTCTACCCACATTTAGTTGGACACTTGGAATAATCTCTGAAGACATTCATCCGCATTAGTTATTGTTCAACCACATTAGTTATTGTTCTTCCTCATTAGTCTCTGTTCATCCGCATTTGTCTAAGGACTTAGGATTTTCTGAAGCTTGGGAAGTAGAATGTAACAGGTAAGTTCTAGAATGTTTTACTGGTTCATGTTTGTTGTGGTGATGCATGTTTTGGGCTGTTCTTGTGTTCCTTATTATACTATCTATAATGTGACTTTACGTGGTGTGTCTATATTCTTATGCGTAAAGTATTATCATAAAGAAAGTGAAAGGTTAACGTTAATAAAGAAGAGGAACATAAGAAATGAATGAAAAGTCTTGCAAGCAAATAATGAAGGAGGTTCACAACTCATTGAGAGTTGCTAGGTCAACTGTGTGTACTATAGCATGCGATCTTAGCTAACCCATGAGGGTTCACACACAGGGGGATCAGTCTCAGTGATTGATCCATATGTACAAAACGGGGTCCTTGTCACTTAACCCCGAGAATAAGGTGGCTTTGTGCCCAACGATGGGGGTAAAGTTATGACGAGACCTGGAAATAGTGAAAGATAATGAAAATGTACGAAACGAACGAATACATGAGTTAATGAAAGATAATTATGTTTGTACCTTGATGTATGTATGATGAATGGTCACGTGCAAAAGTAAAGGAAGTATTTTATTTAGAAGGATATTTTCTTATATAAATCCTATAGGGTATTTCAAACATTTTAAAACTAGAACTCACTCAGCAACGCTGACTTTTATGCTTTTCGGTTGGCAGGTAATTGTTGCTGAGGGTGGCACGTGGGGGAAGCTACTCTTCAAGGCAAGACTGGCATCCATTCATCTTTAATGTTACTGTTGTTTTGTAATGCAATTAAACAAAGTCTTTTGTGCACAATCAATATTTCAGATTCGTTGAGCTTGGATCTTAGGATTCATCAGTTTCATATCCAAAAATTCAAAATTAAAGATGGGTGGAAATGTGTGAATCAAAGAACAAGGATGTGTGTGTGACGTATAATGTTATCATTTCATTGACGTTGAATAAAAAATTACAATGAAGAAACATATACAAAGATGGATGAACATCAAACCCATCCAAAGGAGAGAAATTCTCCTTGGGTGGTGATTTACACCATGAAAAACACACACTTAAGAACTACAAGCCACTCATACACTTTGCAAAAACCACCCATTACAAGTGGCACTAGTTGTTCTATTTATAATGTTATTACATCATGACCTAATTTTGACTTTTCTTGTGGTCTTGATGTTGACTTTGTCTTGTGTTTGTTTTGTTCTATTTATCAACTTGGTCTCTGAACTTGTACAATAAGATCTTCAGTTGGCTTTGATTGTGGTTTGGAAAGCTTCAATTTATCAATTGTTGAACCCAACATTTTGTAATTCAAGAAAACAATGATGTATTGCTTAACAACGGTAATTATTAATAGAATGAATGGTTTTTGTTAACTTAATTCCGCTGCAATATTTTATGAAATGTGTGTTGTTTAATATAATAATGCTATGATTGTCCAACTATGAGATCTCTGGGAACGGGGCCTTACAAGTTGGTATCTGAGCCAAAGTTTAAGAGAAATAGGTAAATATTTTCAAAACCTAAACTTAAACTGAGAATGGGACGAACGGAGGGATGCCAGCCCGAGTAGCTACGTGCCATCAGGTATTCTTTTCTTAATGTTAACCAGTATTATGTGCGTTTGCTATTTGATTTATGTGCCTTTAGTATATTTGATTACTAATGTAGTCAGGATAGGAAATGCTCGGGGGATGAAGAGTAAAGTAAGTGGCTAATCACAACTGGCCACTGTAATTAGGGACTTACTGTACTTAACATAAACTGAGCTATTACCTTGAATGACCGTGTTAGTGTTTGAATCTTATAGTGTTTGAGGATGGCTGGAGGTAGATCATCTAAGGCTTCTAGAGGTGGAGCACGGGGTGGTTGTGTTGGTAGACCGCGGGCCGCAAATAACAAGGCAAGGACTGCAGAGACGGCTCCTGGGGAGCCTGGGCTTCATCACCCTGAGGGCGGTGATGAGAGTGCCAACCTGAGGGCCTCAGTGAACGAGGCAGTGGTGGAGGTGGTTCACCAAGTCATGCAGACGATCCTACCATCTGTCGTGACCGAGGTGATCCGGGCTGTAAGGGAGGATGAGAGGAAAGAAAAGGAGGAAGAGAGAAGGGCTCTTGCTAGGAGAATGGAGAATGAGGGAGATCATGATGATGAGGAGGAGATGAATGCTGAAATAGGAGCCTCCAATGATGAAAAAGGGGTAGGGTGGGGGAAACCGCTAGGGGATGCAGCTACGGGGCATTCCAACGATGCAAACCCCTTACTTTTGACGGCAACGGTAACGCTGCTACTGCCCACCGCTGGGTTAGAGAGATGGAGGCATTGTTGGATATTAGTGAGTGCAGGGAGGATCAGAAGGTGAAATTCGCAACTCACACATTCGTTGACTCGGCTTTATGTTGGTGGAAACTCTAGGTACACTAGATTTCTTTTGGTTGGTCATAGCTCTTTCAGGAGACGTGCTTTGAGCTCTTCTCCTTTGATTGCTGAGGTCATGTTGTTGTCTGGTTTGAGACTTATGTCTCCTGTTTGTTTGTTCAAAACTATGAGAAAATTTTGTATCAGAATTTATGACAAATTTTGTGTGTGGAGTCTGTCAAGGGGCTCCACCTTTGTTCTTGTCAGGAACAGTTGGTTGTTTCTCAGTTGATTTCTTAATTTGAATTTATTTGGTTTGCTTCCTACTCTTTTTATTTAAAAAATAGCTTGCAGTGTTGTAATTATTTCTATCACTTATTGAATAGTAATTGTTATAATAACATGTTTCATTAGTATATTGTTCATGTCACATTACTTTCTAAATTTACATTTTTCTGTAATATGAGTCTACTGATCACACCATTCACTATAAGGTAAATTGGAAGTATTTTGGTTGATAGCAACTTTTGATTGAAGAGATTGTTTTGGTGGTACATAAAAAGTATCAGTTTGTTGCTTTAGTTGATTCGCTGTTTTGCCCTTTGCTTTTGTCATTCTTTTAATTTGGTCAGGGGAAGATTCAGTATTTCTTCCACCCGAGCAAATGTCAAATATTTGCTTTTTTTGATTGTTTGGGTAATGGTACCCAAACAACTAACACATTTGAAACTTGTGTAGTTTCTAAAGATGGATGATCATTCTTATCATTCAAAAGATCCTCGTCATCATTATCAATTGTATGTATATCAAATTCATTGTTGTCACCTTGGTAAAAGTCTGTTGATTTGATCTTAGGTAAATTTTTTCTTTTAACAAACTTGATTAAAGGTGAACATAATGATGATGAATTAGGTCTTGAATCATCAGTTCTATCATGAGGATCAACTGAATCCCCATGCTTGTTTGTCATATATTCTGGCAATGGCACATAGTTGTCATTATAGGATGAGCTAACTTTGTTGTACACAATGCCTAAAGGGTCTTTGAAAGTTGTTTGCTGAGTTAGAAGTTCTTCAAACTTTTGACTCCTTACTTGATATTTTTGAATTTTGACATCTGTTTCAGCTTGTGTCATTTTCTATTGTGTTAAAGATTCAAAGGGCTGCTCAACTTGTGTTGTTAGTGTGAGCTTTTCAGGCAACAACTTATCTAAATCATTGTAAGTGACAAAATCTTAATTTCATACTATTTTTGTTCTATTTTAAGACTATTATTTAAAATGATTGTTTCAATTACTTTCCTAGAAAATTGATCAGCATACTCTCTTTATGTTATAACTTCATCAATGCTTGCTTGAGTATAGAGATTCTCTTTATTCTCCTTCGAGATCTTTGTGAGTTTTTCTTCAAGTTGTGCCATGAAGGCATAATCTGGAGATTTGATCTCTGCTTTATACATTGTCCAATCACACTCACCATCCTGTTTGATGATCATTACAGATGATTTATGATATTGATTGGGGCTATAATGTGTGATTTGACGTGGTGTTGGAGCAGTCGGTATGCTAATTGGTGGTGGAACTGGTCTGTTTAATTGATACTTACAAGATGTTTGTGGTTGTTGACAATCACTGTTTGATCTAGGTTGTTGATATTTTCTTGAGAAGTGTCCATAAAGTTGACAGTTGTAACGTATCACTTTATACTTGTAAAAACCAATTTTTGTCTTCTTGTCCATGGTTAGAGCCATATTCTTTAAAGAAATCTCTTGGATCTGTAGGAAATCATAGCCATGGATCATTAGAGATCTATCTCTTCTACCATGTCTGGTGGAAGATCATCTAGATCTTGTTGAATGATATGTGATGTCGTCAAGTTTGCACCAAGGTACGCTTCAAAATTAGTTGAAAAGGTTGCAAATCTTTTGTTCTTCAATTTGAAGAATAATGGTGAGGGCATCCATTGGTTTGTCAAAATTGTGGATGTTTTGATTTTGTCTATGTTGTTGTTTGCTGGAGCTTGAGGTTTGTTGATTTTGATGTTGATGTTGATGCTGATGTTTGTTTTGAGGTGTTGCTTAGGGGAAGAATGAACACAAGTCTTTTTATACTTTTTATTTTTGATTTGGTTGACTCTAGAGCTAAGAAGAATGATGTTTCACTAGTGTCTAGAAATTCTTCATGTTTATCCTCCCTAGTACATGTTACGAAAGCACTGTCTTTTGATTGCATTTCTTTTGCAGGATCAGTGTTGGTCTCTCAACATAAGTTTTGTATCTCACAAACTCACTAAGTTTCACTCTGTTAATAAAGCAGAATCTCTAGCTAAGTTGACAATAATATAATAAGTTAATAAACACAAGAATGGTTTTCAAGATACTTGTATATATTATTTCTCAACTCAGTATTATAAGACTCTTACAAGCATGGTTACTTAAGTTACAATGAGAACTATATATACTACTATCTACAGCCGGTTATACTTGGAAAACTAGCTGGAATTTACTGCTAAGCAAATACTACATTGCTAGAAGTAAAGTATCTAAGATAAAATAATATCCTAGATTAGGTAGTCATGACAAGTCTATGACTTACCTTTTCTCACCAACTAAGTATGGTAACTATACTAACTGAAAAAGCTGAGCAGTGGATTAAAGTATGGTCAACTACATGGGAGTGGGAAAGCGACATGCAGTGTATCAGAGTTGTCAGCGGATGTTAGACAACCCATACTTATGTCCTCTGGTTCATAGTTGATTCTTTCGAAGGCAAAATGGATTTGGAAGAATAAGTTCTTTCGAGGCCATTTATACTTCGGAAGAATTAACTTCTTCCTAGTCTTCTGCAAGTCTTCATGACTTCATTCTTCGGAAGACTTTGTCTTGGATCTTCTAAGTGTGAATGCTTTAGAAGGACAACTACTTCATCTTCATATACATCAGAAGACTTGGTTCTACCTTTGGAATTTCTTTATAAACTTCGGAAGGAAAACTACTTAGTCTCGGAAGACTTAGTTTTCCTTTGAAAGTTTTTCATACTTATGCTTCGGAAGATCTTCAATTTGACTTCGGAAGAGCAGCTTTAGCTTCGGAAGACTTCTTCAATTGTACTTCAAAATATTCTAAGTGTTGTTTTGGTTGCACTAGCATCATATGATCCAACAAACTCCCCATAGGCTGAGACAATATATACTTGAACAAGCAAATATGATGTCATCAATATAGAGTTGAACAAGTAGCATGTCCTTCCCGGACTTCTTTATGAACAATGTCTTGTATATGGTGCCTCTGGTGTAGCCATTCCTAAGAAGAAAGTGAGACAGAGTCTCATACGACAGCCTAGGTGCTTGATACAACCCATAGAGAGCTTTATCCAGTTTGCACACATAGTTGGGGTGCTATGGGTCTTCAAATTCAAGTTGCTGACACACATAGACTTCTCTATTAATATCCACATATAAAAATGCACATTTGACATAAAATTGATAGACAGTGAAGTTCTTAGATGCTGCAAAAGCAAGGAAGATTTTCATAGCCTCAAGTCTTGCAACAGGTCCAAAGATATCAGTGTAATCTATGGCTTCCTCCTGTGTGTAACATTAGCAACAAGTCTTTCTTTGTTCTTGATGATCAAACCTTTATCATCTTTCTTATTTCTGAACACCCACTTGGTGCCAATGGGGACATGGCCAAGTGGCAATGGACACAAGTTCCATACCTTTTGCCTCTTGAACTGAAGAAACTTCTCTTGCATAGCTTCAATCTAATTGTTGTCCAAGGGATTCTTCCACCTTCTTTGTTTCCATTTAAGAGAGAAAGCATGAGTACAAGCAGACATTCCCATTATGGGTCTGACTTCTTGTTCTCACATCTTCCGAGACATCCCTAATGATGTTCTCAACTGGTGAGTGTTGTGTATCCTGAGCCTATGAATCACATCTAGTTGCATAGATAGATCTAGGTTTGAGAAGTTTTGCTCAGGGTTTTAAACACCATGACCAGCTGATGTCTCACACGCATTCAATGAGGACTGATTGAATGAATGAGTGACAACATCAATGATATTCTGCTGAGAAGTAGTATCAATAGTTTCCTGTTCCTCCAGATTACTATCTTCATCAGCTTGGTGTTGAATGTTGGAGTTGTCAGCTGATGAGTTTTGAGGCTCAGTTAGCTAACAACTTATTGAAGCTCAATGATTTCCTAAGATGTTCAAGCTTTCAGGACTTCCAGTAGTGGGAGCGTGTTGTTCATTTCCTCTTAGAGAAGTAGGAATAGGTTTGGGTAACTCAAACATTTGATCTTCATAGATGTCACTATGAGTTCCTGTTCTAGCTTAAACATTCTCACAAGATGGTTTAGAATAGTTTGGAAACAATTCTAGATTGAAGATATGATCAGGGCCATTCCCTCTAACACAAGCATTCTGCTCATTAACAATAATGTTGGATGATTCCTCAAATTATTGATTTTTAACATTATACACTCTATAAGCAATAGAGGTTAAGGAATATCCAACAAAGATAGCATCATCTGACTTTTCAGCAAATTTTGCTAAATTGTCTTTTGTGCTGAGTATGGTACACCTGTTGCCAAAGGACCTAAGAAGGCCAATGAACGGTGGCCTCTTGTTCCATACCTCATAAGGGGTCTTTCCATAGGGCTTAACAATGCGAACCCTATTCTAAACATAGCATGTAGTGCTGACTGCCTCTGGCCAGAAAGTTAGAGGCAGCTTTGAATCAGCTAACATAGTTCTTGCAGCCTCAATAAGTGTCCTGTTCCTCCTCTCAGCAACACCATTTTGTTGAGGAGTTCTAGGAGCACTGTATTGTCTGGCGATCCCTTTTGAGTTGCAGAATGAGTAAAGAACTTGATTCTTAAACTCAGTCCCTTGACCACTTCTAATGATTTTTACCTTGTGATCTTTTTGATTTTCAATTTTATGAATAATAGATTTTAAAGTTTCAGCCGTTTCATCTTTAGTTCTTAAAAAATACCCATGTAAATCTTGTAAAATCATCAACATTCACAAGGCAAGATGATTTCCTTCCAATGCTCATTATCTTGTAGGACCAAAAAGATCCATGTCAATAAGTTTAATAGAGTGGAGATGGAGTTAACCTCTTTGAATTTGTGAGAAACCTTGTGTTGCTTTCCTTTTAGGCAAGCAACACAGTTATCTTTACAGAAAAATTTCTTTTTAGGCACACCATGTACCAAATTATTTTTAACCAGCTTATTCATGGTTTTAAAATTAACATGGCACATTCTTTTATGCCAAAGAGTTGACTCATCACCATTAGCTTTGGAAAGAAAGCATGATACTTCACCCAGTGGAGAAGCATTGTTCATATCAAGCTTGTATATATCCCCTCTCCTAGGAGATCTAAGAAGCACCAATTCCTAAGGAATTGTAATCCTAGGTTTAAGGATAATACACTCATGTTCTGTGAAAAGCATTTGGTGCTTTTGATCACAGAATTGAGAAACACTCAAGAGATTGTGTTTAAGTTGTTTGACAAAGTTTACTATGTCAATGTTTAACTTACCATTGGATACACTACCTCTACCAGAAATGTATCCTTTGGCTTTACCTCAAACTAAACAGGACCTCCATCAAAATGTTCAAATTGTTGTGGGAGAGATCTGTTCCCTGTCATGTGCCTGGAGTATCCACTATCCACAATCCAGACACTTCCATTCTTACCATGTGGATGTCCCTACACATAAGGTGAAATGATTAGTATTATTGGAAACCCAACCCTTGTTAGTCTTGGGTTCTTCCAATGTAGATGATATAACTGAACCAAATTGTATGCATGGGGGCTCAATTATAATTTGTGAAGAAGAGGTTTGGGTTGCAGCATCTTTTCTAGTCTTCCATTCCATCCTATGGTTGACCTGTATTGATGAGCCTGAGGAGGCTTATGCAGCATGACTTTCTTCCAAAGCTTCTTTGTTTTCAAAAGAAGTTTTCACCACCTTTTCTTCCGAAGCACTCTTCTTCTTGGAAGGTTTCAAGGAAATGTTTTTGTTTCTTTGTTTGTTCATTGGCTTGTCTTCGGAAACTATTTTCCTTTCAAAAGAATGAGTTTCTTCCGAAAGCAACTTGGCTTTGGAAACAAGCGTTCCTTTCCTTTACACTTGGACCATATGGTAAGGTCCAAATGTGAAACCATCCTTGACTCCTTCTTTCTTAACATTGGTTGCATAATTTGTGCTTGCTAGATTGTTGTAACAATCTTTAGCCATGTGGTTATGCAGGCCACAGATTATGCACTCAATGTTATTCTTGGTGGGACATGTGGGCTGTCGTTTCTTGCACTTCTCCTCTTCTTCAACAGCCTTTCCCTTTAATTTCAAATCCTTCAGCTAGATAGGAGTGCTAGTACTACTCTCCTTTCCAGAATCAGAACTTCCAACCACTTGGAATCTAGCTGAGATGAATACACCCTTTTGCCTTGGGTCTGTTTTCATCTTAGTCTCAGCCACCTTTTTGTCAGTTTTTCTTGCAGCCCTGATCTGGTTCTTTTTGGCTTTGGTGGTCAAGGATTTATCAACTGTGGGGATGAGATTTTCTACCTTATCCTTCCCTATGGTGGTTTCCATTATTGCATCATTCTTCTGCTCACTAGGCAGTGGGTCAGCAGTTGGAACCTCTTGCTCATCGGTACCATATCTTGGCTGTCTAATAGACACAAGAGAGTGTGGTGGAGCAATTTCATTAGATCCCAACCCACTTTTGTTTTGATAGCATACCTTGGAGTGGGAGGATGATGCTATATGTTGGACTTGGTTTGCCCAAGACACATATTGAATTGATGTAGCTAGTACGTTATGATCTAAGTCGGGTCATACCTAATAACAAGCTACACAAACACCTACAATATTAATTTTATGATATGATCAAATAAATAAATATTAACACTTAAAGTATTTAGAAATTAGGTTTCTAAATATTTGCACTTGTAAAGTAGATAAATTATATGGATAATTTATATTTAGAGAGAGAATACTACATTGTTATTTAAATGGTTAAATGACAATGTATATTGACTTATAACATGTTGATCTCATATGCATTTACTAATGCGGATGGAGATTACTCATCCGCATTTACTAATGCGGATGGAGATCACTATCCGCATTTAGCGGATGGAGATCACTATCCGCATTTAGCGGATGGAGATCACTATCCGCATTTACTAATGCGGGTGAACGTTTAAGAAATACGAATGGAGACCACTCGTCTGCATTAACTAATGCCGGGTGTGACATTGTGCAACTATGTGATCTTGGAAGCTTAACATAAATAATAAGTCCATAAGAAAAACGAAGGTTTTAAAGATTTTGAGAGGCAATGGGGATGTCCCCCTTATGGAAACCACTGATTCTGCCGGTGGATCGAATATTGCAATGGTATGATGATGAATGAATGATGAACAATTCAAGTGAAGATCTATTGCAAGATGAAATGTATGATGATGAATGAATGATGAACAATTCAAGAACATATAATCATAAAAATTTCATTCATTCATATGTATGTTAGCTAGGAGATTACAAAGGAGTTTGCAAGAACACACACTCTTACACACACACTCAACCTTGAGTTTCTCTCTTGAATGCTATGGATTGTTAGTGATTGTTCTAATGTTAGAGTATAAATGACTACACTTAGTCATTTATACTCTTTACAAAAATAAGAAAAAATTACATTTAAGCACAAATAATCACACAAATATAGTTCTAAGTCTGATAAATTCTCTATTGCTGATGCGTGACTGCTGGGTGCTGACGTCATTCGGGATGACCGCTGATGTTGACTGTCGACTTTAATCACGGTTGACCAAGTTTGACTTTGGTCAATTTTCTTCGTTTTGATCATATCTTTAGCATATCTTCACCGTGTCGGTTTTGGTAATCATCATGAGATTTGGCACTTAGGTTTTGGTAGGTATCATCTTCAAATAGTCCAACAATACTCCCCCTAAGATGATGCTGCCAAAACCTCATGATTATCAAAACCTTAGATGTTGATTGACGTGCAGTCTTCTCCCTCTTTTTGGTAGCATCTTCTTAGAAGCTTCATAAATGGCATTAAGAAAAGGACTTTGTTTCGGCACATAAAGACTTTGGTTTGGCACTTGATTGATGTTTCATCAGCTTGATCTTCTAGTCTTGTTTTTAAGACTTGAAAATGCACCCATGTGCATACACTGTGGATTGCACAGGTAGCAATATCAGCAACTTTATCTCAACTTCAGAAGTGAAGGAGAAGCATCAAAAATTCTTCAGACTTAACATATACTCTCCCTAAACAAAAGCTTTGGAGGGTGAGGAAATTTTGTGTATGAGACACCAAGATGAGGATTCTTAGTTCTCAGCAAGTGGCAGGAGATCTTTGAAGGAAGCAGGAGTGTTCTCTTGAGATCTTGAACTGAATAAGAAACTCAGGCATGCCATGTAATTCATCACCTGCAAAAGTCTAAATCCTCTCAGTAGAGGTATTGCATTGATGTTTCACTCCTAAATCAAAAACACATGTAAATCTGCCAAAACTAAGAAAAATACTAAAAAATGACAAATCTTTTTGGTATTTTAGATTTTTCAAAATTAAGATATTTACAAGCATGAATCCTTCAACTGCAATAGGATCATACCAATCCAAAATCCTCTACATCTAAGAATGTTTAAAGTTTGGAATAGGCATAGACAAAGAACAAAGTTGATTGTAAGTATGTTTGTCCACTTAAACTCATGCAAGGATCTATTTTTAACACTTTGTGATATTTATCATGTTTAGGTTTGATTAGATATGCTAATTGAGTATCCCATACTCTGAAGTATGGAAGAATAACTCTCCTCATGAAATGCAAGGTGGCACTTTATTGCAACTTGAACCAGGCTACTTAGAGTATAAATTCTCATGATTTGATCCACTTTGGGATTCTTTTATATTTGATCCACATTGAGATTCTTTTATGCTTCACATTGGAAGTTGATCCTCATTGGGATTCTTTTAGCTTTGATCCACATTGGGATTCTTTTTAGCATCAACACTTTTAATGCAAGGACAACTAGGTCTATGCTCAGCATAACAAAAGTTGTCCTTATGTTTACTCTAGGTCTGTATTTACATACAACAAAGGAGAAACATATGCTTTTATCAATGAGAAATTTATAAACCGTTTTCACATGGTGTGTTTAGGTAACCACACAAGCAAACACTTGAAAAGTCATTGCTTACCAATACCCTAAGATGATTTTGGTCCACAATGCATATTGATTTAGTTCATCACAAATATGCTTATCTTCAATCCAAGCTGAGCCTACTAACATATCAAACAAAGTCTTGTCGGTCTTTATTGATTTGAAAAATAGATGTAGATGATAGTAGATGAGTGTACTATCATTTCTCATGTAAATGCAGGAAGACTCAATAGAATTATTTTTGAATTTTTCTTGATTTTCTAATTTTTAGGATTTTGGTATTTTGAGAAAATAAACAAATGGCATATGTGTTATCAATTCAATAGAGATCATAAACAGTTAGTCCATGTAGCAATGTAATCAGACTAAGCAGATGGAATGAAACATCGGTTGTTTCTTGCATTGCCATCATAGTTTCTGTGAGTGATTTATATCCTGTGTTAGGTCTAGATGTCTTTTATAGGTTTAGAAGATAGATCAAACTCTTGTAATCACTTTGTAATTATAATTTTGATGATATAATATAATGCATTGAGTACATGATGAGTTTATGAATTGCATGATATATTGTATCTCATAATATATGTGTTGATTTATGTGTGATTGCAGGAAACATTAAATGTAGTTAATTTGAAAAATTGACTAAGTGTTAGAACAACTGTGGATGAACAAATCACTCTTCCATAGATGTTCTCAGTAATACAACTGAAGTGTACACCCGTAGATCTCCTGCGGAAGAACAACAACAGCGGAACAAGTCCAAAGATCAAGTGGAGCTGCTGAAGGAGAGCTTGCTGCTGAAGAACAAGAACTCCTGCGGAAGCACAATCACTGAAAAACAAGCACTAAAGACTAAGTGTTCCTGCGGAAGACAAATTTCCCGCGGAAGAATAAATTCCTACGGAAGACTGTTTAACACTTGTATGATTTCGCATCATCAAGTAGTCAATAGAAAGTCAACAAGTCAACGTGGCAGATCAACAACATTAATGATAGCAGAAGACATTTAATTCAAGCGAAGATATTATATCACATAAACAATATTATTTGTGTTTATTTCATTGTAAATCACGAACTCATATGCCGATAAATGTGGCAAGGATTCAGATAGCTATAGGAAGTTAGCTTAATTATAGCAATAGGATAGTGAAAGATTAGCAATGTTTTAGGAACAAAATAAGATCTCTATATAACAAGAGATCAAGAACATATAATAAAAAAAACATACGATCAAGCAACATTAGATCATATAACAATCACAACAATAGAATCAATAGCAGCAAAGGCATTACAATTGATTGATTGTAATTATTGAGCAATTGTGGTTTGATTATTATTATATTTTGATTGTTCTTTATACTGTTTGATCGACTTCAAGTGCATTAATCAATTAAACAGCAAGTACTGGTAATTCAGCGATCAATACTTGTTAAAATCAAATCTGATAATTCATATATCGATCCCAAGATTATCACAAGTGGTATCAGAGCTTGGTGCTCATTGATCCAGGTCAATTGATCTATTGGTTTGATTTGTTTAATCGATTTTTGCTAAAACAGAGTTATTGCGTTTTCAAAATTAATTAACATGAGTAATTCAGTTGTTGGTGCTTATCAACCTGCTAAACTGAAAAACAGATCTGATTTTAAAACTTGGAAAATCAGGTTCAGGAATCATGTTAATTATACAGATTCTGATTTATGGGTGTCGATTACTAAAGGCCCTATATTCCACCTGCGTTAGGAGCGGATTATAAGGATAATAATCAACCCATAAGTCTGAAAAATCTATCAACTGATGATGCTAAGAAAGTCAAGATTGACATCAAAGCCTATAGTATGCTTACTATGGCTTTACCTGAAGATCTTTTGATCAGGTGTGAATCATACAAAATAGCTCACTCATTATGGAAAATACTGCACACACTGTGTGAAGGAAGTGACGACATTAGAAGCATAAAGAAGGATACTCTTCGCTCACAATATGAAACCTTTCATCATATTGCAGGTGGGTCAGTTCCTCAACAATTGCATAGATTTATGCAACTTGTTACAGAGATGAACATCTTTGAACTTAAGTACAACAATGAAGAGCTGAACAAAAAGATGCTTCATGCCTTACCAGAAAGTTGGACACAGACTGTGTCTATGTTCAAGAACACTATTGATTTGAAGGCAATAGGACTAGACACACTGGTGGCGAAGGTTGAAGCTTTGGAGCTAGATGAAAAGACCAGAAACACGAGTGTGAAAGCACCTATAGCACCTTATCAGTTCAAAGAGTTAAAGAATGCTGGAATGCATTCATCTCCAATGAAGATGAAGATAACTCTTGTGATGAGAGTGAACATGAAGAAGAAACAAGTTTTTATGCTGCCAAGTCTTCCAAATCAAGTACTCAAAACAATCAACACAGAAATTCCAAAGGAAAAGCTGATGACTCTAAGAATAAAAAGAACAACAATCAAACAGAACCAATTACTGTGGTTCTGGATTCAGAAGAACAGAAAGCTGCTTTTACAGCCTTTAGTTCAAGCTTTCAGGCTTATCTGGGAAGCAGTTTGACTTCTGCCCACTTCTATCAACAAGATCTAGAAGAACATCATCCTGATGAGGTAGAAGAGATGGATCTACAATGGCAAATAGCCATGATCGCCTACAGAGCCAAGATGTACATGAAGAGGAACAAAGGACTGTCTGTAGGAGGAAGATCAACTAAAATTGGTGTTGACAAGTCCAAAGTAAGAAGCTTTAAGTGCAATTTATATGGACACTTCTCAAGGGAGTGTAACCACAATCAACAACAATCAAATGACTCAAGACAGCCTAGTCAAAGAAGTTTTACACAAGCTCAACTAACCAATTCATCCCCACCAACACCAAGCAATACTACAGGTACTAACAATGCTAAAGAATCTGGTTTAATTATTTTGCAGGATGGTACTTGTGATTGGAGCATGTATGAAAAGGAAGTACTCGAGGAAAATCAAGCTTTGATGGCTAACATGGAAAAGAAAGTTCCACTAATGGCCACAGAGGTAAGAGAAAGGCTATGTTCTTCCACTTGTATTGATGAAGTTGAAAGATATAGAACACATGCTCAATAGTTAGCTGATAAAGTAAAAGAAACTCTACTTTTAAATGAATCACATGTAAGAGAACATAAACTATATCAAGTGTAAATCAATTCTTTACAAAAGGATTTAGATAAACTTTTATCTGAAAATTACAATTTGAAAGCACAAGTTGAGCATTTGACTACGTCTTTAACTAAGTCTATGTCAGATCATGCATCTACTGAAGTGAAACTTCAAAAATTCCAACTGTCATCACAGCAGTATGAGTAACTATTAAACTCTCATATTGAGTCAAAGAACAAATCAGGTTTGGGATTTCATGCTGTTACACCACCAGTAAATGATAATTACACTCCTTTACCTGAGTCCATGACTAATAACCTATCTAATCACTTTGTGTCTAGTACCAAATTTGAGTCAACAGATAAAAATCATAATGATGTAACTAATGACACTGAATCATATGATTCTGAATCATCAAAATCAAAACTTTCAAAACAAAGTCAATCAGAATTTGATTATGATAACTGTGATGATCTGGATGAGGATAATGATGAGCCTCATAATACCAGTTTGGGTAGTGGTAAAATTGTTTTAAATGAACATCTAATTCCCAAAGTCTTGGATGAAATCAAGCTCCCTTACCCACTAAAACAAAGAAATCTGATGAAGACCATTTACACAAGGATTGGTCAACTGAATGAAGGCATTCATGCTCTCAACAATCAAAGCAAAAGAAAATCAGCAAAAAGAGCTTCGGAAGATAACAAATTCACTTCAGCAGATCTCCTATGGAAGCAGTCTCTGAGAGTTGTAAAATCCGAGAAAATTCATAAACAATCATCTGTAGAAGAAATACGGAATAAGAAAGAATCTACTAAAGCTTCATCCAGCATCAACAAGGTGAAGGAGTTGAAGACGCAAAAGAAGGCACTGAGTAAGAAAAAGGCAAAGGTAAAGGCTGCTTCTGATAGTGAAGCTGTAGATAAGTACTGGAAATGGTGTGATATGCATAATCACAACACAAAAGAGTGCTACTTCAGCAGCTATTGCTCAATATGTAATATGAACAATCACATGACTTCTGATTGTTACTTCAACAAATATTGTGCAATATGCAACAAACATAATCACTCAACTCAGGAATGCCTCTTCAACAAAAAGAACAAAACAAAGATCCTCAAGAAGAAGCTAGCAGAGACCACTGAATCAGACTCATAATCTTCTTAGGATGATGATTCAAAAGTCTCAAAACAAAAGAAGCAACAACAAAAGCAGAAAGCTTCCAAGATAAGGATAACAGATGCTGAGATACAAACAAAGAAAAAGGACAAACAACAATTTCAAAGCAAAACACCTCACAAAAAGGTAGCACTTGAAGAAGATGATGACTTCTTTGATCACTTTGACAAAGGCAATCATGTACCTTAGTTTAAATCAAAGGATGCAGAAACATTTTCTGGGCAATCCTTAACATCAGGATCAAAGAAAAGTCACTGAAGGAAGGAATGACTGACCAAGTCAGTATGAATCAAGATAAATTTACCTTAACATCATCACCAAAATCATCCTCACCTAAAACAAAACATAATGAATCAACTGATATTAAAATTAATTTAGAAACATCAAGGCTCATTCATGAGAAAGTTACTATATTAGATAACAATGGCAAGGCCAAGACCATCAAGGCTTGGGCTCCTTGGTCTAATTAAGTTCATTATGTTTTGCAGGAACATCCAAGGAGGACTGACAACAAGTGGTATGTTGACAGTGGCTGTTCCAGACACATGACAGGAAATTGTTCTCTCCTCTATGACTTCAAACATAAATAGGCTTCATATGTAGCATTTGGTGGGGATAAGAAGGGAGGTAAAATCACTGGTGAAGGAATGGTAAGCAATGGAGTTCTCAAATTTGAGAAAGTCAATTTTTGTGAAAATTTACAATTTAATTTACTAAGTGTATCTTAAATTTGTGATCAAAACTATATTACTTTCTTTGACAACTATAATTGTTACATTCTCAAGCCAGGTTACAAAATTCAAGAAGACTGGATCCTTCTCAAAGCACCAAGAAATGGCAAAACTTATGTGTTGGACATGAACAATACAACAGTAACAAGTAAATAAACATGGCTGATTTCTAATCATCAGAAGATGATTCTCAACTGTGGCATAAAAGGATAGCTCACTCCAACATGAAAAACATGAATAAACTGGTGAAAAACGACTTAGTCATTGGTGTACCTAAGAAAGAATTTTTCTGTTCTAATCACTGTTTATCATGTTCTAAATGAAAACAACACAAAGTGTCACATAAATCCAAAACAATTAACACTAAAACAACACCACTAAAGTTATTGCACATGGATCTTTTTGGTCCAACTAATGTATTAAGCATTGGAAAAAAGCAATACTGTTTGGTGATTGTTGATGATTTCACTAGATTCACTTGGGTATTTTTCTTAAAACATAAAAGTGAAACATCAAAAATATTAATGGAGTTTATCACCAAGATAGAAAATCAGCTTGACCTAAAAGTCAAAATTTTACGAAGTGATAATGGAATTGAATTTGTTAATTATGTCTTAGACTCATTTTGTAGGGACAAAGGCATAGCTAGGAAATTTAGTGCTCTAAGAACTCCACAACAGAATGGAGTTGCTGAAAGAAGAAACAGAACTCTAATTGAAGCAGCAAGAACAATGTTGGCTGATTCAAAGCTACCAATAACATTTTGGACTGAAGCAGTGAATACAGCATGCACTGTTTAAAACAGGACATTAATAGTCAAAGAACACAACAAAACACCCTACGAACTTTTGTTTAAAAGAAAACCTTTCATAGGATATATTAGAGCTTTTGGGTGTCATGTGTCTGTCTTAAACACTAAAGAACAATTAGGAAAGTTTGCTAAAAAGGCATATGATGGTTTCTTTGTAAGGTATTCCTCAACATCTAAGTCATACGAAGTATATGTCCCACATGATAACATTATGGAAGAAACTCCTAATGTGTCATTTGATGAATCCTTGTTTACACAGTCTGTAAAAGGATTATCTTGGTTGTTTGATATAGATGCATTAACTAACTCATTTAACACTGGCTATATTAATGTGATAGGTCCTACAGATACATGTTATCCTTATGTTCCTCCAAACATGGGTGTACCATTGACTGCTGATCCACTAAGACAAGTTCACACAGATATTCAGAGAAACAATGATCCTGGTGCTTCAGCTCAAACAAGTAAAGACATGTCTGATGTCCTTGAAACTTCTACATCAGCAGAAGTACAATCTACTTCAGAAGTACCTCCCTCCACAAAGGTTCCTTCCACTTACGTAGATGTTCCCACTTCTGTAGATGATGCACTGAAACTCCCTAAAGTTCCTCATACTTCAGAAAACATCCCAACATCAATGCCACATGCAGATACACCAATTACAGACTCTGCAGCTGATCCCTTAATTGCTATGGAAGGTATATCCATATCTGCGGAAACACAAGGCTATGTAGAACATCATTCAGCTGCACAAGATCACTACACTGGGGAGTTAGATTACTTTGCTTATTCACCATCACAGCTGAATCCTTCTATCACAAACATGGATTCATCTATCCAAGTTCAAAATGTTCCAACAGTTAGGATTCATAAGGATGATCCAATTGACAACATGATTGGTAAACTCAACAGCAGAATTACAAGAAGGCAAGGGGGAGCTGCCAGCACTTGTCTGTTCTCCTGCTTTCTATCATAAGTAGTTCCTCCTAACATCACTGAAGCCCTAAAAGACAATAGCTGGATTGAAGCAATGCAAGAAGAACTTCAGCAATTCAGGAAGCAGAAAGTCTGGAACCTAGTTGATCTACCTGAAGGGCAATATCCAATTGGCACTAGATGGTTGTTCAAAAACAAACTAGATGACAGAGGAATAATTGTCAGAAACAAAGCAAGGCTAATAGCACAAGGATATACACAAGAAGAAGGAATATACTATGATGAAGTCTTTGCACCAGTTGCAAGGATTGAGGCTATAAGAGTATTTCTAGCCTATGCATCATATAAGAGATTCATAGTTTACCAAATGGATGTAAAGTGTGTATTCTTATATGGCAAAATTGATGAAGAGGTATATGTTTCTCAACCACCAGGCTTTGAAGACCCTCACTACCCTCACAGAGTGTACAAACTTGACAAAGCATTGTATGGTCTTCATCAAGTACCAAGGAAATGGTATGAAACATTATCATCATTCCTACTGAAGCATGGCTACAAAAGAGGTACAATTGACCAGACACTCTTCCCCAAACATAAACATCAAGATCTCTAAGTTGTGCAAATATATGTTGATGACATCATATTTGGATCAACCTACAAGAGATTGTGTGAAGATTTTGAAGCTTTGATGCAATCTGAATTTCAAATGAACTCCATGGGAGAATTAACTTTCTTTCCTTGGTCTACAAGTTCATCAGTATCAGGATGGCATCTTCATCAATCAAGAGAAATATGTGTTTCAAATCCTGAAGAAATTTAACCTTGCTTGAGCCTTCATCATGCAAAACACCAGCATCAACCACAAAGAAAATCTTGCCAGATCCAACAGGGAAGTCTATTGACCAAAGACTATATAGATCTATGATAGGATCATTAATGTACTTAACTGCCAGTAGACCTGACACAATGTTTGCTATGTGTGTTTGTGCTAGGTATCAAGCCGACCCAAAGGAGTCTCACTTGAATGTAGTAAAAATAATTTTCAGATATCTCAAAGGGAAACCTGCACTTGGACTATGGTATCCCAAAGAAGGAGACTTCAAACTGTACTCTTACTCAACCACCAGGCTTTGAAGACCCTCACTACCCTCACAAAGTGTACAAACTTGACAAAGCATTGTATGGTCTTCATCAAGTACCAAGGAAATGGTATGAAACATTGTCATCATTCCTACTGAAGCATGGCTACAAAAGAGGTACAATTGACCAGACACTCTTCCCCAAACATGAACATCAAGATCTCTTAGTTATGCAAATATATGTTGATGACATCATATTTGGATCAACCAACAAGAGATTGTGTGAAGATTTTGAAGCTTTGATGCAATTTGAATTTCAAATGAACTCCATGGGAGAATTAACTTTCTTTCCTGGGTCTACAAGTTCATCAGCATCAGGATGGCATCTTCATCAATCAAGAGAAATATGTGTTTCAAATCCTGAAGAAATTTAACCTTGCTTGAGCCTTCATCAGGCAAAACACCAGCATCAACCACAGAGAAAATCTTGCCAGATCCAACAGGGAAGTCTATTGACCAAAGACTATATAGATCTATGATAGGATCATTAATGTACTTAACTGCCAGTAGACCTAACATAATGTTTGTTGTGTGTGTTTGTGCTAGGTATCAAGCCAACCCAAAGGAGTCTCACTTGAATGTAGAAAAAAGAATTTTCAGATATCTCAAAGGGAAACCTGCACTTGGACTACGGTATCCCAAAGAAGGAGACTTCAAACTGTATTCTTACTCAACCACTAGGCTTCGAAGACCCTCGCTACCCTCAAAGAGTATACAAACTTGACAAAGCATTGTTTGGTCTTCATCAAGTACTAAGGAAATGGTATGAAACATTTTCATCATTCCTACTGAAGCATGGCTACAAAAGAGGTACAATTGACTGGACACTCTTCCCCAAACATGAACATCAAGATCTCTTAGTTGTGCAAATATATGTTGATGACATCATATTTGGATCAACCAACAAGAGATTGTGTGAAGATTTTGAAGCTTTGATGCAATCTGAATTTCAAATGAACTCCATAGGAGAATTAACTTTCTTTCCTGGGTCTACAAGTTCATCAGCATCAGGATGGCATCTTCATCAGTCAAGAGAAATATGTGTTTCAAATCCTGAAGAAATTTAACCTTGCTTGAGCCTTCATCATGCAAAACCCCAACATCAACCATAGAGAATATCTTGCCAGATCCAACAGGGAAGTCTATTGACCAAAGACTATATAGATCTATGATAGGATCATTAATGTACTTAACTGCCAGTAGACCTGACATAATGTTTGCTGTTTGTGTTTGTGCTAGGTATCAAGCCGACCCAAAGGAGTCTCACTTGAATGTAGTAAAAAGAATTTTCAGATATCTCAAAAGGAAACCTGCACTTGGACTGTGGTATCCCAAAGAAGGAGACTTCAAACTGTACTCTTACTCAGACATGACTTTGGAGGATGCAACAACAATAGAAAATCAACAACTGGGGGTTGTCAATTCTTTGGACCAAGACTTTTTTCTTGGCAGTGCAAAAAGGAGACTAATGTTTCAGTATCCACAGCTGAGGCTGAGTACATAGCTGCTTCAGCTGGGTGCTCTCAGGTTCTATGATTGCAAAACCAATTACTTGACTATGGTTAAAATTTTCTTCAAACTCCAATTTACATATATAACTCATCTGCTATGTTCATCACAGCAAATCCAGTACAACATAGTAAAACTAAACACATTGAAATCAGATACCATTTTCTGAGGGACTGTTTAGGAAAGGGTCTAATCAAGTTGATCAAAGTGGACACAATAAATCATCTTGCTGATTTGTTCACTAAAGCCTTTGATTCAGTTAGATTTAATTTCTTAATTGAGTCCTTAGGCATGCTCAACTTAGATTAGGTCATAACAAAAACAGAAATATTTGTCCATTTTTTTAATAACTACATAAGGCAGTTGATATACTATAGATATGATAGTACACTATAACTGGACACTCACTCCTGATCTCTAACCAACTACTACCTACTGATCAGATGCGCTTCATATATGAATAGGTTCATCTTGAGTGGAAACTAAAGAATGTCATGCTCAACATAAAGTCAAGGTGACTAAGAGTGGACAAGTCATTGTGAGAAGCATTCAAGTAAGTCTAATCTGGATGTGATCATGTTAACACCCATGCACACTTACTATGTTGTAACACCTTATAACCTCTATCTTTGTGGATCATGGCCCTCTGTTTTGCGTGAGCAAAGACCTGGGTCAACGGTCACCTCTGTTTTACGTAAGTAAATACTTGGTGACCTGATGCTAATCATCAAAAGTTCCAAAAGGAACTGCACTAAAAGAATCCAATATGATCAAATGTATAATTATTCCAGAGCATGCAAATCATCTCAGCATTAATAAGATTTCAAAAAAATCTTAAGATAGAGCTTATAATCTACGAAACATAGTTTAAGTGTGATAAAGTGATAACTTGATTCACTTCTGGAGGACTAACTTACACGCAACTTCAAAGTTGAGTTCATCTTTGCTATCTATAATTCTTACCAAAACATGATAACCAACATGATAAGTTGAATATACACTCTTGACTGAATTTCTGCGGATCAACATATTTGCAATCAGCACTAGATCAAGTATGTGATGACCTCACATATAATATTCAGGAAATTTTCTAGATTATAGTATGATCCGGTGTATATGATACACTTGCCTGGTAACGAACATTCACCAACGTTTGTGTTCTAATTTATGATTATAAGTTGGACAAATTAACTGCTTTTCATGTTATTCACCTTATAAATTTTTGATTCATACATAAGTTTATGATTAATCATAAATTTAGGGGAGTAGTCAAAGCATGAAACTGAGTTTAACTAAAGTTTTAACATAATGATATGAAGAAAATTGGAACTTGAACACTAACTTGGCTGCAGGATATCCGAAGTGTTCAACTACTTTTGCACAATTGCCATGAAGCAAAGTCATAAGGTCCAACAGCAAACCACAAAATGGACTAACTATGTGTAAGTTTATACAGTTAAATTAAAATTTTCCTTCGGATGACTTTTTCATTAAATTTTTACCTTCAGAAGAAGAGTTGAATGTTACTTCGGAAGATACTTCAGTACTTTCGAAAGAAATTAACCTTCGGAAGAAATTTACCTTCGGAAGAGATTTTATTAAATTATCTTCGGAAGAAAGTTTTTAGCAAAATCAAGAAAATTAACTTCGGAAGAAAGTGTTTAACAAAACCAACTTTAGAAGAAAAGTTTATCAACATTTAACATCACTTTTAAAAGATGTTTTCAAACAAAATGAAGGATAAATCAGGATATCTGTTCTCCGTAGATGTTCTGTGAAAGACAGATTGAAACAGAGGAATCTTGACTTCAGTATATATTCTATGGAAGATTCAAAACAAATGTCTGCCTTGCATAAATACTAATTACTTGTAGACATTGATTATACTGATAACCTCGGAGGGGTAAAAATGGTAAATGGGTCCCATGTCATTAGGATGAGGTTAGACAGCCTGTAAAAGTATAAAAAGGGCACCTTGACCGTTGGCCTTTCTATTCACTTTCAAAACACTTTCCGACCTAGAAATCCTCTCATCCAAAACCCCCTTCTGCATCTTGTACTGCAAATTCGAGCTTGTCTCACACAACAATACCCACACAACTCAAACATCACAGCCACTATGGCTAATCGGTTTGTAAAGGACCATAATATGTGCGCGTTCCTAAATCCAAACATGGAAGATGAATGCAGAACCATCATCCGCTACTTGAGAAGAACAAGACTCTTCTATGTACTAACTGCAGACCCGCTTATCTTTCAAACACACATAATTGACTTCTGGAACATAGCAATAGTGGAGGAAGAAGATGAAGCATAAGTCATTTATGCAAATATCAGAACTCAACAATTGCGGATTGACGAACGTGCAGTCCGAAGGGCACTGGAATTCGGAGATGATGCAAAAGGCCACCGTGATGTATTTGACCATGAATACATTCAGAAAGTGTTTGGACTAATGGGATACGACGGTGACTACCATAATATTAGGATCAAGAAACGCAGGCTGTGCAAACCGTATCGATTCCTATGCTACACTTATCTAAAGTGTATATCCAACCGGAAGTCGGGGTTGGATAGATTTTATAGGCATATATCTTCCGGAATCATTGGTATCTTTGAAGGGAGAAAATACAACTACTCTAAGTATATCCTCAACTGCCTGTGTGATCACATACGTGTGCAGAAAGACAACAAAATGTTCATGTTTCCAAGATTCATTCAGCTCATCATCAATGATCAACTACGGAGCATTGAAAGAGAGGGTGATATCTTTGTTCAAACACACCTAGGAAGATCTCTGCTTAATAAACTAACAGGGCAATATCAGGGAGGAGGTGTAGAGCTATTTGTCTATGTACTAGATGAGACTGAGGAAATACCTTAAGAACTGCTCTGGGTTGAAGAACCTGAAGAGCAAAACTCACCAGCTGAATCCCATTCACACTCCCAACACCAATCACCAGCTGCTGAACCATCTACAACACATCATCAAGAACCCCAACCACCATCATCACCAATAACTTACTTGATCTCCTCTTCAAGTGAACACACACAACCAATCTCCCCTGACCTCTCACAAACAATAGTCAACACTGCATCAACTGAAGTAGTTGGTGAAGAGGTCATTCATTTCACACCAACACACTCTGTAACATCCAATGACTCCAATGCCACTGAGCCAATCTCTCCTGGACCCATCCTATCACCCACTAAGCCAATTGTGTCACCCATACTCATTGAACCAGTCTCACAGTCAGTAAGCCCTACTCACACTGAGATACTCAATCTAGAAGAGACTGAGGAAATTCTAGAAGGCACTACTGAGGAGATGTATATAGAGATTGAGGGAGAAAAGGGGGAGGATGTGGTACAAGAGAAAGATGAGTTTGTTGAGATTGTGGCATACTATGAAGATAACTTGAAGGATAAGGAAATTAATGTCAGTAGAAGCTACTTGGTAGCTAAATATAACAATTTGATCCTCAAGAGCAACAAGAAATTAGATAAATTAAGGAGAATAAAGAAGCTGAGTGAGAAAGATAGACTCTTAACTGAGAAAGATAAGACAAGCACTCAACTAGAAGGTAGACTCAAGAGGCTGAGAGAAGATGTGGTGATGGATAACGAGGTGATTGATGCCCTGAATGACTTAGTTATAAACAATCAAATCAGTTGAAAGCCAAAGATCATGAGATTGAAAGGTTAAAGAAGAAGTTATCTGAAGCTGAATTGATCAAAAGTGAGTCAACCATGATCACTTACAGCAGAAAAAGGAAACACCTGGGGAAAACAACTGATGTTGCTGGTGAATCACCAAAAAGAATAAAACTAGAATCACCAAAGCATTTAGCCCCAGTGGAACAAAGTAAAGAAGACAGTGATGCGGAGTGGGAAGAATTGACAAAAGAAGAGACTGCTGAAGTGGCTGAAGAAGTTGAAGATGATGAATTGTTAACAAAAAAAGACATTCTAGAAGAAAGACCTCACTCTGCCATGTTCATGGACCAAATTAATAATGGCTTTCCCTATGACATGGTGGAGAATATGAACATGTTTGAGTTGATTCAAACAATGAAAGAGTTTGATGTTGTTAGAATGATGCTCCCTGCATGCAACTATGAAACCTTCTCCAAGTTCAAGGTAATGGAGAAGATCAGAAAGGAGTTGGGACATTATGACGCAGCCAAACTGACAAGATACAATATGACCTGCTCGTAGTAATAATTATAAGCAGCATGAACTCAAGGGAAGAACAATTAGTGAGCTCAGAAGAATGATGGAATATGTGATCAATATTGAGCTGAACACAAGAGTGTAGTTCAGGACTGGGGCTCCCAGTCCTGTTCATCAACATCAATCTGATCAAACTCCTGCTGAGTCAACTGTAGTTGAAGTCAAAGACATGCACAGAGGAACTGACAAAATGATAAGAGAGCCAAGGGATGTGATTCCAAAGAAGATCTGGCCTCTGGGCACTGCTGTCAGAGAGATTACTTAACAGAAGACCTTTAATTTGACTTTTTGATCTGATGACAACTCCAAGTGCAGCAGAAGAAAACAAGATAATAGAATAAAAATTTGACTCAGACTGTGATTGTGCTATGATTAAGAGAGCATCTGGTATGGTCCAATACTTTCCCTTAGTGGAAATCATTCTCACACTACCAAATGCTGATCTAACCTCTCTGCAAAGCACTCCTATCACTAACTACCCAATCAGTCCAAGAGGTAGAGACTTCTCTGGACTTGTGGCCAAGCTGAGTCATATGTTCAAAGGGGATGTACTCAAAGAAGCAAAAAGAGTAGATGCTAAGCACAGAATAAGAAGTCAGAGAAGGTCTCATTATAGTTCTCAACTTGTTGATGCTAAATTTTAACAAAGAATTGGATATGATGACATGGCCAATGCAGCTATAAAAGTGATTGAGGGAAATCAGTTCTCTTTCCATATCACTGAATGGGGTTATGTTGAAAAGCCTAAAGAGTTGGTGCTGCAGAGGAATGATCCCCAGAAGAAAGCCTCAAGCATAAGGCTATTTGACCCTGTGGAGATCGAACTCCTGCACCCAAGCTACACATCATACTTACATGATAAATTCTTCCCAAAGTTGAATGACCAAACTGCTCAGAATGACTTGTGCCTATATTTTCACTTTATTCAAGTCATTGACAAGTTGCATGCTAAGGCACACCTGAGAAGAAAGTTTGAGGTCGGACAGCTGATTGGAATAGAGATAAAGCTCATAACAGAATTAAGAATTTCAGAACAGGATGAATTGGAGGTGGTGCCTAACAATAGTGTTGTTGCAACACTCACATGAAGAGGATATCTTGGGCTTGAAATATAAGACTTTGAAGAGAATGAGTAGACAGCAGATCAAGTATAAGTATGAAGATCAAAAGAATGCCGTGAACTACTTCAATACCAAGATTTTGGCAAGAGTGCAAGAACTGAAAGACCTAAACCCATGATTACTAGAGTCTAAACCTAAGGGGGAGTATTGTTAGGTCTAGATGTCATGTATAGGCTTAGATGATAGATCAAACTCTGGTAATCGCTTTTTAATTATAATTTTGATGATATAATATAATGCATTGAGTACATGATGAGTTTATGAATTGCATGATATGTTGTATCTCATAATATATATGTTGATTTATGTGTGATTGCAAGAAACATTAAACGTAGTCAATTTGAAAAATTGACTAAGTGTTAGAACAACTGCAGATGAGAAAATCACTCTTCCGTAGATGTTTTCAGTAATACAACTGAAGTGGACATCCGTAGATAACAGCTGAACAAGTCCAAAGATCAAGTGGAGTTGCTGAAGGAGAGCTTGCTGCTAAAGAACAAGAACTTCTGTGGAAGCACAATCACTGAAGAACAAGCACCAAAGACTAAGTGTTCCTGCAGAAGACAAATTTCCTGCGGAAGAATAAATTCATACGGAAGATTGTTTAACACTTGTATGATTTCGCATCATAAAGTAGTCAACAGAAAGTCAACAAGTCAATATGGCAGATCAACAACATTAATGATAGCAGAAGACATTTAATTCAAACGAAGATATTACATCACATCAATAATATTATTTGTGTTTATTTCATTGTAAATAATGAACTCCCATACCGATAAATGTGGCAAGGATTCGGATAGCTATAGGAAGTTAGCTTAATTATAGCAACAGGATAGCGAAAGATTAGCAATGTTTTAGGAACAGAACAAGATCTCTAAATAACAAGAGATCAAGAATATAAAAAAAACATACGATCAAGCAACATTAGATCATATAACAATCACAACAATAGAATCAATAGTAGCAGAGGCATTACAATCGATTGATTGTAATTATTGAGCAATCGTGGTTTTATTATTATTATATTTTGATTGTTCTTTATATTGCTTGATCGATTTCAAGTGCATTAATCAATTAAACAGCAAGTACTGGTAATTCCACGATCGATACTTGTTAAAATTAAATCTGATAATTCATATATCGATCCCTAGATTCTCACACTCTGCATTGAATTCTGGTAATTTCTGCTCCATTTGGCTCAATTGCATCATAATATCATGAACAGGAAGAACGTTCCTTTTATGAGAAAGGATTAGCCACTGCTAACTTTTCTTGGGATGGCAGGCCTCCATAACTGTCCCTATCACACTAGCAAATTAGTTAGATGTTTCAACCCAGGCCATTATTGTCCTGAGCTGTCCATTTGCATTTTTATATTTGACTTGCTCGTATGTGTATGATTTTGCTTTATCTAATGATATATCAGATTCACCTCCTGAAATTGTTTTCTTTCTCCAACATTTTTTTGTTTTTAAACCAACTGACTCAACTTTAGTTTGTTTAACAAAAGGAGTTTGTTTGGCTTTTGAAAATCTATTAGTTGGTTAAGAAAATCTAGTTTGCTTTTGAAAGTTTTATGGAGGTGGTGTAAAGGATCTTTGTCCTTGATCATGTTTGTTTCTTCTGGGCATGTTATCATATTCATCATAAGAATCATAATCATGATTATAATAATTTGATGGATGTGATCTTTTATGATATCCATTATGCCCAGTATTATTCCTATATCTGTGATACTTAAGTTGTGTGTATGACCTAGGAAAATGTCTTGGTGCCCAATAATCATGAATATCATATTGTTTGAAATCATACCCATGCCGATGTGATCGAGGAGAAGAGTAGCTATGACATTTGTTGTAGTACTCATGCTCCGATCTTGGTGAGCATGACTCTGATGTATGATAAGATCTTTTACCTCTTCTATGTTGTGATGTTGGAGAGTTTTTGTATGAACACTCTGAAGTGGAGTACGATTCTCCATGTCATTCTTTATGTCACAGGATTTAGGTTTGGATCTTCGATTCTCCATGTCCAATTTAAGCAGTAAGGAGTAGGTTTGGATCTTCTTCCCTTAGGCTTGAAAGATGAAGTTAGATTTGCTTGGAACTTCACAGCCTTTTGTCTTGTTTGTTTGTGTTGCTTTCTCTTATGAGGACATATATATGTATCACTCTTAGTGTTTTTACACTCTGAAGTGTTGTGTGAATCTGAATTACATGTCTCATAGAGAATTGGTTGTTGTTTTAGAGTTTCTAATGTAGCCTTTGAGGTTGATGGTTGGTTTGGATCAGGATTAGAAGACTTGGTCTGACTTTTCTTCTTTCTTTTAGATCTGGTCTTTCCTCTTGACTTGTTCTTTGATTTCTTGTACCTCAGGCTTCTGTTTGTTCTTTAACTCCATCTTGATCTTTGTCTTCAGTTCAGCCTTAGGCAATTCTGGTTCACGAAATCCTACTGGTTTGAATGTCTCATAGAGAACCATTGCCTTTTGTTTGTTGTCAGGCTTTGCTACTTTGGATATTCGTGGTTCTGTTTGTTTTGGATTGATTTCTTTAATGACATGATTAATACATGCCAATGTTTGTTTGTTTGGTTGGTTGATTTCTTAATCACTGTCATCACTTGCAGAATCTCCATCATGATCATCACAAGAATGAAAGGTTTCATTCTGTGGTGATTCTAGTTTGAGTTACAGCTTTGGTGTTGTTTTAGGAGAAGTGATTTGAGTGATAATAGATGGTTTGTTTGTTGGATGATGATCATGTATATTTGAATCTTCTTTGACTGTACTTGTTATTGAAGTTGGCTTTTCTGTGTAGTAATCATTGTATGGAGGAGGAACAACCTGGTATGTAGTTCTAGCATTCTTCCTTTGATCTCTTTGTGCATTAAGTAGTTCTTCCAACTTGCTGGCAGTCATCTTTGAATTTTCAAGTTCAACTTCTGTTGATGCATGATCTGCTTTTGTCTTTGTTAAAGACTCGGTGAGTCTTGTAACTTGAGCTTGAAGACTAAATCTTTCTCCAAGGAGTTTGTCATCCTTTAGAAGAGAATTGATTTTATCTTCAAAGGCTTTATGTTGTATCTTTAATTCTGCATTTGTAGCATTTTCTGTTGTGATTGCTTGATTTAGACGCTCAATGTAATGTTGCAAGTTACTGATTGTTTTGGTTGTACTTGCTTTTGATATTTTGGCTTCAGCTTTAGACTTTGTGTTTGTTAACTTCACAGAGAGTTCAGTTGATTGAGCATTTAGCTTGTGATTTTCTTTAAGAAATTTATCAACTTCTTTCTCTAGTGAACTAATTTGTTTTGTAGAAGTTTGTAGTTCCTCTGCATGTGAAGCTCTTTCCTCCTTTATCATGTATGATATATTGTTGCAATATTCACGATATGCCTGAACTTCATCTATGCATGCTGATGAACATAGATTGATCTTTCTGTCTTCAGGAATTTCAGGTAATGGAGGAATGTTTGTGTTGTTGCTGATGTTTGGTTGTTTGCAGCTTTTGTTTAATTTGCTGCTGTTGTTTGGTTGGTTGCAACCATTGTTTGATTTGGTGCTGTTGTTTGGTTGTTTGCAGCTTGGTTTGCTTGTTTGAATTCTTGAAACCTCTTTCTACCTGCAGCAAGAAAGATAGCTCGGTTTCTTGAACACGAGTGTCAGTGAATAATGTTAAATTTTTCATTTTGTTTAAAAAACAAAACTGATTTGAAAAATTGTTTTGTGCTTATATTGAAATCAAATGTTAAAATTTAATTGAATCCAAAGAACGTCGAAACTCAATTTAACTAGATCGGCCTAATTAAAGAGTTAACTTTGTTCGAATACAATTTAGTTAAGCTCAATTAATATTAGTCAAGTTTAATAAAAGTAATAAAATTTGGATCGAATTAATTAAAATTTAAATGATTTTGTGATTTGATTCAAACTAATTCAACTTCCTTAAAATCTTCCAAGAACAAACTTTAAAATTAGTCAAGTTGAACACTTAAACAATCAAAATCTTCCGAGACAAAATTTTTTATTTAATTTTTAAAAATTGTAAATTAAGAAACTTTGATTTGTTTATTTTAATAAAAATATAAATATTAAAAAAATATTTATATTTTGCTGGTCAAAGTAGAAACAAAAGTCAAAATTGACATTTTATAACCACACAAAATTCCTTGGTCGGTTAAAGCAAAAAGAAGCACAAACTTGTAACCTAGAACACCCGATGCTTTCTCAGTTTCACCCGCAATCTCTTGACAGCTTTCCTCTGCCCTTCAAAGCTTTGTCTCTTTCAATTGAATGAACTGAAATAGACAATCTCTGATTGTTCTGAATAGACAACCAATTTCAGAAATTTTGGTGGTTTCGGTGGAGATTGCCGGAGGTCGAATGGGGATTGGGGGGTCGGAGATTTGGATTCTTTTGTTCTGTTCGAAGGTCGATTGAAGGTGATTTGGAGTCGGTTCAATGGTGTCCGCTGTGAATGAGGTAAGACGTCCGCTGTGGACTCAAATTGCTTGTGCGCTGTGTGTCGAGGATGTGAACATCCGCTGTATGTTGGTGCTTGTCGTCCGCTGTGGCTTCAGGTCCGCTGTGGACTGTGTTTGCACATCCGCTATATAGTCAAGAATCATCCATTGTTGAATTGATTTTGGCTATCCTCTGTATGTTAAGGTTTTTCTTTGTCCGCTGTATGTTTCAAAATCTATTCATCCGCTGTATGTTTGAATTGTTCGTCCGTTGTGACTTCAACTTGAGCGTCTGCTGTGGGTTTCTTCTGTTCGTCCG
Source organism: Flaveria sonorensis (assembly GCA_025506505.1). Classification (NCBI taxonomy): domain Eukaryota; kingdom Viridiplantae; phylum Streptophyta; class Magnoliopsida; order Asterales; family Asteraceae; genus Flaveria; species Flaveria sonorensis. Next base: position 28,885,313 of record CM046430.1, on the reverse strand, counting down.
CTGTGAGTAAAGTTGTGCATCCGCTGTGGCTAAATTTTTGCTGTGGATGATGATTTTCAGCAGTTTGTATGTTAGTTTCTTTACTTCTCCGTTGTGAACAGAAAGTAGTATGTTGTTAATAGGTGATAATGTTGTTGATGGTGAGTGATTGGGTGAATGTTTGCTGTGATTAGGATGATGTAGTGGTTTAGATGTTGGAGATAACTTGGATGTTATTGAAGTAGGCTGTATCCACCAATTGTTGACAGGATTGGGTTGTGGATTTGGAATGAATGTTATGATGGATTATGATTATTGATGTTGGTGAGTTGTAAGTGATGTATGGTGAGGTTGAATGTGATGAATGGGTGAATGTGTGTTGACAACTTTTAATCAAAGTGTAAGCTAGGAGACTTAAACATCAGCTGTAGATAATTTTGTTCATCAGCTGTGAATTAGTTGTTCATCAGTTATGAACACTTAGGCAAAATACCAAATACAAGTGTAATATATATAATCTTTGTAAACTTTGATTATGAATGAAATTTCACTTTCAAATTCACAACTTGTTGTATGTATGATTGTAGAATGAATCTGAATGATTGTATGATGAACAAATGTATCAAATCTGAATCAAATCATAGATTTGGCTGATTTTCAGATTTCAAAACAGTTTTACTCTTAAAAGTCAAACTTCATGTTTTTTAATGAACAAACTTTTGATTCTTGGGTTTCTAATGGAATTTGATAAAATCAAAGGTTATAACAGCTGTAGATATGTGATTCTAAGCTAAAACAACAATCAATTTCATATAATCATCATCTAAACTCGAATTTAGACGATGAACATATGATGAACACAATGAAGAACAAAAACCCAGATATAAGAATCAATGTTTAAAATGTATGATTTGGATGTTGAAAATGATAAACGAACCTTAGATTTGATGTTTCTAAGATAAAACCACTATCAATTTCAGCTAAACAACATCAGATTCGTGATTTTTTGATGATTTTCCTTAAGAACAGTGAACTTTTCTCACTTTTCTCAAGAACACAAAATTTTAAAAAATCTTCAAATTTTAAAAGTTGTGGATGTTCAACTGATATGAAACTTTGCAGATGTGTTTTTTATCACAAACTAAAGCTATTAGAAGCTTAAATTCGATCAAACAACAACAAAATCAAAATTTCAGGTTCATGAGCATTTGAAGACTTGAAAAATAAGTTTGCTTAAATCTTCAAATTAATGGCTCAAATGAACTTCAATTGATATGAAAACTTGCAGATCTTCACGAAATAGCAAATCTAAGCTAGTGGTAGCTTGATTTCATCAAAAACAACAACAATTTGCAGATCAAACTTGTGGTTCAAATTTTTTAGAAAAATTTGAAGAACAAGAAGCCAAAGCTCTGATACCAATTGTGGAAACCACTGATTCTGCTGGTGGATCGAATATTGCAATCGTATTGTTTTCGTTTATTGAATTTGTGATGCGGAATCTCACAAACCCATTGATGATTTCAAGTGAAGATCTATTACAAGATGAAATGTTTGATGATGAATAAATGATGAACAATTCAAGAACACATAATCATAAAAATTTCATTCATTCATATGTATGTTAGCTAGGAGATTACAAGGGAGTTTGCAAGAACACACTCTCTCACACACACTCAACCTTGAGTTTCTCTCATGAATGCTATGGATTGTTAGTGATTGTTCTAATGTTAGAGTATAAATGACTACACTTAGTCATTTATACTCTTTACAAAAATAAGAAAAAAATACATTTAAGCACAAATGATTACACAAATATAGTTCTAAGTCTGATAAATTCTGTATTGCTGATGCGTGACTGCCGGGTGCTGACATCATTCGGGACGACCGCTGATGTTGACTGTTGACTTTGACCACGATTGACCAAGTTTGACTTTGGTCAATTTTCTTCGTTTTGATCATATCTTTAGCATATCTTCATCGTGTCGGTTTTGGTAATCATCATGAGATTTGGCACTTAGGTTTTGGTAAGTATCATCTTCAAATCTCCACTTTCTCATATACATAACAACACGCAAAGTGCAAGTCCTAGGTCTTATGCTCTTTTTCCTTTTGACCGAGAACAAAAGCAGACGAACGGTTCGTTCAAGTGTTGAGAGATCCTAGCAACAAAGGGTGTTCGTTGGAAGCTTGGAGGGTAGACTTGCTTGAGGCTTTCTTCTTTGGAGGCTTTCATTCTACACTCATCTTCCTTTAATTCCTTGCAAGAGGTAGTTTGCTAGAAACACTCTATGGTTGTTTTGTAAGCATGTTTTTCATATATCGATCTATGATGGGTTTTCAACATATATAATGATTTATATATATATACTTACTGGAACAAGTTTTAAAATATTCTCCACTGCGTTTCTCATTTTATTTGGATAAAATGACTTTGATAAACTTGTCATTACCAAACAATGGCATCAAGAGCCGGTTATATGGATACATGCTTCAATTAAACTGAAATTTCATTTTTTTGGTGTTGAATCACCAAATGGCCGAAAATTTTGGTCAAGTTTCCCCTTGGTTTTTCAAGATTTTACTTTTCATGCATATTGCAATCTTGAAAAATTTAATCATTTGGATTATTTAGTTGTTTGGACAAAACCATGATATTCGGTTTTGTTTCCTCTTGGCCGAAAATTTGTGGTTCAAAGGGGAATCTTTTAGATTTACTACTTGCATATTTGGATATGTATTTTGATGTTCATAATCTAGCCGTGACCTTGTGTTTGGATGTGTTGAAATTGTGGTTGTGATTTGTTTTTGATTATTCAAAAGGTTGTAATAATTAAATGCATTTGTTCTTCCATTTTGACTATGTAATTTATTTAATTTCATTTGGTATGTAAAATAAATAGGTTAATTACATTTTATTTTACTAGAAAAATGTATTTAGGATATATTTTGTAAAAGAAGATGCAACTTAATGAGTTTTGGTTTGGGCCAATTTGGGCCCAAAGGAGTTTGGGGCAAAAGTTAAAGCCTATTTGGAAGTCCAAAGAGAGTGGAAGAATCACAACATAAAGTGGACACTCAAAGCATTTGGATGTGGGATCAAGTAGGAGTTCACCGACACAACACTTGTGTCGTATATTACCCTTAGGAATGACCTTATTAGCACACTTGTTTCGGCCAACAAGTGGTGTTAAATTAGTTGGCTATGGTTATGAACTTATTGTTGTGTGTTATGCTTGTGTGGTTGATATACTTTTATTTTTCATATGATATTTGGATATGCATAGTTAACAATATAAAATCAACAACAAGCTATCGGTTCTTTTGAAATCATTAACATGGGTAATAAAATAGTTTTATTAAATGTTAATGTTTCATAATAAAGTTGGGATTTATTAAAAGATTCTTGAAAGTTTTTTTCACTAAAATGCCATACATTTGAATGCATGCAAATGTAAGGTACAAAATGTTTTCAAAACTAATTAATGAAAACGAAAATCCCTTTTAAACAAGTTAAACACCATCCTTTTATACAACACTCAAATCACTTGGGAATTGTTTGTGGGATAAAGGTCAGCTAACCACATTTAGGAAACTTGTGTGTTTGAGGTGGGTTACCAAATTTGTGGGATAAAAGTCACCTAACCACTTGTATGTGTATACTCACACGTGTGTATAAGTAGGACGACTTGAGTTGAAAACCATGTGAATAGGGTCACTAAAGTATGGCGTACAAAGGTGTTGATGGGATTAAACATGCCAACTAAACATAAAGATGTTTAACCGATCTCATAAAACTAGAAGTTGCAAAGGGTTGCAATTGTCAAACGTTGACTGCCTTGTTAATTTAAATAATGGGATAAAGGTTACCTAACCAATATTTAAATGCAACGTTGGATTCTAGATTTTAATTATTAATTGTCTATGAGACATAAAAAGGTATTAATAATTAAAATTTTATAATCGAAAATACAAAAATTGAACTTTGTTAAATTGTGTAGATGGCTGCCAACCACAACACAATCACCCCGACCGTCCATAACCTATCACTAAGAACCATCCTGGAAAGGGATCGTCTCAACCACAACAACTTCATGGATTGGTATCGAAACTTGAGAATTGTTCTCAAGCAAGAGAAGAAATCCTATGTGTTGGACGATCCTATTCCCGATGAACCCAACATTAATGATGAAGATGCCTACAACGATAGGATTAAGCACATTGAGGATTCGGTGCTAGTTTCTTGCCTCATGTTAGGAACCATGATTCCTGAATTCCAAAAGGAATTGGAACATCATAGGGCATATGACATGATTACCCAATTAAAGGAAATGTTCTTTCAACAAGCAAGGGTAGAACGCTTTGAACGGTTTGAGCGCTTCATGCATGTCGGATGTAAGAAACCCAATCGGTGTCATCTTATGTACTTAAGATGAAAAGGCACGTTGATCTCCTCGAAAGGCTAAATTGTCCCGTCTCTAAAGAATTGGCCATGGATTTGATCCTTAATGGTCTAACCAAGAAATTTGAGAATTTGTCATGAACTATAACATGAAAGATAGGACAAGAGCATTGGGGAACTTATGCAATGCTCAAAACAGCCGAAGCGGAGACGGGAAAGAGGGTTTTACCGGTTCTCATGATCAATAAGGGTGGCAATAAGAAAAGGCATCACCCCATACCCAAGGCAAATGCTGCCAAAGGAAAGGGACACATCAAAGGGAGGGGTAAAGGAAAAGCTAAAGCGAAACCACCAAAACCTAAGCTAAAGAAGCCAAAGGTTATCGAGAATGATCCATGGTTTGAGTGTGGTGAGATAGGACATTGGAAGAGGAATTTTCCAACCTATCTCAAAGAGTTGAGAAAAAAGAGGGATGCAGGGCAGACCTCAAGTACAATGTTCATGATTCATATTGAACTTAATGTTATTTCTTCAAACACATTGGTATTGGATACCGGATGTGGAACTCATATTTGCAATTTGTTGTAGGGGTTCAAAAGAAATAAACATTTTAAGAAGGGAGCCCAAGGAGACTACATTTTGAAGCTTCCAAGTGGTTTGGAAGTTATTTTAAAGAACGTTTTGTATGCTTTTAGTTTGACTAGGAATATTATTTCCATTTCCCTTCTAAGACAATATGGTTATGTTTTGAAGTTTGTTGACGATGGTATTTGCGTTTTTATGGATAATGTGTTTTATTTTAAGGCTATGCCTTCTAATGGCATTTATGAATTAGTTCATGATGACACATCCTTTGATAACTCATTGTAGTAATCAAGCACTAAGAAACTCAAAATGGGTTTGAGTAAGACATATCTTTGGCATTGTTGTCTTGGTCACATAAACTAGAATCGCATTCAAACACTTCAAAAGAATGATCTTTTGGGAGCAAATGAAGATGATTCATTTGATAAGTGTAAATCTTATTTACAGGGAAAGATGACCAAGGAACCCTTTAGTGGCACTAACGAGAGGGCAAAAGATTTATTAGGAATCATACATTCGGATGTATGTGGTCCTTTTAAAGCAATGAAAAAGAATGGTGAAAGATACTTCATTAACTTCATTGACGATTATAGTCGTTATGGTTATGTGTACTTGCTGAGACATAAAGATGAAGCTTTTGAAATGTTCAAAATCTTGAAAAATGAAGTAGAAAATCAACTCAACAAATCAATCAAAGTTCTTTGTTCGGATAGAGGAGGTGAATACCTTAGTGATGCCTTCCAAGATCATCTTAGAAGTTGTGGGATAATCTCACAACTTGCTCCACCCGAAACAACACAATACAATGGTGTGTCTGAGAGGAGAAACCGAACCCTATTGGATATGGTCCGATCTATGATGGCTAGAAGCATATTGCTTCTATCATTTGGGGTTTTGCATTGCTCTCCACGGCCCGTATTCTGAATATGGCCCCAACCAAGAAAGTGGATAAGATACCTTTTGAAATATGGCATGGAAGGGTTCCATCATTATCATATTTAAAAGTATGGGTTTGTGAAGCTTATGTTAAATGAAACACCCTAAACAAGTTAAAAGGCCTATCCACTAAGTGTACCTTTGTAGGATATCCAAAGACTCTATGGGATATTACTTCTACAATCCAACAGAGCAAAATGTATTATGCTCGAAAGGCTGAGTTATGGAAACTAAGTTCTTAGGAAGGAACTACTACTAATGAACAGTGGAACTTGAGGAGGATCGAGCACCACAAGATGATACATATTTGGTTGATATTAGCAATCAATAAGAGGTGTTGAAAATGGTTAAGTGGTTGATCAATACACACAAAATGTTCATAGATCTGGTAGAATAGACATCCACCCGAAAGATATGGATTATTCATAAATGGAAGCTATGTAGTTGACTCGGATGAACCAACTACATACCATGATGGCATGTCAAATTCTGATTATGATAAGTGGCTTGAAGCCATGAACATAGAGATGCAATCCATGTATGACAACCAAGTATGGGAATTGGTTGTGATGTAAGTGGGTTTTGAAGAATAAAACAGATATGTATGGAAAATTGGATACTTATAAAGCAAGACTTGTAGCAAAAGGTTTCACTCAAACTCAAGCGGTTGATTATGATGAGACCTTCTCACCTGTGGCAATGCTAAAGTCAATTAGGATACTATTTGCCATAGCCGCATATTATGACTATAAGATTTGGCAAATGGATGTCAAAACTACTTTTCTTAATGAACATATTGAAGAGAATGCATATGTGGTTTAGCCCGATGGTTTTGTCAATCCATAACATCCTAACAAAGTATGCAAGTCAAAGAAATCAATCTATGGATTGAAACAAGCATCAAAAAGTGGAATCACCGTTTTGATGAAGAGGTCAAGAAATTTGGATTCATCAAGAACGTTGATAAAGCATGTGTGTATAAGAAGGCTAGTGGGAGCATCATCACATTCTTAGTATTGTATGTTAATGACATTTTACTGTTTGGAAATGACATTCCAACCATGGAAAGTGTTAAAACTTGGCTTGGAAACTATTTTTCCATCAAAGATCTTGGCGAAGCCACCTATACTTTGGGAATAAAGATCTATAGGTATAGATCAAGGCGGTTGATAGGTTTAACCCAAAGTGCATACATTGACAAAATCTTGAAAAGGTTCAAGATAGAGAACTCTAAGAAAGGACTGGTACCCGTTCAAAGAGGAACAATATTGAGTGCATCTCAATGTCCAAGCTCAAAGGATGAACAAGAATGGATGAAAGAAGTTCCATATGCGTCTGTTATAGGATCCATCATGTATGTAATGATATGCACTGACCGGATGTGTCATGCGCTTTAAGCATGACGAGTAGATAGCAGCAGAATCCAAGAAATAGCCATTGGATGGCTGTTAAGAGTATATTGAAATACCTTAGGAGGACTAAGCATAGGTTTCTAATATATGGATCTGGTGAGTAGGAACTCGTCGTAAAGGGTTACACGGATGCGAGTTTCCAAACTGATCGAGATGATTCTCGATCATAATCAGGGTATGTCTTCATTATGAATGGAGGGGCAGTCTCCTAGAAAAGCTCAAAGCAGGATGTAACACCCGAAATTTTTGTCAAGTTAATGAGAAGAAAGCAATAAGAAGGAAAATAAAAAGTATCTTGAAAGAAAGGAAAAGGAGCCAAAGTGGAGGGGGCCAAAGTGTAAAAGAGTACAAAACACTCAATATTTTATTCTATAAAAGAGTATGGCCGCCCATGCATTCACATCTGCTTTCTGGTTTTCGACTGAGAACAAGAAAGAAGAAAGAGAACAGATTTTCTCTCGGTTTTTCAAGGGACAAGAGGCTGATTTTCGCAATTGGTGAGTGTTATGTGTTCTTGGTTCTTTTTTGTTGGGTTTCATCCTTAGAACCTATTTTTATGTGTTCTATGTGTTTGGTGGTTAATTTGGTGTGATTTTAGGTGTTTGAACTCTTGTGCACTCAAGTTTGGAGGAGTTTAACTTGTTGGCTGTATAGGTGAGTTCTAGACCCGTTTTTTATGTGTTTTAAACTTTTTAGGACTGAAAAATGCTTAGAATGATAGGAATAAGCTTCGAACAGGTTAATATGCAGATTGGGTTTGAAAATAAGTCTGAAAAATGCATATCTGTGGGTCATGCGCCCAAACAGGGCTCATGCGCCCGAAATTTTGACTTAGAAAACTTAAGTGAAGCTCATGCGCCCCAATAGTTCCCATGAGCCTGGATTTTTGCCAAAATAGCCTAAGTACCAGCCCATGTGCCTAAACAGTACCTCATGCGCCTACTGACCGTATGACTAAGTGTAGTTCATGCGCCCAAATAGTCTTCATCCACCTAGAATTTCTCATGCGCCTAAGTGTTGATGCGCCAGCATAGTGCTCATGCGCCTACATAGTGCTCATGCGCCTAGAACACTTAGAAATTTTTTGAAATTTTAGGAATTAGAAATTTTAAGACTTAACCCTGGGATGTTTTGGTGGTTATGTTTATTCATATTATGCTTGTTTATGGCCTGTTCTTGTGTTCTATATTATGTATTTATCGCGTGGCTTTACGTGGTGTGTTTATGCTCATATACGTAAAGTATTATCGTAAATATTGGAAGATTAATGATAATGAAAGTGGAACATAATGAATGAATGAAAGTCTTCCAAGCAATTAAGTAGAGGTGCACGACCATATTGTCGTTAGCTCAACGGTGTACGGTTTAGCTAACCCTGAAGGATGCACACTAGGTCAATCTTTGAGATTGATGGGACCCTTGTGGCATGCCCTGGTACTGGGTCAGGCTTTGTGCACAATGTTAGGGGTTTATTTATAGACTCCAACCTAGTACCCGCTTCATGCACAATGTTTAGGGTATTACACATTGGTCTGGTAGAAAGTGAAAGATAATAATGAAAGTACGAAATGAACGATGGAGGAGACGATGAATATATCTTGTTGTATGTATGACATGTGAAGATGTACGAAAGTAATGAATTTTATGAAAAGGAAGTAATTCAAAGAAAAGATATTTTCATATATATACACAAGGTATTTAATGTTTTAAAACTAGAAACTCACTCAGCAACGCTGACTTTTATGCATTTTCAGTGGTAGGTAATTTGGTGAGGATGGACGCGGGGAAAAGCTATCGTCGGGGCAAGACTAGCATCCATTCAATCCTAATGATATGTTGTTTTGTAATGAAATTAAAAGGTCTTTTGCAACTTAAGAAACAATGATGTATTGCTTAGCAACAGTAGTTATTAATGAAATGAATGGTTTTTGTTAACTTAATCCGCTGCTTAATCTTATGAAATGTATAATGCTTTATATATATGATGCTATGAGTGACCAACTGTGAGGCCTCCAGGAACGGGGCCTTACAAGTTGGTATTAGAGCCACTTTAAGAGAAATTGGTAAATATTTTCAAAAACCTAAACTTAAACTGAGAATGGGACCGAATGGAGGGATGCCAGCTAACGTAGCTACGTGCCATCAGGTATATCTTTTCTTAAATGTTAACCGGTATTATGAGCATGTGTTATCTGATTTATGTGCTTTTAGTAGATTTGAATACTGATGTAGTCAGGATAGGAAATGCTTGGGGGATGAAGAGCAAAGTAGTGGCTAATCACAAATGGCCACGTAATTAGGGACTTACTACTAACATAAACTGAGCTATTACCTTGAATGACCGTGTTAGTGTTTGAATCTTATAGTGATTAGAGGATGGCTGGTGGTAGATCATGAAAGCTTCCCGAGGTGGAGGACGGGGTGGCGTGGTGCTGGACCACGTGTCACGAGGAAGAAGACTAAGACTGCCGAGATGGCCCCTGCTGATCCTGAGGTCCGTCATGATGAGGGCGGTGATGAGAGTGCCAATCTAAGGGCCTCGATGAAGGAGGCAGTGGGTGAGGAGGTGCATCAGGTCATGCAGACAATCCTACCGTCTGTGGTGACTGAAGTCATCCGTGCTGTGCTGGAGGATGAGAGAAAGGAGGAGGAGAGAAGGACTACGACTCGAAGAAAGGGGAATGAGAGGGGTCATGGTGAAGAGGAAGAACTGAACGCTAGGATGGTGGCCTCCAGTGATGAGGAAGAGGTGGAAGTGCGGGAAACTGTGAATGGGTGCAGCTATGGGGATTCCAATGATGCAAACCCCTAACTTTCGATAGCAACGGTAATGCTGCCGCTGCTCATCGCTGGGTAAGAGAGATGGAGGTGGTGTTAGAGATTAGTGAGTACAGGAAGGACCAGAAGGTGAAGTTCGCTACTCACTCGTTCGTTGACTCGGCTCTGTGTTGGTGGGAAATATTGTCCAAGCCGAGGGCAGCAGGCCATCGGGAGGATGAGGTGGGGAGGTGAAGAAAATGGTGATTGAGAAGTTCTTCCTCACCGAGAGCAGACAAGATAGAAAGAGAGTTCCTATAGCTAGAGGCGGGAACCATGACTCACCAGCAATACACCACCAAGATCAACAAATAGCAAGACTGGTGCCAGATCAGGTGACGCAAGCATCACGGAAGATCAAGAGGTATATCCAAGGATTGCCAGTGGATATCCGCAGACACCTGATTGCTGCCCGACCAAGTACCTTTAGGTCGGAAGTGGATCTGGCGGGAAGACTCTATGATGAGAGGGAAGTGGCTGTGGTTGAGGTGAGCAAGACGGTTGGTGGTGATAAGAACTAGAAAGGGAAACGGTTTGGAAGTGGTGGTTTCACTCCAAACAACAAGAGGATGAGAATGGATGACCGAAGGGTGGGGTCATCAAGCACGGGAATGAAGAAGTGTGACAAATGTAGGAAGGAGCACACTGGAGAGTGTAAATGGGGATCGAGAGTCTGCTTCAAGTGTGGGAGGCTCGGTCACATGGAAAAGGATTGTGGGGTGATGAAGTGCTATAATTGTGGTGAAGAGGGCTATTTAAGTAGGGATTGCACGAAGCCGAGGGCCGAGAGTTCAGGAGTGAAGAAGCGGACGGAGGATGGAGGACAGAGGGCAAGTGCTAGAGCCTTCACGATGACCCGGGAGGTGGCCAGAGTGGACCCCGATGTCATGTCAGGTATGTTTCTAGTAAACCAAACTTGTGACTCTGTATTATTCGATTCTGGTGCTAGTAGGTGTTTCATTTATGCTGCTTTCTATGCTAAGTTTCCTGATAGTAGTAGGAGTATTGATGAGCCCTTCGATGTCGAAACTGCTATTGGTAAGTCTACCAGAATTTCTGATATGATAGAAGATTATGAAATAGAACTAGAAGGCCATAGGTTCTCTGCTAAACTATTTGTGATGCCCCTAGGAGGATTTGACGTAGTTCTAGGGATGGATTGGTTAGCAGCCTATGAGGCAAAAATTGTGTGTCACAAAAAGATGATTTGATTAATTGCGCCCGATGGAAGTTCGATGACGGTTTACGATGATCGAGTGACAATGGTTCCTAAGGTGATCTCGATGGAGATGGCAGAAAAGTGCATGAAACGCAGATGTAGTGCCTACCTGGCTTATGTGAAGGATGTTGACGCGTTAGTACCACAATTGTCTGGTGTAGCAGTTGTGTGTGACTTTCTGGATGTGTTCCTAGAAGACTTGCCAGGTGTGCCACCGAACCGTGAGATCGAGTTTCAGATTGATTTGATACCGGTGCTCAACCAGTTGCCAAAGCACCGTATCGGTTGGCTCCGACGGAGATGAGGGAACTGATGGTTCAACTGCAGGAATTGATGGACAAGGGATTCATCCGACCGAGTATCTCTCCCTGTGGTGCTCCGGGCCTGTTTCTGAAGAAGAAGGACGATAGTATGAGGATGTGTATCGACTACCAAGAGTTGAACAAGCTAATGGTGAAGAACCGATATCCCCTACCGAGAATTGATGACTTGTTCTATCAGCTCCAAGGTGCCAGTTGGTTCTCAAGGATAGGTCTCCAATTGCTACCATCAATTGAAGGTGAAGGAGCAAGATATTCCTAAGACAGCTTTTCACACGCGTGATGGACACTACGAGTTTCTTGTTATGTCTTTCGGTCTAACTAAAGCGCCAGCTGCCTTTATGTATTTAATGAACCGAGTGTGTCGGCCAATGTTAGATAAATCAATGATTGTGTTTATTGATGATATCCTGATTTATTCGAAAAATGAGGAAGAACATGCTGGCCATATACGCAAAGTATTGGAGACACTTAGAAGAGAGAAGTTGTATGCTAAATTCTCTAAGTGTGCTTTTTGGTTGCATGAAGTCCAATTTTTAGGTCACGTGGTGAATTCTGAAGGAATTATGGTGGACCGGGTGAAGGTTGAGGTGGTGATGCAATGGAAGTCTCCAAAGACGCCATCCGAGATTTGCAGTTTCATGGGTTTAGCGGGCTACTACAGAAGATTTATCCAAGACTTTTCCAAAAATAGCCTCACCTTTGATTAAATTGACTCGCAAAGATGTGAAGTTTGTGTGGGGTCGAGAACAGGAGGATGCTTTTGATGAGTTAATGGCAAGATTAACTCAAGCTCCTGTCTTGACATTACGAGAAGAGAGTGAAGATTTAGTGGTATATTCGGATGCCTCTTATTCAGGACTGGGCTGCGTGTTGATGCAACATATATGGGTAATAGCCTACGTGTCCCGACAGCTGAAAATCCATGAGGCCAATTATCCCACTCATGACTTGGAGCTAGCAGTTGTGGTCTTTGCGTTGAAGATTTGGAGACATTACATGTATGGGACGAAGTGCACAATCTTCACGGATCACAAAAGCCTAAAGTATTTCTTTGAGCAGAAGGACCTCAACATGAGGCAAAGGAGGTGGCTAGAATTGATCAAAGATTATGATTGTGAGATCCATTACCACAGGGCAAAGCCAATGTAGTGGCCGATGCCCTCAGTCGAAAGGAGAGACCTGAGCCAATCCGGGTGAAAGCTTATCAACTGGTGATGACCTCTGACATGATGACCCAAGTCAAAGAATTTCAAAATGAGGTGTTGAAAGAAGATCGCCTTAACTCTGAAAGGATGAGAGTTCTAGTCATGGAGTTGGGAGAAAACACTCAAGGAGTTAGAACCTGCTTCGGGCAGATGTGGATCCCTCGTTACAGGGACCTACGGGGACGAATTATGGATGAAGCTCATAAGACTTGATACTTCATTCATCCCGATGCTACCAAGATGTATCAATATATGAAGAAGCATTAATGGTGGCCGGGTATGAAGCTCGATATAGTGGAGTATGTGAGCAAGTGCCTTACTTGCTTGCAAGTGAAGTCAGAACATCAAAAGCCTTATGGGAAGATCCAACCTCTGGATATACCCGAGTGGAAGTAGGAGCATATCACCATGGATTTCATCACAAAGTTACCCAGTACGGTAAGAGGGTACGATGACTATGGGTGATAGTTGATCGATTAACAAAGAGTGCCCACTCTTGCCGATCTGGGAGACATATTCATCCGAGAGGTTGGCGGATCTATTCATTAAAGAGATTGTAGCTCGTCATGGTGTGCCGGTGTCTATCATGTTGGACCATGACACCTGGTTCACATCGAAGTTTTGGAAGAGATTCCATGACGCAATGGGAACGAGGCTACACATTAGTACGACTTACCATCGCCAGACAAATAGTCAGTCTGAAAGGATGATTCAGACCTTAAGGATATGCTCTAAGCATGCATGGTCAACTTTGGAGGTTGGGATGATCACCTACCATTAGCGGAATTCTCATACAACAACAATTATCATGCCAGCATTGGCAGGCCCCTGTATGAGATGTTATACGATAGGAGGTGTAGGACGCCCATGTGTTGGGGTGACATCGGGCAGAAAGAATTGGGAGGTGTGGAAGTGATTGAGGCTACGACCGAGAAGTTAGAGAAGATCAAGGCCTTTATGAAGGCAGCGAAGGATAGGCAAAAGTCGTAGACCAATCGAGTTCAATCAGGGCGATAGAGTCTTGTTAAAGGTCTTACCTTGTAAGGGGATCATCCGGTTTAGAAAGAGGGGTAAGCTGAGCTGAGATACATAGGGCCTTTCCGAATTATTGCATGAGTAGGAGAGGTGGCCTATCGATTGGAACTACCCGATGAGTTAAGTGGAATTCATCCGACATTCCATGTATCTCATCTGAGAAAGTGCCTAGCTGATGAAGATATGATTGTACCACTGAAGGACATCGTGGTGGATGAACGGCTTAATTATGTAGAGCAACCAGTGGCAATCATTGACCTGAAGGAGAAGAGACTGCGAAATAAAGTGGTTCCACTTGTGCGTGTGCAGTGGAAACACCGAAAGGTTCTGAGTCTATGTGGGAGACGGAGGAAGAAATGAGATAGCATTACCATAGTTGTTCGAAGAGTGACAGGTTTCGGGGACGAAACCTCTTTAAGGGGTTAGACTTGTAACACCTGAAATTTTTGTCAAGTTAAAGAGAAGAAAACATTAAGAAGGAAAATAAAAAGTATCTTGAAAGAAAGGAAATGGAGCCATAGTGGAGGGGGGCAAAGTGTAAAAGAGTACAAAACTCAATATTTTATTATATAAAAGAGTATGGCCGCCCATGCATTCATATCTGCTTTCTGCTTTTCAACTGAGAACAAGAAAGAAGAAAGAGAGCAGATTTTTTCTCGGTTTTTCAAGGAAGAAGAGGCTGATTTTCGCAATTGGTGAGTGTTTTATGTGTTCTTGGTTCAGTTTTGTTGGGTTTTCATCCTTAGAACCGATTTTTATGTGTTCTATATGTTTGGTTGTTTAATTTAGTGTGTTTTTAGGTGTTTGAAATCTTGTGCACTCAAGTTTGAAGAGTTTTTCTTGTTGGCTGCATAGGTGAGTTCTAGACCCCGGTTTTTATATGTTTTAAACTTTTTGGGACTGAAAATGCATGTTTAAAAATGTTTTACAACTATTTCATGTGTACCCGTATGTATTTGTGTATGTATGCTTGTGTTGAGGCTTAGAATGATAGGAATAAGCTTTGAATAGGTTAATATGCAGATTGGGTTTGAAAATAAGTCTGAAAAATACATAACTATTGGTCATGCGTCCAAACAGGGCTCATGCGCCCGAAATTTTGACTTAGAAAACTTAAAGTGAAGCTCATGCACCCCAATAGTTCCCATGCACCTGGAATTTTGCCAAAATAGCCTAAGTACCAGCCCATGCGCCTAAACAGTGCCTCATACGCCTACTGACCGAATGGCTAAGTGTTGTTCATGCGCCTAGAATTTCTCATGCGCCTAAGTGTTGATGCGCCCGCATAGTGCTCATGCGCCTACATAGTGCTCATGCCTAGAAAACTTAGAAATTTTCTGAAATTTCGGAATTAGAAATTTTAAGACTTAACCCTGGATGTTGTGGTGGTTATGTTTATTCATATTATGCTTGTTTATAGCTGTTCTTGTGTTCCATATGTATTTATCGCGTGGCTTTACGTGGTGTGTTTATGCTCGTATACGTAAAGTATTGTCATAAATAGTGGAAGATTAATGATAATGAAAGTGGAACATAACGAACGAATGAAATTCTTGCAAGCAATTGAATAGAGGTGCACGACCATGTTGTCGTTAGCTCAATGGTGTGCGGTTTAGCTAACCCGAAGGATGCACACTAGGTCAATCTTTGAGATTGACGGGACCCTTGTGGCATGCCCTGGTACTGGGTCAGGCTTCGTGCACAATGTTAGGGGTCTATTTGTAGACTCCGACCCAGTACCTGCTTCGTGTACAATGTTTAGGTTATTGCACATTGGTCTGGTAGAAAGTGAAAGATAATAATGAATGTACGAAATGAACGATGAATATTATCTTGTTGTACGTATGATGTATGAACACGTACGAAAGTAATGAATTTTATGAAAAGGAAGTAACTCAAATAAAAGATATTTTCATATATATACACAAGGTATTTTAATGTTTTAAAACTAGAACTCACTCAGCAACGCTAACTTTTATGCATTTTCAGTTGGCAGGTAATTATTGCTGAGGATGTCATGCGGGGAAAGCTACTCATCGGGGCAAGACTGGCATCCATTCAATCCTAATGATATTGTTGTTTTGTAATGCAATTAAAAGGTCTTTTGTAACTTAAGAAACAATGATGTATTGCTTAGCAACAGTAATTATTAATGAAATGAATGGTTTTTGTTAACTTAATCTGCTGCTTAATCTTATGAAATGTATAATGCTTTGTATGTATAATGCTATGATTGTCCAACTGTGAGGCCTCCGAGAACGGGGCCTTACACAGGATGTGGTAGCCCTGTCCACTATAGAATCAGAATACATCGCCGCTTCATTGGCAGCACAAGAAGCTGCATGGTTAAAGAAATTCATTTCCGATCTAGGGGTGGTCTCTACCATTCAAGATCCCCTAGAGATCTTTTGTGACAACTAGGGTGCTATTGCTCAAATCAAGGA
Source organism: Flaveria sonorensis (assembly GCA_025506505.1). NCBI lineage: Eukaryota > Viridiplantae > Streptophyta > Magnoliopsida > Asterales > Asteraceae > Flaveria > Flaveria sonorensis. The sequence continues at coordinate 28,868,956 of CM046430.1, read as the reverse complement.
ACCCCGTGCACATCAAAAGACAAGGCACATTGAACGGAGATTCAACTACATAAGGGATGAAGTTGAAAAGGGAAAGATATGTATTCACAAAGTTCACACTGATCAAAACATTACGGATCCACTCATGAAGCTCCTTGAAAGGCCAAAGCATGAAAGTCATACTTATGCCTTACGACTTTGATATTCTAGTCATTGGATTTGATCCATTTAGTATTTGAATAATGGATCAATTGTTTAACTCTTTCATATAATTATTGTATTTTGAGTTATGTTCCATTTTAGCATGTTTAAATCCATGAATATTTTAACTATTCTAAATGTCCGTAGTCGATCATATTTTGAACAAATATGAATGTAAGACTATTATCAACTTGGATTGGTGGATATTCATAAGGTATGAATATAGAGCAAAGGTTGCTACCAAAGTTCATACATATTTGTGGGATACAAATATTGGACTGACCTGCTCTCAAATATTACTGCATGGAATCTTTGTAATTTATCATAGGTAAATTTGAGTAAAGGCGAATATCATAGTATCCTCCAACCTGAGATACATATTGGGTTTTGATATTCACCAAATATTATACCTTGACCTAGTTCTTTGCTGTTCTAAAATATGGACAATACATAAGGCTAAGTTCATGTGTGGTACAAGGTGATTGTGAGAAACATGTGTAGTCAAGATGGGATTTGTCCGTCTTATTCACTAAGAGTAAGATGTCTAAGGCCTGCTAAAGTTAAATCAATAAGGAATGATCACTCTATATCTCTGGATTTGACATGACATCTGTGACAAAAGAATAAATGATAGATTCACCTGAATCATTTTCAAGTAAGGGACTTGAAGACGATGATGTTATTGAATGGCACTTTGTCATACATATTAGGGTAGTAAAACGTTGTTAGGCGGTATTTGCTACTTGCATCAATCTTCTATGTATCTTGGCAAGTAGGAGATTGTTGGACTTGGTCTGCCCAAGACACATATTGAATTGATGTGGCTAGTACGTTATGATCCAAGTCAGGTCATACCCAATAACAAGCTAGACAAACACCTACAATATTTATTTTATGATATGATCAAATAAATAAAAATTAACACTTAGAGTATTTTGAAATTAGGTTTCTAAATATTTGCACTTGTGAAGTAGTTAAATTATATGGATAATTTATATTTAGAGAGAGAATACTATATTGTTTTTTAAATGGTTAAATGACAATATATATTAACTTATAACATGTTGTATCTCATACACATTTACTAATGTGGATGGAGATTACTCATCCGTATTTACTAATGCATATAGAGATCACTATCCGCATTTACTAATACGGGTGAACGTTTAAGAAATACGAATGGAGGCCACTCATCCGCATTAACTAATGCCGGGTGTGACATTGTGCAACTATGTGATCTTGGAAGCTTAACATAAATAATAAGTCAATAAGAAAAATGAAGGTTTTAAAAGATTTTGAGAGGGAATGGGGCCAGCCCCCTTGTCTCTCTCTTCCTTTAAAATTTCATTTTCCAAGGGAATGAAAATAACAATGATTGCTATCATCTCCACTCTCTCATATACATAACAACACGCAAAGTGCAAGTCCCGGGTCTTCTGCTCTTTTTCCTTTTAACCGAGAACAAAAGCAGAAGAATGGTTTGTTCAAGTGTTGAGAAATCCTATCAACAAAGGGTGTTTGTTGGAAGCTTGGAGGGTAGATTTGCTTGAGGCTTTCTTCTTTGGAGGCTTTCATTCCATACTCATCTTCCTTTAGTTCCTTGCAAGAGGTAGTTTGCTCGAACACTCTATGGTTGTTTTGTAAGCATGTTTTTCATATATCGATCCATGATGTGTTTTCAACATATATAATGATTTATATATATATACTTACTGGAACAAGTTTTAAAACAATTCTCCGCTGCGTTTCTCATTTAATTTGGATAAAATGACTTTGATAAACATGTCATTACCCAACACTATAATGGTGTGTTGAAGTTGTGCTCTAGAGTAGCATATTTCCCTGCTTTAGCCTCAGCTATGACTAGTTGGGCTTGAGCTTCAGTCAGCTTGGATATTAGATCTTTTATTTGAGTCCTATAGTTGGTATGTTCATGTTTCAAAGAGGACACAGTTTTCTCTAATTCTTCTATTTGTGCTTATACTTAGATTCTGCTCTCTTAAAATTAGATTTAGATATTTAAGGACTCATTATCAGATCTAATTCCATGTTGTAGTCCTGAAACAACTTAACCTTAGCAATACATGCTGAAGTACAGAGATGTTCATATACGGTACACTTTGTAGCATTGGCCTTGCTCTTATCAAAACCGAACTTGCTATTAGTTGGGTTCTTAGGAAACTGCCTTCCACTTCTTTTAAAGAATTTCTTTGCTCTGTAGGTTAAAACAGCCATTTGCTGGACAATGTCCATATATTCAACATCATCTGGGGTAAAACACTCTAGATCATCAAAACAGTATTGAAAATCTTCGGAGTGCTCACTCCCTAAAAAAAAAGCACAACTCTCCTAGAAGGGAGTGGTTGAGCTTGTTGAGACCTGAGTGTCTCAGGGAAAGTGATGTATGCCCAGAAGAGGAGGATAACTGTTAGGGGTAGTTCAGGTACAACTGAGATTGGGGAGTTCTGATCCTTCAGTAACATGTAGAGCATTGTTGACTGCATATTTGAGGGTTGTTCATTGGTGGCTCTTCTAAGTCTCCATCTCCATACGGTATCCATCAAGGATTCCATACAGTGCAGTCATAGTTAGAGTGTTGAGATTTTCAGTTCTCTTGATTGAGACACAGTAAAAAGTCCACCCATGAGGAGGTGCACTTATGAATTTTCTGATTATGTCTCTTTTCTCAAGAACAACTCCCATATTCTGAAGAGAGGTGATCAAGTCCATATACCTAAAGTATTGTTGGCTCAAGGTCTCACCAACAATATAAGTGAAGTTCTCAAACTTCTGCTTCAGCATATCCTTCTTGTTTTCCTTTGATTTAGTAGATCCTAAGTACATCAGCTTCAAAGCATCAAAGAGTTCTTTGACGGTCTCACATTGCTTTAATCCTGGCATTATGGAGTTTGATATAGCAATAAGCAACACGATCATCGCTTTGTAGTCAATGTCCATATTCTTGAAATCTTCATCAGAGTAGTCTTCAATAGCTTTCTCAATCATGGTGCCATTACCAGCCAGGTCCGCCGCCTTTGGCTTGTAAGGACCATGAGTGACAGATCTCCACAGTGGGCTGTCTGATACTTGATAAACTTTCAATACGTTTCCACCAGGTTCTAAAATCATCAGGGGTGATGATAGGAGCCTTGGTCATGGTTCCTATCTTGGACTAAAAATACTTTTGGTTAAGAGCCATTTGAGTGAAGTGAGTAAGTGTGAAGAAACGAGGGTGATTTCAGATGGTTAGATCTCACAATCAAGAGCCTAAAAAGCTCTGATACCAATTGCAGGATCAGTGTTGGTCTCTCAACACAAGTTTTGTATCTCACAAACTCACTAAGTCTCACTCGGTTGATGAAGCATAATCTACAGCTAAGTTGATAATAATATAATAAGTTAATGAACACAAGAATGGTTTACAAAATTTTGTATATATTATTTATCAACTCAGTATTACAAGACTCTTACAAGCATGGTTACTTAAGTTACAATGAGAACTATATATACTACTATATACAACTGGTTATACTTGGAAAACCAGCTGGAATTTACGCTAAGCGAATACTATATTGCTAGAAGTAAAGTATCTAAGATAAAATAATATCCTAGATTAGGTAGTCACGTCAGGTCCATTACTTACCTTTTGTCACCAACTAAGTATGGTAACTGTACTAACTAAAAAAGTGAACAGTGGATTAAAGTATGCTCAACTACATGGGAGTGGGAAAGTGCCATGTAATGTATCAAAGTTGTCAGCGGATGTCAGACAACCATACTTATGTCCACTGGTTCATACTTGATTCTTTAGGTAGTCACGTCAGGTCCATTACTTACCTTTTGTCACCAACTAAGTATGGTAACTGTACTAACTAAAAAAGGTGAACAGTGGATTAAAGTATGCTCAACTACATGGGAGTGGGAAAGTGCCATGTAATGTATCAAAGTTGTCAGCGGATGTCAGACAACCCATACTTATGTCCACTGGTTCATACTTGATTCTTTGGAAGGCAAAATAGCTTCGGAAGAATAAGTTCTTCCTAGGCCATTTAAACTTTGGAAGAATCAACTTCTTCCCATTCTTCTGCAAGTCTTCATGACTTCATTATTCGGAAGACTTTGTCTTGGATCTTCTAAGTGTGAATGCTTTAGAAGGAGAACTACTTGATCTTCATATACTTTGGAACACTTGGTTCTACCTTCAGAAGTTCTTTATATACTTCGGAAGGAAAACTACTTAGTCTCAGAAGATTTAGTTTTCCTTCGGAAGTTCTTAATACTTAAGCTTCGGGAGATCTTCAACTTGTCTTCAGAAGAGTAGCTTTAGCTTCGGAAGACTTCTTCAATTGTACTTCAAAATATTCTAAGTAGATTTAGCTTTAGCTTTGGTTGCACCAGCCTCATATGATCCAACATTTTTGAATTTGTAAGATTTAATACGCCTTATAGTATTGTTGTTTCTTGATCTTTCATCAAGCTCTACTTTAGCAACTAAAGCATCTAGTGATAGTGCTTCATGATCAAGTTTTGCCTTCATCAAAGAACCTTACTATGTCTAGCTCTCTGGTAGTGTGCGAAGCATTTTCTTGTTGATCTCCATTAATTCATACTTTAGTCCATAAACAATCATATCATTAACCAATTGTGCAAATTGGTGGAGTTGTTATTGTCTTGATTCACCTTGGATGTGATGAAATATCTCATATTGAGTTCTAAGCTTTTCCTTCTTAATAGCTCTTATTTCATCACTTCCTTCACACATGGTGTGAAGTACTTTCCAAAGCTCAGTGGCTGTTTTGAAATTCTCTACCCTGGTCAATATTTCAAATGGAATAGTCATTACCAAGATACTATATGCTTTAATGTCTATTTTGACTCTCTTCAAGTTATTACCAGCTACACTTTTAAGGCTAACTGGCTTCTGAGTGTTATGATCTGGCCCCCATGCAACTTGTTATGAGGCTCTGGTGGCTGGTGAACTGAAGGAAAAGGATGACTGCAAGACATGTATCAGGTGGATCTGATGATTTGGAAGAAGCTGATCTTCATTAGCAGATGGCTATAAATCACTCTACAGGCAAAAGATTCATGAAGAGAACAGGAATGAAGAATTTTGGTAACCAGAATGCGAAGGTTGGATTTGACAAATCAAAGCTCAGATGCTTCAACTGCAAACATCTCGGGCATTTCAAAAGAAAACGTCCATCTCCTATTGTCACTGAACCAGGAACGGGGGTTTAACAGGGTCATTCCAATTGATGATAAAGAAGCGAACAAGAAGAGAAAAAACAACTCTTCTAACCAACTTTGACTGGAGTGCCGTGTAGCCGAGACTAAGAAGAAATAAATCATGCCATGGTAGCTGAAATTGCAGAGGTAGTAAAAAGTGAAGCAGATAGAAGGAAGGAGAGTGACGTGAAAGATAGATTGAAAGGAAGGAGAGTGACGTGAAAGATAGATTGAAGAATGTTTGTGAGAAAGAGGAGAAGAAGAGTGAGTGAAGGTCAGCATGAAGGATGATTGTGAAAGGAAGAAAAGGTTGAAGTTGCTAAAGCTATGAGTGAGGAGGAGTTGAAAGGTGAATCAAGGGTCTGCAACTGTGAAAAGGCTCTAGCTGCTGAGAAGAAGGTGATGGAGATTCCATATGAGGTAATTCAAGACATGTGTTCATCTGCTTGCAAAATTTGTTTGTTTGGAATTTATAAAGTGAACAATATATTAAAGGAAAATGAAGGGGAACTAAAAAGGATAAACGAGGAGCTTAAAAAGAATGAAGCACAATTTTTTGTAAAATTAAATGAAGCTTTAAAGGAAAATGATCATTTAAAAAGAACCCTTTTTGAGAGAAATGTGGAAATTAATACCTTAACTAAGAGGGTAACTTTGGCTGAATTTGAGACTACAAAACTTAAAACAAAACTTGATAAATGGACAATTTCTGGAATGAAGCAAGAGGAGCTCTATAGCAAATAAAGGGGAGCTAGAACTAAGACAAGGTTGGGTTGTGGTGAAACCACTAATGTTTACCCACCTCCTAGCACCTTTTTCTATTCTCCAATGCCTACACCTCACTCTACAAATGATTTAATTGAAAAGGATACTAAGAGTTTGTTTGCAGGTTTAGAAGGGTTGAATCATAAAGAGTTTCAGGAAGATTATTGTTGGGTTCAACAATGGAATAAACTGAAGCTTACCAAATCATAATCACAGCCAACTGAAGATCTTATTGTACAAGTTCAGAGACCAAGGTGATCACAACAAAAACAACAATACAAAGCAATTCAACATGACAAAGTCAACATCAAGACAATTAGAAAGTCAAAATTAGGTCATGTTGTAATATATATAAATAGACCCACTAGTGCATTTTTGCAAGTGTGGTTCTTTTGTGTGTGTTTCTCATGGTGTAAATCACCACCCAATGAGAAATCCTCTCCTTTGGGTGGGTGATTTAATCAGCCATCTATGATTTCATTGTAACTTGTTTATCAACATCAAGGAAATCATAACATTATTATTATCCATCTCTTTGTTCTTTTATTCACACACATACACCCATTAATTTTGATTTCTAGATCTGAACGTGATGAATCCTAAGATCCAAGCTCAATGAATCTGAAATATTGATTTAGCTGTTCATCAAAACCTATCTGTTCATACCCAAAATTAGAAGAAAAACCAATAAATCTGTTCAATTATGGTACGATTTGAAGAATCGTGAACATGTTCATGATTATTCCTTCAAAATTTGATGCAAATTGAACAAGATTATCATAAAAAAAGAAGAAAACCCATCTGTTCATCTTAAAATCAAAGAAAAATCATCAGTTCTGTTCTAATATGGTACGATTTGAAGAAATATAATCATTCCCTGGATTATTCCTTCAAAATTCGATGCAATCAAGGTTGATTTCTTCATTTCTGTTGAATGTGAAAATGGATGTGCCTGTTGGTTGCAATCATCCGTATTCATCATGTTTCTTGTTTTCTGTTTATTGTAGTCATCTGTTCATTGATATTGTTGTTGTTGATGATATTGTTGTTGATGATGATGTTGTTGATGATGTGTTGTTGATGTTGATGTTGTGCACGGAATGAAATCAAAGCTCAAAAACACAAAAGTGGCCCAAAACCCATTTAGAGGCCTTATTTGGAAAAATAACAGGATAACCCGCCTATGGCTGGTTACCATGATGTAGCCCTCGTTTCCACGGTCTTTTTGACTGGTAGCACGTCAGAAACGGAGGCTCGTAGCCCAGGTTATGTCCATTTCGTGCAGCGCGGTCTTGTGGTTCCTCATCCGCATTGGCATGTTAAACATCCGCATTAGTATGTTCATCATCAGCATTTGTTAACCAACATCCGCATTTGTTTTCAATGCATCCGCATTTGTGCTTAAAGTACCCGCATTTGTTTACAAGTCAACCGCATTTGGTGACAAGGCATCCGCATTTGTTGACAAGTCATCCGCATTTGGTGACAAGTCATCCGCATTTGGGTATAACACATCCGCATTTGTTGTCACACACATCCGCATTTGTGTTTAACACATCCGCATTTGTGGATAACACATCCACATTTGTGTATAACACATCCGCATTTATGGTTAATTCATCAACATTTGATCAAGCTTCATCCGCATTTGTTTTGGTTTATCCGCATTTGTTTTGAGACTTGAACAAATTCGATTTCACACTGCAGTGCAGGTCGATAAATCAGCAGTAGCTTCTATTTCTTCATCTTTTCTTCGTTTTTAATGATCATGTTCAATTGCATCGAATTTTGAAGGAATAATCCAGGGAATGATTATATTTCTTCAAATCGTACCATATTAGAACAGATCTGATGATTTTTCTTCTTGATTTTGAGGTGAACAGATGGGTTTTCTTCTTATTTTTTTTTGATGATAATCTTGTTCAATTTGCAACAAATTTTGAATGAATAATCATGAACATGTTCACGATTCTTTAAATCGTACCATAATTGAACAGATTTGTTGGTTTTTCTTCTGATTTTAGGTATGAACAGATAGGTTTTGATGAACAGGGACTTTGTTCTTCATTTTTCTTCTTTTCTTCATTGTTCTTGACATCATTAAAGATGAAATCAGATCTGAAAACTAAAAATCCAGCAACCAACAGCTCTGATACCATTTTGCTAAATCATATTTCAGATTCATTGATCTTGGATCTTAGGATTCATCACGTTCAAATCTAGAAATCAAATTAAGATGGGTTTATGTGTGTGAATCAAAGAACAAAGAGATGGATAATAATAATGTTATGATTTCATTATGTTGATAAAACTTACAATGAGAATCATAGATGGCTGATGAAATCAAATCCACCCAAAGGAGAGGATTTCTCCTTGGGTGGTGACTTACACCATGAGAAACACACACAAAAGAACCACACTTGCAAAATGCACTAGTGGGTCTATTTATATTATTATTACAACATGACCTAATTTTGACTTTCTAATTGTCTTGATGTTGACTTTGTCATGTTGAATTGTCTTGTATTGTTGTTTTTGTTGTGATCACCTTGTCTCTGAACTTGTACAAGATCTTCAGTTGGCTGTGATTATGATTTGGTAAGCTTTAGTTTATTCCATTGTTGAACCCAACAATTATGATTATGGAGAAAGTAGAGGTCTTGGAATTGTAGTTCCAATTCTGCAGATTTCAAAATCTCATGTAGACAACATTGTAGTAGCATAGATTGTAGTTTGGATAGTTTACATTCAGGTTGTTCTCATTCCAAAATGTTTGAATCAAATGGAGTTGATGTTCAAGTGCTAATGAAAAAGTTGGTGTTCTCAGTAAAGGCCATAAAAATTCTTCAAAAACAAATTGTTTTGAAATTCATCTCTCTTCCCATCCTCACCTTCACTCCTATTTAAATCTCTATACCAAGTGAAACAACATCCTTATATGATTGTAAAATTTCAAGAATATGGGAATCCATAAATCAAGATAGATCATTTGACTTAGAAAACAAATCATAGGAAGGGCACATCACTTACAGTGATTGTGATTCTCTTATGTCTGAGTGTGAGGAAGAGATTATAATGGATCATGTTCCAATTCAAAAGGATAAAAGAAAAGGTTTAAAATCTCGTTGCTTTAACTACGGAAAAGAGTATCATGTTGTTAAGCATTGCCCAAAGGCTGTAAATAAGAATGTAGATAACCGTTCTTTAGGAAATAAAATAAAACATTTTGTGGATAGTTTCTTTTGTACAAATTCATCTTGTCCTAGAACCAAGCCGGTTAAGGTTTGGGTCCCCATTGCTAAATGATTTTCTCTAATTAATTTGACAGGAACATTCAAGAAGGACTATCAATAGCACTTGGCATGTTGAAAGTGGATGCTCCAGGCACATGACCAGATTGAAGGACCTTCTTACCAATTATCTGATAATAAACAGAGGATATGTTGCTTTTGCGGGTGATAAGAAAGGAGGTAAATTGATAGGTCAAGGTGAGGTATCCAATGGTTCTTTAACCTTGGAGAAGGTAAATTTCGTGCCTGAATTAGCATTCAATCTTCTAAGCGTGTCACAAATTTGTGATAAGATTCCTGTGCTTTTTAAGTCTAACGAATGTTTGTTTCTTAAGCTAGAATTTTCAGTTCTAGATGATTTGGTGATTATGCGAGCTTCAAGAAAAAATGACACATATCTGCTTGATATGAACTCCAAAGAATCTACCACCACCATGACCTGTCTCTTGTCAAAAGCTTCCTCTTCTGAGTCTTTTCTTTGGCATAGATGTTTAGGCCATGTGAATTTTAAAAATATTAACAAATTGGTTAAAAATAATCTTGCAAAGGATTACCTTAAAAGGAGTTTTCTATAGTTGAAAAATGCATGTCTTGTGCTAAAGGTAAACAACACAAGAAATCACAGAAGCTTAAACAAGAAAATTCCATTTCTAATCCTCTTGAGTTATTACATTGTGATTTGTTTGGTCTAATAAGTGTGAAAAGGATAGCTAAGAAGTCTTATTGTCTTGTTGTAACAGATGATTATTCAAGATACTTTTTGGTTTGATTCCTGTCACACAAAGAGGAGACAACAGAGGTGTTGCTCTGAAGCTAATTCTGACTATTGAAAATATCGCAACGAGAAAGTTTTGGCGATTAGAAGAGACAATGAATAGCATTTAGAAATCAGATCTTTGATTCATTCTGTGCAAGCAAAGGGATTCTCAGGCAATTTCGCACTGCACGAACACCTCAGCAGAATGGTGTTGCTGAAAGAAAGAATTGGACTCTCATTGAGGTAGCTCGGACTATGCTCATTGAATCTAAACTTCCTATTATTTTCTGGGCAGAAGCATTCAACTGTGCTTTGTATGTTCTAAATAGAGTTCTAATCATGTTTAAGTCTATCTTATGGGTAAAGAAGTCTTCTTTTTACATTTAAAATAAGGACTCATGTGAAACTATTATTTCACTATGTGAAACTATTGTTTCGCAATGTGAAGCTACTCTTTCGCTGACTGGTTCTACATTAAACAATATTCGCTGGTAGTGTCCATACATAAGTTTTACATTGATCCAGGCAAACTATAGTTTTGGCCGATGCGAATTATGTTGTATAAATAGCAGTTTCGTCCATTGTTTCGTCATTTGCGAAAGAACCCTAAGATTTTGAATTTGAACCGACTCATTTGCTGTGAATTCAATATTGATTGTTGAATTGAGTTCTTGCAGTTCTAATCGGTACACTTTCATTATTAACTTGTTTTGAACTAGAATCTTTGATGCGAACCTGTGAGTTCACTGAACTAATTTTGACTGTTCACTGAAACTGTCTATTGATGCTGCCTGTGTGCACTGAACAATTTTGACCGGATCCTGCGACTCTATAGTTTCGTAGTCCATGCGATACTATAATATCTCAATGCTAAACTATAGTTTCTCCAGTGCGAAACAATAGTTTCTCAATTGTACTTTCGACAAACAGTTTCACCTGGGTTGTGTAAATCTATTGTTTCATAGGATCAGGTGCGAAATTGTAGTCTCTCTCATGTAGTTTCGACAGGCAGTTTCACTTAAACTGTGTGAAACTATAGTTTCGTACCTTCTGTAAAACTACAGTTTCTCGGTGCAAAATTATCTGCCAAACTAATTTAAAAAATATATATAATATATAAAATAATAATAATTATAATTATAAAATTTTAAATGCTTAGTAATTTCTTGTGATCTAACAAACTCTCGATTTCACCTGCAGTCAATATGGGAAGCTTGAAGTTTGATCCCAGATCAAACGTATTGGTGTATCTTAACGATAGAGATCCAAAGTCTGTCGGTTATCGAGATGATATAGATTGGCTGAAGAGATTACCCCTCCACTACGCTATTTCTCACTCCCCTACTATAGACGAGAAGCAGATTAAAGAGTTTTGGAGAACTGCTGACTATGATTCCAAGGAGAGGATCATTAGAGCATCAGTTCAGGGAGAACTATTTGAGAAATCAGCTAAGACAGTGGCTAAGGCCTTACGACTGAAGGATGATATGGGGGAGAGTGTAGAGATGACTGATTTAGAGGTTATTAGAGCTTTTAAGGATATTGGATATGAGGGAACTGACTTTGAGAAGCGAAAGGAGATCAAGAAGACATTTCTTTTGAAGGAGTAGAGGTTTATTCTCATGTCTTCATTAGCTATTTAGATCATAAGACGGAGGATCGATGGATTGAATCTGAGGTGGTCCATAACTATGATTTGTTTTGTAGAGGTGACAAGGCAAACATAGCCAGATCATCCACGACTACTTATTGGAGAACAACATGGCATTGAAAAAGGATAAATGGTTGCTTTATCTAAGATTCATTCAGATTATTTTAGACTACCTAAAGACAAACTTACCTAAGCTCAGAGATGAACTGAAGCTGACTACGATAAATCCAAGGATTTTTGCTGATTGTGCTGCCTCCAAGCATGATTTTTTGGTAAAGATCACATATCTACTGGAGAGCATGTATACTGAGGAGAGATGGATCTATATTAAGACTTTGATCCCTCTGGAGGAACGAAGAGCTGCAACTACTACAGTAAATGTTGAGGAGATCAAGAAAAGAAAGAAGTACATTAAAGAGACAAATATGACATTTGAAGAATAGTTGGATGAGAAAGAGGAGGAGCTGAGGAAAAAGAGAAAAAAGAAAGGAGTAGAGAAACAGTCTTTCTTTGACAGAGCTGACTCTCACAGTCGAAATAAGAGGAGCAAAAGTAAGCAGCCAGTTATCCCTGAGACTGGGTCTGCATGAGAATTTGAGAGGCCTAGAAGGGAAACAAGATCAGAGCTTGATGAGGAGAAGCTGAGGGACATGGATATTGATGAAATAAGAAAGTGATACTGAGTCAACCGGACCTGATAAAGAGATTGTTGGAAGAGGTGATGAGTTGAGGAGGAATGCTGGTGTAGCTGATGTACCTAGTGTTGAACAGATCAGGCAAATGACTGACACATCTATGTTCTGATCATACACAAGGCATCGGGAGAGGGTGGTAGTGGTGTAGGAGGATCAGAAGCTGGTGGCAATGGTATAGGTGAATATGAAGCTGGTGGAGGTGAAGCTGGTGGTAGTGGTGTTAGATTTGAGGCTAGTATAGGTATTGGTAAAGGGTTTGGTGAAGGAAAGAATGCTGATCAGGTGTTTGAGGCTAGATTTATTAATATGGGGTTTGATTTGGACACTGATCTTACTGGAAATGAGGTCATAAGGGAGGAGAGACAAGGAAGTGAAAAGGGGAATATTAAGCTAAACTTGGTAGATGAGGAGGAAGAGGTGGAAGAGCAGCTAGTGGACTATGACTCTGAGCTAGAATTTTATGTAGTTGATGAGAGGCCAATGACTTAGATGGCTCAGAGGAGTTTAGCTGAAGGTGATGTAATTGAGATGGATAAAGAGGAATGGTTCTCTAAGGAGGAAGAGCTAGAGAAACTAACCCCACTCTTTCAAAACATTCAAGAACCGGGGAGGAAGGAGACGGATAAGAAGATTATTAGCTGGAAGTACAACTCAAAGCTGAAAATGTTCATGTTCAAGTGGCGTGGGGGGGGACCTTATACTTGCACAAAAGGAAGCATTTAAAACCCTTCCTAAGTGGATTTGGGTTTGAGCGAACATGCCACGATGTTAGAGCATGAGATCCATCAGGGCGTTCAAGACAACTTTGCAGCTTTTGGCTTCATGAAGCCTGAGAGGAGGAGGTCAAAGAGGGATTTGGACTGGGTGACGGGTAGTGGAAAGATTGTATCGAAGTTAAAGCCTGCTAAGACCGTCAACAGGGTGAGAATACCAGTTCAACAATCTTCTAGACTACAGAAGTTTGAAAGTGGTTTTATGATAACCAGACAACTGAAGCAGTAGTGAGGGTGAAGGACGAATATGAAATAAGGTTGTTTGATCCTATGGAGGTATTCTCATTCAGTGACGATAATCTGAAGGTGCTGTGTGCGAATCATATTAAGGTTGGGGCAGGAGATGAGACTAAGACTGAGGCTAGCTTGTTTGAGAGGGTGGCAAACAAAGCTTGGGGTGTGAGATCGGAGATTAAGAAGCTCAAAAAAAGCATGCAGGAACATGAGGATCTGGAGGCAGAAGTAAGAGATTTGGCTAGAATGATGGAGCAAGCAAAGGCTGGAGCTGATCCTGAAGACCCGATAGGTGAATAACCCCTAATATGAGTATTCATGTTCAAGTATAGGGTGGTATTCACCTTGCCATTTGTTATTATTTAGTCATAGTTTATGATAGCTTAGATATTATTGTAATAGGATCTAGTTTAGATTTGTCTTGTTTTGTATTTTGTGGCATGCGAAACTGCATGTGAAACTACATGTGAAACTATAGTTTCGCCCGGTAGTTTCATATGCCTAGTTTCACATGCCATAGTGCATACAGTTTCGCAGTATGCGAAACTGTATGCGAAACTAGGTCCTGTATAAATATGTTTGCTTGTTGCTTATTTATGACTCTTAGAACTTTAATGATATTACTGATTTGAGTCTATTGATTGATTGTGTATTACTAGAAGCTTATAATTGTCATCTTAGACCATTATTCTTCTTTATCCTTACAAATCCTTTTGCAAATGGGTTATGTTTGATTTGTGTTCATTTTCTATCATTACTTGGTCTCTAAGCTATTAGATATAGTGATATCTTGTGGATTCTTATGTTAAATCTTCATCAAAAGCACGTTCAAACAATCATCTAACCAACAGATATTTAATATTGTCTGCTGTGGATGTCCATCCACTGTGGATGTAATCTACTGTCAACACTTGTCAAAATTCTTGTATTTACAATTCCTATAAAACAAACATAAATGATAATTAGTGTTATGGTTGAATAATAAGTATGTTTTAATGAAGTATATGATTGTTTGAATGCTAAAACTTGTTTGTTTGATTAAGGCAGATATTATCCTTCTATATACTTGTTTTAGTCCAACATACTCAAAAGTCTTAAAGGAAATTACACATGTGTATTGAAAATCAATGATTCAAGTAAGATAAATCTAAAAAATGATAGGTTGGGCTTGGATGACTATTTAATTAGATGCTAATACATATGAAATGAACTTAGGAACCCCAGTCTTAATACTCTAGACCCGAAACATTTCTGCAGGACCGGTTATGATTATGCAATAGTTTCACAGTTGGAGAGTATCACACATACTAGATCAAATAGGGAACCAGAAAAAGAAATAAAGAACAAACATGTAAAGAACTTTAGAACACAAGGACATGGTTTTCAAGGATGATGTATATTGCTCTCATGTAATTTTACAAATATTACAATGCTTAGTCCTAAGACTGGTTACATGAGATAATTTATACTACAAACTACAGCCGGCCATACTTTGAAAGCCAACTGGACACTAATCTAGACAACAAGATCCATGTAAAGTCAAAAGGCAGATTGCCTTTTGACATGTGACTTTGACATGCCATAGCTCACATCCTATTATATTACAAAAAGGATAAAAGTACAAGAATGGAAAGTCACTAACACAGACACCATAATGTATACTTGACAAAAGTATGGAGATAATCTCCAACTTCTATAAGTTTTTGAGTTTTCAGAGCTGGTAGTGGAAAGTTGTTTAGCTTTTGTCAAAAGTGTGTCAGGGACACATGTCTTCAAAGTCTTCGAAAGAAATCATTCTTCAAGCTTCAAAAGACTCTGTCTCTAGGCTTCGGAAGACTTCATTTATAGCTTCGAAAGAGATCTGTCTTTGGCTTCAGAAGATTTAACACTTAGTAAATTTTTCTTTGCATGTTCAAATCTTCCAAAGTAACTTTCCTTGTACTTCAGTTGCATGCTGAGAGATCTTTGGTTAGCATCAACCTCTACGATAACTCTTACAAACTCCTCCTAGGCCGATACTACCAAAACATGAAGATTACTCCGAGTCTTGATTTTTTATTTGTGTATAGACATCTTTAGAATTAGAGCCATTCCTCTAGTTATCAGTTGGTTTGGATTCTTCAGGCTCTCATAGTATCTCCTGATGTCCAAGAGATCATGAGAAGGGAGGTCAAGTATGTTCTGCAAGAAGAATACTTGAGGACCTCCTTGATCTCTTATGACATACCATCTATCTGAGTTTGGAGAGTATACCCAAGACAAGTTGGTTAAAAGAGCTGTTTCTTTCTTCTTCTTGTTATGTTATTTATCATCTATTAGAATGACCTTATTAACCCCTGTTCCTGGTTCAGTGACAATGGTAGATGGACATTCTCTTTTGAAATGCCTGAGCTATTTGCAGTTGAAGCATCTGAGCTTTGATTTGAAAAATCCAACCTTCGCATTCTAGTTTCCAAAATTCTTTCTTCTTGTTCTCTCCATGAATCTTCTTTCCCTTAGAGTGATAATGGCCATCTGCCACTGAAGATTAGCTTCTTCCATATCATCAAAAGTTCTAGGCATACCACTATAAGTTACCACGTGCATTGATGAATCTGAACTAGATGATAGAAGAGCTGCATTCTATGGCTAAGCTTGAGATGGAAGCATTGCTTGGTTGTATTCTCTTTGTTTTAGATCTAACTTGAAGGACTTCAACTTGTTGATTATGTCCATGAGCTTGAAATCTAGAATTCCTCTTTCTTGCCTTAACTTCCTTACCTACAAACTCCATTAAGATGGTAAAGAATCCAGCAGCTTTGTTACTTGTTCATTGTTTGACTGCTTCACATCATACTTCTTTAATGTGCTTGTAACAGACAGAAAACAATTGGTTGGATCAGTGAGACTCTCATTCTTGTGTCCAACAAAGCCTTTGCACTTTTATAGTCACCAAATCTATTGTAGATCTCTGCTGGCAGGCACAAGGTCAGAGCACCAAATGCCTACTAATCTCGATCAATTAGGTTGATGTCTTTCTCTGAATATTTTGTCAGATCCACAATTTGAATAGTCACATTGTCTTCTATTGAAACAGGAACATGAGGGCCTTTCATAATTGATTCCCATTGAGTGTGATCAGTATACAGGAAGAAAGCTTTCAAACATCTTTTCCAGTCATCAAAGTTGCCACCATTGATTAGCTTTGGGGGTCTGTTTGGAGCCACACTCTCAAGATCAGCAAGGGTAAGACTTGTCATCTTTGAAAATTGATTAAATCAAAAACCAGTAGTAGTTTTGAATGGCAAATAGTAGTTTCGCAGGATGTAGTTTCGCAAACAGAATGTAGTTTTACGGCTAGTTTCTGCAGTAGTTTTGGCAGTAGTTTCTCCTAAAACTATTAAACTTTTGTTCAAGAGAAATGGACAGAAGTTTCATAAGAAAACTGATCAGACTAATGAACTTTCATTCTAGGTTCGCAAAGGAATCACAACCACTAGATTTCTATAGTTTTACAAAGTAATTTCGCACAATGACTCTAAAAACCATTTTTTTTGCGAAAAATGACCCAAAAATCACCAAAACTCACTCAAATCGCAACCAATTTGGAATCTGTTGATTCCACAAGTTTAGCAGGTTCACACCATAACTTCTTCAATCGATTTCCATGGATAACAAACGTAAAACAACTCCAAAATGATTGAGAAGATGAATATGTCAAACTAACCAAAAACACAAACAATCAAGAGCACAAAGGCTCTGATACCATATTGTTAGTCCAAATGATCATTTTAACATGCTTTTGATGAATGTTTAACACAAGAATCCATAAGATATCACTATATCTAATAGCTTGTGGAGCAAGTAAATATAGAAAATGAACACAAATCAAACATAACTCATTTGCAAAAGGATTTGTAATGATGAAGAAGAATAATGCTCAAAGGTGACAAATATAAGCTCCTAGCAATACATAATCGATCAATAAACTCAAATCAGTAATATCATTAAAGTTCCAAGAGTTACAAAATGAGCAACAAGCAAACATATTTGTACAGGACCTAGTTTCACATACAGTTTCACGTACTACGAAACTGTATGCACTATGGCTGTGGGTCCATTTGATCGATAATATATGCAAGTGATTTAGAAAACACAATGAATCCCATTGAATAACAACAATCTCTCAGTATATGCAATCACAAGTTTCAAGTATTTCTCAATAATCTCCAAACTAGAACAATAAAAATGAAATTAGGCATAAATATGATAACAATAAGCTTCCAACCAATACACAACAATAACACAATCACAATAACAAGATTTTCATATTAGGGTTTTGTCCCAAGTTGTAAGATCATCTAAAGATTATGAAGTTGATGCAACCAACAAGCCAGAACAACCAAGTCTTCCATGCATACACTAAGGAACAAAGATGAATTAGCTTTGGAAGTCTTACACTCTCAAATGTGTCTAAGTGTAAGATCTTCTGAAGCTAACAGTTCAGAAGGAGTTACTTCAGAAGTTTCAGACTCAAACAGAAAAATACTCTAAGTGTGAAATCTTCCGAAGCCAAAGACCAGCATCTTCCAAAGCCAAAGATGAAATCTTCCAAAGCTTCAGAGACAAAGTCTTCCGAAGTTGTGAAGACTGATTTCTTCAGAGGATAGAGAAAATATGCTTTCTCTAAATGAAATTTTGATAAAGCGGACACACTTTCCACTGCCTGCTCTCGTGGTTCACCTACTTTACACAAGTTGGTGAAACTCCCATGTTTTATCAAAAAGTAGGAATGGTCTTTGTCTGTAACTTACCTTACTTGTTCCTGTACACTTTTTGCATTAGGAAAAGTCAGTGAGCTATGGCATGTCATAGTCACTAGTCAAAAGGCAATCTATCTTTTGACTTTAGATTGATCTTGTTGTCTATATTAGTCAAATCCCAACTGTCTTTACATGTAAGTGACGGTTGTAGGTTGTAGTATAAAAGTGTCTCAGGTTCTTGTAATTTCTTTATGCTTTGTAACACTTGTAAAAGAACCAGATCAGTATACAACATCCTTGAAAACCAATTTTTGTGTTCTTGTGTTGTTATTAGTTTTATCTCTTTAATTTACTTGTGTTCTTAGTATCATCTGTTTAAATTATCAGTTCCCTATTTGAATTGTTAAGTGATCTAAGATCTCTCCTCAGTGTGAAACTAAGTGTTAAGTACCCTTACCCGGTCCTGCATTTGGTATCAGAGCATTCCAGGCTCTTGATTGTAAGATCTCACCATCTTTAATCCTTTTGGCTTCACACATCACTTTACTCTTCAAATGGGAGCTATCTCTAAGGCTGATATGGAAACTGGAACCATGACAAAGTCCCCACTGATCACTCCTGAGGATTTTGACACTTGGTGCCAAAGAATGGAAGGCTTCATTAAGTCTTACGATTCCAGGATGTGGGAGTCTGTTGTCAATGGACCTCATGTATCATGCACTTCTTTAGTTGCTACTGGTGGTGGCATGATACCAAAGGAGAGGGTTGACTTTTCTGATGAAGACTGGAAAAGGATTGATATTGATCAGAAAGCCATGACAGCCCTCTAAACTGCTCTTCCAAACTCCAACTATAGAGGTTTCAAGAAGTGTAAGACCGCTAAATAGCTATGGGATGCACTGAAACTGACGTATGAGGGGTCCAATGAAGCAAAGGAGAACAAGAAGGACCTCTTGAAGCAGTAGTTTGAAAACTTCACCTTCAAGACAGGTGAAACCATGACTCAATAATACTTTAGGTATGTTGAGATTGTGGATACTCTGGCTGATGTTGGAGTAACTATTGAGAATAGGGATATAGTTAGGAAGTTCATGTCCTCTCTTCCCAGACAATGGACACTATTGTGTGGTCATTAAAAGGACTGAAAACCTCAAGACCATTACTCTCACTGAGTTGTATGGGATACTCAATGGATACCAGATGGAGATGAACATGCAAAATTCATCTGGTAACTCCAATACTCACCAGAGTTCAGCCCTTCATGCGGGTGAAACGGATAGCAGAGAACCACAGCATCATCTTATGTGCTACCTTGAAACTTCACAAAAGGGTCCTTGCATTACCTTCCCAAAGACACCCAGAGAGAGCTACATCCAAGGAAGTCCCTTCCAAGAGACAAGTTCCTCTCAAGCCTTTATCTCTACTGATGAAAGTTCAGGCAACTTTCTCTTAACTCTTGAAGACCTGGACTATATCCATCCAGATGATCTTGAATATATGTAGATAGTCCAGCACATGGCTCTTCTCACTCACAGAGCCCAGAAGTTCTACAAGAGGACTGGGAGAAGGTTTCCTAGCAATGCAGCCAGTGGCAAGTTTGGGTTAGACAAAAGCAAAGTAAAGTGTTACAACTATAACCAGATAGGACACTTTGCCAGAGAATGCAAGCTACCTATGTCAAATGGTGGCCAAGCATCATCCAAGCCAAACTACACTGAAGGAGGGCACCAGAATAAGAAGCCAAGACAGCAAGCTGCAGTTGCTGTTGAAGAAGGAGGCTTTGACTGGAGCTTCCACACTAAAGATGCTTCTCTAAATCAAGCACTCATGGCTGACCATGATGAAGCCAAGGTATTAGAACATCTTTGCTCTCCTGAATGTATTGCTAAAGTGAACAAATACAGGTCCTACAACTTAGAAATGAGATCTAATATTGAGTCTTTAAACATTTTAAAAGTTGATTTTAAGAGAGCTGAAAATGATTATAAGCATAAAATAGAAGATCTAGAGAAAACAATTTCAACTCTTAAACATGAGCAAACAAACTACAAGACCCAAATAAAAGATCTTGTTACTAAGTTGATAGAATCCCAGGCTGAGCTTGTGATCAGCAAAGCCAGGG
Organism: Flaveria sonorensis; assembly: GCA_025506505.1. Taxonomy (NCBI): domain Eukaryota; kingdom Viridiplantae; phylum Streptophyta; class Magnoliopsida; order Asterales; family Asteraceae; genus Flaveria; species Flaveria sonorensis. The sequence continues at coordinate 28,848,518 of CM046430.1, read as the reverse complement.
CAGAAAAATGTGCTCTTGAAGAAGAGACCTTCAAGAACATAATATCCTCATCTCTTCATGCAAAAGTTTGTTAACAGAATAAGCAAGGACTGGGATCTTGTGAGATAGCTCCTCCACACACCCTACTATCAGTAAGATCTCGAAGGTGTGGAACTGGTCAAGATGAGCTGCCCTCTATAGACCCTAGTGATGAAGAGGAGGAAGAGGAGATGGTGAGGAATGACTCTAAAATGAGTGAAGAGAGTCCATCCAAAAAGGGTCACCATGCTCTTGAGGAGAGTAAGAAGGCTGGTTTGACAAAGACAAAGAGGAAGAACTTGATCAGAAGAGCAAAGAGAAGATCAAAGAAGGCTCAAGAGATCTAGGCCACTTTTGACTCCAAGCATAAACAAGTGTTCATCTCTGCAGGGTTTGAAGTGGTAAAGCCTGGGGAATCAACTACAAACTCTAGTACTAGGAGTTTTAGTACAGTTCCAACTCATTCCAGGAAAGAGAAGCTGAATTGCTATGTACCACTGCTACACAGTCTGAACCATCCTCCTCCAAGAGCAATTCTCTCCCTAAGAAAATTGCTGCATCATCTGTGAAGAAGAAGCTGGAGAAAGAAAGTGTTCAAGTTCAGTCTTGCTCTCAGAAGAAGACTCCTAGAAGGAAGCAAATGGACTGCATCATGTGTGGTAGTACTTCTCATCTGGCTAAGGATTGCATCTACAATCCTAAAAGTACTATTCATATGGTCAAAGAGAAGGCTTCTAGGAAGTAGAAGGAAAAGAAAGCTTCGAAAGGAAAATTTGTTTCCTTCGGAAGCTCCAAAATGAATAAGAAGGCAAGTGAAAAATCGCCTTCGGAAGAAAATTTGGTCTCGAAAGAAAGGAATGCTTCCGAAGTACTGAAGCTTGATGCAGTGAAAGCAAAATCTTTCGAAGGTCCGGTCTCCAAATCTTCTGAAGCTGTAAAAGCTTCTGAAGCTTTGAAGGTCAAGCCAAATTTTCCAAAGGTGGTGTGGAAGATGAAGGAAGACAGTGTGACTGAAGATTCTTCATCAGCAACAGCAAATGATCCTCAGAGCCTGAACATAGGATCACTTAATGTTTCATTGCCTTCAACTCATTTTAACAAGCCCAAGACCAATGAGGCTTGGGTTTCCAAATGTAACTAAATCATCCGTTTTTGTGCAAGAACAGCCAAAGGCAAATAGAAATGTGTGGATCATTTATAGTGGTTGCTCCAGGAACATGACAGGCAATGAGTCCTTACTTCAAAACTTTGAAATATTTGATAGAGGACCAGTTGCTTTTGGAGGAGATGCAGGAGGTTACATTACTGGCAGGGGCAAGGTTACAAATGGTAAGCTCAGCATTGAGAAGGTAAACTTTGTCAAGGAGCTTGGATACAATCTTCTTAGTTTGTCCCAATTTTGTGACCAAAAACATCACATGCTCATTACTGAGCATGAGTGCGTTGTTCTCAAGCCTGAGGTTGACATTACTCAAGAGCATATTCTGCTCAAAGCCCCCAGGAAAGGGAACATGTACAAGATGGATCTGCATGAAACATCTCCCTCTGGAGAAGTTTCTTGCTTTCTTTCTAAAGAAAATAGTGACGAGTCTTTCCTTTGGCATAAAAGAATGTGCCATGTAAACTTTAAAAACATGAATAAATTGATTAAGAATGATTTGGTAACTGTAATGCCAAAGAAAGAGTTTACAAGTGATGACCACTGTGTTGCATGCCTGAAAGGGAAGCAACACAAAGTGTCTCACAAGTCAAAGGAAATGAACTCTATCACTATTACCCTACAGTTGTTACATATGGATCTGTTTGGCCCCACCAGTGTAATGAGTCTAGGAAGGACCTCTTACTGTTTAGTGATCACAGATGATTTCACAAGATTCACTTGGGTGTTTTTCCTTAGAACTAAGGATGAAACCCCTGAAATCTTATAGAACTTCATTCTAAAAATTGAGAATCAATCTGATCACAAGGTCAAGACCATACGATATGATCAAGGAACTAAATTTTAAAATCAAATCCTTGATACATTTTGTGATGAAAAAGATATTTCAAGACAATATAGTGCTCCCAGAACTCCTCAGCAAAATGGTGTTGCTGAGAGGAGAAACAGGACACTTATTGAAGCTGCTAGAACCATGTTGTCTGACTCTAAACTGCCTATCACCCTCTGGGCAGAGCCTGTCAACACAGCCTACTATACACAGAATAGAGTTTTAGTTGTTAAGACACATGGTAAGACTCCTTATGAACTGTGGCACAAAAGAAGACCATTCATTAGTTTTCTCAGAACATTTGGATGTCCTTGCACCATCTTGAATACCAAAGATCAAATAGCCAAGTGTACTGAGAAATCAGATGATGGACACTTTGTTGGATACTCTTCTAAAGATAAGGCTTATAGAGTATACAATCTCAGAACTAGAATCATTGAGGAGTCAGCCAATGTGACTTTCAATGAACACACACCCTGTGTGAAAGGTTTTGGTCCGGATTGGCTATTTGATCTTGATTTAGTTACCAACTATTTTAACAAGTCTTGTGAGAATGTTTCAGGATCTACAGATAACAGATCAATAGAAGATCTGATCCAAAATTTGAGCTGAGAAGACCAACCAAGAAGACTACTTTAGCTCCAGTGGTGACTAACCCTATAATTGAGGCTCCTATCAGCACAAGCATGACAAATATTGCTGATTCAACTGAATTGCCTTCAAGTTCCAGCTCAGAGGCTCAGAAATTAGGAGAAGGAACTTCTAATGCAGGAGGAACTGGAGGTGGTGACAGTGATCAAGAATTTCTTGATGCTGATAACCACTCCATTAAAGACAACATGAATGATGTCACACACTCATTGGATCAAGTTTCTCTTGATAAGTGTGCTGATGTGGTGGGAGACACCTCATTGCCAGATCCGAATTTCTCTAATTTAGATTTGTCCAACCAACTTGCTGTGATCCCTCAACTTCGGATCCACAAGTCACATCCCACCACAAACAACATTGGAAATGTTGACTCAGGGGTAAGAACAAGAGGACAAACTCATGACAGCCATGTTTGTCTACATTCTTGTTTCTTATCCCAGATAGAGCCAAAGAAAGTTGATGAGGCTTTGAAGGATGGAAGCTGGATTGAAGCTATGCAAGATGAGCTACATCAAATCAGAAGACAGAAGGTGTGGAACTTATGCCCTCTTCCTCAAAGGAAGACTGTCATAGGTACCAAATGGGTATTCAAGAACAAGAAGGATGATAGAGGAATTATCATCAAGAACAAGGCTAGACTGGTTGTCCAAGGATACACTTAAGAAGAAGGGATTGATTACACTGATGGCTTTGCTCCAGTTGCAAGACTTGAAGCTGTAAGAATATTCCTCGCTTATGCTGCATCCAAGGATTTAAAGGTCTACCAGCTTGATGTGAAATGTGCTTTTCTCTATGGGGTGATTGACGAAGAAGTATATATCAAACAACTACCTGGCTTTGCAGACCCAGATCATCCTGATTATGTCTACAAGCTTGATAAAGCTCTATATGGACTGCATCAAGCTCCAAGAAAGTGGTATGAGACACTATTAACATACCTCTATCATCATGGATACAAAAGAGGTACTATTGATGGGACTCTCTTCATCAAAGAAATAGGGAATAACACACTGCTAGTTCAAATATATGTAGATGACATCATCTTTGGTTCAACTAATCAAAAGCTCTGCAAAGACTTTGAGATACTGATGAAGAATAGATTTGAAATGAGTGCCATAGGGGAACTTAGTTTCTTTCTAGGAATTCAAGTGAAGCACATGCATATGTGCAAGATATCAAGCCAACCCCAAGATGTCACACCTAATCACTATCAAAAGGATTATCAGATACCTCAAAGGTGCTCTAAATCTAGGCCTTTGGTATCCAAAGAATTTAGGCTTTAATCTCTATGCTTATATAGATAGTGATTATGGTGGCTGCAACATGACCGCAAAGTCCACATCTGGGGGATGTCAATTCCTTAGTGGAAGGATAGTCTCTTGGTAATGCAAGAAGCAATCCTGTGTGTCTGCATCAATTGCTGAAGCTGAATACATTGTTGCTACAAGCTACTGTGCTCAAGTGCTTTGGATTCAGAATCAGATGCTAGACTATGGGTTCAACTTCAAGGAGACTCCCATCCACATAGACAACAACAGTGCCATCTCTATTACAGAGAATCATGTGCAGCACTCAAGGACCAAACACATCAACATCAGGTATCATTTGATTAGGGATAATTTTGAAAAGGGATTGATCAAACTAATCAAAGTTAACACAAATGAACAATATGCTGATCTGTTCACAAAGGCATTTGATGAACAGAGATTTAAATATCTTGTATCGGCTATTGGGATGATTAACTTTGAATAGATTTTCTTTAATAACCTAATCAAATTTATTTTCTAAAATTGTGTGCCCTAAGTTGTCTATTAGATCACCTCATAAGCCCAGTTCTCTTTGGAAGAAAACTAACTTTTAACTGATATTCCTTAGTTTTGTGAAAATTTACCTTCGGAAGAACTCAAATTGCCTTTGGAAGAAATTTATGTCTTTTAATCATTTAACAGCTTATCTAAGATTTACCTTCGGAAGAAATTCTTGGAGTATGTTCCAAAGCTTAAAATTGTATATAAGCGCTTAAAAGCATTCAAAGAACAAGTATCTTCCGAAAGCAACTAAGTCTCGGAAGACTTATTCACTTCTTCCGAAGCCGAATTTTCAAAATTCTTTGAAATATCTTCTGAAGCAAAAGTTGCCTTCGAAAGCTTTGCTACAAAGCTTCCGAAGCCAAAATTGTCTTCGGAAGTTTTACAACTTCCAAGAAAACTAACTTTTTGGGCGCACTTTTTCAGAAGTAGGACCTACTTGCGGATTTCAAAGTTTATATTTTTGTCATAACTTTGTCTCAAATCCACAACATATATCTTTCAAATGGTTCTATTTTGTCTCTCTACTCTCACTGATCCTTACCCTAAAATTACCCCCAAATTTTATCCTCTTCTTCCTTTCTTCACTGTAAAGCTTCCTCAAATGGCCAACATTGATAGTCGCAACGACCCTGATTTTTCCATGCACCTACACAGGCAACACAATCAGGTTGCCCTGTTACACTTTTAGAAGGATCCAAGCTTCTCAGATGTGTGTAGGTATCTTTCTTCGTCTCACTACTTCACCTCCTTTACAATTGATCCTCCTCTCTATGAGGATCAGTTGCTTGAGTTCTAGAGGACCTGTCAAGAGGTCACCATGGACGGGGAGAAGGCACTGTCTGCTACAGTGTAGGGGAGGATAGTTTTCATCACTCCGGCCATCATAAACACCCATTTGCAGCTGGATGATGAAGCAGGTGAGCTGTCCTTTCCAAAATCTGCTGTTAACCACTCCTTTTAGCAGATGGGCTATGAAGGTGACTTCTCAGTCAAAACCTTCAGGAAGGGGAAGGTCTCATCTCAATGGAAATACCTCCTCCATGTCGTCATTCACAGCCTTTCTAACAAGCATGGAGGATGGGATCAAGTTCTTGAACACCTCTCCTTTATAGTCCATGGGATGGTACAAGGGGTCAAGTTCAGGTACTCTCAGTTTGTATATACTAATTTACTTGCAAACTTGGACTCCTTAGAGTATTACATGTTCTCTAGGTATGTTCAACACATTCTCAACTGTGAGTTGGGACCACAGTTGAAGGGAACAGGTAATATTCTTAAAATATGACAAATGAGGCCTGGAATCTTCAAAATCTTGAAGAAGCCAACTGTTGGCTTCTCTAGGGTAGAAACTACCCTTGTCCTAAAAATGTTTGAGCTCATTGCTCAGGGTGAAAACCTAGCAGCACCAGCTAGTGTTGAACCAACACCCTCCACCTCTCAACCACTTCAAACACAGCCTACCATCACCATCACCTACAAAAGAAAATCCTAACAAACCCCTGCACTTGCTACTAAGCATGTGCAGGCCCCCATATCAGAACCCATACAGGAGGAGGGGAATCTCGAGCTCCCACTTCCCCTGAGGAGCAGACCACTCCTATCTTTCCACCACTCAGTGCTGAGGTTCCTCAGGCTCAGCCTGATGAGCTCACAACTCCACAAACAGCCTTAAGCCATCACTTTGAGTCTCAATACTCTAGTGATCAACCTTCTGGGGAAAGCTACCATCCCTAACCTCTTGATCTAAACCGCCCCATTCCTAGCCTTGACTTCTATTCTGATGTAGATTTAGGCTTCAGTGAGTACCATGAGTCTCTTCTCTCTTCCCATACTCAAGGAGAGATGAGTACTCCCGCTTCCACCATCTCTAGCCCACATCAACAACCCCCTATTGAGGTCGATTGTCCTGAACTTATTCCAGAAATCGATTTGGCAGAGGCTATCACTTTTGCAAGTGATAACATCTCTAGGACGTCCACCATGGCAACCTAGCCTTTTGACACTTCTCTGGAATTTGTCATTGGGCAGGGGAAATCCAACAACCAAGAAACCCATGCTGGTGGTGAGGAAGAAGACTTAGGTCCAATTCTCTTATCCCCCAATGATTCTTTATCTGAAGATGAGGGGAGTCTGTAACAAAAGGTGCACAAACTGTCACATCTTTGCACCTATTTTGTTTCAAAGATAGCTCACCTGGAATCTCAGGTGACTATCTTATAGAAGAGGGTCAATGACCAGCAACTTGAGATCACCAATCTCAAGGGCAAGTTAGCTAAGAGACCCATGATAAAAACTCATCCAGGTCCATAAGAACCTGTGGATGTCATGGATCAATCTCCCAGCTCACCCATGCAAGAGGGTGATGCTACCAAAAAGGGGGAGAAAATTCTAACAATCATAGAACCTGGGAGTTCTTCCCAGAGTATGGACATATAAGAATCACCATCCTCTCATGTAGATGTTCATACTCAGCAACCTCCTCTAGACAATGATCTACATTTGCTCATTCAACAACTATTTGAGGAGGGAATACCAAGAGCATCTCTAGAGCTCAGGGTCAACTAGAAGTTCTTAACATTGCACACCTGAGTTTCTATAAGAGTATCAACTTGGTAGATCTGCCACTTGTCAACCCAAGCAATAACAGACAAGTAGCAAGATTGGCAGAAAGAATCCAAGACAGTGTGCTAGAGGAGTTTAAATTGAGATAAAAAAATATATATAGACAAAGGCTAGCAGGTGAGATCTTTGGTCAACTGGATGTTGAGGTAGACCCAGAGATTAGCTTTAAAGGGAAAACCTTGACTGAAGGCCCAGAGGTTGAACCTGTGAAACTTGAGACAGGATCTCCCTCTGCACCCATTATCCTCAGTGAAACACCAACTGGTGATGGTGTTTCACAACCTCTCTCTGGCCAGAGCTTGATAGCTGAACCAAGCAATGAAGGCTAAAGCTCTCTCCAGCCTGAGTCACCAAAGCCTGTGGTTGACAAAGGCAAAAGGAAACTAACTCCTTAGGAGATTGAGGAGGAGAATAGAAAGAGGAATAGGAAGATGAGGGGAGAGAGTTCAAGTGGTTCCCCATGGTTTATGGAAGCTGGACTGCCCCTAGGCTAAACACTCAGGAAGATGAGTTAAGGGCAGCCAGGCTAAACTACCTGGGAACCAAAAACTATAATGTTGATGAACTCATCTCTCTCCCCTTATATGAATTGAATGAACTGGCTAACACAGAGTTATCAAAGGAAAGGAAGGAAGTAGAGGATGCAGCATTGCTCCTCAAGCACAAGGAAGAAATAAGGCTGAAAAGACTCTACAAGAACATTCCTGTCCTCTCCACAATTCAAGAAAGTCCTGAGCCAGAGACTGTGGCCACCGAACAACCTTAGGTAGCAACTGAAGAAGAAAGACTAAAAATGATCAGCTACGTGAGTGCCACAGGTCTCTATCAGGCAGATGCACTTCTTCCGTTACCATCTGTGTACATATTGTTTGAATACAATAAGCAGATGGAAGAAAAAGCTAAAAGAGAAAAACAAGCTAAAAAGAAAAAACTAAGGGAAGAAGTTGTAAAGTCAAGGGCCATCATCCACAAAAGCCAAAAGAAGTCTGCTGACAGACAAAGGATGATGAGCTTCTTGAAGCTGTATGGATTCTCCGGAAGACGGCTTGGCCCTATGTCTCTATCCATAATGGATGAGCATATCAGGGTAATCAAGCAGAAGATAAAGAAAGGAGAGCTGGTGGACTTGCATTCTCCACCAAGTCCAGCTCAACTTGAAGTTGAGGTGAAGGTTGAACCCACTGAGACAACACAACCTGAACCTGAAGTTGCATCTCAGCCAACTTCATCTTCTGATCCACAGCAGGGTCCTCCTCTCTCTCCTTCTGAACCTATGAGAGAGGAGATCCCAACTGAAGGGGACTCAACTGAACCACCTAGTACTCAAGACCAGTCCCCTTAGTTAAAATCATCAGGGAGAAGAAAAAGGATGGCCAGAAGATCAATCTCAAAGAGAAAAAGAAGAAAGGCATCCACTTCCCAACCTCAGGATGAGTCAGAGCATCCTGAGGGAGTGCATGAAGTGGTCTCTCAACAAACTCCAATCATAGTAAAGCCTCTTGTTGTTGGAAGACAAATTAGGTCATAGTCTTATGATGAAGATCAAGACAGATGGTATGTCATAAGAGATCAGGAAGGCATGCATGTCTATTCCTCAGACGACATGCTCAATCTTTCTCTGCATAATCTCTTTGAAATGAGAAGGTTCAATGTTAGTTTGAAGGATCCAGACCTAATGATGAAGAAAGGTATGCTGAGGATCCTAATGTGGACTATCAAAATCTGAAGAACTTCTCTGTTTTGGTAGCATCAGCCTAGTGAGAGTTCGTAAGATCATCTAATGATTATAAGGTTGATGCAACTAACAAGCCAGAACAACCAAGTCTTCCATGCATGCACTAAGGAACAAAGATAAATTAGCTTTGGAAGTCTTACACTCTCAAATGTGTCTAAGTGTAAGATCTTCTGAAGCTAACAGTTTAGAAGGAGTTACTTTGGAAGTTTCACACTCAAACAGAAAAATACTCTAAGTGTGAAATCTTCCGAAGCAAAAGACCAGCATCTTCCGAAGCCAAAGATGAAATCTTCCGAAGCTTCAGAGACAAAGTCTTCCAAAACTATGAAGACTGATTTCTTCAGAGGACAGAGAAAATATGCTTTCTCTGAATCAACTTTTGAAAAAGTTGACACACTTTCCACTGCCTGCTCTGGTGGTTCACCTACTTTACACAAGTTGGTGAAACTCCCATGCTTTATCAAAAAGTAGGAATGGCCTTTGTCTGTAACTTACCTTACTTGTTCCTATAGACTTTTTGCATTAGGAAAAGTCAATGAGCTATGGCATGTCATAGTCACTAGTCAAAAGGCAACCTGCCTTTTGACTTTAGGATCTTGTGGTCTAGATTAGTCAAATCTCAACTGTCTTTACATGTAAGTGATGGTTGTAGGTTGTAGTATAAAAGTGTCTCAGGTTCTTGTAATGTCTTTATGCTTTGTAACACTTGTAAAAGAACTTGAGATCAATATGCAACATCCTTGAAAACCAATCTTGTGTTCTTGTGTTGTTCTTAGTTCTGTCTTTTTAATTTACTTGTGCTCTTAGTATCATCTGTTTAAGTTATCAGTTGCCTATTTGAATTGTTAAGTGATCTAAGATCTCTCCTCAGTGTGAAACTAAGTGTTATGTACCATTACCCAGTCCTGCACAGGTTTCTTACAATGACTGAATCATACAATATATAAGCGGACCTAGTTTCGCTGACCAGTGAAACTGTCTAGACCAAAACCTAGTTTCACCCGGTGAAAAAACATAGTTTCGCCGGGTGACCTAGACCAGCTGACTACGAGCGAAACTCAGTTTCGCTCATAGTTTCGCTGAGAACAGAAACTACAAAATACAAAAGATGTAATCTAACATTTGTACTATTACATTAATAAACAAAAACATAAAAAACAGTGGTGACTCCAACCTATTCTTGATCATCAATACTCCCCCTAGGTTGGACCTCACCTACTGGATCTTCTGATTGATCTCCGGTTGTTTTTTTAACTTGTTGAACCTCTTCTTTAGCTTTAACAGATGTTTCTTTTTCAGCTCCAGCAGAACTCTCTTCCTCTCCCTATGCACTAGCCTTTTCAAATTGCTTTGTCAAATCCTGCACTTCCATCCTCAGTTCATCAGCTTGAAGTATTTTCTCTACTAGTTCCCTGACTTCAGCCCTAACCATGCAAGCCTTGTTTGCAACCCTCGTGAATAGGCTTGCTTTATTACTTGTTTCAGCTCTGGTTCCCGCCTTGATATGGTTCTCGCATAACACCACCAGATCTTCATCACAAAAAGAGAATACTTTCGTAGGATCAAACAGTTTGAGATCCTCACCATCCTTCACTCTAATCATAGCTTCTCCAGTGTTATTGTCGTAGAACCATTTTTTAAACTTCTACAACCTTGGGGGTTATGGATTGGGTACCCTCACTCGGTCCACCGTCTTGGCTGGTTTCAGCCTCAATACAATTTTCCCTTTTCCAGTCACACAATCCATGTCTTTCTTTGATCTCCTTCTCTCCGTCTTCATATATCCAAATTCCTCAAAGTTGTCCTTAAACCCTTTTCAAATCTTATTTTCTAGCACAGTTGCCCTCTTGCTTAGGCTTGAGTTTAATAAGGGAATCTCAGCTAACCTTCTCAAATCCCATCTAGGCAAGGTCTTAAATGCCTTCCTTTTATGTAGATATGAGATTCCCCCTCCTCTTCTCTTAATCATGAACATCTTCAATTCATTGTTGTGTTTCCAACTTATTATCTTCTTGTCAGATTGCTTCCTGCTTCGTTCTTTTGTGTTTTGAAATAATAGGAACAACTGTTTTGGTTCTTTCCCCTTAATGAACCAATCTTCCTTGTCCAACTCTATAATATCTCATTGGTCGCTCATCTACCTCATAGTATTGGGGCACAGAATCATAATCCACTAATTGCTCTTCAATCTCCTCTTCTTCATCTCTTTAAATGAACTCATCACCTCTCTTTTCTCCTCTAACTCCTTCATCTTGGATTACTTCATTGCCAGTCAGATCAACATCTATATAAAGCCCCATATCTATAAATCATGCCTCTACAACCTCACTCACATTCCCTACAATACTTTCTGCACCACTTCCTCTCTCATCTCCAACTCCACTTACTCCAGCCTCAGCACCAACATTTCCTATATCAAATCTAGATGCACCAATATCACCAACTCCAGCACCAGAACCACTATAACCACTGCCATTAGCACCCGCTCTACAAACATCAACACCACTTGCATAAACTCTAGCTCCACTTGTGCCTTCTCCTACCCCAGTTAAACTCCCTACTTTCATAAAGGAATACATAGATGTATCAGTAAGATCATCTAAATCAGCTTGAGTTAAATGATTGGGCAGGCTAGCATTAGCTTTCAGCTCGTTCACTTCCTTGAGTAGTCTCTTGATTGTTGGTCTAACATCAATTTCTTCATGCTCCCCATTTCCGTATCTTTCTCCTTCCCTCTCAATTCTTGATTCACCAACTTTGTCTTGATCATCCCCAATTCATTTGCCAATGATGTATTTAGATTTTGAATGACATCTTGGTCTAGCTCCAATCTGGGATCCCTCCTTTTTTCAAACACTTGTAGCTTATGCTTAGTTCTCCTTTCAGTGACATTAGCTTGTTCTCCCTGATCTTTCAGTGACCCTCATTTCCTCTTCAACCTCGTCAATTACATCTTCTAGATTGTACTCTTTGTCTTTAGCATATCGCTTTCTCTTCTTTATAACCTCAGCCTACTTTTCTTGATTTTCTCTGCATTTTTATTTTCATTCTCAATCAACCTTTTGATGTAATTCCACCTCTCAATAGGGTACATGTTTTCCCAAAGATATGTTATCTTCCCACTGAACTCATGTCTTACAGCCGAGCAGTCTTCAAATATTCTGGTATTCATTTGCACCAGTTTCTTAATTTCTCCATGTCTAGGCAGATTAGGCTTCAAATCATTTAACAACATCTTCATAAATCTTGGATACAAAAACCATTTATCCTTCTTCAAAAGCATTATAACTTTAGTCATGCAATCACAAATCAACTTGGCAATGTTGGCCTTCTGTCCTTTGCAAAACATAATCATAGCCCTGGCGCATTGCAAATTTTGACCATCCAACCCTCCTTTCCTATGGTCCAGACACATAATGAATACATGTGCTATGCATCTCCATTCCTTAGATAGGAGGGACTTCTTGATTTCTTTCTTTGAGCTAAAAGGAGGTCCCTCATACCCGATGCTTCTAAATGCATCTAACACTTGTGCATCAGACAGCACCACCTCATCCCCATAATCTTCCTCCAACTTTAATACTCTGGCTGCAGTCTTAACAGTAATAGCAAAGTTGTGGCCAAGGACTCTAGCTGTAATCCGGTGTGGATTAGACCGAAGGTCATACTCTACAGTTCTCCAGAAGTCTCTGACATGAAGATCATATATAGTAGGCATGTGAGATATGGCATAACTAATCGGGGATTCCATCAGCCACTTGATGCAATCTCTAAATCCAATGGCATCCTAGTTGCTGTCATCTAGTAATGCTACAATGTTAGTTTTCTCATCAAACTTCAAGTTTGCCAAAAAAACAAAAACAACAAACAAAAAACAAAAATTGGTCAGTTAAAGCGTTGATATAAGACTTAAAAACTAAGATGGAGCAAAACATAAGAAAGTTCAGAAAGTTCAACAGTTTCGCTGTTGTCGAAACTGTAGTTTCACTAGAGCGAAAGTATATATTCGCTGTGACTCAGATACAAGGTCATGTGTCTGAGCGAATCTATAGTTTCGCTAAAGTCGAAATTATAGTTTCGCAGCAGAGAAATTATAGATTCACTATGACTCAGACACAAAATCATGTGTCTGAGAGAATCTATAGGTTCACTGAAACTGTCCTGGCAAAACTATCAAGTATGCGTGGACAACATAACTAGATAGTTTCGCTTGGAACTTTGAACTTTCGTTCAGTTTCGCTGGTAAATCTCACAGTTTCGCTGATTGAATCTGCAAAACTCCGACCCAATGAATCAAACCGAAACACAAATGGATCGGTTAAAAGCACGATTAATGTTGTTGAATGGGTTCGTAACACCCACCTCGTGACTTAGAAACACTAAATCGCAACGAAAATCAACAAAAAAAGGTTTTGAATGTAACGGTTCAAAACTAGGGCACAGTTTCGTCAAATCGCGAAAGTGAGAAATTGATCTCACACTATTCTATATATGTACCCTAGTTTCACTGGCAGTGAAACTATAGTTTCACTCGACATAAATTTTGAAATCATGTTACTCAGAACTTAGCTAATGTGTTGGCGAATCTATAGATTCGCTGAGTGAAAGAGCCAGCAAAACTTAGTTTTGCTAGGACTCAACACTTAACAAATTTTGTAAATTTGAGAATTTTAAATTTTTATATAATAAAATATAATTAATATTTTTTTAACGATTTTCATAAACACAAGTTTTTGAGAAGAACTTCTTCGCCCCATAAAACGAACACAAAAAAAATAATGCTTGCCATAATCAAACATAATATGTTCTAGCCATGAGATACATGAGAGATCCAATCATAGAACGATAGCGATGAGCATCCACAGATTTCCCATTGTCATCAGGAGTTAAGCAGGTTTGAGTAGTGAATGGAGTGAGTTCTGGAGAAGCATCATCCATCTTGTACTTCTTGAGAATCTCTTGAATGAACTTTTCTTGGTGAATAAGAATACCATTAGGCTTTTGTTCAACCTACAACCCTAAGAAAGAGCACATCTCCCCCATCATTCTTATTTCAAAGCGATCCTTCATCACTTCTTCAAATTCTTTACATAGTTTCTCATTTGTTGACCCGAAAATAATATCATCAACATACACTTGAACAATCAACAACTCACCATCGACCTCCTTCTTGAATAGTGTCATATCTATTGTAACACGAGAGAAAACCTTGCTAAGCAGATACCATGTTAGTGTTTCATACCAGATACGGGGAGCTTGATACAATCCATATAATGATTTATCAAGCTTATACACTTTCTCTAGAAATCTGGATCCTCGAAACCTGGTGGCTGACAAACATAAATCTCCTCATCAATGTTCCTGTAGTAAAATGCACACCTCACGTCCATCTGAAAACTTTGAAGTTCTTGTGAGCAGCGTGAGTAAGAAAGATTCTGATGGCTTCAATGCGGGCAACCGGAGCAAACACTTCATTGTACTCAATTCCCTCCTCTTGAACAAATCCCTGAACAACCAGTCTTGCTTTGTTTCTTACTACCACATCTCGATCATCTGGCTTGTTCTTAAATACCCATTTGGTACCGATGGGAAATTTGTTTGGAGGAAGATCAACTAACTCCCAAACTTTAAACTTCCTGAACTGCTAAAGCTCCAACTTCATAGATTCAACCCAACTTGGGACTTGAAGTGATGCTGAGATATTCTTGGGAACAATTTGAGATAAGAAACATGGATAGAGACATTCATTGATCAATCCAAACTGACTTTGAGTCCTCACACCATCTGTAATGGATCTAATGATATTATAATGAGGGTGATCTTTTAAGGTTTTGAAGTTAGTGGTAAGGGTTAATGGGTTGGATTGAGATGAGGATGCAGTTTGTGATGGTTGTGATGGTGAAATTGGTTGTGCTGGAGCAATTGGTTGTGGTGGAGGTATAGGTGGAGGATCAAATGGTGGTGGAGGTAGAGGGTTAATTGGTGGTTGAATGATTTGCACATTGGTTTGAGGAATGACATCATCGTCAAATACCGGAAGGTTGAATGAATTGAAGACAGTGTTGGAGCATAGAATTCTGGGTCAGACCCTATGTTTGGGGAATTTGACTCCTGCCAATCAACATAAAAGGATTCCTGTACAATACTTGTTCTTTTATTGTACACCCTATATGCTTTTGTGAGGTAGAATAACCAACGAAGAAGCATTCATCAGAAACTGCACCAAACTTTGACTTCTGAGCTTAAGTATTCAGCAAAGTGCACGAATGGATGAAAGAAGTCAATCAAGGGTTTCCTTTTACGAAGAAGCTCATAAGGAGTCTTCATCTTGTCTCTCATAATTAGAACCCTGTTCAGTACTTATGATGCATAATTGATAGCTTCTGCCCAGAAAATAATTGGAAGCTTTGACTTAATCAGCATAGTCCTTGCCGCTTCAATAAGGGTTTGATTCTTCCTTTCAGAAACACCATTTTGTTGAGGTGTCCTAGCAGCACTGAACTGTCTGAGAATCCCTTTACTTGCACAGAAAGAGTGAAAGATATGGTTTCTGAATTTTGTGCCATTATCACTTCTGATGGCCATCACCTCCTTTTTATTGATGGTTTCAATTGAGAGGATGAGCTTCTGCAACTCTTTTGCGGTGTCTCCTTTGTGTGCTAAAAATCTTACCCAAGAGTATCTGGAGTAGTCATTTGTAACAAGCAAACAATAAGATTTCTTACCAATGGTTTTAACACTAATAGGACCAAATAAGTCAGTATGTAACAATTCAAGGGGTTTTGAAATAGTATTTTCAAGCTTAAGCTTATGTGGCCTTTTATGTTGTTTTCCTTAAGCACAAGCCTTGCACTTTTCTACCACTGAAAAATCTTTAATTGGTAGCCCCCTCACCAGATTGTTCTTAACCAACTTATTAATTTTTTTAAAATTAACGTGTCCTAATATTCTATGCCGCAAGAAGGATTCAGAAGATGGAGCTTTTGATAGGAGACAAGTCATGGTTGAGGTGGACTCTTTTAATCCCATATCCAACAGATATGTATCATTCTTCCTTGGAACACGCATGATCATTAAATCCTCTAGGATAATAAACTCTGGTTTAAGAAACAAGCATTCCTTGGACATGAACAGTACTGGAATATCTTTATCACAGATTTGTGATACACTTAAACAAATTGAATGCCAGCTCTGGGACATAGTTCACTTTCTCCAGAGTCAAAGAACCATTTGATACTTCCCCTTAACCGATCATATTTTCTCCTAGCTTATCTCTAGCAAAAGCAACATATCTTCCATTTATTATACAATAATTTTTAAGCAAGTCCTTCAACCAGGTCATATGCCTGAAACATCCGCTATCAACATGCCAATAGCTATTGACAGCTTTCCTGGAATGATCCTGGCATTAGAACAAAAATTATTATGATTTGGAAATTAGGACCCAAGTTTTGACTAACTTAGGTCTCGAAACTAAAGATTTTTTTATAGAAAAAGTTACGTACAAAATGATTTAATCTACATCCTAAAGAACTACTACTTACATTTCTATCAATATTCTCAGGGCTATGTTTAATTACATGAATATCCTTCCTACATTTAAAACAATGTGATTTTAAACCTTTCTTCTTACTTTTTGAAACAGGAGCTTGATCTATTGATCTCTCTTCCTCATATTCAAACATGCATGAATCAGAATCGCTATAAGAGTCATATGATTCTTGTTGGACTCAACAAGACAAGTGCATTAAAAGATAATGCTTGCCATAATCAAACATAATATGTTCTAACATCAAAACAATCATTAACTGACACATTAGTATCATTATCATTCATAACAGACACTAATCTTTGTTTAAATTTATTTTTCAAGTTTATAGATAAAAAGAATTTTTGCAAGTGTCTGCAGCGGATGAACAACTTTCCACAATGGATGAACAAGAGTCTGCAGTAGATGAAGAAAAGGTTCTAAGTGTCTACAGTGGATGATGAAAGCATTCACGGTTGATGTATAGTTCACAGCTGATGAACTGCCCATAGCGGATGTTCATCCACAATGGATGAACACTCCACAATGGACAACTATCAAGTCAAGCACACATCAAGTGTTCACAATGGACAACATCCAAGCCACAACAACAACTTATTAGACATTCACAGCGGATGACTGATCATGCATAGCGGACAGTCATTCATCCGCAGCGGACGACTTAAACTTAGGATTTTTATGTAATTTTTGTTTACATAAGGGTATTTTTTTAATTGTATATAGCTATCTGTATAGGCTATAAATAGCATAATACCCTAATCCTTTGTAAGCTTTTGAACAATCAATACACATAAGCATTTTTGATATTCTTCTGAGCATTCAATCACTAGCAATCACACAATCACACACACACACACACACACACACACATTGATATCATATCTTAAATCATGGGTTTTCGCAAAATGATTATTGATTGATGAATACAATATAACAATCTATTGTTATATTTGTTGAGAGATTTGAAAAGATCCTTGGGGGAATCCTTCTATTTATGTTCTTGTTCATAAGTTCCTAATCAATATTGTTTGTTTGGATTTCAACAATTCTTTTTATTTTTCTTTTGTGACCTTAATTTTAGCAGGTTCTGGTTTATTTACATTAATGTTACTGACATTTAAGGAAGTTGTGTACTTTTCTTTGGGTTTAGAAATTGAATTGGTGTAAAAGATGGAATTGGATGAGAAAAGAACTTTTCAAAACAATTTGATTTTGTTTGTTTGTCTAAAACTTTACTTGAAAAAGCATTATTTTCATTAACACAAGCATTTGAAACATCACGATTTGATTCATAATCATCTAAAGATGAACTGGGCTAGAGCTAGAACTACACACACCATTGTCTGTAATAGACTTTTGGGAAACAAATCTACTTAAGCTATTGTCTATTAAAGACTTTTGAAATCAGAATTACTAATGCTAGAGCTGCCCAGACCACTACTTGCACCATAATCATACTCCTCTCAAATCTCCTTATGATTTACTCCCTCTAAATGTAACGCCCGAAAATTTCAAAGAAAAAGACGGCTGGTGAAGTTCTCGCTCGAAAGAAAGTTTTCGCGTGAGAAGTTCATGCGAAAAGCTCAGCTTGGTATAAATAGCTGAGAACACCCAGTCTGACTCCATTTCGCGCAAAAAGTTCAACTGCTAGAGGGAAAAATCAGCTATGTAGTGAGAGAAAAATCAGCTACGTAGAGAGAGAAAATGAAGAATCCAAGTGTTAAAGGTATGTAACTCGTGTATTAACTCGTGTTATGTACTAAGAATGGATTATTGATGAATATACCGCATGTTATGAAGTTTTCGCTCGACAAAGGCTTCGGGAAGGCTGCGTTTGTGCTAGAACTTCAAGAAGTGAGTTTCTAGTCCCCTTTTTATGCAAGTTTTATGTTTTTGGGGCTATTATGCATACTAGAATGTTTGAATGTGCCTGTTCATGCTTGGTATGATGTTGTTTAAGATGTTTGCATGTTAGAACAGCCTTAGATGCAATAAATTGTGATTGGGCGGGAAAACCTATAGTTTTCGTGCGAGCAGTTTTGATGTACGTTAAGATTATGAATTTTGGGAAGTTCTCACACAATTTGTAAGTTCTTGCACGACTTGACGGTTTTTGCGTGATAGGATGGTTCTCGCGCGAAAGGGTTAGGTCTCGCGCGAGATGTTGCTGAGGTATGTTAAGTTTCGCATGCTATGCTGCTATGTGTGATGCGTTATATTTTCTCGTTAAACGATTTTAAAACTATATGCTTTATGATGTGACTTTACTTGATATGTATGAGTATGTAAGTAAACTATTACGTAACGAAAGTGAAAGATAATGATGATGAAAGTGGAACGTAATGAATGAATGAAAGTCTTGCAAGCAAATTGATAGGAGGTTCACAACTCATAGAGGGTTGTTAGCTCAACTGTGTGTGGTTTAGCTAACCCATGAGGATGCACATAGGGGGGTCAGTCTTTATGACTGATCAAGGCGTACGAAAACGGGATCCTTGTCGCTTGACCCCAAGACGGAAGTTGCTACGTGCATAATGATGGGGCATAGCATATGACAGGATCTAGATTAAAAGTGAAAGAACGTAAATGAAAGAAAGTACAAAAATGAACGATTATGAATGATGATGATAAGATAACAGTAATTATTATCAAGATGTACGTACGATGTGTGATCATGAACAAAAGTAAAGGATATGTTTTAACGAAAAGTAAAGTATTTTTAATTAAAAACTAGAACTCACTCAGTGCAGCTGACTTTTTGTATGTATAATAGTTGGCAGGTAACCGTTTGATGCTTAGGAGGTGCAGGCATGGATGCATAAGCTACAGGGAATGATTTGCGTCTGGCATCCACATTTTTGGAAATGATTATTGTATTAACAGAATTTTGAGATGTAAATGAATGATTTGATGTATTGACATGGATTTAATCATGAATGAAAAGTTTAATTCTGCTGCAAATGATGTGTTTTAAATGTATTTTACGATGATTGACCAACTTTAAGCGTCCCGGGAATGGGGCCTTACAAGTTGGTATCAGAGCCAAAGTTTAAGACAATTGGGTAAAATATATTTCAAAACCTAAAACTTAAACTGAGAATGGGCTGAAAAAGGGAAGGGATGCCAATCCTAGTAGCTACATGCCTGCGGGTAAAGGTTTTATGTAAATGTTTTATATAAGATAATAAAAAGGAATTATATGCGAGTGTTATGTGGTTTATGTGCCCCTAGTAGATTTGGATACTTATTTAGTCAGGATAGGGAATGCTTGGAGAAGGAAGAGTAAAGTAAGTGGCTAATCACAACTGGCCACTGTTTAGGGACTTACTATACTTGACATAATCTAAGCTACTACCTTGAATGACCGTGTTGGTGTTTAAATCTTATAGTGCTTAGATGGCCGGTGGTAGATCTTCGAAGGCTTCCCTAGGTGGAGTGCATGGTGGACGTGGTGGTGGAACACGTCCCACGAGGAATAAGGCTAGAACTGCCGAGATGACACCTACAGATCCCGAGATTAATCACTATAAGGGCGGTGATGAGAGTGCTAATCTGAGGGCCTCAGTGAAGGAGGCAATGGTTGAGGAAGGTCATCTGGTCATGCAGACGATTATGTCATCTATAATAACCGAGGTTATTCGTGCTGTGAGGGAGGATGATAAGAATGAGAAGGAGGAGAGGAGGAAAACGTCTAGGCGAGGGGGCGAAGAAGGAGGCTCAGGGGCAAGGGAGCAACCGGATACTAAGATGGTTGTCTCCAGTGATGATGAGTAGGAGGAGGCGGCGCAGGAAACTACAAAGGGGTGCAACTATGGGGCATTCCAAAGATGCAAGCCCCCGATTTTCGATGGGAATGGGAATGCTACTGCTTCTCACCGATGGGTGAGAGAGATGGAGGCGGTACTTGATATTAGCGAGTGCTGAGAAGATCAGAAGGTAAAGTTTACTAACCACTCATTTGTGGATTCGGCCTTGTGCTGGTGGGACAATATTGTCCAGGTCGAGGGTAGTAGGTGATTGGGAGGATGAGGTGGAGTGAACTGAAGAAGCTGGTAATTGAGGAGTTTTGTCCTCACAGGGAACTCGATAAAGTCGAGAGGGAGTTCCTGCAGTTGGAGGCGGGAACTATGACGCACCAATAGTACACGATAAATTTAATGAGATGGCAAGGTTGGTGCCAGATCAGGTGACGCCTATGTCACGAAAGATTAAGAGGTACATCCAGGGTCTGCCGACAGATATCCGCAGTACGTTTAGGTAGGTGGTTGATTTGGCAGGTAGACTGTACGATGAGAGGTAGGAGGTGACTGTGGTGGAGGTGAACAGGAAGGGAAGTGGAGATAGGAACTGGAGTGGGAAACGTTTTGGCAGTGGTGGTTTCACCCCCAAGGGCAAGAAGGCAAAGGTAGAGGGGCATAGGGCAGCTGTGATCGAGGTAGTGGTGAAGGTGTGCAGCAAGTGTGGGAGAGACCATGTGGGGGAATGTAAGTGGGGATCGAACGTTTGCTTTAAGTGTAGGAGGCCTGGTCATGTGGCGAGAGATTGCAGGGTTATAAAGTGTTATAACTGTGGTGAAGAGTGCCATATGAGCAGGGTTTGCAAGAAGCCGAGGGCCGAGAACTTCGGGGCAAGGAAGGGGATTGAGAAGAAGGGCAGAGGGTGAAGGCTAGGGCATTCACTATGACTCGAGAGGAGGCTAGAGTGGACCCCGATGTTGTGTCAGGTACATTGCTAGTCAAACAGACTTGTGCCTCTGTAACTTTTGATTCTGGTGCTAGTAGGAGTTTTATTTCTGCAGCCTTTTTGTGGACTTTCTTGGATTTTTCCCCATCCTTTACAGCCCTGAACACTTCAGTCACCACCAAAGGTAACATATTTGCATGACGTTGTAGACCTCATTAGCAATAGCTTCCTTCACCGTAGATTTGAGGGTAGCTGATCCTTCACCCTCTTGGTGGCTATGGAGATCTCAGGAGCCTTAGCTTTGCTCCTGGTGACACGTGGCCTAGTAGTATGCCCGCCACAAGCACCACCTCAAGTTGCCTTCCTAGATTTTCTACCCACCATAAAATGTACTTCCTATAATATTCGAACACCAACAAGGTCATTCAAGGTAATAGCTCAGATTATGTCAAGTATAGTAAGATCCTAATTAAAGTGGCCAGTTTTGATTAGCCACTTACTTTACTCTTCATTCCCCGAGCATTTCCTATCCTGACTACATCAGCATCCAAATCTACTAAGCACATAAATCAAATAGCACACGCACATAATACCGGTTAACTTTAAGAAAGTTCCTGATGGCACGTAGCTACTTGGGCTGGCATCCCTCCATTTGGTTTCATTTTCAGTTTAAATTTAGGTTTTGAAAATAATTTACCCAATTCTCTTAAACTTTGGCTCTGATAACAACTTGTAAGGCCCCGTTGCCGGGAAACCCCACAGCTGAGCATGCATAGCACTTTACACATTGAAGTAAGAAATCATGGAAGCGGAATAGTTAAACAAAAATCTATTCTTGCATAAATAATACTTTTACCAAAAAATACATCGTTTGTTACAAGTTTTAAAAGAACATTTAGTTTGTATTACAAGACAAAAATTCATTTCTGCATAACATGTATGCCAGTCTTTACTTTGCCAAGTAGCTTCACCGCGTGCCATCCCCAGCAACATCATACCTGCGAACTGATATGCATATAAATAGTTAGCGTTGCTGAGTGAGTTCTAGTTTTGATAATATATGAAATATACATTTTGCAAGTTTCACTTAGTGATCATTCATCATTGTCATAATCTTTCATTAAGAAATTTATTATCTTTCTTTCTTTCATTATATTTCTCTTTCAT
This sequence comes from Flaveria sonorensis, assembly GCA_025506505.1. Lineage (NCBI taxonomy): Eukaryota > Viridiplantae > Streptophyta > Magnoliopsida > Asterales > Asteraceae > Flaveria > Flaveria sonorensis. The sequence continues at coordinate 28,826,294 of CM046430.1, read as the reverse complement.
TGACTAGGATTTCACAAAGCAAGAGCCTACATTGTTGGTTGGCAACAATGCCAAACCCCTGTCAGTACACATTTATAAGTGGCAGCTAACCCCTGACAGGTGACCCACACTGCTAGGCACAAAGCCTGCTCGTGAATACAGGTTCCAATCATTCATTGGTCAATCACAAGGATTAGACCCCAGATGTGCATCCTCAAGGGCTGAAACAGCCGCACATCAGTTGAGCAAATAACACCCAGGGTCGTGAACCTCCATTCATTTTGCTTGCAAGACTTTCCATTCATCATACGAGCCCGAGGGTAACATTCCTTAAGTTCCACTGTCTTTCATTTTATTCCTTCGTGACCACTTGTTTATGAATAATACTTTTAAGGCATTCGGTCATTAGAATCACATAACATGAAATGTTATTTATTCTAACAACAGCCCATAAGCAACTAAAGCATTAGAAACATCAAACAAACATAATCTCCCATTAAAAACATAGTACCTGTAGGAACCTCTGAAGTTAAGAGGCTGATGCAACCAAAGGATACCAAAACAACCAAGTCTTCCAACATGCAGTTTGGAACAAAGAAGAACCAGCTTCGGATTTTTTACACACTCAAGAGAAATGCTAAGTGTAAAGTCTTCTGAAGCCAAAGATCAAAAGAAACTGCTGTGGAATCTTTACACTTAACTTAGAAAATACTCTAAGTGTAAAGTCTTCCGAAGCCAAAGACTCAACTCTTCCGAAGGTAAAAGATGAAGTCTTCCGAAGCTCTCAAGACAAAGTCATCCAAAGCTGTTTAAAGACAAGACTAATTTTCTTCTGAAGAGAGAGAAAAGATACATTTTCCATCAACTTTATCATAAAAAATCTTACTGTCCGCTGCATGCTCTGGTGGTTTACCAACTATCATCATTTGGTGAAACTTCCATGCTTTATGATAAAGTAGATAAGGTCTTTGTCTGCAAGATTCTGTTTTTGTTCTTTTTTGGCTTTTTGTAATAGGAAAGTCAGTGAGCTATGGCATGTCATAGTCAGTAGTCAAAAGGCAATCTGCCTTTTGACTATAGGCTGATCTTGTTGTCTAGATTAGTCACTTCTAATGTCTTTCTGCATATTGACGGTTTTTGGAGTAGTATAAGTAGTCTCCGATTCTTGTATTAAAAAATATACTTGTTACTGTACACTTATTAGAACTAGAGAAGCAATATACCTTCCTTGAAAATTATCTTGTGTTCTTGTTCTTGTTTTACTACTTGTGTTTGTCTTGTATTTTCAGTAAAAGTTCATAGTCCCTATTTGAATTGTTAGTGATATTATGATCCTCCTAAGTGTGTTAACTTAGTGCAAGCTTAAGTACCCTTTAAACGGTCCTGCAGTTTGTATCAGAGCATTCCAGGCTCTTGATTGATGATCTCACCATCTTCAATCCTTTTAGTTACACACATCATTTAACTCTTCAAATGGTAGCTATCTCCAAAGTTGATATGGAAACTAGAACTATGACAAAAGTCCCCACTGATCACTCCTGAGGATTTTGACATTTGGTGTCAAAGAATGGAAGGCTTTATCAAGTCTCAAGATTCCAGGATATGGGAGTCTGTTGTCAATGGACCTCATGTACCATGCACCTCTTCAGCTGCTGCGGTGGTGGCATGACACCAAAGGAGAGGGCTGACTTTTTTGATGAAGACTGGAAAAGAATTGACATTGATCAGAAAGCCATGATAGCCCTCCAAACTGCTCCTCCAAACTCTATCTACAGAGGTTTCAAGAAGTGCAAGACCGTTAAACAGCTATGGGAGGCATTTAAAACTGATGTATGAGGTTCAAATGAAGCCAAGGAGAACAAGAAGGATCTCCTGAAGCAGCAGTTTGAAAACTTCACCTTCAAGACAGGTGAGACCATGACTCAATAATACTTCAGGTATGTTGAGATTGTGGATATTGTAGTTGATGTTGGGGTAACTATTGAGAACAGGGATATTGTTAGATAGTTCATGTCCTCTCTTCAAGACAATGGACACACTACTGGTGTGGTCATTAAGAGGACTAAAAAACTCAGACCCTTACTCTCACTGAGTTGTATGGATACTCAGTGCATACAGATGGAGATGAATATGCAAATATCATCTGGTAACTCACTCCACTCAGCAGAGTTCAGCCCTTCATATGGTTTGAAAGGGATAGCAAAGAACCACAGCATCATCTCATCTACTACCTTGAAAACCATAAAGAGGTCCTTTCATCACCTTTCCAGAGACACCCAGAGAGAACATACATCCAAGGAAGTCCCTTCCAAGAGACAAGTTCTTTCTCAAGCTTGTGTCTCCACTGATGAAAGTTCAGGGAACTTCTTTTCACTCTTGAAGACCTGGACTGTATCCATCTAGATGATCTGGAGTACATGGAGATAGTCCCAAATGGCTCTTCCTACTCACAGAGCCCAAAGTTCTACAAGAGGATTGGGAGAAGGTTTCCTAGCAATGCTACCAGTGGCAAGTTTGGGCTGGACAAAAGCAAAGTCAAGTGTTACAACTATAACCAGATGGGACAACTTTGCTTAGAATGCAGGCACCTAAGTCAAATGGTGGCCAAGCCTCATCCAGGCCAAACTACACTGAAGGAGGGCACCAGAATAAGAAGCCAGACAGCGAGCTGCAGTTGCTATTGAAGAAGGAGGCTTTGACTAAAGCTTTCAAGCCGAAGATGCATCTCCAAAACAAGCAGTCATGGCTGATCATGATAAAGCCAAGGTACTTGAACATCTTTGCTCTCCTGAATGTATTGCTAAAGTGAATAGATACAGGTCCTACAACTTGGAAATGAAATCTGATATGAGTCTTTAAATATTTTCAAAGCTGATTTTAAAAGAGCTGAAAATGACTATAAACTTAAGATAGAAGATCTAGAGAAACACATTCAACTCTTAAACATGAGGAGACAAACTACATGACTCAAATTAAGGATCTCATTACAAGTTGACTGAATGCCAGGCTGAGCTTGTGATCAGCAAAGCTAGGGCAGGAGAAAATGTGTTTTTGAAAAAAACGCTTCAAGAACATGATATCCTCATCTCTGCATGCAAAAGTGTGTTATCAAATAAGCAGGGACTAGGATCTAGTGAGATAGCTCCTCCACACACTCTACTATCAGTCAGTATCCTAGGTGTGGAACTGGTCAAGATGAGCTGCCATCCATAGACCCTAGTGATAAAGAGGATGAGGAGAAAGGTGAGGGATGACTTTGAGGTGAGTGAAGAGAGTAATCCAAAAAAGGGTCACCATGTCCTAAGGAGAAAAAGAAGGCTGGTTTGAGCAAAACCAAGAGAAAGAACTTGATTAGAAGAGCAAACAGAAGATCTAGAAAAGCTCAAGAGATCAACACCACCTTTGATCCCAAACAGAAACACGTATTTATCTCGGCAGGGTTCAAGGTGATGAAAGCTAAAGATCCTGTCAAGAATTCTAGTACCAAGAGTTCTACTTCAGCTTCAACTCACTCTAGCAACAACAAGAAGACTGATCAGCTGTGTGTCACTACTACACAAGCCTAAACCATCCATTTCAAAAGAGCAAGCGCTCACCATAAGAAGCCTGTTGCATCATCTGAGAAGGTGGAGAAAGAAAAGGAAAGTGTTCAACCTCAGTCTCTTGGGAAAAAAGACTCTCAGAAGGAAGATTTGAATTGTGTATGTATGGTAGTACTTCACATCTGCTAAGGATTGTCAATACAATCCAAGAGTACTATCCACATGATCAAGAAGAAAACTTCTAGAAGAAGAAAAAAACAAACAGCTTCGGAAGGAAAATCTGTTTCACTCGAAAGCTCCAAAATGAAGAAGAAGGCAAATGAAAAGTTGCCTCGGAAGGAAAGTTGGTCTCGGAAGATAGGAATGCTTTCCGAGCAGCACTGAAGCTTGTGCTGCAGTGAAGGCAAGATCTTCCAAAAGGAAATCTTCCAAAGTTACCAAAACTTCGACCGAAGCTTAAAGGTCAAGCCCAATCTTCCAAAGGTGGTGTGGAAGAAGAAGGAAGCCATGTGGCTGAAAGCTCATCATCAGAACTATCAATGATCCTCAAAGACTGAGCATTGGATCCATTATTGTTTCATTGCCTTCAACTCATTTTTAACAAGCCCAAGACCAATGAGGCTTGGGTTTCTAAATGTAACTAAATCATCTCTTTTTGTGCCGGGACAGCTAAAGACCAACAGAAAATATCTGGACCATTGATAGTGGCTGCTCCATAGGCACATGACGTGCAATGAGTTCCTTACTTCAAAACTTTGAAAGAATTGATGGAGGACTAGTTGCTTTTGGAGGAGATGCAGGAGGTTACATCACTGGAGGGGAAAGGTTACAAATGGTTAGCTCAGCATTAAGAAAGTAAACTTTGTTAAGGAGCTGGATACAATCTTTTGAGTGTTGTCCCAATTTTTGACCAAAAACATCACATGCTCTTTAGGGCATGAGTGCATCTATATTCTCAAGCCCAGGGTTGACATTCCTCAAGAGCATATTCTGCTCAGAGCCCCAGAAAGGGAAGATGTACAAGATGGACTTGCAGAAACATCATCCTTCTGGAGAGATTTCTTTTCTTTCTATCTAAAGAAAATAGTGATGAGTCTTTCCTTTGGCATAAAATAATGTTCATGTAAAATTTAAGAACATGAATAAACTGATTAAGAATGATTTGGTAAACTGGAATGCCAAAGAAAGAGTTTACAAGTGATGAGCACTGTGTTGAGCATGCCTAAGGGGAAGCAACACAAAGTGTCTCACAAGCCAAAGCAAATGAACTCTATCACCTACTCCCCTACACTTGTTACATATGGATCTATTTGGCCCCCACCAGTGTGATGTAGAGTTTAGGAAGGACCTCATACTATTTGGTGATCACAGATGATTTCACAAGATTCACTTGGGTGTTTTTTCCTTAGAACTAAGGATGAAACTCCTGAAATCTTAAAAGAATTTCAGTCTGAAAATTGAGAATCAATCTGATCAAAAGGTCAAAATCATAAGATGTGATCAAGGACCAAATTCCAAAACCAAATCCTTGATACATTTTTTGATGAAAAGGGTATTTCAAGACAATATAGTCTCTCCAGGACTCCTAAGCAAATGGTGTTGCTGAGAGGAGAAACAGGACACTTATTGAAGCTGCAAGAACCATGTTGTCTGACTCTAAACTGCCCATCACCTTCTGGGCAGGCTATCAACACAGCCTGCTATGTGCAGAACAGAGTTTTGGTAGTTAAGAAACATGGTAAGACTCCTTATGAACTGTGGCATAAAGGAGACCCTTTCATTGGTTTTCTCAGAACATTTGGATGTCCTTGTACCATCTTGAATACCAAAGATCAAAAATAGCCAAGTTGGTGTTGAGGAGAAATCAGATGATGACACTTTGTTCGGCTAATCTCTCAAGATAAGGCTTATAGAGTATAAATCTCAGAACTAGAATCATTGATGAGTCAGCCAATGTACTTTCAATGAACACACACCCTGTGTAAAAGGTTCTGGTCCGGATTGGCTATTTGATCTTGACTTAGTTACCAACTGTTTTAACAAATCTTGTGAGAATGTTTTAGGATCTATAGATAACAGGTCAACAGAAGATCCTGATCCAAGATTTGAGCTGAGAAGACCAAATAAGAAGACTACTTCAGCTCCAGTGGTGACTAACCCTACAATTGAAGCTCCCATCAGTATTAGCATGACAAATAGTGTTTATTCAAATGAATTGCCTTCAAATTCCAGCTCAAAGGCTCAGAATTCAGGAGAACGAACTTCAAATGTAGGAGGAACTGGAGGTGGTGACAGTGATAAAAAATTTCTTGATGCTAATAACCACTCCATTGAAGACAACATGAATGATGTCACACACTCATTGGATCAAGTTTCTCTTGATAAGTGTGCTGATGTGGTGGGAGACACCTTATTGCCAGATCAGAATTTCTCAAATTTAGATATGTCTAACCAACTTGCTATGATCCCTCAACTTTGGATCCACAAGTCACATCCCACCACAAACGTCATTGGAAATGTTGACTCAGGGGTAAGAACAAGAGGACAAACTCATGACAGCTGGATTGAAGCTATACAAGATGAGCTGCTTCAAATCGAAAGACAGAAGGTGTGGAACTTATGCCCTCTTCCTCAAGGGAAAAGTGTGATAGGAACTAAATGGGTATTCAGGAACAAGAAGGGTGATAGAGGGGTTATCATCAGAACAAGGCTAAACTGGTTGTCCAAGGATACACTCAAGAAGAGGGATTGATTACACTGATGTCTTTGCTCCAGTTGCAAGACTTGAAGCTGTAAGAATATTTCTGGCATATGCTGGCATCCAAGGATTTCAAGGTCTACCAGCTTGATGTGAAAGTGTGCCTTTCTCTATGGGGTGATTGATGAAAAAGTTTATATTAAACAACCCACCTGGCTTTGCAGACCCAATCATCCTGATTATGTCTGCAAGCTTGTTAAAGCCCTTTATGGACTGCATCAAGCTCTAAGAAAATGGTATGAGACACTATCAACATATCTCTGTCAACATGAATACAAAAGAGGTGCTATTGATGGGACTCTCTTCATCAAAGAAACAGGAAATGACATATTGCTAGTTCAGATATATGTAGATGACATCATCTTTGGTTCAACTAATCCAAAACTCTGCAAAGACTTTGAGATGCTGATGAAGAATAGATTTGAAATGAGCGCCATGGGGAAACTCAATTTCTTTCTAGGAATTAAAGTGAAGCAGGTTGAAGATGTCATCTTCATCAATTAGTCAAAGTATGTACAGGACATACTTATAAAATTCAAGATGACTGACTGTAAGGTTGCAAAGACACCTATAGCCAGAAACCACTCCCTTGGTCCTGATCTTGAGGGGGAGTGTGTTGATGAACATCTCTACAGGGCTATGATTGGGTCACTTATGTATCTTACTGCTTGCAGGCCTGATATCATGTTTGCCACATGCTATGTGCAAGATATCAAGCCAACCCCAGATGTCACACACCTATCACTGTAAAAAGGGTTCTTAGATATCTTAAAGGTGCTCCAAATCTAGGCCTTTGGTATCCAAAAAATTCAGACTTTAATCTGTATGCTTATATAGAAGTGACTATGGTGGTTGCAACGTGACTGCAAAGTCCACATCTGGGGGGTGTTAGTTCCTTGGGGGTTAAGGATAGTCTCTTGGCAATGCAAGAAACAATCCTGTATGTCTGCAATCAACTGCTGAAGCTGAATACATTGCTGTTGCCACTGTTGTGCTCAAGTGCTTTGGATTCAGAATCAGATGCTAGACATTAGGTTCCATTTCAAAGAGACTCCCATCCATATAGACAACAACAGTTCCATCTCTATTACAGAGAATCCTGTGCAGCACTCAAGGACCAAGCACAGTCAATATCAAGTATCATCTGATAGAGATAATTTTGAAAAGGGTTTGATAAAACTAATCAAAGTTAACACAAATGAACAATATGCTAATCTGTTCACAAAAGCTTTTGATGAACAGCGATTTAAATATTTTGTATCAGCTATTGGGATGATTAACTTTGAATAGATTTTCTTAATAACTTAATCAACTTTATTTCCTAAAACTGTGTGTCCTAGGTTGTCTATTAGATCACTTCATAAGCCCAGTTCTCCCGGAAGAAAAATGAACTTTTAAAATGATATATCTTAGAATGATGAAAATTTACCTTTGGAAGAAGCAAAAGTTACGTTCGGAAGAAAATATATGTCTTTAACTCGTTTAAACAGCTTATCTGAGATTTACCTTCGGAAGAAATTCTTGAAGTATCTTCCGAAGCTTAAATTTTGGTATAAGTACTTAAATGCATTTTAGGAACAAATTTCCTCCGAAAGCAATTTAGTCTCGAAAGACTCATTTATTTCTTCCGAAGCCAAAATTTTCAAAACTCTTTGAAATATCTTCCGAAGCAAAATTCAAAGCTTTCGAAACCAAAATTGCCTTCGGAAGCTTTATTACTTCTAAGAAAACTAACTTTTTGGGTGCGTTTTTCAGAAGTAGGACCCACTTACGGATTTCAAAGTTTATCTTTTTTTAAACTTTGTCTCAAATCCAGAGTATATCTTTCCAAAAGGTTCTATTTCATCTCTCTACTCTCATTGTTTCTTACCCTAAATTACCCTTCAATTTCATCTTCTTCCTTCTTACACTACAAGCTTCTTCAATGGCCAATCTTGATCGTCGTAACGACCGGATTTCACCATGCACCTACACAGGCAACATAATCAAATTGCCCTGTTAAACTCTGAGAAGGATCCAAGCTTCTCGAGACGTTTGTAGGTATCTTTCTTTGTCTCACTACTTAACCCGCCCTTACAATCGTCCTCCTCTCTATGAGGATCAGTTACTAGAGTTCTAGCAGACTGTCAAGAGGTCACCATGGACGGGGAGAAGGCACTGGCTTGCCATAGTGCAGGGGAGGACGGTTTTTCACACTCCAGCCATTATAAACTCCCACTTGCAGCTGGATGATGAGCAGGTGAGGTGTCCTTTCCAAATGCTACTGTCAACCAATCCTTTGAGTAGATGGGATAGGAAGGTGACTTTTAAGTCAAGACCTTTAGGAAGGGGAAGGTCTCATTCCAATGGAAATACCTCCTCCATGTCATCATCCATAGCTTATCCAACAAACATGGAGGATGGGACCAGATTCCAGAAGACCTCTTCTTCATTGTCCATGGGATGGTTCAAGGGGTCAAATTCAGGTACTCTCAGTTTGTATTTACAAATTTACTAGCGAATTTGGATTCCTTAGAATATTCATGTTCCCCTGGTATGTTCAACACATTCTCAACTGTGAATTGGGACCACAGTTGAGGGGAACTGGTAATGTTCTTAAACTTGCACACATGAGGCCCAGCATTTTCAAGATATTGAAAAAGCCAACTGTTGGGTTCTTAGGGGTAGAAACAGCCCTTGTCCCGAAAATGTTTGAGCTCATTGCTCAGGGTGACATCCTAGCAGCCCCATCTAGTGATGAACCAACACCCTCCACCTCTCAACCACCATCAAGGCAAACAATTACCCTCACCTACACTAGAAAATCCAAACGAACCCTTGCACTTGCTATTGAGCACGTCCAGGCCCCCATATCACAACCCCACAGGAGGAGAGTGGAAACTCGAACTCACACTTCTCCTGGGGAGCAAACCACTCCCATTCTTCAAATGATTAGTGATGAGGTTCCTCATGTTCAACCTGATGAGCTCATAACTCCACAAACAGCCTTAAGCCATCACCTGAGTCTCGACACTCTATTGATCAACCTTCAGGGAAAGCTACCATCCCCAGCCTCTTGATCTTAACCAAACCCATTCCAGCTTTGACTTCTACTCTAATGAAGATTTGGGATTCAGTGAGTAGGCCATGAATCTCCTTCTCTAACCCATAATCAAGGGGAGATGAGTACTCCTGCTTCACCTATGTCTAGCCCACATCAGACACCCCAAACTGAGGTGGATCTCTTGTTATTGTCCAGGAGACCCATATGGAAGAGGCTCTCACTATTGCCCTGAGTGTTACATCTTTAAGACCTCAACCACGGCAACCCATCCTCTTGACATTATATGGGGCAGGGGAAATCCGTAAGCCAAGAAAACCCATGCTGGTGTGAGGAGGGGACGCTTGGTTCACCTCCTTCATCCCCCAATGATTCTTCAACTAAAGGTGAGGGGAGTCTGAAACTCAGGGTGCACAACTCGAGACATCTGCACCCAACTGGTTTCAAAGATAGCTCACCTTGAATCACAGGTGACTATCTTGCAAAGGAGAGGTCCATGACCAGCAACTTGAGATCATGATCTCAAGGGCCGGTTAGCTAAAGACCCTAGGACAAACCATCAGGTCCACAAGAACCTGTGAATGTTATGGATCACTTCCCCAGCTCACCTATACATGAGGGTGATGTACCAAAAAGGGGGAGGAAGTTCTGACAGCCATAGAACTTGGGAGTTCTTCCTCAAGTATGGACATACAGGACTCACCATCCTATCTTGCAGTTGTCCATGCTCAGCAACCTCTTCAAGACAGAGATCTCCACTTGCAAATTCAACATCTGTTTGAGGAAGGATACCAAGAGTAATGTCTGCCCCTTCTGAGAACCCAATTCAGGGTCAACTAGAAATCTTAAACATTTAAACCTGAGTTTCTATAGGTATAAATCTGGTAGATCTGGCACTTGTCAACCCAAGCAATAATAGACAAGCTGTCAGATTAGCCAATCAAGTTCAAGACTGGGTGCTGGCAGAATTCAAAAGGAGAACAACATCATATAGACAAGGCTAACAGTTGAAGCCTTTGGTCAACTGGATGTTGAGGTAGACCCCAAGATTAGCTTCGAAGGGAAAGCCTTGACTGAAGGCCCAGAGGCCGAGACTGTGAACCTTGAGACAAGATCTCCTCCAGCACCCCATACCTCAGTGAGGCACCAGCTGTGATGGGCTTCACAACCTCTCTCTGGCCAGAGCTTGACTGCTGAATCAAGCAATGAAGCCAAAGCTCTCTCAGGCTGAGTCATCAAGATCTACAATTGACAAAGGCAAAAGGAGATGACTCCTAAGAGATTGAAGAAGAAAAGAGAGAGAGGAAGAGGAAGCTAGGAGAGAGTTCAAGTGGTTCCCCAGATTCATGCAAGCTGCAATTCTGCTGCCCCTGTACCAAACACTTAAGAAGATGAATTAAGGCAGCCAGGCTCAACTATCTGGACCAGGAACTACAACATAGATGAACTCATCTCTCTCCCCTTAGAGGAGTTAAATGAACTGGCTGACATTGAATTGTCAAAGGAGAGGAAGGAAGCAGAGGATGCAGCCTTGACCCTCAAACACAGGGAAATGAGGAGAAAAAGCTTTACAAGAACATTCCTGTCCTCTCCCAGTTCAAGAAAGTCCTGAGTCAGAGACTGTGGCTGCTGAACAACCTCAGGTAGTTGATGAAGAAGAAAGATTAAAAATGATCAACTACCGAGTGCCATAGGTCTCTATCAGGCACCTGCACTCCTTCCCTTGCCTTATGATTATATATTATTTGAATACAATAAGCAGCTGGAAGAGCAAGCGAAAAAAGAAAGGCAAGCTGCAGGAAGAGGCAAAGGGAAGAAGCTGCAAAATCAAGGCCATCATCCAGAAAAGTCAGAAAAAGTCTACAGATAGGCAGAGGATGATGAGCTTCTTGAAGCTGTATGGGTTCTCCGGAAGGAGGCTTGGTCCCATGTCTCTATCCATAATGGATGAGCACATAAGGGTGATCAAGGAGAAGATAAAAAGGGAGAGCTTGTACCTCATTATCATCAAGTCAAGCTCAACCTGAAGTTGAGGTAAAGATTGAACCTACAGAGACAACACCACTTGCACCTGAAGCTGCACAACAGCCAACTTCATCTTCTAACCCATAACAGGGTTCTCCTCCCTCTCCTTCTGAAACTGGGAGAGAAGAGATCCCAACTGAGAGGGAATCCACTGAAGACTTGGTACTAAAGACCTACCCTCTCAGTTAAAATCATCAGGGAAAAGAAAAAGGATGTCCAGAAGAAGATCATCAACTAATAAGAAAAGAATAAAGGCATCCACCTCCCAACCGCAGGATAAATCAGAATATCCTGAGGAAGTGCATGAAGAGGACTCTCAACCAACTCCAATCATAGTAGAGCCTCTCTCTTTTGGAAGGCAAATTCTATCCTGGACATTTGCTAAAGATCCAGACAGATGGTATGTCACTAGAGATCAGGGAGAACAACATGTCTACTTCATAAATGACATGCTTGAACTCCCTCTGCATGATCTCTATGACACGAGAAGGTACTTCATGTGGACTATCCCAATCTGAAGAACCTCTCTGTTTTGGTAGCATCAGCCTAGGGGGAGTTTGTAGGAACCTCTGATGTTAAGAGGTGATGCAACCAAAGGATACCAAAACAACCAAGTCTTCCAACATGCACTTTGGAACAAAGGAACTAGCTTCGAAGTTTACACACTCAAGAAAATGCTAAGTGTAAAATCTTCTGAAGCCAAAGTTCAGAAGAAACTACTGCGGAAGCTTTACACTTAACTTAGAAAATACTCTAAGTGTAAAGTCTTCGAAGCCAAAGACTCAACTCTTCCGAAGGTAAAAGATGAAGTCTTCCGAAGCTCTCAAGACAAAGTCTTCAAGCTGTTTAAAGAAAGATGATTTTCTTCTGAAGAGAGAGAAAAGATACCTTTCCATCAACTTTATCATAAAAACTTACTGTCCGCTGCATGCTCTGGTGGTTCACAACTATCATCATTTGGTGAAACTTCCATGCTTTATGATAAAGTAGATAAGGTCTTTGTCTACAAGTTTCTGTTTTTGTTCTTTTTGGCTTTTTGTAATAGGAAGTCAGTGAGCTATGGCAATAGTCACTAGTCAAAAGGCAATCAGCCTTTTGACTTTAGGATGATCTTGTTGTCTAGATTAGTCACTTCCAACTGTCTTTCTGCATATTGACGGTTGTAGGATATAGTATAAGTAGTCTCTAGTTCTTGTATTCAAAAATATACTTGTACAACACTTGTAATAGAACTAGAGAAGCAATATACAACTTCCTTGAAAATTTATATTGTGTTCTTGTTCTTGTTTTTACTTGTGTTTGTCTTGTATTTTCAGTAAAAGTTCATAGTTCCCTATTTGAATTGTTAAGTGATCTTAAGTTCCTCCTAAGTGTGTTAACTAAGTGCAAGCTTAAGTACCCTTTAACGGTCCAGCAGTACCAGTACCTTAATTTCTATTTCCAAAATTTTAGAATAACCTAAGTGTTCAAGCACGTTAAATAGGTATACAGCGGATGACTTAAATGTTAAGTGTCCATAGCGGACAGCCAAAGTCCGCAGCGAATGAACTAAACACCCAAGTGTCCACAGCGGACAGCCAAAGTCCACAGCGGACAGCCAAAGTCCACAGCGGATGACTAAGTTTCACAGCGGATGAATTAAACATTTTGTGTCCATAGCGGACAACCATAATCCACCACGGGTAGTCTAAAGTATTTAAAGGGTCCACAGTGGATGATAAATGTCCACAGCGGTCATGCATGCATACTTAAGTGTCTGCAGTGGACATGCATTGTCCACAGCGGATAGTCTAAATTCATAACGTGTCCCCAACGAACATTCTAACAATTTTCAAGTATCCAACTTATGCAGTTTCTAGTCCCATACATCATCTTAAGCGTATTCTTAACATAGATCTACCAGTTACACACTAGAACATAACAAATAACCATTCAACATCATAGAATCTTTTAAAAACACTCATCTTTTGAAAACAGTCATATGTTTCATGGAAAAACATAGTTTAGTAAAACGATATCTTTTTCAATACACATACCAGCCCCAAACAAGTAGAAAACAAGTAAAAGAGGTGCAGGATCGGTTTTGACTCTAAACATAGAACTCACTAAGTCTCACATGATCGATGAAACATAGAATCTCAAACTAAAGTTGATAATAATATATGAAGTTAATGAACAAGAGAATGGTTTTCAAGATACTTGTATATATTTCTTCTCAACTCAGTATTACAAGACTCTTAAGCTCATGCTACTTGAGTTACAATGAGAAACTATATATACTACTATCTACAACTGGCTATACTTGGGAAACCAGCTGGAATCTACAACAGGACAAATACTACATTGCTAGAAGTAAAATATCTAAGATAAAATAATATCCTAGATAAGGTAGTCATGATAGGTCCATGACTTACCTTTTGTCACCAACTAAGGATGGCATCTATACTAGTTGAAAATGTGAATAGTGGATTAAAGTATGGTCAACTACATGGGTTAGGAAAAGGACCATGCAGTGTATCAGAATCTGTCAGACAGACCATACTTTTTTCCACTTGTTCATAGCTGATTCTTCCAAAGCTAAATGGCTTCAGAAGAATAAGTTCTTCCGAGGCCATTTATACTTCGGAAGAAACAACTTCTTTCGAATCTTCTACAGGTCTTTATGACTTTATTCTTCGGAAGACTTTGTCTTGGATCTTCTAAGTGTGAATACTTCAGAAGGAGAACGACTTGGTCTTCGGATGACATTGTTCTATCCTTCGGAAGTTCTTCATATACTTTGGAAGGAAATCTACTTAGTCTCAGAAGACTTAGTTTTCCTCCAGAAGCTCTTCAGACATAATGCTTCAGAAGATCTTTGACATAGCTGCGGAAGTGTAGTTTTGTCTTCGGAAGACTTCTTCAACTTGTACACAAAATTGTTCTAAGTGTTGTTTTGGTTGCACCAGCCTCATATTATCCAACAAGAGGGGATCTAGAACTCACCTTAAACAGCCTTCGAGCAAAACACCACAAACCAGAGAGCAAACCTGGAGTTCTAACACCTAAACACACGAAACCAAGGAACTAAACACATAGAAACACATAGAAATTGGTCCAAAAGCTTGAACCCGACAAAAACAGAGAAGAAAACACCTTAAAATCTTACCTTTTGATGATTTCCTTTACTTTCTCACTCTAGAACCGGTGGGAGTCTTTTCTCTCTCTCTATCCGAAGGTTGAATGCATGGGAGAGAGGGTATGGGCGGCCATTTTCTTTTTAAACCCCACTATGGGCCGGTTTGGCCCTTGTACACTTTTAACCCTCGCTTTTTGAAATAAAATCCCGTTTGCTCCCTTACTTTTCTTTTCTTTTTTTTTTTGAAATTTCGGGGTGTGACATGGATTAACCTTATTGTATCCCAAACCTGAATGGTCTTTGAATGCCCTTTGTTGAACAAGAAGTTCTTCAAACTTCTTATTGCTGACCTGAAACTTTTGAAGTTTCACTTTAGTTTTAGCTTGTAGTGTTTTTGATAGAATCAAAGATTCAGAGAGTTGCTTAACTTGAGCTACTAGTGTTAGCTTTTCAGATAATAGTTTGTCCAAATCAGTTTTCAATGACAGAAGTATGATCTTATATTGTTTTTGTTCTGATTTTAATCTGTCATTTAAAATGTTTGTTTTAATAACTTTCTTAGAAAGTTGGTCTGCATGCTCTCTGTATCTTATGACTTCATCAATGCATGCTTGAGAACAGAGATTCTTCTTTAACTCTTTAGGGATTTCAGTAATTTTGTCCTTAACATGTGCCATGAGGGCATGGTCAGGAGATTGTATCTCTGCCTCATACATACTCCAGTCAAACTCACCATCCTATTTGATTATCATTGCAGAGGACTTGGAGTTTTGTTTGGGGTTGTACTATATGATTTATGCTGGTGTTGTTATAGATGGAATGCTAATGGGGTTGGAAGACTTTCATGGAATGCTTAGCCACACCTCAGTTGAGCTAACGACAACATGGTCGTGCACCTCCATTCATTTTTCTTGCAAGACTTTCATTCGTTCATTACGTTCCACTTTCATTAACATTATCTTTCCCTTTTCTTTACATAATACTTTACTTATTACACAGATAACATTCAAGTAAGGTCATATCATAAAATCTTTGTCATCGTAAGAGAAAATAGTTTAAACCATCATAATAAATTGTAAACCCCATAAAGCATCATCAGTAGGCATATTCGTATCACTTAGCCTATCGAGTAATAGCTTAACTATTCATCCTACTTCTCGTATGGTAATCGTACATCTTACGACTAACACCCCAACAATCATATATTAAGCATTTCAAATCACAAAGGTATGCATAACAGCCCTAAAAACCATTAGAACTTGTAAAAGAGGGGCTAGAAACTCACCTGGTCTCAACAAGAAGCTTCACGTTAATTATGCTCACGGTACACAGTCTGCATATAAGTTGACATCAAAGAGGTTATTTCTACATAGTTTCTCATGCAGTTTTGCATGTAGTTCTCATACAGTTTCGCATGCAGTTTCTCATGTAGTTTCGCTTGTAGTTTCTCATGCAGTTTCGCATGCAGTTTCTCATGCAGTTTCGCATGCATTTTCTCATGCAGTTTCGCATGCAGTTTCTCATGCACTTTCACACGCAGTTTCTCATGCAGTTTCGCATGTAGTTTCTCATGCAGTTTCGCCCAACTTCCATTGGGATTACCTATGCACTTGCGAAACTACCTGCGAAACTATAGTTTCATAGGAAAGAGATTGCCTTATTTTCGCATGATGAATCCACAGTTTCGCATGAAGAACTGACAGTTTCTCACAACGCATAAAAATGACGTTCCAGCTCGTTTTTAACCCAAAATCTCAACTTTTTACATCCAAATCCTTAGTTTTTCATCCATGAACTTATATCTAAGCTTTTTATATGATTTCATGCATAAAAACCTGACTTTTGTATGATTCTTTACCACTTTTCAAAACCCCAAAACAATAGAATCCGGGTATGATCTAAAGAGGCATTTGGATGGTGATTCTTACCTGGATTCTTGATCTTTTCGTGTTGTTTGATGCCCAAAAATGCAGATCTTCAATCCTTTGATCAATAAAGCCTCAAATCTTCACTTTTCTACACTTTCTCTCTCTACTTTCTATCTCTTGAAAGTTGGTGAGTTGGTTGCAAATGAGAGGTAAATGGTTGAATTGTGTTTGTATACCGAGTGTTCATGGGACCTTAAACTTGTCAAACACATAACATGTAAGGTTAATTTGATCCAAAATCCCTTTTTCCACTTATTTATATTAATTAGCCCCTAACTAAGCCAATTATTATTAATTGGCTTGTTTCTACTTTTCTAGGGCGTTACAAGTCTATCCCCCTTATTTAGATTTCGTACTCGAAACCTGTCAGTCGCTAAATAATTAAGGATAATGCTGCCTCATCACTTCCTTGGTTTCCCAAGTGGACTCATTGGGTAGCTCTAACTTGTAAGCCACGTCTCCTACTAGATCAATGATTCAAAAACGCCTTATATACCTCGGGCTTAGCTTTCCTCGCTTCCTAAACCGGATGATCCCTTTCCAAGGCGTGACCTTCTACATAACTCTATCGCCCACCTTAAACTCGATCGGTCTGTGCCTCTTGTCGGCATACAATTTCTGTCTATCCTTTCCTGCTTTCATAAAATCCTTGATCTTCTCCAACTTTACACTCACAGCCTCAATAACCTCAATGCTCCCCAACTCCTTTTGCCCAATGTCACCCCAACATACAGGCGTTCTACACTTCTTACCGTATAGCATCGCATAAGGAGGCATACCAATGCTGGCATGATAACTGTTGTTATATGACAACTCAGCTAAAGGTAAGTGTTCTTCCCAACTTCCTCCAAAATCAATGACGCATGCCCGGAGCATACCCTCAAGTGTCTGAATGGTTTGTTCCGGCTGACCCTCTGTCCGAGGATGGTAACCCGTACTGATGTGTAACCTCATCCCCATCGCATCATGAAATCTCTTCCAAAACTTTGATGTAAACCGAGTGTCACGGTCAGACACGATAAACACAGGTACACCATGATGAGCTATGATATCCTTAATAAATAGATATGCCAACATCTCAGATGAATACATCTCATGGATCAGCAGAAAGTGTGCATTCTTCGTCAGGCGGTCACCTATCACCCATATGGGATCGTACCCCTTTGCCGTACACGGCAACATCATAATGAAGTCGATGGTGATTTGCTCTTATTTCCACTCGGGTATATCCAAGGGTTGGATTTTCCCGTATGGTTTTTAATGCTCCGCTTTCACTTGCAGACAAGTAAAACACTTACTCAAGTACTCCACTACGTCACGCTTCATTCCTGGCCACTAGTAATCTTTCTTCATATCTTGATATATTTTCGTGGCTCCGGGATGAATTGAATATCATGTCTTGTGAGCCTCATCCATGACCTTCCCACGTAGATCCCCATAACGAGGTATCCACATCCACCTAGATCGGGTCCTAACACTAAGAGTGTTCTCCCCCAACTCGGCGACTAGACCCCTCATCCTTTCAGAGTTAATTCAATCTTCTTTTAGCGCTTCATTATGAAATTCCTTGACCAGCTTCATCACATCGAGGGTCATAACCAACTGATAAGCCTTCACCCAAATCGGGTCGGGTCTCTCTTTTTGGCTAAGGGCATCCGCCACCATGTTGTCCTTGCCCGGATGGTAGTGGATCTCATAATCATAATCCTTGATCAACTCAAACCACCTCCTTTTCCTCATATTGAGATCCTTTTGCTCGAAGAAGTACTTCAAGCTCTTGTGGTCAGTGAAAATAGTGCACTTCCCCCCGTACAAGTAGTGCCTCCAAATCTTCAATGCAAAGGCCATAGATGCCAATTCTAAGTCGTGAGTAGGGTAGTTAGCCTTATGGATTTTCAACTATCAAGACGTATAGGCTATTACTCTCTCTCGTTGCATCAACACACAACCCAATCCTGAATTAGAAGTATCCGAATAGACCAACAAGTCTTCGCTCCCTTCGGGCAAGGTCAAGACAGGAGCTTGAGTCAAGCTTGTCTTTAGCTCTTGAAAGCATACTCTTGCTATACACCCCATATAAACTTCACATCCTTACAGGTCATCTTAGTCAATGGTGAAGCTATCTTAGAGAAGTCTTGAATGAACCTTCTGTGGTATCCTGCCAAACCCAAGTAACTATGAATCTTGGATGGCATCCTTGGAGACTTCCATTGCATCACCGCCTCAATCTTGGCCGGGTCAACCATGATCCCTTTTGGGTTGACCACATGACCCAAAAACTGAACCTCACGCAACCAGATTGCACATTAGGAGAACTTGGCATACAGCTTCTCCTTTCTAAGCGTGTCCAGCACCCCCGAATGTGACCGGCATGTTCCTTCTTTCTCTTCAAATAAATCAAGATATCATCAATGAACACAATCATTGATTTATCCAACATCAGCCGACACACCCGATTCATCAAATCCATAAAAGCAGCTAGCACGTTGGTTAAACCAAAGGACATCACGAGAAATTCGTAGTGTCCATAGAGCATACGAAAAGCTATCTTAGGAATATCCTGCTCCTTCACCTTTAGCTGATGCTAGCCAGATTGAAGGTTATCCTAGAGAACCAACTAGCACCTTGGAGTTGATCGAACAAGTCATCAATCCTTAGTAACGGATACCGGTTCTTCACAGTTAACTTGTTCAGCTCACGGTAGTCAATGCACATCCTCATGCAACCGTCCTTCTTCTTCACAAACAAGACAGGAGCACCCCATGGAGAGATACTCGGTCGAATGAACCCCTTATCTAACAACTCTTGTAGCTGAGTCATCAATTCCTTTGAGCAAGGTGATACGGCGCCTTAGCAACAGGTTAGGCACCAGGTATCAGATTGATCTGGAACTCGATCTCGCGGTCAGGTGGCACACCTGGTAGATCCTCCGGGAACACGTCTGGGAAGTCATACATGACCGGTATGTCTGTCAATCATGGTACTGATGCATCCGTATCCTTCACATAGGCCAGATATGTACCACATCCACACCTCATACACTTCTCTGCCACAACCATCAAAATTACTTTTGGAACTGTACTAACTCTATCGCCGTAAATCATCACCAAACTCCTATTGGGTTGGTCAATCGAATCATCTTCTTGCGACACATGATGTTTGCCTTATAGGATGCCAGCCAATCCATCCCTAGGACTATATCAAATCCACCTAAAGGCATCACGAACAACCTAACAGAGAACCTATGGCCTTCCAACTCTATGTCTTAATCCTCTATCTCATCAGATATCCTAATAGACTTACCAATGGCAGTTTCTACATCAAAGGGGTCATTTATCTTTCTACTCCTAGTGGGCAACTTATCATAGAAGGTAGCAGAAATAAAACTCCTACTAGCACCAGAATCATAAAGCATATTGGTATTCAAACCTTTTAAGGACTTATTTTCACATGGCACACGCATATAAAACTTATTTGCATTAAAATTTTTACCTAATGTCACATAAATACTTGTGTTGGCATCCTTTTGTTTAGTCCCATTTTCAGTTTAACTTCAAGTTTGAAATTAGTTTTACCCTATTTTTTTAAACTGTGGCTCTGAAACCAACTTGTAAGGCCTTGTTTTTGGAAAGCTTCATAGTTGGCCAATCATAGCAAGAAACAGTTCACAATAAAACATCGCAGCGGAAAAGCATTAAACATTAATCCCATAATATAAATTTGTTCAAAATAAACATCTGTCTCAATAGCATATTAAATACTCATCCTAAATATATTTTTCTTTTATATTTAAAACTTTAGTTTAAAATATGTGGACGTCAGTCTTTAAGTGCCAAGTAGCTTTCATCCTATTGCCATGCTTAGCATTCATCATTTCCTGCCAACACATGTGCATACAAAGTTAGTGTTACTGAATAAGCTCTAACTTTGAATAATATATATATATTGTATATACATAGGATTTGGTTCTTTTCAAAACATACTTTATTGTCAGAACTCAGAGGACTAATATTAGCCATTGATTATTTAGATCAATGTTCATGATCAAAATAATTAAAAGTGTAAATATGTATGTCATTAAATAAGTGTAAATATTTAGATCAATGTTCGTGATAAAAATGATTATAAGCTTAAAATAGAAGATTTATGTAACACCCGGAAATTTCAATAAAATAAAATTAAAAAGATAAGTAAGGGAGCAAACAGGAAGTTAGTTCAAAAGCAAAGGGTTAAAAGCATGCAAGAGCCAAACTTTCATATAGCGGGGTTTAAAATAAGAAAAGGCTACCATACTTTCTTCCCCACAACATTCAACCTTCGGTTCTAGAGAGAGAGAGAAGCCCTCAACCGGTTATTAGAGTGAGAAAGTAGAAGTTCTTCAAGAAAGGTAAAGTTTTCAAGTGTTTCTTCCCTGTTTTCTACTGGGTTTGAGCTTTTGGATCGTGATTCTGGTGTTTAGTGCTCGTTTTCATGGGTTTTAGGTGCTGGAACTTCAAGTCGGTTCTCGGGTTTGAGGTGTTCTACTCAAAAGTTGTTCAAGGTGAGTTCTAGATCCCCTCTTTTACTGATTTTCTAAGTGTTTGGGGCTGTTATGCATACTGGACAGAAGGTTTTCTAATCCAAACCATGAATTTTAACTTGATGTGAGACTGGGTGCTGTTGGTGTATGTTTTTAGATGTTATCCTAAGATGTGTATGATGTTTAGTTTGTTCTAAGTGCATAGTATGATGGATCTGTGCTAAGGATGTGTTAGAACGATGATTGGGGACAAGAAACGGCATAAGTTGCATTACAGGTTAGCTTTTGTTCATCCGCATTTGCTACAGTTCATCCGTATTTGTTTTCCCAGCATTTCTTTGGAAACTTAGAATATTTTCTGAAGGCTTTCATCCATATTTGCTATAGTATCATCAACATTTGCTACAGTCATCCACATTTGCTACAGTGTCATCCACATTTGCTACAGTGTCATCCGTATTTCTTTGGGGACTTAGTTTTTTTTTATTTATGAAATTTTGGGAAGTAGAATTTAAGTGCTTAGAAATGATGTCTTATGGTGTCTTATGCTTTTTTATGATGTGTATGCATTGTGTGCTGTTATAATGATGATGTTGTTCCGCTATGTATATGATGTGACTTTACGCCGGTACTGTGTCAGCTTTTGCTTGACGTAGGGGTTTATTTATAAACCCCAGCACAGTATTGGCTTTTGCATGACATGGAGGTATAGCATATGAGTTGTGAGAAGATCCTTGTCGCGTACCCCGGTACTGTGTCAACTTTTGCTTTAAGTGGGGGTTTACTTATAAACCTTGGCACAGTATCGGCTTTTGCTTGATGTGGGGGTATAGCGTATGGCAGGAACTAGATAATGGTGGAAGATATTAATGAAAGAAAGTACGAATGATGAACGATGATTAAAGATAATAATTATTACCAAGATGTATGTATGATGTGTGATCACGTACAAAAGTAAATGAAATGTTTTAAACGGAAGTAAAGTATTTTAATATAAAAGTAGAACTTACTCAGCGTCGCTGACTTTTGTGTGCATAATAGTTGGCAGGTATTGTTGATGCTAAGGAGGTGCAGCATGGATGCATAAGCTATTGGGGATGATTCGAGTCTGGAATCCATATTTTTGGGAATGTTATTGTAATAATACATTTCTCAAATGTAAAAGAAATAATATGATGATTTGACATATTTTAATTATTACGGAAAAGTTTAAAGTTCCACTGCAAAATGATGAACTTTATATGTTTTATGCGATGATTGATCGACTGTAAGCATCCCGGGAATGGGGCCTTACAATTTAGAGAAAACCATTTCTACTCTAAAACACGGGGCATACAAACTACACGACTTAGATTAAAGATCTTGGTACCAACTTAACTGAATGCCAGGTTGTGCTTGTGATCATCAAAGCCAAGGCAGAAAAATACATTCTTGAAGAGGAAACCTTCAAGGACCTTATATCTTCATCCTTGCTTGCAAAACTTTGTTTAAGAATAGGCAGGGACTTGGATCAAATGAAATAGCTCCTTCACACACATTATTATCTGTTAGAGAACCTAGGTGTGGAACTTATGAAGATGAGCTCCCTCCCATTGATCTTAACCTAGGAGAAGATGAAGATGAAACTAAGGAAGTAGATATAGTAAAGGGTGAACCAGAAATTAGTGAAGGGTTTACTCTAATAAGGGTCATTATATCCTTGGAGAGAAGAAGAGACTATATATGTTCAAGTCTGCAAGAAAGAACTTAATCAGAGCAGTAAAAAGAAGATCAAAAAAAGTGCAGGAGGTCAAGCTCACCTTCAACCCCAGGCAAAAACAAGAAACCATCCCTGCTAAGTTTGACATGACAAAGACTGAAGACTTAACTAAGGACTCTAGTACCAAGATTCCTAGTTCATGTCTAAGCCATCCTGATAAGGAGAAGAAAGTTGAACCAATGTGCACCACCGCTGCACATGCTGAATATCCAACTCCAATGGCAAGCTTCACCCTCTGAAGCATGCTGCATCATCCTAGAAGATGAAGAAGAAGCTTGAAAAGGATCAGAAGAAACCTTCTCCTAAGGACAAGACTCTCAAAAGAAAACCCTTAGAGTGTATCATGTGTGGAGGTACAACTCATTATGCTAAGGATTGCATTTACAATCCTAAGAGTACCATCCATATGCATTAGAAGAAGACTTTTGAGAAGAAGAAGAAAATAGCTTCGGAAGAAAAATCATTTTCCTTTAAAAGCATCAAGGTGACCCAAAAGAAGATAGGTGGAAAACTATCTTGAGAAGCAAATTTGATCTTGGGAGAAAGGAATGCTTTCGAAGCACTGAAGTCTGCTACAGTGGATGTAAAAGCTTCTGAAGGTCAAGTCTCCAAAACTTCTGAAGTCATAAAAACTTCCAAAGTTTTGAAACCCAAGTCTAATCTTTCAAAGATGGTGTGGAAGATGTAGGAAGGGCATGTGACTGAATTTTCTTCATCAACATAGCTAAGGATCCCCAAAGGTTGCATATAGGATCAATAACTATTGAACTATCTTTAGTTCATCTTGATAGGCCCAAGACTAGCAAGGCTTGTGTTTCTAAATCTAACTAATCAACTCTTTTCATGTGTAGGAACAGTTGAAGACCAAAAGAAATGTATGATCATTGATAATGGTTTTTCCAAGCACATAACTAGCAATGGCTCTTTGCTTCAAAACATTGAGAAATTTGATGGAGGGCTAGTTGCTTTTGGAGGTGAATCAGGAGGTTATATTAGTGGAAGGGGTATGGTCACAAATGGTAAGCTAACTATTTAAAATGTAAATTTTTTCAATGAGCTGAGTACAATCTATTGAATGTATCTACATTTTGTGACTAGAGACATAACATGCTCTTTACTGAGCATGAGTGCATTATTCTCAAACCCAGAGTGATCATCCCTTAAGAGCATATTTTGTTCAAGTGTGACATCTTGTATTTTTATTTAACGTTCGATTAACGTCGTTATCTCTTGTAAGGGTTCGTTTTGTTATTAATGCATGTACGGGGACTTAATTGTAATTTCTTGGAAAATCATTATCACTTGGATGTAATTTAATAATTAGATAAATAATAATAATAATAACAAAAATAATAATAATATTAATGAAAATAATTAATAAAGATAATAATGATAATGAAAAATAATAATAATAATAAGCATAATAAGTGTTAAATCTTGAAATTAAATAGCTTTGCGCATAAATAACAAAGTTTAGAACTACAGGGACTAAGCTGTAAATTGGTTAAAACTAAAACTAAAACTTTGGTTTTAAATGGATTAAATATAAAGTACAGGGGACAAAATGCAAAATGTTTTTTAAACCCAAATTCTCCCCCTGTCGCCCCGTTTTTCTGGAGAACACCCCGGCTGAGCTCCGGCCAAACCTCCAACAGTAGATTCCATCGACTTAAACTCCAATAAACCACCCCATTACAATCGCACAACCGTTTCGAACATTACAACAACTTTAATTTGACATTAATCGCCTGTTTTCAATCCTTTCAATTGAAACCGAAACCATTAATAACAACAACATTAATCAACATGAAACGGAACTAATCATGTGTTTACAAAAAAGGGTTAATCATCATATGAATGTTACAAAGCTTCACACACTCTCAATTTCGTCTGAAACACATTCAAACTTCCAAATTACCACAGTGAACTCATCGGACCTGAAACCTAATCGAACTTCGACTTCCGAGCATTATAAACAACAATTGATAGAGGGCTTTTGATCTTATACATCAGTGGAAGCCTCTGGTACTTTGAATTTTATTATTATCAACATTTCCCACTCGAATTGAAGCTAGTCCAGTCGCGGTTTAACTCGGATTTGAAATTGTTGATTTCTCAACCATTTCAAGTGAGTTAAAACATCATCATACATGATAATCATGGGGATGCAAAGCCCCATGGTTAATTTCATTGTTCCCATTTGATTGCGGTTCGATTTGTTGAATTTGAATCTAGGGTTTAATTCACATTAAAATTCTTTTGGGAACTTAAAAGAGACTAATGTAATTACAAATTAAAATTTAGTACAAAATTGATATTTTGTAACTATTTTTATAATTTTTTAAATAAAATTATAGGAGTTTATTACTTAAATTTCTAAGAAATTTAAAAGAATTTGTTTTATATAATTTCTAATTTTAATATTATTGTTTATCCAATAAAAAACATTTTCCAAATTAGAAATTATATAAAACAAATTCTTTTAAATTTCTTAGAAATTTAAGTAATAAACTCCTAAAATTTTATTTGAACTCTTTTAATTATCATGTGATGACTTATGATATGTACAATCATTAACTATTGCTAGTCTGGCGACGTCATAGATCTATGGGCCTGACAAGCCTGCTTGGTGCAAAACCAAGTACACTTAGCTAATCGTTTAAACTTGTAATCTTGTAATCTGTCAAGGTTTGATTGTTACACTTGTTCATCCATCTTTAGTTACTTTATTCAATAACCTATGACATGAATTGCCACCTTTTGATTTATACTTATGTATGCCAAACTATGGAAACTCACCAACTTTATGTTGACCTTTTATTTTTAACATGTTTCAGGACTTGTTACCTCTTAAGTGCTCTTGAAGACTTGATCACATCTAGGATTGAACCTAGAATAATAAAACGACTTATATTGTCACATGACGTTAGGGTATCTTTTGTATTTATGGTTGCTTGAATCTTATGTTTTATTCTCAATGTATGTTATGAACCTTGAAAATTAATAATATTTACACTTTGTAAATAGCGTTGTGTGGCATGAACAATCTTAACCATCACATCTCGACGTTTCCTCCTTTAAGGTTGGGGTGTGACAGATTGGTATCAGAGCCCATAACTATAGGGATTTAGGTTATTAGAAATGGTGGCCTAGACTATGGTTAAACTAGGGACCCTTTACATAACATTTGCTATAATCTTGTAAGTATGCTTATATGTCTATCTCATGTTACATGATCAATTTCTTATGTACTATTTGTTTACATTTAGAAAATAGTGCCTTAGGAATATGCTTTGAACCTTGTTTACCTCAACTTCCTAATTCTCTTCTTATGCCTTTAAGTTCTACCGCGTCTAATCTTTTCTAAAGCTTATTCTCTACTACATGTGAAATACTACGCATCTTATCGAGTGGAAAAATTCCTTAGACGATATGTCTAAATCTTGAAAAATCTCATCGAGGTTTTAATTCTAATAGCCTTAGGGAAGTGTGTGACACATAAACACCTGTATTCTGGATTTCCTGGCAAAAGGCCCTCGGGCTAAGGCAAGCATTTCGTATGAATCTCATTGCGAGACCTGTTATGCTTACCTGGGGATTTTCGGGATGAGTGAAAAATTATGGTCAACACACACATCTTTCTCAAGGTAATTGGGATTAAGTCACCTCAACGTGTCCATGTTGCTATTGGCTATGTAGTACCAAATGGAACCATCCGGTTATTATTTAAAAAAAAATAATATCAAAAATTCTTGATTTCTTGAACTGGTTTATCACCGAATTCTAATATTTTTCTTTATTTTCTATCTTATAGAATGTTCTCGTTATCATTGAACTCGTTTTACTCCTCCAATCCTATGTTTAAGCGTTATTATACGTTATATGCCTCATGTGACTATCTCTTTACCTTGATCAATGCGTACACAAATCTTAATATATATTTAAAGGCAATGTGTGCCTAAATCAATGGTTTTCAAAATTTTAAATTGTTACTTATGGTTTTCAAATCTCCTTAAAGTGTGTCCCATAACTGAATCCATGTAATGCCATAAAAGTGGGATACTTGTAACTCGGGATGTTTTGTCAAGGCAAGGTATCCATATTGGTCCAATTCGACCGATGGATCTGTTTACCTTACTTGGGAACCCATGAGATGAGTGTCCACCTATAGGTACGCGTGTCTTCAATAAGGTTGTGGTTGACTTAACACTTTGAGAAGTCAACGTATTCGCTTTTTATTGCGAAACGAACGTTTCCATTTGGAGCATCTCATTGTTGTTTTGAATCATTTTTGTTATTGATTTTGTTTTCTAGATTTAAACCGTTCGAGCTTTGAAAACCTATCAAAATTGATTTGGTTATTCATAACTGTAACATTAATCTTGGCAAGCATGATTTTTCTCTTGTTAATGTTACATTGAAGTAATTTGAAGTTTTCTGATTCTCTAACCGATTTTTTTTCCTTTCTCCTCCTGTCTCTTCGTTTGCTAAGTCGAGTTTTGTAATAATATTGTGTGATAAAATCTTTTAATCATTTTGCACCATAGGAAATGCAAGAGGTTGCAAGTCAACTTATGACTAAGGACACTCGTATCTCCTAAAGGAAACTATCTCATCAAGACAAGAGTGAATTTCTTACCTTGATGACCATTTCCTGCTTCTTATTCTTATGAATTCGTATTTTACCAATGGAATTACCTCATTAAAATATGGGTGAATTTCGTACCTCGATGATGGTTTCGGATTTTTCTATTGTGTGTTTTTATGAAATTTCATCCGCTAGATAGGGGTGATTTCCTTATCTTGAGGACAAAATTCACTCATTTTTCTCATGGACTCGTATTTCACGAATGAAATGATCTCACCAAAATACGAGTGAATCCCGTACTTTGGTGACAAATTTCAATTCTCGATTGTTTTTCTTATTATTATGAAATTCAATCATCAAGATAGGCGTGAATTCCATGCCTTGATGATAATTTCATCCATCTAAATTTTATGGATTTGTATTTACTCAAATGGAATAACCTCATCAAAGTAAGAGTGAATTCTGTACTTTGATGAAGATCTTCATTTTGCTATATTTTGTTTCTATAAAATTTCACCGTTAAGATAAGAGTGATTTTCGTTACCTTAATGGTAAGTTACCTCATCTTATTCTTGTGGATCCTTAACAATGAGTTAGGATCAAGCTCTTGTTTTAGTAGTTAAGAGTCATGTTTTGAGAACTACATCACCAAGTTAGGAGTATCACCAATTTAGGAGTGATATCCACACCTTGGTGACCATTGTCATTCTTTGATTTCTATTTTACCTAGGTCTTAAGACTCCTATTGACAAGAAACACGTAGTAACTTGAAGGGTGAATACCGCTACCTGAATTATCGGCGATGGTATTCCAACCTATCAAGTCAAAGCATGATTCCTGAACTCAAAAGAGGTCCTAACCACT
Organism: Flaveria sonorensis; assembly: GCA_025506505.1. Taxonomy (NCBI): domain Eukaryota; kingdom Viridiplantae; phylum Streptophyta; class Magnoliopsida; order Asterales; family Asteraceae; genus Flaveria; species Flaveria sonorensis. Next base: position 28,798,174 of record CM046430.1, on the reverse strand, counting down.
TTAGGTTAATCTTAGTTCCAAGACGAGAACATTTAAATCTTAATCGAATTTTTGTCTCGCCTTTATGCTGCAAACTATCGGTTGGTCTAGCTTTATGGAACCTTTATTTCCTACTTACCGATCCTCATTCGGTTTATCATCAAAACTTAATTGCATGATGATAACACTTCTACAACAATATTTTGTACAAGATAAAGTTATGTTATGCCTTTCTAGTTATACCTTTATTTCGGCTATGTTCATGGGTTTGATGAACCGTGTGTGCAAGCCGTACTTGAAAGTTAATTGTGATTGTCTTTATTGGCAATATCCTGAATTATTCAAATTTTAATCCGATCATGAACGACATCTTTGTTGATCACTGCAATTCCTATTGTTTGCGTTACTTCCGGGTCATCTTGAACTCCTAATCTTGAAAATCTCTAAATCTCTATCGCGACTTACAAGACTCGTTATTACATTCATCCCGATGCGAATAAAAAAAAAGTTCATGAATTTTCACACTTAGTATTCATGGTTTGGCATAAAGGAAAAGAAGGCATAGCTTGGTATATGTCCAAGTGCCTCACCTCTCAAAAGTCAAAGCCAAACATCAGCATGCCTTTGAATCCTTTATTTAACTTGAAGTTTCTGTGTGTAAAAGGAAACATCCATCAATGAAGTTCATCACCAATTTGCCTCTTATTTCTAGATATCATAATAACACTTGGTTCATCGTTGAACAAATGACTAAACCGATGCAATTCATATCGATTCTTGAAGAATATCGAGCCGAGAAGTTAACTCGTATCTACATCAACGAAATAGTCAGCCACCGTGGTGAGTTATAACAATCTTTAATCGTGATGGTCTACATATCTTTCGTTCTATCCAAGCCTTTAAATCGTCTTTGAAACCACAAGACAATCTTAGTACAAATTCATTATTCGTTGACCGAAGCTGAAGGAACGATACAACTTTTCAAGATATGCATTGAGCTGGTGTCATTTTATTTAGTAGCTCTTGGGATTCTCAATTTTCGTTGATCAAATTTAAAAAAAAAATTTACAGGTCTTTCCATCAGCATCAAGATGTCATCTCATTATGTGTCAAATCTCAAAGATTAATCTTGTCAACGATAACTTTCGCATTCCATTGGAGGAGTTCAAATTGCATGCATCTCGTCAAGAAACCTGTACAAATTCCATAATTCGCAAAATGAAGCAACTCACCCGTAACCAAACACCAATCACAGTTCGTTAGAATTCTAAACGTGCCCTAAAAATTCATCTGGGAATGCAAGGACCACATGAAGAAGAAATATCCCTATCTGTTCGTTTAGTCTTGTCTTTAATTTCGGAATGAAATTTCTTAAAGTTGGGAAGACTGTGACCTCTCGTATTTTTATTTAACGTTTGATTAACGTCGTTATCTCTTGTAAGGGTTCGTTTTGTTATTAATGCATGTATGGGGACTTAATTGTAATTTCTTGGAAAATCATTATAACTTGGATATAATTTAATAATTAGATAAATAATAATAATAATAATATTAATGAAAATAATTAATAAAGATAATAATGATAATGAAAATAAAAATAATAATAATAATAAGCATAATAAGTGTTAAATCTTGAAATTAAATAGCTTTGCGCATAAAATAACAAAGTTTAGAACTACAGGGACTAAAGCTGTAAATTGGTTAAAACTTAAACTGAAATTTTGGTTTTAAATGGATAAAATATAAAGTACAGGGGACAAAGTGCAAAATATTTTTTAAACCCAAATTCTCCCCCTGTCGCCCCGTTTTTCCGGAGAACACCCCGGCTGAGCTCCGGTGAGCTCCGGCCAAACCTCCAACAGTAGATTCCATCGACTTAAACTCCAATAAACCACCCCATTACAATCGCACAACCGTTTCGAACATTACAACAACTTTAATTTGACATTAATCGCCTGTTTTCAATCCTTTCAATTGAAACCAAAACCATTAAGAACAACAACATTAATCAACATGAAACAAAACTAATCATGTGTTTACAACAAGGGTTAAACATCATATGAGTGTTATAAAGCTTCATACACTCCCAATTTCGTCTAAAACACATTCAAACTTCCAAATTACCACATTGAACTCATCGGACCTGCAACCTAATCGAACTCCGACTTTCGAGCATTATAAACAACAATTGACAGAGGGCTATTGATCTTATACATCAGTGGAAGCCTCTGGTACTTTGAATTTTATTATAATCAACATTTCCCACTCGAATTGAAGCTAGTCCAGTCGCGGTTTAACTCGGATTCGAAATTGCTGATTTCTCAACCATTTCAAGTGAGTTAAAACATCATCATACACGATTAATCATGGGGATGCAAAGCCCCATGGTTAGTTTCATTGTTCCCATTTGATTGCGGTTCTATTTGTTGAATTTGAATCTAGGGTTCATGTGAATTGAATTTTTGCTTCAGGGTTGCATCTTTTAAACTCCATTCCCAAAGTTTAACACAGACCAGGGCCTTGGCCCAGCGGTTCAAGTGTGGGAAGTTGAAGCTAGGGACCCGGGTACGAACCCGAGTCCCAGCTTTTATTTTTAAAAAGTGTTTTTTTTTTTTTTTTTCAAAGGCAGAAAACATTTTAATATTATTGTTTATCCAATAAAAATCATTTTCCAAATTAGAAATTATATAAAACAAATTCTTTTAAATTTCTTAGAAATTTAAGTAATAAACTCCTATAATTTTATTTTAAAAAATTATAAAAATAGTTACAAAATATAAATTTTGTACTAAATTTTAATTTGTAATTACATTAGTCTCTTTTAAGTTCCCAAAAGAATTTTAATTTAGTAAATCCTTCTTTATATTATATATTTAAAAATTCATGTATATTTAAAAGAAAATAAAAATATGCATGATGTACATATTTAAAATGTGCACCCAGTGTAATTAATAGAATTATATTAACCTTTTAAGATTACAAATTTACTATTTTTAATAACCCTTTTGATAATAAAAGTATAACTTTTATTAATAGTGTTAATCACTAAAATTCTTGTTTAAATCATTTAATTACCAAAATAATAATAAATTACATCTATTTAATAACATAAAAATCATGGACTAACGGTTTATAAATATAATACCAAAAATTACCATGATTAACTTAATACGACATTTTATTTAGGTCGATCGTTATCGTATCCCCGGCATTATATACAAGACTTCTTATTTGCCCATCTTTATTATCCAAGTGAGTTTTCCATACCCCTTTTATATATTTTCACACTTTTGGGGTGAAACATGTTAATCTTATGATAAATGCACTTGTAAACCCGTTTGAATCTTGTAAACACTTGGGTAATTCATCTTATTTGTCGTGGTTATTTGAACTCTTGTAATTATCATGTGATGACTTATGATATGTACAATCATTAACTATTGCTAGCCTGGCGACGTCATAGATCTATGGGCCTGACAAGCCTGCTTGGTGCAAAACCAAGTACACTTAGCTAATCGTTTAAACTTGTAATCTTGTAATCTTGTAATCTGTTGAGGTTTGATTGTTACACTTGTTCATGTATCTTTAGTTACTTTATTCAATAACCTAGGACATGAATTGCCACCTTTTGATTTATACTTATGTATGCCAAACTATGGAAACTCACCAACTTTATGTTGACCTTTTATTTTTAACATGTTTCAGGACTTGTTACCGCTTAAGTGCTCTTGAAGACTTGATCACATCTAGGATTGGACCTAGAATAATAAAATGAATTATATTGTCACATGACGTTAGGGTATCTTTTGTATTTATGGTTGCTTGAATCTTATGTTTTATTCTCAATGTATGTTATGAACCTTGAAAATTAATAATATTTACACTTTGTAAATAGTGTTGTGTGGCATGAACAATCATAACCCTCACATCTCGACGTTTCCGCCGTTAAGGTTAGGGTGTGACATCAAGGCCCCTAAGAAAGCAAACATGTACAAGATGGATTTGCAAGAAACCTCCCCTTCTTGAGAAGTCTTGCTTTCTATCCAATGTAAATAGTGATGAGTCTTTCCTTTCGCATAAAAGAATGTGCCATGTAAACTTTAAAAAACATGAATAAACTAATTAAGAATGAGTTAGTAACTAGAATGCCAAAGAAATAGTTTGCAAGTGATGATCATTGTGTAGCACATCTGAAAGGAAATCAACACAAAGTGTCATACAAACCAAAGGAAATAAACTCCATCACTACTCCCTTTCACTTATTACACATGGACCTCTTAGGCCCCATAGGTGTAATGAGTTTAGGAAGAACTTCATACTATCTTGTGATCATAGATGATTCACAAGATATACTTGTGTCTTCCCCCTAAAATCTTGAAATCCTTCATTCTGAAAATTGAGAATCAATGTGATCACAAGGTTAAGATCATAAGATATGATCAAGGAAATGAATTTGAGAACCAAATCATTGATTCATTATATGATGAAAAGGGTGTTTCAAGACAATATAGTGCTCTAAGAACTCCTTAACAAAATGGTGTTACTGAAAGGAGAAATAGGACACTTATTGAGGCTGCAAGAACCATGCTCTCTGACTCTAAACTGCTTATCAACTTCTAGGCAGAGGCAGTCAACACTACCTGCTATGTGCAAAATAGAGCTTTAGTAGTCAAAACTCATGGTAAGACACCTTATGAACTGTCCCATAAAAGGAGACCTTTCATTGGTTTCCTCAGGTCATTTGGATGTCCCTGCACCATCTTAAATACCAAAGATCACATAGCCAAGTTTACTGAAAAGGCAGATGACAGACATTTCTTTGGATACTCTTCGTAAACTAAGGCTTATAGTGTATGCAATCACAAAACTAGAATAGTTGAAAAGTTAGCTAATATGACCTTCAATGAACACACTCCATGTGTGAAAGGTTTTGGTCCTTATTTGATCATGATTTGGTTACCAACTATTTTAACAAATCATGTGAAGATGTTTAGGAACAACAAGTAATATATTTGCAGAAGATCTTGATCCAAGATTTGAGCTAAAAAGACTAAATGTTCAAATTCCTTTAGCACCAATGGTCATAAACACTACAAGTTGAAATACTGTTAGCACAAACATAGCACATTCTTCTTCTAATACATCTGAAGTGACAACCAATTCTAACAATGAGGCATACAACTCAAATGAAGGGATCTCTAATGCAGGAGAATATGGAGATACCAAAAGTGATCAAGAATATCTTGATGCTAACAATCATTCTATAAAAGATAACATCAATCAAGTTACACACTCTCCAGATCAAGTCATACTTGATTGGTGTGCTGATAAAATAGGTGATACTCAATCACCTCATCTAAATTTCTTAGATTTGGATCTATCAAATCAACTTGCTATTTCTTCTCAGCTAAGAATCCACAAGTCACAACCTACCATAAACATTATTGGTGATGTTAAAACTGGGGTGAGAACAAGAGGACAAACCCATGATCAAAATGTTTGTCTGGACTCTTACCTGTTATCCTAGATTATGCCAAAGAAAGTAGATGAGGCTTTAAGATATGGAAGTTGGATTGAAGTAATGCAGGAAGAAGTGCTTTAATTCAAAAGACAAGGTGTTTGAAACCTATGTCCTCTTACTCGTGGAAAGATGCCAATAGGAACCAAATGGGTACTCAGGAACAAGAAAGATGATAGACAACTTGTAATCAAGAACAAGCCATGACTGGTAGTACAAGGGTATACTCTAGAGTAAGGGATTGATAATTTCTTTGCTCCTGTAGCAATACTTGAAGCTATAAGAATATTCCTTGCTTTTGTTGCATCAAAGGATTTCAAGGTCTACGAACTTGATGTCAAGTGTGGTTTTCTATAAGGGGTGATAGATGAAGAAGTGTATGTCCGTCAACCACCAGGCTTTACAGATCTTGATCATCCTAATTATGTCTACAAGCTTGACAAAAAACTCTATAGGTTGCATCAAGCACCAAGGAAGTGTTATGAGACACTATCATAGTACCTAGTTTAACATGGTTACAATAGAGGTACTATTGATAACATAATCTTCATCAAAAGAAAAGGGAATGACTTGATGCTAATTCAAGTTTATATTGATGATATAATCTTTGGGTCACTAATGAAAGGCTCTATATAGAGTTTGAGAAGCTAATAAAGAATAGCTTTGAAATGAGTGTCATGGGGGAACTCAATTTGCTTTCTAGGAATTCAAGTGAATCAAGTTGACAATGGCATCTTTGTAAACCAGTCAAAGTATGTACAAGACATACTAACTGCAGGATCGATGTTGGTCTCTCAACACAAATTTTGTATCTCATAAACTCAGTAAGTCTCACTTGGTTCATGAAGCAGAATCTCTAACAAAGATAACAATAATATAATAAGTTAATGAACACAAGAATGGTTTTCAAGATACTTGTATATATTACTTCTCAACTTAGTATTACAAGACTCTTACAAGCATGGTTACTTAAGTTACAATAAGAAGTTATATATACTACTATCTACAGCCAGTTATGCTTGGAAAACCAGCTAGAATTTACCGCTAAGAAAATACTACATTGCTAGAAGTAAAGTATCTAAGATAAGATAATATCCTAGATTAGGTAGTCATGACAGATCCATGACTTACCTTTTGTCACTAACTAAGTATGGTAACTGTACTAACTGATAAAGGTGAATAGTGGATTAAAGTATGGTCAACTACATAGGAGTGGGAAAGTGCCATGCAGTGTATCAGAGTTGTCAGCGGATGTCAGACAGTCCATACTTATGTCCACTGGTTCATAGTTGATTCTTCCAAAGGAAAAAATGGTTTCGAAAGAATAAGTTCTTTCGAGACCATTTATACTTTGGAAGAATCAACTTCTTCCAAGTCTTCTGCAAGTCTTCGTGACTTCATTCTTCAGAAGACTTTGTCTTGGATCTTCTAAGTGTGAATGCTTCGGATGGAGAATTACTTGGTCTTCATAAACTTCGAAAGACTTGGTTCTACCTTCGGAAGTTCTTCATGTACTTCGGAATGAAAACTACTTTGTTTTGGAAGACTTAGTTTTCCTTCGGTAGTTCTTCATACTTAAGCTTCGAAAGATCTTCAACTTGTCTTCGGAAGAGCAGCTTTAGCTTCAGAAGATTTCTTTAATTGTACTTTAAAATATTCTAAGTGTTGTTTTGGTTGCACCAGCCTCATATGATCCAACAAACTCCCCCTAGGCTGATGCTACCAAAACATTACTTCCTTTTGCTCCTTAAGGTCTTTAACACCAAGGAAAGAAGATATTTATCTATCTCCTTGTTCTTCCCTGATGTGGTGGTGAACAGCTGGTACAAGTCATTAGTAGATAATAGATCAAGTCTGTTGTTCTGAATGACATGCACCATTTGCTGCGTCCCTCTGAAGAGAGTTAGTTGATGGGAATTGTAGTCATATTCCCATCTAACTATAGGATTAGAAGTTGAGCCTTCAACCATTTAAAGGAATGGTTTTCTTTTGTAGTTGTGTGTTCTTCCTCATCCTTTGCTCTCCTTTTCAACTCTTTTTCAGTCTTGGCTTTCATTGTAAGCTCAGCTAGATGAAGACTGGTCAGATGATTTTTGATGTGAGTAGCAACCTGAGAGTTGGAGGGATTGGAGAATGGTTTCTCTACAAACTCAACAAGGTCAAATCTGCTTGAGTGTAACAGAGATGAAGTATCTACCTTGTTTACTACACCATTCTCTCTTTCCACAACAAAGTTATGTGAAGGTTCATCAAACCTTTACTGGACTTTTTGTTCTCTAGGATTGAGGGGTTTGGATGAAAGCTTGTCCCCCTTCCTAGTGTCCAGCAGAGTCACCAGTCTTCTTTTTAACTTCTTCTCTTTTTTTGTAAGAACATTTAAGTTGGTTGCAAGAAGTTGGAGAGCTTGGTCCAGTGCTCCCCTAGGTAGATCAAGGAATGCATCTCTTGGGAGGGAACTAGAAGAGCCATCAGTGTATTTCAGCTTAATTGACTCTTCCTCAAAAGAGATGTCGCTCAATGTTGTGCAGTTGATGAGCTTCCTCTTGACCGCTTTGAATTCTTCTAAGGTCAGGGGCTTAGAAGGTTTAGAAGATGGTTTAGGTATAGATTGGGTACTGGGTTGTGTTATGGGTTTAAGGATAGGTGGTGGTGGTGGTTGTTGAAAACCAGTGGGTGAGGGTGGAGGTAAGGTTGATAGTATGGGTTTAGGGGTGTAAGGCTAAGTGGTTTTTTCAGGTTTGATAGGGAATAGGAAGAGGTGTGGGTGTAGGTTGTGCTGGTTTGGGTGTTGGTGTTGGTTTGAGTGCCTTCTTCTGAACACTTGATATTTGACTTACCTCCTACCTTCTTCCTAAGCGAATGTCAGCCTTGATGTCACCGACATGTCGCTGTAGGGTCTTCTCTGACATAGGACCCACTTGCCTGCCGGTGAAGCCATGAGCTTTGAGATAGGCTTTCATCCGTTCCTTATCTCCCACTTTCTTTGTAGCAACAAGTTGTGCCTCTTCTACCTTCTTCTTCTTCTCCCTCGGCTCTTCCCTGGCATTCCTCTTCCTTTCTTTGTTGATTTGATCTTGCTCTTTGTGAAAAAGAGACAAGATTGTATCATAATCACGAGGTTTCCTTTTCCAGCTTTACAAGCTCATCAAGTGGGAGTAGAAGGATATCTTCATAGACTACTCCGAGGCTGATGAGCCTGTCAATAACCTCCACTTTTCTCTTGTTATTGATACTTTCTTGAGCGGCTGCTGCTACTTTGCTGCTTGCAGCCAATAGCTTCCCAGTATCAATTGTTCCATTCTTCTTAAGCTTTTCCAACCTTTCCTCCTTTAAAAGCTCCTCAGTAGTGAGCTTCCTCTTCCCCTTAAGATCAAGGGAAGATTCATCCTTTGGAGACTTAGGTTTAGAAGATTCAGGTTAGGGAGAGTGGGGTTGGACTTGTGGTGTTTGGGAGAGAGGGGTTGTAAGGAAGTCTTCACTGTTTACCTTCAAGGCTAGGTCAAGAATGGCCTCTGTGATGAACAGATTATTGGGCAAGGAAGACAGTTCAATTATTCCTTTCGCAGCTTGGATTTCTACTTCAGAAGTAATTGGAACTGCACTACCTGTCCCTTCCAAATTGGTTACTAGGCTATGAGTCTGTATATCCCCTTCGTAGATAATATCGGGTTCAACAGAGACCTTAGGTTGACCAACTTCCTTTTCAAAGGTAGGTGGTGCACTCAGCCTTTGAAGCTCCTCTGCTCCGTAGTAGGCAACGGCTACATCATGGGAAGGTTGTTCAATTAATGAGCTTATAAAAAATGTGGTTAAAAACCTGTTGAGGTCTATAAGCATTTTTGGATCCACTTGAATAGTAATGGGAGATAGTTAAGGGAAGATGGTTTCTGGGTGTTGCTGTGTGGGGTACAAAGAAGATATGGCATCAAAGGAAGTTGTTGTGATGGCAAGGCAGGGCTCCTCATGTCTTTGTTTTTGTACATTCTCCCCTTTTTTCGTAGCATTATCTTGAGAAGTAGATGAGCTAGAGGAAGAACTTAAAGAAACCTGAGTATGTACATGCCTAACAGACTTATTATTCTGTATCTCAGCTAGTTGAGCCTTGAGATTTTCAATCTCAAGTTGCTGAGTGGCAGACCTGACCTCTAAAGTCTTAACCTTTGATTCAAGGTTGAGACTTTAGAAATCAGGTCTCTGATAATGAGTTTCAGGTTACCCTCATCTTCTTTTGAAGAATCATTGGGAGATGAGATAACATACCTAGTATGTTCATCATCACCACCAGTAGTGGTTTCTTGGCGCCCTGGATACCCTTGCGTGCTGATGTCTGTTTCAAAGTCGTCAAGGGGCAAGGTTGCCATAGACTCAGTCCCACTTATGTTACCACTATACTTAGAGGTTAGTGAAACACTCATAGTAGTAGCAGCTGAGCCTACATGAGTCACCTCCACACCAGTTTGACTCACCTTAGTTAGGTATAGCTGATGTAGGCTAGACATTAGAGGTTCCCTAGGGCTCTGTTGATTTTGAGAGTAGTATGGTAATCAACATCATGGCCAAGATGAAACATAATGTCCTCGTTAGGTAGGGTTGATAGGTCAATGAGGGATAGGGTGGTTAAATCTAATGACCCTAGACCTTGGTCAGCACCTACGGGTTCTGCTACGAGAGCAGATGACCTGATGATGTTGGTGTCCCTTTTTGGTTGCTCAGGGGAGTGTTAAGACTCACACTGAGGGCTAAAGGCTTAGGTTGTTGGCTCGTTAGCTTGAGACTGAGGAGACTCAATGCTGACATTGAGGTTAATGGTTGAGGATGGTTCGACCTCTGGCTTAGTAGGAGCCCTGAGTTCCAATCGAGCCTTTTCTGTTAGAACAGAAGGGACCTGATCAATAAGAGTAGATTGATCAAGTGTTCTTTTAGGGCATCTAGTGTATGTAATCTTGATTGGGTGGGAAGAAGTGATGGGCATTTGAGTGGTGGTGTCTGGTGAGGGTTCATCACCTGCTGGGCTTGCAGGGATGTCACCAGGAGACGTTGGCTCACGCAAACTGGAAGAAGATCAGTGAATCTTCCAGAGAAGTTGGTGGACACCTTCTTCAAAGTTTTGAAGATGCCAAGCCGCATGTGATGGACCAGTAGAACATCTGCACATTGTAATCTATCGTGGTCCAGCTAATAGTTGATTATGTGCTGAATGAACTGGGGATACATGTAGAATGGATTCTGGGTGAGATTTCCTCTTAAGTTGTTCAGCACAAATCATGAGTAGTTGAAGTGCAGGCCCTTTACCAACCCATGGACTAGGCAGCCCAAAACATATGAGATTTGATCCCATCCCCTGGATTTGTTGGATAGGAAGTGTAGGACGATATGCAGCAAGAACATCCAATCGTAGGTGAAGTTAAACTTGTAGACAGTAGACTTGTGCACATCGCCGCCATATCCCATATGAGTGTAAGTGTTTTCCATCTTGGATTTCGGGAAATCAGTAGGGGCGCCCTCATCATGAAGCTCCAGATGCTCCCTGATGGTTGATTCAGCAATGGTGAGCTCCTGTTCGCAGATCCTGGATCTGATGACCCTTTCACCATTTAGTGTTTCATGTTGACCATTGGCCCAGAATTCGGCCATGTGGTTAGAGTAGATGGTGGGGTTAACGGTGAGGGCAGTGAAGTATGCCGATTGGGATATAAATTCGATGATAGGGGCAAAGTCGGCATCCTTTGAAGAATCAAGGATAGCGACGTGATTTTGTTGGGGATTTAGGGCCATTATTAAGAGGTACGGTAAGATTGAAGGAATTTGAGAGTGAGTGAAGAAGATGGTGGTAATTTGGGACTTTCGCTGTGGTAAAGAAAGTAAAGAAAGAGAGTCGGAAATTTTAAATGGGGGTTATAAAAACAAACCGATAAGGTGAAAGAACAGTTTTGGTTTCGATTTGACAGAGGCGGTAAAATAAGACATTTAAAATATTCCGACAAACAACAATAAAATATTACTATTTACAGAGTGGGCCCAAAGATTTCCGTTACATAGTAAAGATGTTCTTTCGAAGGTAAACTCGCTTCCAAGAGAAATACACTTGTGTTTCCCAAAATTGTCTTCCGAAGCCATGTTTCAATGACAAATTTTCTTTCGAGAGTACAATCTTCTTTCGAGAATAGAAGTTAGTAAGCTTTGGATGTAAATTTGATCTATGATCAATTGTTCTTCCGAGGCTAAAAACTCTTCTAAAGATAATAGTTATGCAGAGGAATTTGCCTTTTGGAAGATGGATAAAGATTTCTTTTGAGGGTAAATTTCTCTTCGGAAGTATTTACACTTAGATTCTTTTTTTGAAGAAAGCCTTTTTGTAACAGGGCTTAGATTGTAGTTAGACACTATAGACAAGACATATTAGAAAAATAGTCAATGTTAATCATCCTAATAGCTATAATTAAATATTTAAATCTTTCTTCATCAAAGGCTTTGGTGAACAAGTCAGCATTTTGTTCATTTGAATTTACTTTGACTAGCTTTATTAGATTTTTCTCATGAATATATCTAATGAAATGATTCCTGATGTTGATATGCCTTGTCTTGGAGTGCTTGATCAGATTTTCTGTGATTGAAATGGCACTCTTGTTGTCTATGTGGATAGGAGTCTGCATGCAGTTGAAACCATAGTCCAGCATCTGATTCTGAATCCATAGCAGTTGAGCATAGTAGCTCGCAGCAGTAATGTATTCAGCTTCAGCAGTTGATGTTGAGACACATGATTGCTTCTTGCATTGCCAGGAGATAATCCTTCCACCAAGAGGTTAACATCCTCAGGATGTAGATTTCTTGTTGATATTGCAACCACCATAATCACTATCAGTGTACCCATAGAGATTGAAGTCCTTATTCTTAGGATACCAGAGACCCAGTTTGGGAGCACCTTTAAGGTATCTGTTAGGTCTAGATCATTTGTATAGGTTTAGATGATAAATCAACTCTTGTAATAACTCATTGTAACTCTCTTTTGATAGCATCGTGTACTGCATGAATTATATGTTAACCCATATTATTGTGTGTGTTGGTTTATGTGTCATTGCAGGAACATAAGACTTGGTAAATTTGGAAAATTGACCAAGTGTTAGAACAATTACCGATGAACAATTTTGTTCTTCCGTAGATGTTCTCTGGGGCATAACTAAAGTTTGTGCTTCCGTAGATCTCCTACGGAAGAACAACAAATGCTGAACAAATCCAAGATCAAGTGGAGCTACAAGAGAGTTTACTGCGAAAGACCAATTGCTACGGAAGAAGAACTTCCTACGGAAGACAAATTACTACGGAAGCTCAAAAAGTCAACAAGTCAACATGTCAAATCAACATCATCAAATCAATGATGGCAGAAGATATTGAACTCAAGCGAATATTTCACGTCACATCAATAACATTCTTTTTGTAATTTACAATTTCCAATGTAAATTGTGAACCCCTATGCCGATAAACAAGACAAGGATGCACACATATAGAAACAGAATAGCGAAAAAGAATAGCGAGATATTAGCAATAAAATAGGAACAGAATAGAGAGAGATTGAGAGATATCGATACTCAAATATGTGTATATATTGATAGAAATGATATCAATCAAGGATCACTTAAAAAAAGAGCAGAACAACAAGAACAAAGAACAACAACAATATAGCAATCATAAGAACACCAAGAGCATCAACATCAATTGTAATCGGTTCTTTGTGAATGAAGAGCAATTGAAAATCATCTGTGTGTTACTTTATTACGTTGTGTTTTCAAGTTTTTTTATTTTGTTCATCGATTTCAATTTATAAAAAATCCATTAAACAGCAAGTATTGATAGTTCCGCGATCATTACTTGTTAAAATCAAATTGATAATTCATGCGACGATCCTTGGATTCACAGTATCTAAGAATTATTTTGGCAGGAATTAGGTGAGACACCTTGGGAGCAGCCTGATATCTTGCACAGATGCAGGTTGCACACATAATATCAGGTCTACTTGTAGTGAGATACATCAAAGATCCAATAATCGCCCTATACTAATACCGATTAGTATCCTCCCCCTCAGAATCAGGACAAAGACTGTGATTTCTGGGTATAGGTGTCTTGGCTAGCTTACAATATTTCATCTCAAATCTCTCTAAGATGTCCTTGACCAACTTAGATTGACTGATGAAGAACCCTTCTTCCATCTGCTTCATTTGAATTCCAAGGAAGAAATCCATCTTTCCTATAACTCATCTTAAACTTCTTCCTCATGATGCTTTCAAAGTCTTTGCATATTTGGTCATTTGAGGAACCAAATATGATGTCATCAACATAGACTTGAATAAGCAGCATGTCCTTCCCAGACTTCTTTTTGAACAATGTCTTGTCTATGGTGCCTCTGGTGTAGCCATTGCTATGAAGAAACTAAGACATGGTCTCACACCACAGCCTAGGTGCTTAATGCAACCCATAGATAGCTTTATCCGGTTTGCACACATAGTTGGGGTGCTGTGGGTCTTCAAATCTAGGTGACTAACACACATAGACTTCTCTAACAATATCCCCATATAAAAATGCACAATTGACATCAAGTTGATAGACAGTGAAGTTCTTGGATGCTGCAAAAGCGAGGAAGATTCTCACAGCCTCATGTCTTGCAACAGGTGTAAAGACATCAGTGTAATCTATTCCTTCCACTTGTGTGTATCCTTGAACAACAAGTCTTGCCTTGTTCTTGATGATCAAACCTCTATATCTCTCTTATTTCTGAACACCCACTTGGTGCCAATAGGGACTTGGCCAGGTGGTAATGGACACAAGTTCCATACCTTTTGCCTCTTGAACTGAAGCAACTCCTCTTGCATAGCTTCAAACCAATTGTTGTGCTTGAGGGCTTCTTCCACCTTCTTTGGTTCCATTTAAGAGAGAAAGCATGAGTACAAGCAGACATTCCCATTATGGGTCTGACTTCTTGTTCTCACACCTTCTGAGATATCCCCAATGATGTTCTTAACTGGGTGAGTGTTGTGTATCCTGAGCTTAAGAATGACATCTAGTTGCATAGATAGATCTAGGATTGAGATATTTTGCTCAGGGTTTTGAACACCATGACAAGCTGATGTCTCACACTCATTCAATGAGGACTGATTGAATGAATATGTGACAGCATCAATAATATTCTGCTGAGAAGTAGTATCAATAGTTGATTGTTCCCCCAGATTACTATCTTCATTAGCTTGGTGTTGAATGCTGGAGTTCTCAGCTGATCAGTTTTGAGGCTCAGTTGGCTGACAACTTGTTAAAGCTCAATGATTTGCTAAGATGTTCAAGCTTTAAGGACTTCTAATAGTAGGAGCTTGTTCTTTAATTCCTCTTAGAGAACTGGGAAGAGGTTTAGGTAACTCAAACATTTGATCTTCATAGATGCCACTTTGAGTTCCTGTTCAAGCTGAAACATTCTTACAAGATGGTTTAGAATAGTTTGGAAACAATTCTAGATTGAAGATATGAGCAGGGCCATTCCCTCTAACACAAGGAGTGTGCTCATTAACAACAACGTTGGATGATTCTTCAAATTGTTGATTTTTAATATTATACACTCTAAAAGCAATAGAGGTTAAGGAATATCTAACAAAGATAGCATCATCCAACTTTTTGGCATATTTTGCTAAATTGTCTTTTGTGTTGAGTATGGTACACCTGCTGCCAAAGGACCTAAGAAAGCCAATGAACGATGGCCTCTTATTACATAACTCATAAGGGGTCTTTCCATGGGGCTTAATAATGAGAACCATGTTCTGCATATAGCATGCAGTGCTGACCGCCTCTGCCCAAAAAGTTAGAGGCAACTTTGAATCAACTAACATAGTTCTTGCAGCCTCAATAAGTGTCCTGTTCCTCCTCTCAGCAACTCTATTTTTTTGAGGAGTTCTAGGAGCACTGTATTGTCTGGCGATCCCTTTTGAGTTGTAGAATGAGTCATCTTTAGTTCTTAAAACATTTTGAATACCTATGTAAAAAGAATCTTGTAAAATCATCAACAATCATAAGACAATATGATTTCCTTCCAATGCTCATTATACTTGTGGGACCAAAAAGATCCATGTGTAATAAGTGTAATGGAGTGGTGATGGAGTTAACTTCTTTGGATTTGTGAGAAACCTTGTGTTGCTTTTCTTTCAGGCAAGCAACATAGTTATCTTTATAGAAAAATTCCTTTTTAGGCACACAATGTACCAAATTATTTTTAACCAGCTTATTCATGGTTTTAAAATTAACATTGCACATTCTTTTGTGCCAAAGAGTTGACTCATCACCATTAGCTTTGGAAAGAAAGCATGATACTTCACCCAGTGGAGAAGCATTGTTCATAACAAGCTTGTACATATCCCTTATCCTGGGAGATCTAAGAAGCACCAATTCCTGAGGAATTGTCATCCCGGGTTTAAGGATAATGCACTCATGTTTTATGAAAAGCATTTGGTGCTTTTGATCAAAGAATTAAGAAACACTCCAGAGATTGTGTTCAAGCTATTTGATAAAGTTTACTTTGTCAATGTTTAACTTACCATTGGATACAATACCTTTACCAGAAATGTATCGTCCGCTTCACCTCCAAACTAAACAAGACCTCCATCAAAATGTTCAAATTGTTGTAGGAAAGATCTGTTCCATGTTATGTGACTGGAGCATCCACTGTCCACATTCTAGACATTTCCATTCTTGTCATGTGGATGTCCTTGCACATAAGGTGAAATGCTTAGTTAATGTTGGAACCCAAGCCTTGTTGGTCTTGGGTTCTTCCAATGTAGATGATATAACTGAACCAAATTGTATGCATGGGGGCTCAATTATAGTTTGTTAAGAGGATGTTTGGGCTGTAGTATCTTTTCTGGTCTTCCATTCCAACCTATGGTTGACCTGTGTTGATGAGCCTGAGGAGGCTTATGCAGCATGACTTGCTTCCGAGGCTTCCTTCTTTTCAGAGGAAGTTTTCACCACCTTTTCTTCCAAAGTAGTTTTCTCTTGGAAGGTTTCAAGGAAATGTTTTTGTTTCTTTGTTTGTTCTTTGGCTTGTCTTCCGAAGCTATTTTCCTTTTGGAATAATAAGTTTCTTCCAAAAGCAACTTGGCTTCGGAAACAAGCATTCCTTTCCTTAACAATTGGACCATATGGTAAGGTCCAAATGTGAAACCATCCTTGACTCCATCTTTCTTAATATTGGTTGCATAATGTGTTCTTGCTGGATTGTAGTAACAATCTTTAGCCATATGGTTATGCAGGCCACAGATTATACACTCAATGTTATTCTTTGTAGGACATGTGGGCTGTTGTTTCTTGCACTTCTTCTCTTCTTCAATAGACTTTCCCTTTAATTTTTGATCCTTCAGCTGGATAGGAATGCTGGTACTACTCTCCTTTCCTAAATCAGAACTTCCAACCACTTGGAATCCGGTTGAGAAGAATACACCCTTTTGGCTTTGGTCTGTCTTTATCTTAGTCTTAGCCAGTTTTTCTGTAGTTTTTCTTGCTGCCCTGATCTGGTTCTTTCTGGCTTTGGTGGTCAAGGATTTATCAACTATGTGGATGAGGTTTTCTACCTTATCCTTCCATGTGGTGGTTTCCATTATTGCATCATTCTTCTACTCACTAGGTAGTGGGTCAGCAGTTGGAACCTCTTGCTTATTAGTACCACATCTTGGCTATCTAATAGACACAAGAGAGTGTGGTGGAGCAATTTCATTGGATCCCAACCCACTTTTGTTTTGACAACATACCTTGGAGTGGGAGGATGATGCTATAATGGTGTTCAAGTTGTGCTCTTGAATAGCATACTTCCCTGCTTTAGCCTCAGCTATGACTAGCTGGGCTTGAGCCTCAGTCAACATGGATATTAGATCTTTTATTTGAGTCCTGTAGTAGGTATGTTCATATTTTAAAAAGGACATAGTTTTCTCTAACTCTTCTATTTTGAGCTTATAGTCAGATTCTGCTCTCTTAAAATCAGATTTTAGGATATTTAAGGACTCAATATCAGATCAAATTTCCATGTTGTAGTCTTGATACAATTTAACCTTAGCAATACAAGCTGGAGTACCAAGATGAATGTTCATATACCTTGCTGTCTTCAGTTCTAGCCATGAGAGATTGAGCAGGAGTGACATCTTGCACCATAGTATAGAGACGGATGTTCATATACCTTGCTGTCTTCAGTTCTAGCTATGAGTGCTTGAGCAGGAGTGACATCTTACACCATAAAGCTCCAGTCAACCTCTTGAGCAATAGCAGCAGTTTATGGCTCATTGGGTTTTGTTGTAGCCTTTGAGGTAGCAGAATGTTGGGAGGCTTGAGCTGCTCCAAGATTAGATCTTGGATTTTTACATTCGCTAGCAATGACCAAGCTGGTTACAGTGCTCTTATCAAACCTGAATCTCCAGAGTGCTCACTCCCTGAAACAAAAGCACAACTATTCTGGAAGGGAGTAAGTTGAGTCTGTTGAGACCTGGGTGTCTTCGGGAAAGTGATTTATGGCCCGAAAGAGGATGACGGGAAAGTGATTTATGGCCCGAAAGAGGATGACGGCTGTTAGGGTAGTTCAGGTACAACTAAGGCTGGGCAGTTCTTGATCCTTCAATAACATGTAGAGCATTGTTGACTGCAATATTTGAGGGTCCATTCATCTGGTGACTCTTTTGAGTCTCCATCTCCATAATGTATCCATTAAGGATTCCATACAGTTCAGTCATAATAAGAGTGTTGAGATTTTCAGTTCTCTTGATTGAGACATAGTAAAAAGTCCACTCATGAGGAAGTGCACTCATGAATTTTCTGACTATGTCCCTTTCCTCAAGAACCACTCCCATACGCTAAAGAGAGGTGATCAAGTCCATATACCTAAACTATTGTTGGCTCAAGGTCTCACTAACAACATAAGTGAAGTTCTCAAACTTCTGCTTCAGCATATCATTCTTGTTTTCCTTTGATTCAATAGAACCAGAGTACATCAGCTTCAAAGCATCAAAGACTTCATTGGCGGTCTCGCATAGCTTAAAGCCTGCCATTATGGAGTTTGGTATTGCAGTAAGCAACACGGTTATCGCTTTGTAGTTGATGTCCATCTTCTTGAAGTCTTCATTAGAGTAGTCTTCAACAGCTTTCTCAATCATGGCACCATTACTAGCCAGGTTCGCCACCTTTGGCTTGTAAGGACCATGAGTGATAGATCTCCACATGCGGCTGTCTTGATACTTGATAAAACCTTCAATACATTTACACCAGGTCCCAAAATCATCAGGGGTGATTATAGGAGCCTTGGTCATGGTTCCCATCTCAGACTCAAAAAACTTTTGGTTAAGACCTATTTGAGTGAAGTGAGTAAGTATGAAGAAACGAGGGTGATTTACGATGGTTAGATCTCACAATCAAGAGCCTAAAAAGCTCTGATACGAATTGCAGGATCGGTTTTGGTCTTTCAACACAACTTTTGTATCTCACAAACTCACTATGTCTCACTCGGTTGATGAAGCGGAATCTCTAACTAAGTTGACAATAATATAATAAGTTAATGAACACAAGAATGGTTTTCATGATACTTGTATATATTACTTCTCAACTTAGTATTACAAGACTCTTACAAGCATGTTTACTTAAGTTACAATGAGAAACTATATATACTACCATCTACAGCCGGTTATACTTGGAAAACCAACTGTAATTTACCGCTAAGCAAATACTACATTGCTAGAAAAAAAATATCTAAGATAAGATATTATTCTAGATTAGGTAGTCATGGCAGGTCCATGACTTACCTTTTGTCACCAACTAAGTATGGTAACTGTACTAACTGATAAAGGTGAACAGTGGATTAAAGTATGGTTAACTACATGGGAGTGGAAAGCGCCATGCCATGTATCAGAGTTGTCAGCGGATGTCAGGCAGCCCATACTTATGCCTACTGGTTCATAGTTGATTCTTCTGAAGGCAAAATGGCTTTGGAAGAATATGTTCATCCGAGGCCATTTATACTTCAGAAGAATCAACTTCTTCCAAGTCTTCTGCAAGTCTTCGTGACTTCATTCTTCAATAGACATTGACTTGGATGTTCTAAGTGGGAACGCTTCGGAAGGAGAATTACTTGGTCTTCATATACTTCGGAAGACTTGGTTCTACCTTCGAAAGTTCTTCATGTTCTTTCTGAAGGAAAACTACTTAGTTTCGGAAGACTTAGTTTTCCTTAGGAATTTCTTCATACTTAAGCTTCGGAAGATCTTCAACTTGTCTTCGAAAGAGCAGCTTTAGCTTCGGAAGACTTCTTCAATTGTACTTCAAATATTCTAAGTGTTATTTTGGTTGCATCAGCCTCATATGATCCAACACTAACCAGATTTCATCTGACTAATTGCAAGGTTACTAAGACTCCTATAGCCAGAAACCACTCCTTAGGACCTGATCTTGAGGGGGAGTGTATGGAGGATCATCAATATAGGGCTATGATTGGGTCTCTTATGTACCTAATAGCCAGCAGGCCTGATATCATGTTTGCTACATGCATATGTGTTGATATCAAGCCAACCCCAAGATGTCACACCTAGTTGTTGTCAAGAGGATTCTTAGATACCTCAAAGGAGCTCGCAAACTGGGACTTTGGTATCCAAAGAACTCTGACTTCAATCTAATTGCATATACAGATAATGACTATGGTGGTAAAAATATTACTGGCAAGTCTACATCTGGGGGATGTTAGTTCCTTAGTGGAATGATAGTCCTATGGTAATACAAGAAGCAATCTTGTGTATCTGCATCAACTTGCTGAAGCTAAATGCGTTGCTACTACAAGCTGCTGTGCTCAAGGGATTTGGATTCAGAATCAGATGCTAGATTATGGATTCAACTTCAAGAAGACTCCTATCCACATAAACAACAAAAGGGCTATCTTAATCACAGAGAATCCAGTGCAGCACTCAAATACAAAACACATTAATATGATGTATCACTTGATAAGTGATAATTTTGAAAAAGGATTGATTAAACTTGTCAAAGTTAACACAAATGAACAATATGCCAATATGTTCACAAAAGCATTTGATGAACAGAGATTTAAATATATTGTATCAGCTATTAGGATGATTAACTTTGAGTAGATTTTTTAAATTAATTTCCAAATTGTTTTTCAAAAGGTGTGTGTCATTTCTAATGTCTAATTTATCACTCATGTAAGCCCTGTTTATCTCGGAAGAAGTTTTTTCAAAGTATATATTCCTTCAAATTTTAAGTAGTATCGACAGGTTTTCTCATAGAAGAAATTGATTTGACTTCGAAAGAAAATTATGTCTTCAAAACTAATAACTACTTACTAAGGGGTTTAACTTTGGAAGAAATTCTAATATATCTTCCGAAGCTTAATTCTGCTTCTAAGTATTTATATGTTTTGAAGAACAATTTTATTCCAAAAGCAATTAAACCCCGAAAGCTTTATTTTCTCCTTGAGAATAACTTCTGAAACATAATATCTTTTGAAACCAAATCTGTCTTTGAAGCAAATTACTCTAAGTATATTTTCTTCCGAAGTAATTCTTCTCAATCTAAGGAATATCTTCCGAAGTCAATTTAGCTTCGGAATTTTTCTAGACAAATTACCTTCAGAAGATTTTAAACTTCCAAGATAACTACCTTTTTGGGTACTTTTTCAGAGGTAGGACCCACATCCGGATTTCAAAGTTTATCTTTTGAAATAAATTTTTCTCACACCCAAGCATATAAATATCCTTTCCAATGAGTCCCACTCTCTCTTCTTCTTCTTCATCTAAATCTTTCGAGATCTAATCTATTTCACAAATCCTCGTTCTTCTTTCAATCTCTCTTCCAAAAGTTCTTCTTTCAACCCGCAATCAACATTCAATATGCATCTACACAGGCAATACAACCAATATATTTTATTATCTGCTGAAAAGGACCATGTTTTTCAAAGAGTTGCCTCTTCCTTTCACACTCTTCCAACCGTGCAGCCCTTACCATTGCTCCTACACTATATGAAGATCAACCTTTAGAGTTCTAGAGGACTTTCCAGGAGGTTATTCTGGACGTTGAGAAGGCACTCTCTGCCTCAGTGCAAGGGATGACAGTTTTCATCACTCCAGCCACCTTAAACCAACACCTGCAGCTGGATGATGAAGATGGTGAGCTGTCCTTCACCGAGGAGGCAGTCAATGGATCATTCCAACATTTATGATATGAAGGTGACTACTAAATCAAAACCTTCAGGAAGGGAAAGGTGTCTTCATAATTAAAATACCTCCTCCATGTGGTTATTCACTCACTCTCCAACAAGCATGGAGGATGAGACCAAGTTCCAGAAGACCTATCCTATATAGTCCATGGAATGAACCAGAGGATCAAGTTTAGGTACTCTCAATTTATCTATACAAATTTACTTGCAAACTTAGATTCCCATGAAATATTATTGTAAGATAATATTAGAAGATTATAAGCCTGATGCAACCAAAGAAGCCAAAACAACTGAGGGTCTTCCTGCATGCATGCACTGGACGTACAAGGTAGAAGTGCTTCGGTAGTTTTACACTCCATATCAGAAAATACTCTAAGTGTAAAATCTTCAGAAGGCAAAGTCCAAATCTTCCGAAGCCAAAGATGAAGTCTTCCGAAGCTTCAGAGACAAAGTCTTCCGAAGCCATTTTGGTGTGAAGACTGATTTCTTTCAAAGACAGAGAAGACATGCTTTCTGTGATCTACTTTAGATAAAGCTGACACACTTTCCATTGCAACTCTGAAGACTTACCAACTTGTATGAATTGGTGAAAAGTCCAGCTTTTGTAAAGAGTAGAATAAGGTCTTTGTTTATAACTTCCTACTTTTGTACCTATAAACCTTTATATATTAGAAAAGGATATGAGCTATGGCATGTCATAGTCACTAGTCAAAAGGCAATCTGTCTTTTGACTCTACCTTGATCTTGTTGTCTAGATTAATGTTTCCAACTATCTTTCTAAGTATTGATGGTTGTAGGATGTAGTATAAAGTGTCTCAGGTCCTTGTAATTCGAACATGCTTTGTAAACACTTGTAATAGAACTTGAGAGCAATATACAACAACCTTGAAAACCATACTTGTTTGTTCTTGTTCTTAGTTATGTCTCACTACTTACTTGTGTTCTTAGTATCATCATACTCAAACCCAGTTCCCCATTTGAACTATTAAGTGTTCTAAACCTCTCCTTGTTGTGAGACTGATTGTATTGACCACCCTTCATACGGTCCTGCAATTAGTATCAGAGAATTTTAGGCTCTTGATTGTAAGATCTCACCATCTTTAATCCTTTCACTCTCACAAAATACTTAACATATCAAATGGTGGCTATCACCAAGGCTGACATGGAAACTGGTACTATGACTAAGTCACCACTGATCACTCCTAAAGACTTTGACACTTGGTGTCAAAGATTGGAAGGGTTCATCAAGTCCCAGGACTCCAGGATGTGGGGGTCAGTAGTCTCTGGACCTCATGTACCATCCACCCCTTCAGCTGTTGCTGGTGGTGTATGATACCTAAGGAAGTGGCTAATTATTTTGATGAAGACTGGAAGAAAATTGATATTGATCAGAAGGCCATGACCGCCCTCCAAACTGCTCTTCCAAACTCTATCTACAGAGGCTTCAAGAAGTGCAAGACTATGAAGCAACTGTGGGATGCACTAAAGCTGATGTATGAGGGGTCCAAAGAAGTTAAAGAGAACAAGAAGGACCTCTTGAAGCAGTAGTTTGAGAACTTCACCTTAAAAGCAGGTGAAACCATGACTCAACAGTACTTCAGGTATGTTGAGATTATGGATACTCTTGTTGATGTTGGAGTAACTTTGGAGAAAATGGATATTGTAAGGAAGTTTATGTCCTCTCTTCCTGGACAATAGACACACTATTGTGTGGTCATTTAGAGGACTGAAAACCTTAAGACCCTTACTCTCACTAAGTTGTATGGCATACTCAGTGGCTACCAGATGGAGATGAATATGCAAAATTAATCTGGTAACTCCAACATCTAACAAAGTTTAGCCCTTCATGTGGTTGAAAGGGACTGTAGAGAACCACAGCACCACCTTATCTACTACACTGAAACCTCACAGAAGGGGCCTTTAATCACCTTCCCAGAGACACCAAGGGAGAGCTACATCCCTGGAAGCCCATTCCAGGAGACAAGTTCTTCTTAAGCTTTTGTGTCTTTAAATGAAAGTACAGGAAACTTTCTCTTCACTCTTGATGACCTGGACTATATCCGTCCAGATGATCTGGAGTATATGGAAATAGTCCAGCAGATGGCTTTTCTCACTCATAGGGCCAAGAAGTTCTATAAGAGGACTGGAAGGAAGTTTCCCAGCAATATGTCCAGTGGAAAGTTTGGGCTATACAAAGGCAAGGTGAAGTGTTACAATTGTAACCAAATGGGACACTTTGCTAGAGAGTGCAAGGAACCTAAGTTAAATGGTGGCCAAGCACAAGCCAGGCCAAACTACACTAAAGGAGCACACCAAAATGAGAAGCCCAGGCAACAAGATGAAGCCAAAGTATTGGAACATCTCTATACACCTGAATGTATTGCTAAAGTCAATAAGTATAGGTCCTATAACTTAGAGATGAGATCAGATCTTAAGTCCTTAAATATCTTAAAAGCTAATTTCAAAAGTGATGAAAATGATAATAGACTGACAATAGAAGATCTAAAGAAAACCATTTCAACTCTAAAGAATAAACACACCAACTACAGGACTCAGATCAAAGATCTCATTACTAAGTTAACTGAATGCCAAGCTGAGCTTGTGATTAGCAAAGCTCGGCCAGAAAAACTCATCTTGAAGAAGAGATCTTCAAGAACATGATATCCTCATCTCTGCATGCATAAGTTTGTTATCAAAATAAGAAGGGACTGGGATCTACTAAGATAGCTCCTCCACATACTCTTTTATCTGTAAGATCCCCAAGGTGTGGACGTTATGAAGATGAGATTCCCTCATAGCCCACATTGCTAAAGAGGATAAGAAGGAGATAGTGAAGGATTTGTCTGAAAAGAATGAAGAGAACCATCCTAAGAAGGGACACTATTCTCCTGAGGAGAGAGATGAAGAAGTTGGGATGACCATGTCTCAAAGAAAGAACTTGATCAGAAGAGCCAAGATAAAGGAAAAAGAAGGCACTAGAAATCAGGGCCACTTTTAACTCTAAGCAGAAACAAGTGTTTATCTCTACAGGGTTTGAAGTGGTGAAGGCTGAAGAACCAACCATGAACTCTAGTACCAGGAGTTCTAGTTCAGGTCCAAATAATCTCAACAAGGAGAAGAAGTTTGATCAGCTATGTACCACTGCTACACAGCCTGAACCATCCTGCTCCAAGAACAAGCCTCTCCCTAAGAAGCTCGTTGCATCATCTGTAAAGGTGAAAATGGAGAAGGACAGTGATCAAGTTCAGTCTTCCTCTCAGAAGAAGACTCTTAGAAGGAAGCAAATGGACTACATCATGTGTGGTAGTACTTCTCATTTGGCTAAAGATTGCATTTACAATCCTAAAAGTACCATCCACATGATTAAAGAGAAAACTTTTGAGAAGAAGAAGGAGAAGCTAGCTTTAGAAGGAAAATTTGTTTCCTTCGGAATCTCCAAAGTGAAGAAGAAGACAAGTGAAAACTTGCCTTCGGAAGAAAATTTGGTCTCAGAAGAAAGGAATTCTTTCCAAGTACTGAAGCTTGCTGCAGTGAAAGCAAGATCTTCCGAAGGTCCAGTCTCCAAAACTTCAGAAGTTGTTGAAACTTCCGAGGTGTTGAAGGACAAGTCCAATCTTCCAAAGATGGTGTGGAAAATGAAGAAAGACTTGGTGACTGAAAGTTCTTCATCAATAGCAACTAATGATCATCAAAGCTTGAATATAGGATCAGTTACTATTACATTGTCTTCAGATCACTTTGAAAAGCCCAAGACCAATGAGGCTTGGGTTTCCAAATGTAACTAACCACTTCATTTTATGCAGGAACATCTAAAGACCAAGGGAAATGTGTGGATCATTGATAGTGGTTGATCCAGGCACATGACTGGCAATGGTTCATTGCTTCATAATTTTGAGAAATTGATGGAGGACCATTTGCTTTTGGAGGAAATGCTGCTGGTTATATCACTAGAAGGGGAATGGTCACAAATGGTAAGCTCACCATTAAGAAGGTAAATTCTGTTAAGGAGCTTGGATACAATCTATTAAGTGTATCCTAATTTTGTGATCAGAGACACAACATGCTCTTTATTGAGCATGAGTGCATTGTTCTCAAGCCTGGGGTGATCATTCCTTAAGAGCATATCTTGCTCAGAGCCCCTAGGAAAGGGAACATGTACAAGATGGACTTGCAGGAAACATCTCCCTCAGGAGAAGTTTCTTGTTTTCTATTTAAAGCAAATAGTGATGAGTCTTTCCTCTGGCATAAAAGAATGTGCCATGTAAACTTTAAGAAAATGAATAAATTAATAATGACTGATTTGGTAACTAGAATGCCAAAGAAAGAGTTTACAAGTGATAATCATTGTGTTGCATGCCTGAAAGGGAAGCCACACAAAGTGTCTCATAGGCCAAAGGAAATGAACTCTTTCACTACTCCCCTACACTTATTACATATGGATCTCTTTGGCCCTACCAGTGTAATGAGTTTAGGAAGGACCTCATATTGTTTAGTGATCACAAATGATTTCACAAGATTCACTTGGGTCTTTTTCCTTAGAACTAAGAATGAGATTCCTGAGATCTTAAGGAATTTCAATCTGAAAATTGAGAATCAATCTGATCACAAGGTCAAGACCATAAGATGTGATCAAGGAATAGTATTTAAGAACCAAATCCTTGATACATTTTGTGATGAAAATGGTATTACAAGACAATATAGTGCTCCCACGACTCCTCAGCAAAACGATATCGCTGAGAGGAGAAACGTGACACTTATTGAGGCTGTAAGAACCATGTTGTCTGACTCTAAACTGCCCATCACCTTTTGGGAAGAGGCTATTAACACAGCCTGCTATGTGCAAAATAGAGTTTTAGTAGTTAAGACTCATGGTAAAACTCCTTATGATCTATGGTAAAAAAGGAGAGCGTTCATTGGTTTCCTCAGGTCATTTGGATGTCCATGCACCATCTTGAATACCAAAGATCAGGTAGCCAAGTTTGCTCAGAAATCAGATGATGGACATTTTATTGGATACTCTTCTCAAGCTAAGGCTTATAGAGTATACAATCTCAGAACTAGAAGTTGAGGAGTCAGCCAATATGACCTTCAATGAGCATACTCCAAGTGTGAAAGGTTCTGGTCTGGATTGGCTATTTGATCTTGATTTAGTTACCAACTGTTTTAACAAGTCTTGTGAGGATGTTTCAGGAGCTATAGGTAACATATCAGCAGGAGATCCTGACCTAAGATTTGAGCTACGAAGACCAAGTAAGAATACTACTTCAGCTCCAGTGGTAACTAACCCTGCAAATGAAGATCCAATCAGCACAAACATGACAAGTTCAACTTATACATCTGAGATGCCTTCAAATTCCAGCTCAAAGGTTCAAAACTCAAGTGAAGGAGCTTCAAATGTAGGAGGAAATGGAGGTGGTGACAGTGATCAAAAATTTCTTGATGCTGATAACCACTCCATAGAAGATAACATAAATGATGTCACACACTCATTGGATCAAGTCTTACTTGATAAGTGTGCTGATGTGGTGGGTGATACTTCATTGCCAGATCTAAATTTCTCTAATTTAGATCTTTCCAATCAACTTGTTGTGAACCCTCCACCACAAACATCATTAGAACTGTTGATACAGGGGTGAGAACAAGAAAACAAACCCATGAAAAAAATGTTTGTCTACACTCTTGCTTCTTGTCTGAAGTAGAGCCAAAGAAAGTTGATGAGGCTTTGAAAGATGGAAGCTAGGTTGAAGCAATACAACAGAACTGCTTCAATTCAAAAGATAGAAGGTTTGGAACCTATGTCCTCTTCCTCATGGGAAGACTACCATAGGAACCAAGTGGGCTTTTAGGAACAAGAAAGATCGGAGGACTTGTCATCAAGAACAAGGCAAGACTAGTTGTTCAAGGCTACACACAAGAAGAGGGAATTCATAGATGTTTTTGCTCCTGTGGAAAGACTTGAAGCTATAAGAATATTCATGGCTTTTGCTGCATCCAAGGATTTCAAGGTCTACCAACTTGATGTCAAGTGTGCTTTTCTATATGGGGTGATTGATAAAGAGGTGTATGTCAAACAACCACCTGGCTTTGCAGACCCAGATCATCCTGATTATGTCTGCAAGCTTGATAAAGCTCTTTATGGGCGGCACCAAGCTCCAAAAAGTGGTATGAGACAAAATCTTAGTATCTCTGTCAACATGGTTACAAGAGGGGTACTATGATGGAACTCTCTTCATCAAAGGAACAGGGAATGACTTAATGCTGGTTCAAGTATATGTGGATTACATTATCTTTGGGTCAACTAATCCAAAGCTCTGTAAAACCTTTGAGAGGCTGATGAAGAATAGATTTGAAATGAGTGCCATGGGGGAACTCAATTTCTTTCTGGGATTTCAAGTGAAGCATGTTGATAATGGCATCCTCACAAGTCAGTCAAAAAATGTACAAGACATACTTACAAGATTCAACATGACTGATTGTAAGGTTGTTAAGACACCCATGGCCAGAAACCACTCCATTGGACCATATCTTGAGGGGGAGTGTGTGGATGAATATCTATACAGGGCTATGATTGGGTCTCTTATGTACCTCACAGCCAGCAGGCCTAATATCATGTTTGCTACATACATCTGTGCAAGATATTAAGCAAACCCCAAGATGTCACACCTGGTTGCTTTCAAGAGGATTCTTAGATATCTCAAATGTGCTCCCAAGCTTGGCCTTTGGTATCCAAAGAGTTCTGACTTTAATCTGTATGCTTATACAGATAGTGACTATGGTGACTGCAACATGACTGCAAAGTCTTCATCAGGGGGATGTCAATTCCTTGGTGGAAGGATTGTTTCAAGGTAATGCAAGAAACAATCCTGTGTCTTTGCATCAACTGCTGAAGCTTAATAAATTGCTGCTGCAAGCTGCTATGCTCATGTGCTTTGGATTCAAAATCAGATGCTGGACAATGGATTCAACTTCAAAAAGACTCCCATCCACATAGACAACAACAGTGCTATCTCTATTACATAGAATCATGTGCAGCACACCAGGACCAAACATATAAACATCAGGTATCATTTGATTAAAGAAAACTTTGAGAAGGGATTAATCAAACTAGTCAAAGTTAACACAAATGAACAATATGTTGATATGTTCACTAAAGCTTTTGATGAATAGAGATTCAAATATCTTGTATCAGCTATTGGGATGATTAACTTTGAGTAGATTTTCTTAAAACTTAAATCAACTTTATTTCTAAAACATGTGTGTCCTAAGTTGTCTATTTTATCACCTTTATAAGCCAAGTTTATTTTGGAAGAAAATTTTTAATGATATTCCTTAGATTTTTGAAAGTTTTTCAAAACAAATTTTCCTTCGAAAGATTTCAAGTTGCCTTCGGAAGAAATTTATGTCTTCAAATCAAATAATTATAAGAAATTTACTTTCGAAAGAAATTCTAAGAATATCTTCCGAAGCTTAAATATGCTTCTAAGTACTTGCACGTATTTAAAGGACAAATATCTTCCGAAAGCAATTAAGTCTCAGAAGATTTATTCTCTTTAGAATAAAACTCCCATGTCTTAATATCTTCTGAAACCAAATATGTGTCGGAAGAAAAATTCTCTAAGTATTTTTCATCTGAAGTCAAATTTTCACAATTCTTAAAATATCTACCGAAGCCAAATTGGCTTTTGGAAGCTTTTTTCTCAAAACTTCCAAAACAAAATTATCTTCGAAAGATTTTCAACTTCCAAGAAAACTACCTTTTTGGGCACTTTTTCAGAGGTGGGACCGACATCTGGATTTCAAAGTTTATCCTTTTGTTTTAACTTTATCTCAAATCCATTTCATATATATTCTCATAACGGTTCTCCCTCTTCTCACTCTCCTCTTCATCTGCATTTCTCTAAAATTTCACCCACAACCCCCTTCGTTCTTATCTTCCTTCATTGTAAAACTACTTCAAATGGGCAACCTTGACCGCAGAAACCAACGCGACTTTTCCATTCATCTTCACAGGCAACATAATCAGGTTGCTCTGTTAGACTCTGAGAAAGATCAAGATTTCTCAGAGGTTTTTCATTATATTTCTTTGTCCAACTACTTTACCTCCCTCACCATTGATCCTCCTCTGTATGAGGATCACTTGTTGGAGTTCTGGCGGACCTGCGAAGAGGTCACAATGGACGGGAGAAGGCACTGTCTGCCACAGTGTAGGGGAGGACAATCTTCATCACTCTAGCCACTATTAACACACATCTTCAGCTTGTTGTGATCCCTCAACTTAGGATCCACAAGTCACACCCTACCACAAACATCATTAGAACTGTTGATACAGGGGTGAGAACAAGAAAACAAACCCATGAAAAAAATGTTTGTCTACACTCTTGCTTCTTGTCCGAAGTAGAGCCAAAGAAAGTTGATGAGGCTTTGAAAGATGGAAGCTAGGTTGAAGCAATACAACAGAACTGCTTCAATTCAAAAGATAGAAGGTTTGGAACCTATGTCCTCTTCCTCATGGGAAGACTACCATAGGAACCAAGTGGGCTTTTAGGAACAAGAAAGATCATAGAGGACTTGTCATCAAGAACAAGGCAAGACTAGTTGTTCAAGGCTACACACAAGAAGAGGGAATTCACAGATGTTTTTGCTCCTGTGGAAAGACTTGAAGCTATAAGAATATTCATGGCTTTTGCTGCATCCAAGGATTTCAAGGTCTACCAACTTGATGTCAAGTGTGCTTTTCTATATGGAGTGATTGATAAAGAGGTGTATGTCAAACAACCACCTGGCTTTGCAGACCCAGATCATCCTGATTATGTCTGCAAGCTTGATAAAGCTCTTTATGGGCGGCACCAAGCTCCAAAAAGTGGTATGAGACAAAATCTTAGTATCTCTGTCAACATGGTTACAAGAGGGGTACTATGATGGAACTCTCTTCATGAAAGGAACAGGGAATGACTTAATGCTGGTTCAAGTATATGTGGATTACATTATCTTTGGGTCAACTAATACAAAGCTCTGTAAAACCTTTGAGAGGCTGATGAAGAATAGATTTGAAATGAGTGCCATGGGGGAACTCAATTTCTTTCTGGGAATTCAAGTGAAGCATGTTGATAATGGCATCCTCACAAGTCAGTCAAAAAATGTACAAGACATACTTACAAGATTCAACATGACTGATTGTAAGGTTGTTAAGACACCCATGGCCAAAAACCTCTCCATTGGACCATATCTTGAGGGGGAGTGTGTGGATGAATATCTATACAGGGCTATGATTGGGTCTCTTATGTACCTCATAGCCAGAAGGCCTAATATCATGTTTGCTACATACATCTGTGCAAGATATCAAGCAAACCCCAAGATATCACACCTGGTTTCTTTCAAGAGGATTCTTAGATATCTCAAAGGTGCTCCCAAGCTTGGCCTTTGGTATCCGAAGAGTTCTGAATTTAATCTGTATGCTTATACAGATAGTGACTATGGTGACTGCAACATGACTGCAAAGTCTTCATCAGGGGGATGTCAATTCCTTGGTGGAAGGATTGTTTCAAGGTAATGCAAGAAACAATCCTGTGTCTTTGCATCAACTGCTGAAGCTTAATAAATTGCTGCTGCAAGCTGCTATGCTCATGTGCTTTGGATTCAAAATCAGATGCTGGACAATGGATTCAACTTCAAAAAGACTCCCATCCACATAGACAACAACAGTGCTATCTCTATTACATAGAATCATGTGCAGCACACCAGGACCAAACATATCAACATCAGGTATCATTTGATTAGAGAAAACTTTGAGAAGGGATTAATCAAACTAGTCAAAGTTAACACAAATGAACAATATGTTGATATGTTCACTAAAGATTTTGATGAATAGAGATTCAAATATCTTGTATCAGCTATTGGGATGATTAACTTTGAGTAGATTTTCTTAAAATTTAAATCAACTTTATTTCTAAAACATGTGTGTCCTAAGTTGTCTATTTTATCACCTTTATAAGCTTAGTTTATTTTGGAAGAAAATTTTTAATGATATTCCTTAGATTTTTGAAAGTTTTTCAAAACAAATTTTCCTTCGAAAGATTTCAAGTTGCCTTCGGAAGAAATTTATGTCTTCAAATCAAATAATTATAAGAAATTTACTTTCGAAAGAAATTCTAAGAATATCTTCCGAAGCTTAAATATGCTTCTAAGTACTTGCACGTATTTAAAGGACAAATATCTTCCGAAAGCAATTAAGTCTCAGAAGATTTATTCTCTTTAGAATAAAACTCCCATGTCTTAATATCTTCTGAAACCAAATATGTGTCGGAAGAAAAATTCTCTAAGTATTTTTCATCTGAAGTCAAATTTTCACAATTCTTAAAATATCTACCGAAGCCAAATTGGCTTTTGGAAGCTTTTTTCTCAAAACTTCCAAAACAAAATTATCTTCGAAAGATTTTCAACTTCCAAGAAAACTACCTTTTTGGGCACTTTTTCAGAGGTGGGACCGACATCTGGATTTCAAAGTTTATCCTTTTGTTTTAACTTTATCTCAAATCCATTTCATATATATTCTCATAACGGTTCTCCCTCTTCTCACTCTCCTCTTCATCTGCATTTCTCTAAAATTTCACCCACAACCCGCCTTCGTTCTTATCTTCCTTCATTGTAAAACTACTTCAAATGGGCAACCTTGACCGCAGAAACCAACGCGACTTTTCCATGCATCTTCACATGCAACATAATCAGGTTGCTCTGTTAGACTCTGAGAGAGATCAAGGTTTCTCAGAGGTTTTTCATTATATTTCTTTGTCCAACTACTTTACCTCCCTCACCATTGATCCTCCTCTGTATGAGGATCACTTGTTGGAGTTCTGGCGGACCTGCGAAGAGGTCACAATGGACGGGGAGAAGGCACTGTCTGCCACAGTGTAGGGGAGGACAATCTTCATCACTCTAGCCACTATTAACACACATCTTCAGCTTGTTGTGATCCCTCAACTTAGGATCCACAAGTCACACCCCACCACAAACATCATTAGAACTGTTGATACAGGGGTGAGAACAAGAAAACAAACCCATGAAAAAAATGTTTGTCTACACTCTTGCTTCTTGTCCAAAGTAGAGCAAAAGAAAGTTGATGAGGCTTTGAAAGATGGAAGCTAGGTTGAAGCAATACAACAGAACTGCTTCAATTCAAAAGATAGAAGGTTTGGAACCTATGTCCTCTTCCTCATGGGAAGACTACCATAGGAACCAAGTGGGCTTTTAGGAACAAGAAAGATCATAGAGGACTTGTCATCAAGAACAAGGCAAGACTGGTTGTTCATGGCTACACACAAGAAGAGGGAATTCACAGATGTTTTTGCTCCTGTGGAAAGACTTGAAGCTATAAGAATATTCATGGCTTTTGCTGCATCCAAGGATTTCAAGGTCTACCAACTTGATGTCAAGTGTGCTTTTCTATATGGGGTGATTGATAAAGAGGTGTATGTCAAACAACCACCTGGCTTTGCAGACCCAGATCATCCTGATTATGTCTGCAAGCTTGATAAAGCTCTTTATGGGCGGTACCAAACTCCAAAAAGTGGTATGAGACACAATCTTAGTATCTCTGTCAACATGGTTACAAGAGGGGTACTATGATGGAACTCTCTTCATCAAAGGAACAGGGAATGACTTAATGCTGGTTCAAGTATATATGGATTACATTATCTTTGGGTCAACTAATCCAAAGCTCTGTAAAACCTTTGAGAGGCTGATGAAGAATAGATTTGAAATGAGTGCCATGGGGGAACTCAATTTCTTTCTGGGAATTCAAGTGAAGCATGTTGATAATGGCATCCTCACAAGTCAGTCAAAAAATGTACAAGACATACTTACAAGATTCAACATGACTGATTGTAAGGTTGTTAAGACACCCATAGCCAGAAACCACTCCATTGGACCATATCTTGAGGGGGAGTGTGTGGATGAATATCTATACAGGGCTATGTTTGGGTCTCTTATGTACCTCACAGCCAGCAGGCCTAATATCATGTTTGCTACATGCATCTGTGCAAGATATCAAGCAAACCCCAAGATATCACACCTGGTTGCTTTCAAGAGGATTCTTAGATATCTCAAAGGTGCTCCCAAGCTTGGCCTTTGGTATCCGAAGAGTTCTGACTTTAATCTGTATGCTTATACAGATAGTGACTATGGTGACTGCAACATGACTGCAATGTCTACATCAGGGGGATGTCAATTCCTTGGTGGAAGGATTGTTTCAAGGTAATGCAAGAAACAATCCTGTGTCTTTGCATCAACTGCTGAAGCTGAATAAATTGCTGCTGCAAGCTGCTATGCTCATGTGCTTTGGATTCAAAATCAGATGCTGGACAATGGATTCAACTTCAAAAAGACTCCCATCCATATAGACAACAACAGTGCTATCTCTATTATATAGAATCATGTGCAGCACACCAGGACCAAACATATCAACATCAGGTATCATTTGATTAGAGAAAACTTTGAGAAGGGATTAATCAAACTAGTCAAAGTTAACACAAATGAACAATATGTTGATATGTTCACTAAAGCTTTTGATGAATAGAGATTCAAATATCTTGTATCAGCTATTGGGATGATTAACTTTGAGTAGATTTTCTTAAAACTTAAATCAACTTTATTTCTAAAACATGTGTGTCCTAAGTTGTCTATTTTATCACGTTTATAAGCCTAGTTTATTTTGGAAGAAAATTTTTAATGATATTCCTTAGATTTTTGAAAGTTTTTCAATACATATTTTCCTTCGAAAGATTTCAAGTTGCCTTCGGAAGAAATTTATGTCTTCAAATCAAATAATTATAAGAAATTTACTTTTGAAAGAAATTCTAAGAATATCTTCCGAAGCTTAAATATGCTTCTAAGTACTTGCACGTATTTAAAGGACAAATATCTTCCGAAAGCAATTAAGTCTCAGAAGATTTATTCTCTTTAGAATAAAACTCCCATGTCTTAATATCTTCTGAAACCAAATATGTGTCGGAAGAAAAATTCTCTAAGTATTTTTCATCTGAAGTCAAATTTTCACAATTCTTAAAATATCTACCGAAGCCTAATTGGCTTTTGGAAGGTTTTTTCTCAAAACTTCCAAAACAAAATTATCTTCGAAAGATTTTCAACTTCCAAGAAAACTACCTTTTTGGGCACTTTTTCAGAGGTGGGACCGACATCTGGATTTCAAAGTTTATCTTTTTGTTTTAACTTTATCTCAAATCCATTTCATATATATTCTTATAACGGTTCCCCCTCTTCTCACTCTCCTCTTCATCTGCATTTCTCTAAAATTTCACCCACAACCCGCCTTCGTTCTTATCTTCCTTCATTGTAAAACTACTTCAAATGGGCAACCTTGACCGCAGAAACCAACGCGACTTTTCCATGCATCTTCACAGGCAACATAATCAGGTTGCTCTGTTAGACTCTGAGAGAGATCAAGGTTTCTCAGCGGTTTTTTATTATATTTCTTTGTCCAACTACTTTACCTCCCTCACCATTGATCCTCCTCTGTATGAGGATCACTTGTTGGAGTTCTGGCGGACCTGCGAAGAGGTCACAATGGACGGGAAGAAGGCACTGTCTGCCATAGTGTAGGGGAGGACAATCTTCATCACTCTAGCCACTATTAACACACATCTTCAGCTGGATGATGTAGAAGGTGACTTGCCTTTTTCCTAAAGCTACAGCCAACCACTCCTTTGAGCAGATAAGCTATGAGGGTGACTTCTCAGTCAAGACCTTCAGGAAGGGGAAGGTATCCTCTCAATGTAAGTACCTCCTCCATGTTGTCATACATAGCTTATCCAACAAGCATGGAGGATGGGACCAGATTCTAGAAGACCTCTCCTTCATAGTCCATGGGATGGTTCAGGGGGTCAAGTTCAGGTATTCACAATTTGTATATACCAATTTTCTTGCTAACTTAGACTCCCTAGAGTATTACATGTTCCCTAGATATGTCCAACACATTCTCTACTTTGAACTGGGAACAAAGTTGAAAGGAACATGTAATATTCTAAAACTGGGACTGATGAAGCCCGACATCTTCAAAATCATGAGGAAGCCAACTGTTGGCTTCTCCAGGGTAGAAACAGCCCTAGTCCAAAAATGTTTAAGCTCATTGCTCAAGGTGGCAACCTAGCAACACCAGCTAGTGTTGAACCCACACCTTCCACCTCCCAACCACAAATACAGCCTACAATAACCATCACCTACCTGAGAAAAACCAAACGAACCCCTACACATGCTATTTAGCTTGTGCAGGCCCCCATATCACCAACCATGCAGGAGCAAGTGGACACTCAAGATCCCACTTCCCCTAAGGAGCAAACCACTCCTATCTCTCAAATGATCAGTGCTGAGGTTCCTCATGCTCAGCCTGATGAGCTCACAACCCCAACTGCCTTAAGCCTTCACTCAGAGTCTCAACACTCTAGTGAACAACCTTCCAAGGATAGTTACCATCCCTAGCCACTGGATCTCAACCAACTAATTCCCAGCCTTGACTTTTATGATGATGAAGACATGGGCTTCAGTGAGTACTATGAGTCTCTCTTCTTCACCCCTACTCAAGGAGAGATGAGTACCCCTATCTCACCCATGTCTAGCCCACATCATCCAACCCCTACTAAGGTGGATCTTCTTGAAACAGTTTAGGAGATCCATATGGAAGAGGCTCTCACTTTAGAAAGTGATTACATCAGTCAGAACTTGACCATGGCAACCTAGCCTCTTGACACTTCTCTTGAAGTTGTCATAATTCAGGGGAAATCCAGCCGCCAGGAACACTATGCTGGTGATGAGGAAGAAGACATTAGTCCCATTCTCTCATCCCCCTATGATTCTTCTGATGAAGATGAGGGGAGTCTGAAACTAAAGATGCACACATTGACTAGAACTTGCACCTATTTAGTCTCTAAGATTAGTCACCTGGAATCTCAGGTGACTATCTTACAAAAGAGGGTCAATGACCAGCAACTTGAGATCACCAATCTCAAGGGAAATCTAGATGAGAGACCACTAAGAACAACTCAACCAGGTCCACAAGAACCTGTGAATATGATAGACTCAACCCCCAGCTCACTTATGCAAGAAAGTGATGCTACCAAAAAGGGGGCGAAAGTTAGAACAGTCATAGAACCTGGGAGTTCTTCTTAGAGTATGGACTTAGAGGATTCACCACCCTCCTCAAGTCCACATTGTTGTGGACTCACTCATATACAACCTATTTAAGGAGGGTATACCCAGAGCCATGTCTACCCCATCTCTTCACTCTGAGAACCCAATCTTGGGATGGACATATGACATAGAAAGAAGGGCTCTTATCATCCCTAGGCTTAGGGTCAACAAGAGATCTTCAATTTTACAAACCTGAGTTTCTATGAGTGCATCCATCTGGTTGATCTTCCACTTGTCAACCCAAGCCAAAACAGACAAGCTAAGAGATTAGCAAATTGGATTCAAGGAAGGGTGCTAGAAGAGTTCAAGATGAGATCAAAATTATATAGACAGAGGCTAGAAGGTGAGATTTTTGGTCAACTAGATGTTGAGGTGAACCTTGAGATTAGCTTCGAAGGAAAAGCCTTGACTGAAGGCCCAGAAGTTGATCCTGTGAACCTTGAGACAGGATCTCCTTCAGCACCCAGTACCCTCAGTGAGGCACCAGCTGGTGAAGGTGCTTCACATCCTATCTCTGGCCAGAGCTTGACTACTGAACCAAGCAATGTAGGCCAAAGCTCTCTCCACCCTGAGTCACCAAGGCCTGTGTGTGACAAAGGGAAGAGAAAAATGCCCTCTGAGGAGTTAGAGGAGGATAAGAGAGAGAGAAGAAGAGGAAGCTAAGGGAAGAGAGTTCAGTAGAGTCCTCAGGCTTCATGCAAGCTGCTATCCAGGCTGCCCCCAGGCCAAACACTCTAGATAATAAGTTGAGGGAAGCCAGGCTAAACTACCTGGGTACCAGGAACTATAACATTGATGAAATCATATCTCTCCCCTTAGAAGAATTGAATGAGCTGGCTGACAATGAGTTTTCAAAGGAGAGGAAGGAGGCAGAGGATGCAGCATTGCTCCTCAAGATCAAGGAAGAAAGGAGACTGAAAAGGCTTTACAAACATGCTCCTATCCTCTCCCCAGTTCAAGAATGTCTTGAGACAGAGACTGTGGCAGCTGCATAACCTCAGGTAGACAAGGAAGCTGAAAGAATGAATATGATCAACTACTTGAGTGCCATAGGACTCTATCAGTGAGCTGCACTTCTTCCCTTATCCTTTGAGTACATTGAATTTGAATATTTAAAGCAGCTAGAAGAACAAGATACAAAAGAAAGAAAAGCTGCTAAGAGAAAGTTAAAGGTAGAAGCTGCAAGGTCAAGGGCCAAAATCCACAAAAGCCAAAAGAAGTCTGAATATAGACAAAGGATGATGAGCTTCTTGAGGCTGTACGGATTCTCTGAAAGGAGGCTTGGTCCAATGTCTCTATCCATTATGGATGAGCATATAAGAGTGATCAAGCAAAAGATCAAAAAGGGAGAGCTTGTAGACTAGAATTCTCCATCGATTCCAGCTCAACCTAAATTGAGGTGAAGGTTGAACCCCCTAAGACAACACAACCTAAACCTAGAGCTGCATCTCAGTCAACTTCATCTTCTGATCCGTAGCAGGGTTCTCTTCTCTCTCCTTTTGAAACTATGAGAGAAGAGATCCCAACTGAGAGAGACACAACAGAACAATCTGGTGCTGAAGACCAGTCCTCTCGGTTAAAAACTTCAAAGAGGAGGAAAAGGATGGCCAGGAAAAGTGTTTCAAAGAAGATGAAGACCAAGGCATCCACCTCCACACCTCAAGATGAGTCAGAGCATCTTGAGGTAGTGCATGAAGAGGCTGCTCAACCAACTCCTATTCAAGTAGAGCCTCTTGCTATTGGAAGACCCATCTTGTCCGGGAGTTTTACTACTCATCCGGAAAGATGGTATGTCAATGGAGATCAAGGAGGTCGAGATGCCTACTTCTAGCAAGACATGTTGGATCTTCCTCTACATGATCATCCTAGCAAGGACTATCAACATCTGAAGAACTTCTCTGTTTTGGTAGCATCAGCCTAGGGGGAGTTTGTAAGATAATATCAGAAGATTATAAGGTTGATGCAACCAAAGAAGCCAAAACAACCAAGGGTCTTCCTACATGCATGCACTGGACGTACAAGATAGAAGTGCTTCGGAAGTTTTACACTCTACGTCAGAAAATACTCTAAGTGTAAAATCTTCCGAACCAAAGTCCAAATCTTCCGAAGCCATAGATGAAGTCTTCCGAAACTATAGAGACAAAGTCTTCCGAAGCCATTTTTGTGTGAAGACTAGTTTCTTCTGAAGACAGATGTCACACCCTTAATTACAAACGGGGTGATAATATTATGTGTGTGACATACTAGGATCTCAGCCACTAGTTACACCAAACAACACATCAATTACAAAACATAATTTCCAGTTAACATTTGAAATTTCCAAAAATAGAGTTAATAATGTAAACATGAAAATAATTGCGGAAGCGTAAACATTTATAAATTAAATAGCGCAAAACATGCGCAACCCAGAGGAATATAATTTGTAGAAAACATTGTTTAACCGTTTAAAGAAATCAGAATGTATGCAATGATGAGATGCTCCTAGTCGTGCGCACCTTAATGACCTAAAAGAAACATGCTAAAATGTAACACAAGGTTGGTGAGTTCACAGGTTTAACATAAAA
Organism: Flaveria sonorensis; assembly: GCA_025506505.1. Lineage (NCBI taxonomy): Eukaryota > Viridiplantae > Streptophyta > Magnoliopsida > Asterales > Asteraceae > Flaveria > Flaveria sonorensis. Next base: position 28,758,690 of record CM046430.1, on the reverse strand, counting down.
TAATAAGTAATAGTAATGAAATACAGATTAAGTAATCAAAGCATATAAGTAGGTAGCTAGCCCACAACAAGTCACTATGTGTATGAATTTCATGACCGAACTGACAGTAATAATATAATGAATGCCCGACTGTGAATACCAGACCACAACACTATAAAAGAGGCTAACCATTCACTCGTTTGACCTCCAGTCAAGCTAGCACGACTAGCCTGGGCGGGGTTTGTCAAACCCATTAGATCTACTAATAATCACCTCGCTAAATACAATTAACGGTCCGAATGAGGCGTAGTGGTATCACAATAGTAAACCAGTATATGCAGTATTACCAATCTAAAGTTCCGTACAGTTTATGAAAATCAACATGTTTCTCTCCCTAAAAAGAGAGTATAGTATGAAAGTGGGGATGTAAACTCACCTCAAATGCACAGCCACAAGTAATTGAAATCACAAAAGATTTGGTTTCCGATTAACCTGAATGTACATCTATTGGTTGTACAGTTTTTCGTTCTCGACCCGGTTTCGGAGCAGGTTATCGACTTCCCCATTCCCATGTAAGGCCAATTCATACACATCTAACGTACCTACCATATATACCCCCCCTATATGGCGTAAAACACATATACATAAATTTACATATTACATATACAACTCATATAACATAAGCACATATTTATACTTGTATATAATATACTCAACACATATACATGATATGCAAACCATAAATCACATGTACTATGCAATACATACAACACACACACAAAACATATGTGCATACCCATAATCCACTACACACACCACTCATGGTTGAACATACACACTTCCAATATAAATATGAGCACCTACACCCACACACACCCACACCTACGCAAACACAACATAATCCATACTCATAATGAAATAAACATGCATACACCAAATATAACCACACCCATCCATACATAACATGCATACTAAATCATATACATAAATACAACCAGGCTGCCACAACCGGTTATCACCCAAGCACCCCATAAAGAAAACACCCCACAAACCCAATACACAACCGCGTATATACGCACATATATACATTCACAGAACACAATAGAATGAGGCCACCCACTAGAATGAAACACACGCACACTAATCATAGAAGCACACACATAACAGAATTAGATACATGCACACCCAACCTGATTATGCATACAAATATACATGGCCAACACATCTCATAGCCCATACTACCACTGCCGATCAAACCCAAATATAGAAACGCACACAAGACCACATATACATACACACGTTCGAACACACGCCAACATAACCCGATAACCATGAATCTTGAACCCGCACACGCGAACGTACACATAAACTGCGGCACGAAATTGAAATGAACGAACATGAATAGAGTAGTAGGGAATTCATACCACACGGGCTGCTCCGATCGGTTTTTATGGCTGCCGAAGGTGCGGTTCGCGATGGAGGATACTATCGGTGATGATCGTCATCACGTATATGACTCAAGACGTTCTATCACCGAACCCAATATTGGAAGAAGGAACCGTCTATAGATATGGTTGTGAATAGAGGCTATCGAGAGATAAGGAGAAGCTGCGGGGATAAGGTGTCGCGAATTGTGAGTTGCCGAAGGGATAGGCTGTCGTGAGGGTTAGAGAATGACGGTTTAGATATAAAAGGATTTTGTGAATTAGGGTTATGTTATGGCTTTTTTTAGAGAAATATACCGGGTAAGATGGAGGGCACGGTTCGGGTCAACTTTTGCTGAGACTGATTAGAGTGGAAGGTTTGTTCGGTAGAGGTAAGGGTATTAAACTTATTTTGTTTAGGTGATGAATAAATTTATTTAGTTTCATAACTTAAAAAATTTAGGTTCAATTAATTTATGTTGAAATTTGTTAAGTTGTCAAAAGTAAATAAATAACTAAGGACATAAAATGTGTCACGTATCAGATAACGAGGGAAAAAGTTAAAATGTTAACCTGAGAACACGGAGTGTCACATCATCCCCTTGTTGAAGGAAATTTCATCTCGAAATTTGGAACACCAGGGTCAACGAACGACTACTGAACAAGTTGGTTAGTTATCTGGAACAAAGACAAGATAAGGGGGATTTCTGAACAAACCGAAAACAAGGAAACGTAAGGTTTCATGAGAGTTGTGACATCATCCCGTTGTTGAAGAAAATTTCATCTTGAAATTTAAAGGAGAGATATCTTAAGAATGATACCTTAAAATGCGGAGGCCTGATCATTAAACAATTGTAGGTACTTTTTTCATTTGGTCCTCACGTTCCCAGGTAAATTCTGGTCCACGCTTTGGATTCCATCTAAAGCGCGCAAGAGGAATCTTTCTACTTTTTAAGGTCTTGACTTCTCGATCCATTACATCGACTAGTTCCTCAATGAAACGTAACTGTTCATCAATTTCCAGTTCCTCTAATGGTACAACGAGTGATTCATCGGATAGGCACTTCTTCAAATTTAAAATGTGGAACATGTTATGTATTCCACTAAGCTCTTCAGGTAAATTCAGCTGATAGGCTACTAGACCAACCCTTTTGATAATCTCAAATGGTCCCACGTAGCACGGATTTAACTTTCCCAGTTTCCCAAACCAGATTACACCTTTCCAGGGTGAGACTTTCAGGAGTACCTTGTCAGCAATCTGAAATTCCAATGGCTTACGACGTTTATCTGCGTAGCTCTTTTGTCGATCTCGTACCACTACCATACGGTTATGGATTTGCACGATCTTCTCAGTCATCTTGTGCATAAGCTCAGGACCCATAAGTTGGCATTCTCCAACTTCTGCCCAATAGATAGGTGATCGACACTTACGTTCATATAGTGCCTTAAATGGTACGGCCTTGATGGAGGTGTGATAACTATTGTAGGAGACCTCAGCCAATGGTAAATGAGTTTCCCAACTGCTGCCAAATTCAATCACACAGGCACGCAACATGTCTTCCAGTGTCTTGATTATACGCTCACTCTGACCATCGGTTTGCGGATGATACGCAGTGCTCATATCCAGCCGCGTTCCCAATGATCTCTGCAAAGATTGCCAGAAATGAGATGTGAACCAAGCGTCGCGATCAAATATGATAGATATTGGCACACCATGCCGAGAGACTATTTCCTTTAAATAAATTCATGTCAACTTCTCCATTCGATCATTCTCTCAGATTGCAAGAAAATGCATGGATTTTGTTAAGCGATCTACTATAACCCAAATGGTATTGCATCCGCTGGGATTCCTAAGTAACTTTGTGATAAAGTCCATCGTGATCTACTCCCATTTCCACACTGGAAATTCTGGTTGCTTAAGTAAACCTGATGGTCTCTGGTATTTCGGATGGTCTCTAGTATTCCACCTTAACCTTAGAGTAAGTTAGACATCTGCTTACATAGGTGGCAATCTCAGCTTTCATGTTCGGCCACCAGTTAAAACTCCTTCAGATCTTGGTACATCTTGTCTGAACCCGGATGAATTGAGTAGCGTGACTTATGAGCTTCATCCATTACCAGATCTCGTAAATTCCCATATTATGGTACCCAGATCAATTCCATGAAATAACGGATTCCATCAGCCTTGATCTCTAATTGTTTCTCCATTATTCGCATGGATTCTCCCTACAGATTCTCAACTTTCAAGGCCTCAGCCTGAGCAGCCTTGATTTACACTGGCAGATCAGAGTGGATGGTCATTTGCAATGCACGCACCCGACAAGGTTTCGATGTTTTCTTCCGACTGAGGGCGTCGGCTACCACATTAGCCTTACCCGGATGGTACTTGATTGCACAGTCGTAATCATTGAGTAATTCTAACCGCCGACGTTTCCGCATATTCAGCTCCTTTTGATCATATATGTGCTGGAGGCTCTTGAGATCTGTATAGATCATTCATTTGGTTCCATATATGTAGTGCCTCCAGATCTTCAAGGAAAACACTACAGCTCCTAGTTCCAGATCATGTGTTGTGTAGTTTTTCTCATGGACCTTGAGCTGTCTAGATGCATAAGCTATGATATTATTACGTTGCATCAGTACACATCCGAAACCCTGGATGGATGCATCACAGTGAACAACAAAGTCATCAGTCCCCTTTAGCAAAGCTAGGATCGGCGCGCTGTAGCGTTTGTCTTTAAGCGCCTGAAATGCTGATACCTCTTTGCTGCCCCATTTGTAGATGGTTCCCTTGAGAGTTAGGGAAGTCAAAGGTTGTGCCAACTTTGAGAATCCTTTGATAAATCGTCTGTAATAGCCTGCCAAACCAAGGATTTGTCGTACTTCAGTAGGTGTTTTCGGTGCAGGCCAATCCTTGATTGCTTCAATCTTTAAAGGATCTACATGTATGTCCCTTTCGTTCACCACATGACCAAAAAATTGCGCTTCCCGCATCCAAAAATCGCATTTTGAGAACTTTGCATAAAGTTGTTAATTCTTCAACAATTCCAGAATGATTCTTAAGTGTTCCTCATGATCTTCCTTATTCTGAGAGTAGATTAGTATATCATCAATGAAGACAATGGAAAACTTATCCAAATAAGGCTTACAAACACGGTTCATGAGGTCCATGAAAACTGCTGGAGCATTGGTCAGTCCAAAAGGCATTACCTCGAACTCGTAGTGCCCATACCGAGTCCGGAATGCCGTCTTCGGGATGTCTTCCTCCTGAACCCATAACTGATGATAACCTGGTCTCAGATCAATTTTGGAATAGTAGCTTGATCCTTGTAATTGGTCAAACAGGTCATCAATGTGTGGGAGTGGATATCTGTTCTTGATAGTCACTTTGTTCAGCTCCTGGTAGTCGATACACATTCTGAAGGTTCCATCTTTCTTTTTCACGAAAAGCACTGGAGCTTCCCAGGGTGAAGAGCTGGGACGTATAAATCCCTTGTCCAACAATTCTTGAAATTGCTTAGACAACTCTTGTAGTTCGTTCGGTGCCAAACGTTATGGTGCCCGAGCGATCGGAGCTGCTCTAGGTGCTAACTCAATTTGAAATTCTACCTACCTGTGCGGAGGACGGCACGGTAAGGTCTTCAGGAATTACTTTCGAAAAGTCTCTAACAACCGGAATATCTTTGATACGCTTTTCATCCACCTTCTTTTCTGTAACTAGTGCCAATAAAGCAAAATGCCCTTTCCAAAGACATTTCTGTGCCTTCGGATATGAGATGATGCCAACCACAGCACCAATCTTATCACCTTCAACCGTAAGAATCTCATTACCCGAGATAGGTAACTTAATCAGTTTCTTCTTGCAGATGATCTCAACATTGTTCTTGGATAGCCAGTCCATCCCAACTACTACGTAAAAACTACCGAGTGTGATGGGAATAAGGTCTATATTGAAGGTGTGTCCAGACAAGCCTAGCTTACAGTTGCTAAATACTTGAATAGTTGTTATCGTTCTACCATCAGCTATCTTTATGGCATACTCAAAATTCAAGTCGGTAGGTACTACCCCTAGTACTTTACTAAACATATTGGACACATAACTCTTATCAGCACCAGAGTCAAATAACACAGAGGCATAACAACTGTTTATAGTGAATTTACCAGACACTACAATAGGGTCATATCGAGCCTCACCTGAGCCAATGACGAAAGCTCTTCCTTTGCCACTACCGCTTCCACCACTGTTGTTGTCCTTTGGTTTGTCAGCCTTACCATTATTACCATTTCTCCTAAGCTTCAGGCATTCCCTCTTAAAGTGACCAGGTTTTCCACATTCAAAACACACAGTATGATTATTGTTTTGCTCTTGCTGCTACTAAGGTGCTTTTGCCGAGAGGTTTACCCTGCAATTCTTGGCAGCATGCCCAAATCTTCCGCACCCCTTACAAGTGCTCTTCGTGCATTGCCCGTTGTGATGAAACTTACATTTGTTGCATCTTGTAAGGTGGCCATGGTAACCACCAGAACTACCTGAGTCTTGAGTAGGTTGTGGTTGGTTGAACTTCTTGTTTTGCTGTTGTTGGGAAGTGGAGGATGAAGATTGTTTCCCATTGGGAGAAGCTTCTCATTTTCTCTTGTTGTCATTGGAACTGGATACAGCACCGCGAGGGCATCTGGCCCTACGCGACAGCCTGATCCGTTAGGTGGTGCGCCAGTCTGATCGCCTCCTGTATGGTGTTTGGTCTTGAAGCAGTGACCATGCTCTAGATTTCTAGAGATAACCCATGCAAGTATCTCTCAATCGTCAAGGAAGGAGGGTTGATAATATTAGAGCAAAGAGTGGCGAGCTCATGAGAGTGAGTGGTGTATGCCTCGATCTTAGAACCCGTCATCTTCAGGTTCCAGAATTCCATTTCCAGCTTCTGCATCTCGTCACGAGGGCAATATTCTTCCTTCATCAGCTTCTTAAATTCTTCCCAGGTGGTTTGATTGGCAATCTCAGTACCCAACATTTGTACTTGGGTGTCCCACCAGGATAAAGTAGCTCCGTACAGAGTGTCGGTAGCGTACTTCACAATACTCTCAGCAGGGCAGTTGCACATCTCGAACACAGACTCTAATTTTTCAAACCAGCGGAGCAGTCCTACTGCTCCTTTTGTTCCCTTGAATGGGTTAGGCTTGCAGTCCATGAAGGTCTTGAAAGTATAGATTCCTTGACCTGCAACAGTTTTTGATCAGGACCTTGGAATTTTAACGGATGTTATAATTTCAACAGAATTAACGGAACATTAACGTCGGAAATGAGGTTGGTTTAGCTTAACAATTGGAGTGGGTTGAGGGTTAGGATTGTGGTTAGCTAGTGCATTAGCCACATGCTGATTGATTAGTGCGGCCAATTCCGCTGGAGTCATGTTGATCACACCACGACCACGTCCTCGTCCGAGTCCAGACATTATTAACAATCAAAACATACGAAAATAAGTAATATGCAACATATCAACTTCATTTAGGTATAAGCAATTAAAACAATTTAGCACACACAACTAAATGTTCAAATAATAATTTCTAGTGAAATAAATTGTAAATACGTCTATAATTAATCAACCAAATATCAAGATATAAAAACATAAGTCGGATGGGAAACAACCCTTCCCATCTAGGTGTGAAATAAATGAAAGTCTGATAAATGAATAGAATGAATAGAAAAGGGAAATTAATGTGAAACGACGGATCCGGTGCTATCCTCAGGCTCGTCCTTGGGCTGCTCCTAAGGTTCCTCTTCTGGCGCCGCCTTTGGTTCCTCTTCTGGATCTTCCTCTGGTTCCTCCTCTGGATCTTCCTCATCAGGCTCCTGCACTACGTTCAATGCATTGACCTGATGCTCAAGAGTATCGAGCAGCTGATTATTAGCAGCTATGTCCACCTCGTCACCAACTACACGTTAGAACAGATCAGTGACACGATCCATATGCTTGTTATGACGATCAACTAGTATGTTGAGCAGTCTCTTCAATTCCTTAATGTCCTTAGCTGATTCGCACACTACTTTCTTCAATGCTCTGTTAACATTCCACAACTCGGCAACGCGGTTACGCTCGATGTGTAAAGTGGTTTCCATAGCAGCCATGGCCTGCTCGGGAGGTTAGGGAAGGGGAGGTACGGTAGGGGCATTTGGATTCCTAGCAGGAATGGACCTAGTGCAAGGCCGGTGTTCAGGAGGTAAAGGGACATTTTTCTCCTAAATAAGACTGGTCATATATAGGGGATAGTATTCCCACTTATGAACTGGTAGGTACTGGGGTAAGGCAAACGGCTGGTCGTAATCAAACTCCTCATTGTTATCAGGGTGCACGGGCTAGTCGTACGGACCCGTAGGTGGAGGTATAAAATCATAGTGAAGGGGTCTCTTTCCTTAAGATGAAGAAAAAGAAGGAGGTGTAGAAGAAGAAGAAGCCATTCCTGCAAAGAACCGCTCACAGGAATAAGCAACAGCAAACAATCCAGCAAGTAAAGCAAACATGCAAGAACAACTATTGAAGCTAAATGTGTCTATATGCATGTAACTAAGGCATCAGGCTGTAGTCTAAATGCAATGCAAATGAAATGAGAATTTATCTTAGTTCGCTATAACCATTGGCTCTGATACCAATCTATCACACCCTTAATTTCCACAAACGGGGTAATACCGTTAGCCGTGTGACATACCAGGATATCAGCCACTAGTTACACCAAATGACACATCAATTACAAAACATAATTTCTAGTTAACATTTGAAATTTCCAAAAACATAGTTAATAATGTAAACATGAAAATAATTGCGGAAGCGTAAACATTTATAAATTAAACATCACAAAACACGCGCAACCTAGAGGAATATAATTTGTAGAAAACATTGTTTAACCATTTAAAGAAATCAGAATGTATGCAAAGATGAGATGCCCTAGTCGTGCACACCTTAAGGACCTGAAAGAAACATGCTAAAGTGTCAACAAAAGGTTGGTGAGTTCACAGGTTTAACAGAAAACAGTAAGTAATAGTAATGAAATACAGATTAAGTAATCAAAGCATATAAGTAGGTAGCTAGCCCACAACAAGTCACTATGTGTATGAATTTCGCGACCAAACTGATAGTAATAATATAATGAATGCCCCGGCTGTGAATACCAGACCACAGCATAGTAATAATGTTTGACCTCCAGTCAAGCTAGCACGACTAGCCTGGGTGGGGTTTGTCAAACCCAGTAGATCTACTAACAATCACCTCGTTGAATACATATTAACGGTCCGAATGAGGCATAGTGGTATCACAATAGTAAACCAGTATATGCAGTATTACCAATCTAAAGTACCGTATAGTTTATAAAAATCAGTATGTTTCTCTCCACCTAAAAGATAGTATAGTATGAAAGTGGGGTTGTAAGCTCACCTTGAATGCATAGCCACAAGCAATTGAAATCACGAAAGATTTGGTTTCCGATTAACCTGAATGTACATTTATTATTTAATTAACATTAAATACTAATAATGTGGTTGTACGGTTTTGCATTCTCTATCCGGTTTCGATGCAGGTTATCAACTTCCCCATTCCCATATAAGACCAATTCATACACATCTAATGTACCTACCATATATACCCCCCACATGGCGTAAAACACATATACGAAAATTTACATATTACATATAACACTCATATAACATAAGAACATATTTATACTTGTATATAATATACTCAACATATACACATGATACGCAAACCATAAATCACATGTACTATGCAAGACATACCACACACACACAAAACATATGTCCATACCCACAATCCATTACACACACTACTCACGGTTGAACACGCACACTTCCAATATAAACATGAGCACCCACACCCATAAACACCCACACCTATGCACACACAACAGAATCCACACTCATAATTAAATAGACCTGCATACACCAAACATAACCACACCCATCCATGCATAACATGCATACTGAATCATATACATACATCAACCAGGCTGCCACAATTGGTTATCACCCAAGCACTCCCATAAAGTCAACATCCCACAAACCCAATACACAACTGCATATATACGCACTTATATACATTCATGGAACACAATAGAATAAGGCCACCCAATCGAATGAAACACATGCACATTACTCACACATAATAGAATTACATACACGCACACCCAACATAGATATGCATACAACTATACATGGCCAGCCGATCAAACCCGAAATATAAGAACGCACACAAGACCACATATACAAACACACGTTCGAACACACGCCCACATAACCCGATGACCATGACTCTTGAACCCACAATCGCGAATGTACGCAAAACCGATCAGTTTGAGTTTTAGTATTTAGTATTAATTCGACGTTAAATGTGCATCTAGGTTAATTTGGAAACCTAATTACCTGCTTCTAACCTTTATCTGATTTGATTTGCATCAAGATGAGTTTATAACTACACTTTCATACTATACTCTCTTTTAGGGGGAGAGAAACATGCTGATTTTCATAAACTGTATGGTACTTTAGATTGTTAATACTGCATATACTGGTTTACTATTGTGATACCACTACGCCTCATTTTGACCGTTATTATGTTATTAGCGAGGTGATTGTTAGTAGATCTACTGGGTTTGACAAACCCGCCCGGGCTAGTCACGCTAGCTTGACTGGAGGTCAAACGGGTGAATGGTTAGCCTGTTTTACTATGCTGTGGTCTGGTATCCATAGCCGGGGCATTCACTATATTATTACTGTCAGTTCAGTCATGAAATTCATACACATAGTGACTTGTTGTGGACTAGCTACCTACTTATATGCTCTGATTAATGAATCTGGATTTCATTACTATTACTTACTATTTTCTGATAAACCTGTGAACTCACCAACCTTGTGTTGACACTTTAGCATGTTTCTTTTAGGTCTTTAAGGTGCGCACGACTAGGAGCAACTCATCATTGCATACATTCTGATTTCTTTAAACGGTTAAACAATGCTTTCTACAAATTATATTCCTTTGGGTTGCACGTGTTTTGCGCTGTTTAATTTATAAATGTTACGCTTCCGCAATTATTTTCACGTTTACATTATCAACTCTGTTTTTTGAAATTTTCAAATGTTAATGAGCAATTATGTTTTGTAATTGATGTGTCGTTTTGTGTAACTAGTGGCTGAGGTCCTGGTATGTCAGACGCCTTAAGGTAATACCCCATTTATGGAAATTAAGGGTGTGACAACAAAGAAGACATGCATTCTCTGATCTACTTTACATAAAGTTGACACTCCTTAAGGTCCTGGTATGTCCGCTACAACTCTGAAGACTCACCAACTTGTATGAGTTGGTGAAAAGTCCATGCTTTAGTAAATAGTAGAATAAGGTCTTTATCTGTAACTTCATACTTTTGTACGTGTAAACCCTTTCATATTAGAAAAGGATGTGAGCTATGGCATGTCATAGTCACTAGTCAAAAGGCAATCTGCCTTTTGACTCTACATTGATCTTGTTGTCTAGATAAGTATTTCCAACTATCTTTCTAAGTATTGACGGTTGTAAGATATAGTATAAAGTGTCTCGGGTCCTTGTAATTCGAACATGCTTTGTGAACACTTGCAATAGAACTTGAGAGCAATATACAGCATCCTTAAAAACCATACTTGTTTGTTCTTGTTCTTAGTTCTGTCTCACTACTTACTTGTGTTCTTAGTATCATCATACTCAAACCCAGTTTCCCATTTGAACTGTTAAGTGTTCTAAACCTCTCCTTATTGTGAGAGTAATTGTATTGAGCACCCTTCACATGGTCCTACAATTACATGTTCCCTAGTTAGGTCCAGCACATTCACAACTGTGAACTGGGCTCACAGCTGAGGGGAACAGGTAATATTCTAATGCTAGGATAGATAAAGCCCAACATGCTTAAAATAATAAAGAAAACCACCATTGCTTTTTTTTTTTTGGGGTAGAAACAGCCTTTATCCCTAAAATGTTAGAGCAACCTGCTTAAGGTGAAGACTTGGCAATCCCAGCCAATGTTGAACCCCCAACTTCTTCACCACCACCTACACAGCCTCAAATCATCATCACCTACAAAAGAAAATCCAAACGAACCCATGCTTAGTCTATTCAAATTGAGCATACCCCCATATACTCACCCATACAGGAGCAAGTGGAACTAAGAGCTCCCACTTCTCATGAGGAGCAAACCACTCCCATTCCTTCAAATATTAGTGCTGAGGTTCCTCATGCTCAGCCTGATGAGCTCACAACCCTAGCCTCAATCCATCATCTTAAGAATCAATCCTCAGAAGATCAACCTTCAAAGGAAAGCTACCATCCCCTGCCTTTGGATCTCAACCAACCAATTCCCAACCTTGAATTCTATGATGATGAAGTAAAAGGATTCAGTGAGTACCATGAGTCTCTCTTCTCCAACCCTATTGAAAGGGAGATAAGTGCTCTTGAATCACCTATATCCAACCTACATCATCCACCAACAACTAAGGTGGACCTCCCTGAACCTATTGAGGAGGCCCATATGGAAGTGGCTCTTACTTTTGAAAGTAATTACATTATTAAGACCTTAACCATGGCAACCCAACCCATTGAAACTTCCTTTGAAGCTATAAGTGTGCAAGGGAAAACCAGCAGCCAAGAAACTAAAGCTGGTGATGAGGAAGAAGACCTTGAATTCTATGATGATAAAGACATGGGATTCAATATGTACCATGAATCTCTCTACTTCTCCCCTACTCAAGGAGAGATGAGTGCTTCTAACACTCCTATGTCTAGCTCACATCATCCACCCATAACTAAGGTGAACCTCTCTAAACATGTTCAAGAGGTCCATGTTAAAGAGGCTCTCACTTTTGTAACTGATTACATCATTCAGACCTCAACCATGGCAACTAGCTTCTTGGCACTTCTTATGAAGCTTTCATAGAGCAGGGGAAATCCAGACACAAAGAACAAATATTTGGTGGTGAGAAGGATGACTTTGGTTATGTACTCTCATCCTCCTATAATTCTTCTTATGAAGATGAGGAGAGCATGAAACAAAAGGTGCAAGAATTGATGGCTACCTATACATATCGTTTTTCAATGGTCAGTCACCTGGAATCTCAGGTGGCTACCATACAAAGGCTAGTGCTTAATCACCAACTTAAGATCATTGATCTCAAGGGTAAGCTTGCTGAGAGGCCTGCCATGATTTCTCAACCATGGCCAAAAGAACTTGTGGATGTATTGGACCTAACCTCCAGCTAGAATCTCTTGTGCAAGTAAGTGATGCTACCAAAAAGGGGGAGAAGATTACTACAATCATAGAACATGGGACCACTACTCAGAGAATGGACATTGAGGATCCACCACCCTCACTTACAACTGTCCAGACTCAACAACCTCCTCTGGCCCTGATCAATGTGGTTGCCATCTTTAAGGGATTATTTAAGGAGGGTTCTGTACCAAGGGCCATGTCGCCTCCATCCAATCTTATTGAAAATCTTACTATAGGATGGAGGTATGACATTGATAGAGGGGCCCTTGTGCTTTTCTAGATTCCAAGGTCAACAAGAAATCTTCAACATCTATAACCTAGGATTCAATAAAAGCTTCCTTCTTGCAATCCTACCACTTGTCAACCCAAGTCAAAATAGAGATGCTGAGGAGTTCAAAAGGAGAACAAGCATATATAGACAAAGGCTTGCAGGGAAAAAAATTGGTCAACTTGATACTGAGTTGGACCCTAAGATTAGTTTTGAAGTGGAAACCTCAGTTGAAGGCCTAGTTGTGGACATTTTGAACCTTGAGAGTCATGCTCCTTTAGCACCAACCACTCTAAGTGAGACACCAGTTGGTGAAGGTGTCTCACAGTCTCTCCCTACCAAGAGCTCAAACGAAGAACAAGTACAAGAAGGCCAAAGCTCTTTTGTAAGGATCAACATGTTACGAAGATCGATCTCGTAATGAATATGTGGAATGTAGACATTATGGATAAGATTGAAACATTAAAAGAAGAACTCAAACATAAGATGTAAATAACTTCAATAGTATTGCTCTTTGATTTGGTAATAATTACACTAAGTGCTAAATCAGGAAATGAACAAAAACTATTTAATTACATTACAAAACATCTATATATACAAAACTAGAAGTTCTCGTGCGAGTTACTAGTTATCGCGCGACTAGATGTTGTCGCGTGAGAATCAAGTTTTCGTGCAGTAACTTGGACTTGTTGCATGACTTGACCTTCTTCATCTTGATTTAATTTCCCGAGCCTCTAGGTTCAACCCCTACAATCTCCCCCTAGGCTTGGTAAATCAATGCTCTTAGAAGTCTACATCATAAACTTGATAACTGCCTCCGTAAGCATACACCTTATTATCCAAGGCCTTTGTGATCATCCAACCATACTGTGCTGCTATGAAATGTACAGATTCATTAGCTGCAATTAGGCAAGCCTGCAGCTTCATCAAATCATCTTTTCCAAATTTGAGCAAATCCACAGGGTCAATGACACGATATTCTTTATCTTCATATTTAATCAACGCATGACCCGTCTCCTTTTCACATCTCCACCCCTTAAGCTTAGACAAGTTGTTAACTGACATGGGAGCGTGAATAGGGATCTTCCTTATATATCTCGGATGCTTGTAAACCCTTATCTTCATCAGTTTGTTTGTCACTAGATCTAGTCAGGTCTCATCTTCAATTACTTTGGATTTAACTATTTTAAAGTCCTTGAAGTTGGTTTTGCTTTGTCTCTAAATCATATTTCTTATCCAATTTCCTTTTCTGTAGTTACTCGGGTTAATAAAAGGAACACGACCCATAAAGTATGAATCTGATGCTCTAAGAGTATGAAAGTCGTGTTCATCCTGAAAGTATTCGATAGCACCACCCTTTCGCTTGATCACATATAATCTCTTCTCGTCATCGTATGCCTAGCTGATGATTGGTTCTGAGTTCCCATACCTTGTGAAAGGTTTGGAATGTCTCAGTGTATGTATGTAAGCTGGTGGAGGAGGAGCAGCAACTGTTATGTTCCCGACCTGACGCATAACACTTTGACCTGTAACATTGGTTGTCTCGTCAGTCATTTGCTGATTGCTTGACTCTCCTACAATTTCTCCTTCTTCTAGCAAAGCATCTAGAAAAAAGTCCTTAAGACTGTTTCCAAATATGTCAGTGTAGTCTATCCCTTCATCCAGATCATCAAACACACCAAAATCTTCTTCAGATTCCTCAGCAATCAGTCTTTGCTAGAAAGTGTAAAATTCTCTCTCATAAGCAGCTTCTGTAGCAGGATCTAAAGGAGTGTAATCAACTGTATCATTGGGACTTGGTCCAGAGACATTTTCAGTGCCTGATAATCCAGTAGTACCAGTAGCTGCACCCATATCTCTCCCTTGATCATGATCATCATCCTTCTTATCATCATCACCCTCATCATTATCTCCTTTATCATCACCATCATCCTCTTCATCAACACTAGAATCATAATCAATCAAGTTTAAAGCATTATCATCATCTACTAGATTTGGAATAGGAACATCATGTTCAGGCTCTACAAACGCCTCTCCAGTGTAAACCACAGGTTGATCCTCAGTAGCCAGAATAGGAATATTTAATGACGGCTCTTGATCAACATTAGCAGTGTCTGTTGTCCTTTCTGTATCAACATGATCATTAGGATGCTCTGTAGCTGGAATAGGATCATCAGCAGGTTCAGGACCAACAGATTACTGCCTACTAGATTCTCCAACTTCCGTGGTCTGTTGTGATGTAAACTAAAATGACACATGCGAAGTAAGATCTCTCAAGTTCTGCTCTAGGATCTGAACATAGCTAAAAATGAACGTTTGCTGGTGTTTAAGACCCCTGATGTAAGGCCCGATTCCCGAGTCGCTTATAGCTGGACCGTCATCACATAAAATATTTAAAAGCATACATTACTTTTGCAGAGGAATTTAAAACTTTTTCATTTATAATTTAAAACTTATCATTACGTTACATCATTCATATTAATTTCAAAATACAACATCATATCAAAATACAGATGCCAGCCTCAAAACATCCCTAGTAGCTTATGCATCCATGCCTGCAACTCCTCAGCATCAACAAAATACCTGCCAACTATTATGCATACAAAAAGTCAGCGACGCTGAGTGAGTTCTAGTTTTATATTAAAATGCTTTACTTTCGTTTAAAACATTTCATTTACCTTCGTACGTGATCACACATTATATATACATCTTGGTAATAATTATTATCTTTCGTTATGGTTCATCATTCACACTTTCTTTCATTAATATCTTCCACCTTTATCTAGATCCTGTCATATGTTATACCCCCACATCAAGCAAAAGCCGGTACTATGCCGGGGTTTATAAGTAAACCCCCGCTTCAAGCATAAGCCGACACAGTACCGGGGTACGCGACAAGGATCTTCACACAACTTGTATGCTATACCCCTACACCAAGCAAAAGTTGATACTGTACCGGGGTTTATAAGTAAACCCCCACGTCAAGCATAAGCCTATACAGTATCGGGGTAAGCAACAAGGACCCCATCATTCATTTCTTCCATTCTCGCCATTCGTTATCTTTCACTTTCATTACGTAATACTTTACTTACATACATAGGTATAACATACCATGTAAAGTCACATCATATACATAACATGGAACAACATCATCATCATAACAGCACACAAAGCATACACATCACAAACAAGCATAAGCCACCATAAAACATCATTTCTTAACACTTAAGCTCTACAACCCAAAGTTCAGGAAATCCTAAGAGTTCACAGCACATGACAAGGAATACAGCGGACAACTTAAAATATTACAAGTATCCACAGCGGACAGCCAAAGTCCACGGCGGATAGCCATAGTCCACAGCGGATGAAACATGTTCATAGTAGATGAACAAGTTCACAGCGGACAGCCATAAAATCTTTAAAGTGTCCACAGCGGACATGCAAGGTCCACAGTGGACAGTTCAATATCCACAACGAATGAGATAAAATTTCCTCAAGGGTCCACAGCGGACATGCAAAGTCTACGGCGGACAGGCCAAATGCCAAAGTGTCCACGGCGGACACATTAATAATGTCCAAGTGTCCACAGCAGACAATGGGTGTCCGAAGCGAACGACCTGGACAACCTTCCCAAGTGTCCACAGTGGATATACAAGATCCTCAGCGGACAGATAAAAAGGCCAAGTCTCAACAGCAGACACTTTAATGTCCATAGCGGACAACAAGTTCAGCTCCTGCAATGCAAATCATGCAATTCTAGCCCCATACATCACTTCTAAGTATACCCTTAGCATAGATCTACAAGTTAACACCCTTAAACCTCACTAACAATCATACAACAACATAGAAATTAGTTAAAAACATACATCTTCGTAACAGTCGTACATTTCATAAAAGATCATAGTTTGGTTTGGAAAATCTTCTGTCCAACATGCATAACAGCCCAAAACACTTAGAAAGTCAGTAAAAGAGGGGATCTAGAACTCACCTCAACAGCTTTCGGGTAGAACACTTCAAACCTAAGAGCCCACTTAAAGTTCCACACTTAAAACCCACGAAAATGAGCTCTAAACACCAGAATTCTCGGTCCAGAAACTCGAACCCAGCAGAAACCGAGAAGAATACCTTGAAATCTTACCTTTTGAAGATTTTCTTTCACTTTCTCTCACTAAAACCAAAAAGAAGGATGGGGTCTATCAGAAAACAGCTGATAGTGTTCCTCATGATAAACATCAGATGAAGTTTGTAAATTTCAAGGAGGACATGGTGGGTCACAGGAACTCATCAAAAACAAGTACTGATGTGTCAAATGAGCTGAAGGCTTTAGCAACAAATCAGACACAACTTGTTATGATGGTTCAGCATTTGTTGGGGAGAGTTAACCAACTAGATGCACCTGTGATCAAACCACTGAAAATGAAATCCAAGCCCAAATCTAAGAATTCCATTTCAGCACCATCTCCACCTTCATCAGCTGTTAATCATGAGAAACAAGTTATGGTTAAATCTGTTGATGAAAACAGACCCAAAACCAAAAAGGTTTGGGTCTCTAAAGCTAATTAGTTTCTTATGATAAATGCAGGGTTCTTCAGCATGCCAAAGGAGCATCTGGTATGTAGACAGTGGAGGATCTATGCATATGACTGGGAGCAGTTCTCTTCTTAATGACTACTCTCAAGGAAAGAGGGGATTTGTCTCATTTGGAAATGATGCTAAGGGTTACATCATCGGGAAAGGATTTGTGTCAAATGGAGAAATCAGATTTGATGATGTTAACCATGTGGAGAATCTCAAGTATAATCTACTGAGTGTCAGTCAGATGTGTGATAAAGGGCATGTTGCACTTTTCACAAGCCAGAACTGCCGGATTCTGTCTTCCAAAGTTATGAGGCTGATTGACAAGGTATTGGATGAACATACTCTCCTGAAGGCCAACAGGATAGGAAGAGTATATGCCTTGGATTTGTCAAAGAAGATTGCTTTAAAAGGTCATCCTTGCCTGTTCTCCAAGGCCTCTCCTCAGGAATCTAAACTGTGGCATAGAAGGCTGGGTCATGTTAATCTCAAAAACATGAATCAGCTGATCCACAATAGTTTAGTAAGAGGTCTACCAACAAAGGAGTTCCTCTGTGATGAAACCTGCACTGCTTGTTTAAAAGGAAAACAACACAAAGTCTCATTCCCTCCTATAGAAGAACCAAAGTCCACTGCCTGCTTGCAATTACTGCACATGGATCTCTTTGGTCCTGTGAGAGTAATGAGCATGGCAAAGAAGAAATACTGTCTGGTAATTATGGATGATTACTCCAGATTTGTATGGACCTTCTTCTTGCATTCAAAGGATGAGGCTGCTCAGACAATTATTAACTTTGTGTTGTATGTTGAGAAGCAGTATTCCCTATCAGTCAAGTGTATAAGAAGTGATAATGGAACTGAATTTAGAAACCATACACTTGATGATTTCTACCTTCCAAAAGGAATCAAGAGGCAGTATAGCATTCCAAGGACTCCAGAACAAAATGGAGTAGTGGAGAGAAAGAACAGGACCCTAATTGAAGCTGCAAGGTCCATGTTAGCTGACTCTGGTTTGCCACTGACCTTTTGGGCTGAAGCTGTCAACACAGCATGCTATGTGCAAAATAGAGCTCTAGTGAATCAGAGGTTGATGAAGACTCCTTATGAAGTTCTACATCATTTGGCTCCTCTAATTTCATTCTTCAGAGCATTTGGGTGTCCTTGTTACATTCTCAACACAAAGGATCAACTCCAAAAGTTTGATTCTAAGGTGGATGCAGGGTATTTTGTTGGGTATTCATCCACTTGCAAGGCTTACAGAGTGTTCAACTGCAGAACAAAGATGGTTGAAGAAACCTTGCATGTGAAGTTCAATGAATCTCCTAAGGACAAAATCCCACAAAACCCTGTGGAGTTGTTTGATCTGGACATACTGCAATATGTTCCTTATCAGTCTCCAGCTATTGTAGATCATGTGAATTCATCACCTTCTGCAGCTAGTCATCCATCTGGTGGTACTGATGTTCATGATGATCCCAGTACTCACCTATTCAAGTTTAGTGATCAACTGCCTGAGTCTACTCAACTTGATGTTCCTGTAGCTTCAGTAGCACCATCCACAACAAATGCTGATGAGATTTCTGAATCCTCTACTTCATTTGACCTGCCATCTAACACTTGGTTTCAAGAATCTGGATCAACATCTGTTGCTGCTGAGCGTGCTACAAACACTTGCACAGATCTCATAGTGTATCCAGAGCTGAAGAATCACCCAACGTCTCAAATCATTGGTGATATCAATGCTGGTGTCTCAACTAGAAGTCAATTGTCCAACTTCTGCTTCTATGCTCTTTTCATCAGTCAGCAAGAGCCAAAGAACTATCATATTGCATTAAGAGACAATGGATGGGTTGATGCCATGCAGCTTGAGCTTCTTCAGTTCAAAAAGCAGCAAGTGTGGGAACTGGTTCCTCTACCCCCAGGTAAGTGTGCAATAGGCACTAAATGGGTGTTTAGGAATAAAACAGATGAAAATGGGCAAATTGTCAAGAACAAGGCCAGACTGGTTGTCCAGGGGTTTTCACAAGAAGAAGGTATTGATTATGATGAAACCTTTGCCCCTGTAGCCAGACTGGAGGCAATTAGATTGTTCTTAGCCTATGCTGCATTCCATAATCTTAAAGTTTTTCAAATGGATGTCAAAAGTGCATTTTTATATGGTAAAATAAAAGAAGAGGTTTATGTGTGTCAACCACCAGGTTTCGAGGATAATAAACATCCTGATTGGGTGTATAAACTTGATAAGGCTCTTTATGGGTTGAAACAAGCTCCGAGAGCCTGGTATGAAACACTGTCAAATTTCCTTCTTCAGAATAATTTCACTAGAGGCTCCATAGATAAAACTTTGTTCATTAAGAAAGTGGGTCAGCATAAGCTCCTTGTTCAAATTTATGTTCATGATATTATTTTTGCATCCTCTGATCCACAGTTGTGTGATGCATTTACAAAGTTGATGCAACAAAAATTCGAAATGAGTGCCATGGGAGAATTACAGTTCTTTCTAGGTTTGCAAATCAAACAAAAGGCTGATGGAACTTTCATTCATCAGTCAAAATACACAAAAAGTCTTTTGGCAATGTTTGATTTACAACACTATAAGCCCTGTTCTACTCCACTGTGCAGCACCACACAACTGGATGCAGATCAGAAAGGTAAAGCTGTTGATGAAACACTTTACAGATGTATGATTGGGTCCTTGATGTACTTAACAGCTTCTAGACCAGATATTATGTTTGCAACTTGTGTTTGTGCTAGATTTCAGGCTGCTCCTAAAGAGTCTCATTTGATTGCAGTCAAGAGGATCTTTAGATATCTGCAAGGGTGTAAATTAACTAGAAAATCAACTTCTGGTGGATGTCAATTCCTAGGCAACTGTTTGGTTTCTTGGCAGAGTAAGAAACAAACATCTGTTGCTACATCCACTGCTGAAGCCGAGTACATTGCTGCTGCGAGTTGTACATCTCAGGTACTCTGGCTTCAGAATCAATTACTGGATTATGGCATTACAGAGACTAAGACTCCATTACTAATGGATAGTGCTTCAGCTCTTTGTATTGTCAAGAATCCAGTCCAGCACTCTAGGACCAAACATATTGAGATCAGACACCATTTTATTAGGGATTGTTTTGAAAAATGTCTGATTGATCCAAAGTTTGTTCCTAGTGCTGATGAGCTTGCAGACATATTTACTAAGCCTTTGGACAGTTCAACTTTCCAAAACCTAGTGTTAAGGCTTGGTATGCTGCAGCTAGAATAAGTGACAACTACTGATGATCTCAGTCAACAAGTACTGATGAGCATTCGTATACTACTGTCACAAATAAGTACTGAAGTTCTTTTATCCTCAGTAGTTTTCATAACTACTGAAGACTAAATTACTTAAAAGTACTGAAGTACTCATCTGTTGAAAAGAACTGATGTGATTACAACTACTGCTGTAGTTACAACTGCTGATGTCAGAATAACAGATAAGTACTGATGACCTATGAAACATCTGAAACTCAGACAAAGTCTGATGAAGTGTTGAGGTCAGAATGAAACAGCTGATGAGCTAAGAATTGACGACAACAGCTGATGAGAAATTTTTCTCTTCAGTTGTTTCTACAAACTGCTGCTTCACTTCAAACAACTGAAGCCAAAACCATGTCTTCAGTAGTTTCACAACTACTAATGACTAACACCAAGTCTTCAGTTGTTACAACAACTGAAGCCAAAACCATGTCTTCAGTAGTTTCACAACTACTGATGACTAATACCAAGTCTTCAGTTGTTACTTCTGAAAGTTAAAACCAGGTCTTCAGTTGTTTTCAAACAACTGATGACAGCACCAACACTTTCAGTCGTTTTATATTAGTTTTTTTTACCCTATAAATACCTAAACCTACTTTCAGACGTTTCATTAGCCGTTTTCCGTCCTTCACACTCTCAACAATGGCGACCATGAAACTCAAACCCAGACACAACTGTGTTGCCTACCTCTCGAAATCGGCCTTCTGGAACAAATTTGATAACGCCATCGATCTTATGGTAGATTCCCAGTACCGAACCGCGTTTCTTCTGAATCCTACCATCTACCCCGATTCCCTAAGCCAGTTCTGGACCAACGTCTCTGTGCAAACTAGTGAGAATGATAGCCAAATCACTCTCCAGTCGTTGGTCAACCAGAAACAGGTGGTCATCACTCCGGCCATCATTCGACAAACCCTAGATCTACATGATGCCACCTGTGTCACAGAATATCCGAAAGGCACAACCGATATGTCTTTCATCAACAACGGGTATGAAGGAGACTTAAGTGCTACCACCATTCTGAAGAAGCACTTCCATGATGCTGAACGCCTTATCTTCCACATGGTGAATGTCTGCCTTGCACCAAAAACCTCCTCATGGTATCAAATGTCTTCCCGATGGCAACAGGTATTATACTCTATCTTTGAACGACAAACTTTAAATTTTTCTGAGATAGTGTTTATGGAACTAAAGGATCTGGCCTTGAAACCTGTGGCAAACAGATGGATATTATATCCCAGGTTTCTCATGGCCATAATTTTAACACAGCTAAAATCAGACGGCCTTGTTGGCCTTGGAGTCCCTGCTCCGGCTGTATTGCCTGAAGTATACTCCAGGCACAACTCTGACCCTACAATGAAAGGGGCTGCCCGGCTGCTGAAACCCAAGCAGCGGGAACCCACAGCCTCCACTTCCAGATCCAAAGTCCCCACCAAACCCAAAACCAAAAACCCTAAAAAGGCTACTCAGGGAGATGAGTCCCCTGAGGATGCCCCTGTAACACCAATACAGGTAACACTTACTGGTTCTAACCCCCCAGTAGTGTCAACGACTCCACCAGCCCTAGCCGCTCAGGCATCCTCTCAACAGGATCCTGATGCAACCATAATTGGGGATACCATAATGCTGGAACCTATCTCAATTGAGAAGGTTACCATTGAAGAGCACCAGTCACCCCGGGTGCAATCTGCTTCAAACCTATCTCCAAATGCAACCGCCCCTCCAAGCCCAACATTTATTGTTGCACAAGTGTTGAGTCAGCTGCATTCCTCTCCTCCTCCCCAGACACCAATTACAATGGGGAGAACCTCAACAGCTGAGGAAGAGGACCAAAATGCTGCTGATAACCCACAGCACAGAGGTTATAATGTTCAATCTCCCCGTGTAGAGGAGGAGGTTAGAACATCTGGTGAGGCTGCCACTTTTACTGATTCAGCAAATGAACAGGATGAAGTTGGTAACATCTCTAAGACCTCACCAGAGGCAACTGCTGATGAAGGACTCAGTCCTGAGGCAGGAAGTCCCCAGAACCAAGAACAAGGGGCACATGCTACAACTGATCTACACTCAGGGCATGTACATCCTGATTCAATCAGGAGGTCAGATGATTCAGCAAAGACTGATGATGACCTGGGCTTTTTCTTTGATGTTTTAGCCCATAACACAATCCTCGAGGCTGAGGTGAGCAGACTCCAAGAACTGCTTGCCAAAATGTCTCAGGATCAAAGTCCATCTGCCCCAATAAACCCACAGATGGCACCTTCATCTGAAGGTTTACCAAACACTCAGCCACTACACTCAACTGAGCCACCAGCCACTATTTTTGGCACCACCTCTCAGGGACAGAACCCCTCTGAGCAGATGGTTGCTACCTTTCAAAATTCCTTATCTCTCATCACTCCCATCATCAATGAGATTGTGCATAAAGCCATTGATGAGAGGATTTCCTCAAATCTACAAACACTTGTTGATGATGCTGTGCAAAGGAAGCTTTCCGCCATTCAAACCCCTGAACCCAATGAACCCAAAAAGGGGAAAGAGAAACAACAGCTGATCACATACAAAAGAAAGAAAAGTGCTGAAACTCAAAAGCCTGATGAAGAGAAATCATTGGAAGATCTGGTCAAAGAAGCTGATGAAGCTCACAGCAGATCAATGGACAGAATAATAGACCAACTCTTCAGACAGGGCTTTGATACAGCTACTTTAGACACTGAGATCAGAAGGCTGGAGATTGAAGAGATACAAGAAAGATGGGCCAGTTATAGTGTAATGGAAAGGGAGAGGTTAGAAATAATGATCAGGTTTACTGCAAAATACTTGGGAAGATCATTAATTGAGATTAAATCATGGACCAGAGACAGTATTCTGGCAATAACCACCAGAATCTGTACTTCTGAAGCATTCAACAAGGGGTTAATTATTGAAGCACTAGATGAAGCAGGTGCTGGGAAGAGAACTGATATGGCCAAGCTTTCCAAAGCCAAACTCACCATAAAAATGCTAGATCAGCATTCCCAAACTCCCTCTCAAAAACAACCAACCCCACAACTCTCCAAATCAACTCAACCCTCAAAACCAACTCCCTTACCCCAAAAACCACCTCAAACCACATCCAGTGATGCACCCAGAAGGAGGAGAAGGGTGTTGAGGATGGTAGAAGATGAAAAAGAAGATGATGAAGAAGATAGTCTGCCAATCTCTGTTGTTCTGAAATTACCTGAGCCCAGAAGTCAACAAATGATCACACCAGACTTTCAGAGGCAAATGGTGAAAGTTAAGATTGAAGAAGAAGAACAGCAGAAACAGCACGATGAGCAACTTTTGAAGATGATTGACAAAGAGTTTCCTCAGTCATCATCTATACAAGCGATGAAGAAACATGCTCAAAGGCTGTATGCTCTCAGGTATACCTTTCAATATCAAAAGGAGAGAGTAAGGATTTGGCCAGACCCCAGGGTTAGTTCTAGAATTCATAAGAAATCCATACCAAGTAGATACAATGGCCAAGTGAGAAAGACCATAGATGCTGCTATTATGTTGGCCATTGTAGCCTCACCCTGGGAAATACTTGAAGACTTCAAGAGAGCCTACAAGTCAAAGATGACCCCTCAAACTCTAATGGATAACAAAATGGTCAAGAAGGAGTTGTTATACAAGAGGCTTGAAGAGATCAAGAAAAATGAACTCCAGTTGTTATTAGAAGGGACTCACCCAGATGAATTTGCTTACAGAGAGATAACAACTGTTGAGTTGAAAAATGGAAAGACGATAAAGTACTTATCAGAGTACTATGGCCCAGAGTTCTTCTTCGAAGGAGAAGCAGAAGAACTCACTAAGGAGGAACAAGTTGTTCTCCTTGAGGCCTACGTCAGAGAGTCTTATAGACTCATTAATGGGAAGTAGGTTTCATGGTTGGGATAACGGCTCTGTGTCCAGTTCCCCAAGACAGAGTTCCCTTCCATCCTTTGACATTCACATCTACTGAAACCTGTTCCCTGGCCTGTGCTTATCCTATATCTCTAAAGCTTATCAAGAGAGTATTTCTGCCAAGAATAAGTGGGACCTCAATAAGCTTAAAGGTTTTGGCTGCATTGGTTCAGGGGGAGTTTGTTGGACCAAAAGAACCAATGAGCCTGATCAGAAAAACCTTTAAGTCCCACGGACATTACAACAACTGAAGTAGTCTGCAACAGTTGAAGACATCAGCTGATAACAAGGTCTGAAGACAAAGTCTGAAGCTAAAGAGCTGAAGACAAAGTCTGAAGTGAAAGAGCTGAAGACAAAGTCTGAAGACAAAAGCTGAAGACAAAGTCTGAAGACAAAAGCTGAAGACAAAGTCTGAAGTGAAAGAGCTGAAGACAAAGTCTGAAGACAAAAGTTGAAGACAAAGACTGAAGACCAAGTTTCAGATGATTGTCACAACAGCTGAAGAAGACCTCTTCAGTAGTTGTGATGGTTTCCTTTCAGTAGTTGTATTTCCCTTTCTGTACTTGTAGTTTCAGTAGTTTTATGTTTCTTCATGTACTTAGAATAATCTGAGATGTTCTCAGTTGTTGTGAACATTCTCAGTAGTTTGCTTACTTTCAGTAGTTTGTAATAATTCTGTTAGACGTCACTATCAAGTGACATCAGCAGACGTCACATTCCTTTATATAAGGAATGCTGACCTAATTGTAATCGGTGCAGCTTAGGAAAACCTAGCAGCCGCCATACCGAAGCATGTGTGCATGAATGTTATTATCCCAATGCAGAAAACCCTATTTCTATATAACCGTGTACTGTTCCATTGAATATTTATTGTGTTCTTGCTATATTTGCTTAATTCTTGCTCTAATTCCGCTGTGATTAAACTCTAATTGATCAAACTTAGATCACTGATCCTAACAGAGCTTCTCTCTCTCTTCTTGCAGCCAAAATTAGATGCGTGGAAATGGGGGTGTGGGCAGCCATCCCCTGATTTTTGAGCCCACTAGTGGCAAGTTTGCCACTTGCACACTTTAGCCCCCTTTACTTTTGAAAAATGTTATCTTTCCCCTTTTTAAAAATTTCCGGGTGTTACAAGTCCACCCCCCTTATATAGGTTTTATCCCCGAAACCTGTCACTCCTTAAAGAGATCTGGGTAGTGCCATCTCATTTCCTCCTCTAGTACCCCAAGTGGCCTCCATCCATTCAATGCAAAGACCGTAGCCACCACTTTAGAGAGGTTTGGATAATTACCCGGTAAGAACTCACCAAACCCAAGAAACTACGAATCTCAGATGGCGTCCTTGGAGACTTCCATTGCATCACCGCCTCAACCTTTGTCAGGTCTACCATAATCCCTTCAGGATTAACCACATGACCCAAATGTTGAACCTCGCATAGCTAGAATGCACACTTGGAGAACTTGGCATACAGCTTCTCCCTTTGAAGCGTATCCAACACTTCCCGGACTTGACCGACATGTTCCTCTTAGCTCTATGAATAAATCAGAACATCATCAATGAACAAAGTCACTGACTTATCTAACTTAGGTCGGCACACCTGACTTATCAGATCCATAAAGCAGCTGGCGCGTTGGTTAAACCAAAGGAAATCATGAGGAACTCGTAGTGTCTATCGCTCGTATGAAATGTTGTTTTATGGAATCCTGCTCCTCTATCTCAATTGATGGTAACCAGATTGGAGATATATCCTCAAGAACCAACTGGCACCTTGGAGCTGATCAAACAAGTCATCAATCCTCGATAATGAATACCTATTCTTCATAGTCAGCTTGTCCAACTCACGGTAGTCAATGCACATCCTCATGCTACCATACTTCTTCTTCATAAACAAGCCCAGAGCACCCCAGGGAGAGATACTCGGTCGGATGAACCCCCTTATCCAACAAATCTTGTAGCTGAGTTATTAATTCCTTCATCTTGGAGGGAGCTAAACGATACGGCGCCTTAGCAATAGGTTGGGCACCAGGTATGAATTTGATCTGGATCTCGATCTCGCGGTCCGGTGGCACACCTGATAGATCCTTCGGGAATACGTCTGGAAAGTCACACACGACTGGTACATCGGGCCATCATGGTACTAACACATCCACATCTTTCACGTAGGCTAGATAGGCACCACTTCCATGTCTCTGCCACAACCATCCAAATTACTTTCGAGATCGTACTAACTCTATCGCCGTAAATCATCACCGAACTCCATCATTATGAATTGCAGTTTCAACAACTTCAAACTCTTGAATATTCTTATTAAACTCAAACTGTTCATTAGTATCTACCATCTCTTCAATCATACTCACTATCTCATCAACAGTTTGACTATCACCAACAATTTCTTGACTTTGATTAACTTCAGTATCATCATCATGAATTTCTTCAACAACTTGTTCAATTTCTTGTACATATTCATCAATTTCTTCATGAATTTCCTCAGTAGCTGACTCAGTTTCATCTACATCATCATGTCTTTCTTCATGAGCTTCTTCAGTAACTTGCTTAGCTTCTTGTATATCATCATGAACTACTTCCATCACATCAACATCAAAACCACCATCATCACCATTATGATCTTCAGAAGAACTTGAACTCTCTTCATCATCATCATTATCATCATTATCATCATTGTCATCATTATTAGGCAATTATTCAATGAGATCATTAGGGTCTATAGGTTCTTCTTCTATCAAATTATAGTGATCAATAGTAATGTCAACTTCATCATTAGCCACATTCCTTATGTAGTCAAACAATGGTACATTTTTAGCACCAGTGACTATAGCAAGTCTCTTATAAGAAATCTCAGACATGTGTTCTAGCATCAGAGTTTCACCACTCACACCATCTACATGTATATCCGGATGCTCTTTATTTATAATTATCTGTAAGAATCTTGGGTACATTAGATACTTGTTCCTGGTTCCCTTTTCCAAATTAAAGATAAAACCGTCTAGAATCCACTTTGACATATTAAATCTCCAATTAGTTGCAAGTGCTACGATAGGAGATGCTATGTCTACTGGGAAAGACTTCCATCCAGCACTCCTTTTGGACATACAGTGTTGAAAGATATAGCATAATAGCTTCTAGTGATTATAAACTCTTGCTAGAAAAAATTGCTTCTTGGGAAAGTGATCAGGATGACCCATTGCCATAAATGTCTCTCTACATTCATTAAATGACAATTCAAATAAATCCTCTGGATCATTTTGTCCCAATCTTAAAGCTTCTCTTATGGACTGTTCAGATACTTCAATCATTCTGAAGTTTGTAATGAATCCTCTCACTACTTTTCTACCTTCATCATTAACTTCAACATATGCAGTGTTCCAGAACTTCTTGATTAGTCTTGCATATATGGTTGGCTGATAACACATGGCATAAACATACTTTGTTCTCAGTAAAAATCTGATTATCTCTTCATATCCCACAACATCTCTTAATTCTTCATTTAGTAAAGCAGCAACATTGTGTTTATGCTCAAATTTTAATACATCAATCTGCAAAATTAAAACAAGAAATTTAGAAACTTGAATATTATCAATTAAAATCAATTGATGTTTGTTAAAATTTAAAGAATTAGTATGTTTTAAAACATTTTGACTAACTTGCACTTAAAAAATCTAAGTGTTTGACATTCTGTTCAAAAACAAATCATCATTCAAGTTAGTTTGTTTTTGATTTATACACACTTTAATCCTTGAATTTATCTCACAAAAACATATTTGTAACATGAATTTTTTTTTAATCAATTTTTTTTTTAATTTCTTTTAAAAAAAATTTGAACATGACTGTTCATCTTCATCATACGACTGATGAAGAATCATAACAGATTGAAGTTCAATGAAAAACAGATTTAAATGCATTAACAATGTCGTAATCATGATTCTATTAACATTTAATCATCAATTTTAGATCATTATACTCATTTCATTCACAAGTTTAACAGATTCAATCAACTAGGGTTCGTGCGTCTAAATAGGATCGATACGCCCAAATCAGTTCAACCTA
Organism: Flaveria sonorensis; assembly: GCA_025506505.1. NCBI lineage: Eukaryota > Viridiplantae > Streptophyta > Magnoliopsida > Asterales > Asteraceae > Flaveria > Flaveria sonorensis. Next base: position 28,729,866 of record CM046430.1, on the reverse strand, counting down.
TTAAACAGAAATTCCTGTGATTTTGATCATAAACTTACATTTAGAATCTGATTTAAAAACTATTGAATGTAAGACAAGATCAGAAATCAATTGAAATGAGTGAATCAGGGTTCATCGAGAGTCTGGGTTTATGAGTGTTCAGGGTTTTTGAGAATGAAATGTCTGAAATGACATAGTGTTACTTTTATACTAAGTGAAACTTTAGGTGCATGAGCACTGTTTATGCGCATGAGGTCAGGCTCATGAACACTGTTTGTGCGCATGATAATGAATTTCACACCAAGTATTTAGGCGCATGAGCACTGTTTGTGCGCATTGGCTTAGACGCATGACCACTGTTCAGACGCATAAGCACTCTTTAGGAGCTTTTGCACTCTTCAGGCGCATGAGTCTTTCTGAAACGCCCACACTTGGTGTTTCACTTGATACACCCAATTCTTGAAAGTCTGGATACTGTTTAGGTGCATGAGCAAGGTAAAACGCCCAACACTTGACCACAATTTTCAGACTTATGACAACTGTTTAAGCGCATGAGAATGTTTGAAACGCCTAACACTTGTATAAATTCTGAAAAACCATCATGCTCCTAATCCTAGACTTATTAACACTATTTAGGCGCATGATATGTCTTTCATGTGTCAACACTTGTAATTTTTAGATCTTCCACCTGTACACTGTTTAGACATATTAGTATTGTTCAATACTAATATTTAAACAATTTATCAAATTTTGACTTTAAATAGTCAAATTTTGACTTTCACCAAAAATTTTCATAATTGACCCTCAATTTTGAACTTTTGACATTTCAAACTTTTTATTTTTATTTTTTATCATTTTATGTTTTGACCTTTTTATTTTTTGTTTTTAATTATTCAAAAACAATTTCCAATCATTTTAGTCTCTAATTTTAACAAATAATCTCATATTACAATGTTACAAGAAGCTTTTCACTTAAAGTATTTTTCAGGTTCATTTTTACATTATGTCAAACACACACATGCTTGAACATTTTAGCTTCATCCTTTCCATCCAAACATTAAATTTTAATTTTTTCATATCTTGAAATTTGAAAATTACTTTTCCTTTTAACTCTTTTTACTCCCCTAAACTTTTAAGTTTAACAAACTTAGAAGTTTCTTGAATTTGTCACATGAAGATCACACTAATCATTGATAATATGCCTACACACAGAAAACATGCAAAAAATCAAAATTAAAGCAGAATAAAAATCTAATATTTACAAATGAATCAATGTCTGCAGTAAGATCATATTAGTTAAGATCAGCACATTGAAATAAAAAATTGATGGATAGTCATAGACAGTGAATAAATCCTGATCAAGTTTGTTCCAGGTCAGCATTTCTACAGCAAAGGAAACACGAGATCTAAGGACAGAAAATGAGTGCATTTAGCAAGATATTCAACACACTTACTTTTTCAATTCTTGGATTGCTTAAGGTACAATTAGATATGACATTATGCAGTCACACTTAGACTTAGAGAGGTTAATTCTCATAAAGATATGCAAGAAGTCACTGTTCTCAACTTGTTAACCTGACATATACTATAACCAGATCTCATTTGGTGTTTTGCACATTGGCATCTTGTTGCATTAGTGAGAATATCCAGGTCTGTAATCACTTACAACAAAGGATATCTCATCACTTCAGGTCTATGATGACTCATAACAGAGAAGTGTTAGATGCTTTAAATAATTAGAGCTCAATGGTTATTCATATCACCATTAGGTGTGAGATTATGTCTTAACAATCAATCAATTTGAGAAATCAACACTACTCATTAGTGCTAAGATAGACATACATGAATGCATGAGTGATTTAGTTTAATCACAAGAATTTACTTTTTCAGACTAATTGCATGAACTTACTTGCACATCATATCTGATCATGTCAGACTTTAGTCGAAAGCGAAGTATGCAACTGATCAAACTAATGTATCTATCATTTCTCACATATTGCAATGACAGATTCATTCTAAATAATGAGTTAACAAAGAAAGACTCTATTTTGTAGTTTTTGTTTTATATTTTATCTTTTGATTTTTCAATTTTCTAATTTTGTATTTTGTTTTACTTTTTCTAATAAACATGCACACACAAAAATACAATCAGGCAATTAACTTTGACAGGTTCTCTGGTTGTGTCCTATTCATATATGGGAGGTATCTGATCATATTTAGGCTCAATTAACCGAAATACTCAAAAACCAGTTTTTAAATGTGGTTAATAAGACCAATTGACTCTACAAAATACTCAAATCGTCCTGGTAAGAAGGCTTTAGTAAAAAGGTCAGCCAATTGTTTTTTAGTAGCAATTTGAATCAAAATGATCAAATCTTTTTCAGAGTTATCTCTGAGAAAATGATATCGAATATCGATATGTTTTGTTTTTGAATGTTGGACAGGATTAGCTATAATGAACATAGCAGTAGTGTTATCAATGTAAATTGGAGTTTTAAAAAAGTTGAACCCGTAATCCAGCAATTGGTTTTGTAACCAAAGGATTTGTGAATATCCTGCTGAAGCAGCTATGTACTCAGCTTCTGCGGTTGAAACGGAGACATTTGTTTGTTTCTTACTTTGCCATGAGACTAATCTGGGTCCTAAAAACTGACAACCACCCATAGTAGATTTTCTATCTTGACAACATCCTCCATAATCACTATCAATATACCCATATAACTCAAAGTTTCCTTCATAAGGATACCATAACCCTAAGGCCGGTTTTCCTTTGAGATATCTGAATATGCGTTTGACAGCAATTAAGTGAGATCCCTTCGGGTCTGATTGATACCTGGCATAGACACAAACAGCATACATTATGTCAGGTCTAGATGCAGTAAGATACATCAATGAACCAATCATAGATCTGTATAAAGTTTGGTCTACAGATTTTCCTTTAGGATCAGGATCAATCTTGGTGTTTACGTCAGTTGGAGTTCTGATTGACTGACAATCTTGCAGTTTAAATTTCTTCAAGAGGTTGTCGACAAACTTCTCTTGGTTTATGAATGTCCCATCTGCAGATTGCTTGACTTGAAGTCCAAGAAAGAAGTTTATTTCTCCCATAGAACTCATTTGAAATCAAGACTTCATTATTTCTTCGAATTCATTGCATAATTTTGGACTTGTAGAACCAAATATGATATCATCGACATACACTTGTACACATAAAAGATCATCAGCATCCTTCTTGATAAACAGAGTAGGATCGATTTTGCCTCGCGTGTATCCATGTTGGATTAAGTGTTGTGATAACGTTTCATACAAGATTCTAGGGGCTTGATGTAGACCATATAAAGCTTTGCTAAGCTTGTACACATGATGTGGATATTGTGAATCTTCAAAACCTGGAGGTTGCTTTACATACACATCATTGGTGATCGGTCCATACAAGAATGCACCTTTTACATACATTTGCTACACTTTGAATTTCATGAATGATGCATAAGCCAGCAAGACACGAATTGATTCAAGTCTTGCAACTGGAGCAAATGCTTCATCATAATCTATTCCTTCCTCTTGAGTGTATCCTTGTGCAACGAGTCTCGCTTTATTTCTAATAACTACACCTCTATCATTAGTTTTGTTTTTGAACAACCATCTTATGCCTATGGAATTTTCTCCTTCAGGTAAATCCACCAGATTCCACACTTCTTCTTTGCGAAAATGCAATAATTCTTCTTGCATAGCCTCAATCCAACTATTGTCCTCTAACACTTCGGTAACGTTTTTAGGAACAATTTGAGAAAGAAAACACGAGTATAAACAAACATTTGCTTGTTTTGTTTTACTCCTGGTAGTTCTCACATTTAATGGACCAATAATCTGAGATGTTGGATGGTTCGTGTGGATACGAGATGTTGAAATTTCATTCCCATGAACATGAACATCCAGATTGGTTTGATTCAAGATGGAAAGCTAATGCAATAGGCTTGAAAAATGTGGATTGAAATTGGGAACTTGAGTCGGTGAGTTGATAAAGTAATCAAGATTACAAGAATTAACTACATCACCAGAAATAGATGACATTCCTGACTCAGGTTGTACAATTTCTGTACCATCATTAGGAATAGGTTGTGAAACTTCTTGATTTTCTGAAACGGAATGGTCACTATCTTGATGAGAATGATCATCATTATTAGACTGGATTATAGAATCTCTGACAAAAGAAAAGAAGGGATAATCTGGGCTTGAGTCATCCATATCATCAGAATCTGAATCATCACTGAAAGAACCGAGATCTCCTTTAATTTTCTTCTCACCTGTAGAATCAAGTAAGTTAGATTGATCAAACAAGTTAGATTGAAAAGAGTTTGACAATGAATCTAAATCAAATAACCAAGCTGGACCATTTGAAACTGATGGAAAAGAGTTTTCAAGGAATTTAACATTGAATGTTTCAAGTATAACATTTTTTCTAGAGTTATAAACTTGATAGGATTTTGAAACAGATGAATATCCAACAAAAAATCTATCATCAGATTTTGCATCAAATTTTCCTAGCTGATCACTTGAATTTAAAATCATAACTGGGCAACCAAAAGATTTAAGAAAATCTATGTTTGGTTTCCTGCCAAACATCAACTCATATGGAGTTTTCAGTTTGTCTTTCATAATTAAAGTACGATTCTATACAAAACACGCAGTAGATATGGCTTCATCCCAGAAAGTGATAGGAATTTTTGCATCTGCTAACATGGATCTCGCGCAGCCTCAATCAAATTTCTATTCTTCCTTTTAGCAACTTAATTTGGTTGTGGAGTTCTGGGAGCACTGAACTGATAAGTAATTCCTTTTTCTGCACAAAACATGTCAATAGTTACATTTTTAAATTCCGTACCATTATCACTTCTTATTATTTTTACTTTTTATTCAAGTTGATTTTCTACTTTTATGATGAATTCTTTTAATAATACAGCCGTTTTAGATTTAGCATTCAAAAATAAAACCCATGAAAATCTTGTAAAGTCATCAATGATAACTAAACAATATAATTTTCTTCCAATACTCTTCACGTTGGTTGGTCCAAAAAGGTCCATATGCAACATCTGAAGGGGTTTGGAATTTGAGCTTATCTGCTTGGGCTTATAAGACGCTTTGTGCTATTTCCCCTTTAAACATGCTGAGCAGAGATCTATAGTGGCAAACTTCTTTGATGGAAAGCCGATAACATGATTTCCTGCTATGAGCTTGTTCATATTCTTGAAGTTAGAATGTCCGAGACGTCTATGCCAAAGCTGACTTTTGTCATTTGATGCTTGAGCAATAAGACAAGTTGTTTCTGTAGATGGATCAACTTGAGACATATACAGTTTGTATACATCTTGATCCCTAACAGCTTTAACAACCACGCAGTCTTTGCTAATTTGAAAACCTGGCTTCAAAATGTAGCAAAAAGAATCATCAAAAAGTATAGAATAGGATTTATCACAAATTTGGGAGACGCTTAACAGATTAAAGTTCAACTGTGAGCAGAAGTTGACTTTATCAAAGCTTATTATCCTATTGGATACTATTCCTTCTCCTGTAATATTTCCTCCCGCATCACCACCAAAGGCGACATGCGTACCATCCTTTAACTTAAAATCTTGTAACAAGGCATGATTGCCTGTCATGTGCCGGCTACACCCGCTATCCACATACCATGTGTTGATTGGTCTTCTCGGGCGTACCTGCAAAACAAAGAAATTAAGTTGAGTTATCCATCCAAGCCGAGATGGTCTTGGGTTTTCCAAACTTATCAACAATTGTAAATTGTTTGAAATGAAGTTTGTTTACATTAGGCTTATTTTTAATGAATTTACCAATTCTATTATTATTCACAAATTTTTGATTATTTGGAAAATTCATACTTTTTGAATGATCAATTTTTGAAAAACTTTTATTTTCAATATTTTTATTATTCATTCTTACAGACCTTGGAATGAATTGATCTTAACATATTGTTTTGGTCTCACCGGATCATTCTTTTTGAAAAATCTCAATCCTAAGGAACGTTGGTTTGTTAATCTTTGAAACCTAACATTTTTATTTCTTTTATATTGAGGATTAACATAACCTTTGCTCACTGGTGAAGTAGCAAATCCTTCTCTTGATGAACTCTTTTAAAAGTAACAATTTTCAGTATTATGAGTCCGTTCATCACAGTATGTACAGTACTTATTAAAATAGCACTCTGATGTTGAGTGATTTCTCATGTCGCATATGTGACAACACTTGTTGAAAAAGCATTCAGCAGTGTTGTGATTGTACAAGTCACATATTTCGCAGTACCTCTGTGGAGTTTTAAACAATTGTTTATTAACTTTTGTTGTTGACGCAACATTTGTTCCTTGTTTAGGTTTAGGTGTCAAAAAGTTAATCTTTTGTTTTTGATTTGACAAATTTTTTTTTAATTTGACATTTTTTCTTTTGCAGATTTTGTTTTGTCTTTTGAACATGAACTTCATTCTTTGTTTCCTTAGATACAAATCGTTTAACGATAGCGGAAGACTTAGAATCTGAAACTGTTTTCAGATCAGAGGTTGATTTGTTCTTAGGAGTTTGCTTAACATCTTGAATTGAATTCATGTTTAACATACCAGCAGACACAAATTTTATTGGTTTAAATTTATTTGTTTGATTTGTTGTATGTGTCTGATTTTCTTTAATTTGATCATTTTTAGCTTTATTCATTTTTCTTCTTCTTCTCTGGTTCCTTGATTTTGTGGAACTTGATTTTACTTGAGATTGAACATCTTCAGTGGAAGATTCTTTTTCATTTTCTTTCTTTTTCTGGTCCTTTTACCATTTAATAAATTCAGGGTTATTTAGACTATATGAGTTAGAATGTTCTGATGTTACTTCTTCTTGTTTAGCTTTATCTTTGGTTTTGGAGTTTTGGTTATCATTTTTAGTAATTACTTCCTCCAAGACAGATTCTTATGGAACAAAATTTTTCTTGCTTTTTGGTCTTGGTTCATAAGATTTGACTTTAACCGGATGACCGTTTTTTATCTTTTTTGTTTCCTTTTCTTCAAAAATTTCTACATTAGCTTTCACTTCTTTATTATTAGAAATCTTGTTCTTGTTTTGGAAATCTTTGAGTTTTGCCTTATTCTCAGGAGAGTGATCGTGTGTATTAAAGTTTTCTAGCAAAGTGTTAGTTATAGATTCAGGCATTGGTTCGTGAGTGAAACCTAATCTTGCTTTTTGTTTATCTTTTCTTTCACTTACCAGTTGTTCCACGATTGTTTTGGAATTTTTGACTTTAGCAACATCAACTTGAGTAGTAGCATGTGCTATTTTCTCCTGTTCTAAGTTCTTGGTCATTTCTTCAAGTTGTTTTGAAACTATTTCTAGTTCTTTCAAAGTTTTGTTCCATGAAGTTTGTAAAGAAATGATCTTTTCATCTGACACTTTGTGATCATTTTTGAGTTTATTATGCATCAATTCCTCTTGCTTTAGTTTTTCACATATTTTATATGAGTAATTTTTGTAGTATTCAACGTGTTCAAAGCAAGATTTTATGCATAGTTTTTCTCTTACTTCTGATGGTATTTCAAGATATTTAGGAGGAGAGGTCTTAGAGTTATAATTTTCAACCTTTGGTTGATCAGACTATGCCATCAATGCAACTTCTTCTTAATCCTCTTTAGGATCTGACTTGTCACTCCAGTCATATTCTTCTTCTTCATTCTCAGAATCATATTTAGCCTTTGGATCATTATCGTCTGACCAATCTTCTCCTTGAACTTCTGCAATAAGGGATAAATTGGATGTTAGATCAGCAGTAAATTGCTCAGCATAAGCACTCCAATCATATCCATCTTTAATATTGACAACTAGAGCTTTCTTAGGCTCTTCAGATGACTTAGATTCATCTTTCGGTTCAGGCATTGGTAAACTTTGGTATGGTTTCTGGAATGTCTTCTGAGATGATTGTTGAAATTTCTGATTGCTTGAACTCGATTGGCCATTCCCTCCTTTGTTTTTAGGAGCTTTGCATTCTCTTGAAAAGTGGCCATAACTATTATAGTTGAAACACCTTGACTTAGACTTGTCAAATCCAACAGTCTTGCTAGCACTTGGCTTGTAGTTCCTGTTGACATAAGAGTGTTTCTGAGTCCTGTATGAAATCATCACCATTTGCCAATTCAGATCCATTTCCTCCACGACATCTGGGTCCATTTCGAATAAGTCCTGCAAAACAAAATCTAATTGAGTTAAATAACTACCTTGATAAGCTTGAAAACTAGCCATAAAAGCAGTAAAAGTAGATTTGGACTCTTCATCCTGTAATAGGATATTAATGACATCTTTAACTTTTCTAGATTTAGCAGCGTTAATAGATGGAGTCTCAGTGTGAGGTTTAGAACTTTGAGGCATAGGAGGAGACTGAGGTTGAGACTAAGATGTATAAGCAGGTGCACTTGTATAAGAAGAATCAGTAAAGAAACCTGCTCCTACAAACAGATCACCCTCTTCTTCTGGTAAACTTTCATTTTTGGCCATGAAGGCATTCTCCATAGTACTGGCTGGAGATGCAACATATTTGTACTAAGACATTGAAGCTGCTCTATCATTATTCCTTGAGCTTTCATAAATTTCAACAGACTCAATTTTGGCTATCAACAGATCAAGATCCATAGGAAATTTCTCTGTATGCTTTAACAGTGTAACTGTTTGTTTCCATGAAGATAGAACAGCATTGAGAAGCCTAAAGTTTAGATCTTTTAGATCATTTTTGATACCAGCAGTTGACATCTCAGTTGTAAGTTGTACAAATCTATTCATCATTTGGTTTATAGTTTCACCAAATAAATGCTCAAACAACTCTAATTGCCTCTTTAGTTTTTTCTTTATGAGATCTTGAATCTCCTTACCACCTTCACAGATTATCTTTAAAGCTTTATACATAGTATATCCCATTTGATATCCATCTAGTCTAGTTAGGACTTCAAGTGGTAATCCTTTACACATAAGAGAATATGCTTTTATATCATTCTTAACTTTCTTTAAATCATCACCCTGCAATCCATCTTCAGGGTATGGTTCTGGAGAGTCTTTAGTATAGACAAACCCTCTATCAGGACCATCTGAAGTGATAGGAATGTGAGGACCTCTTTCTATTGACTTCCATAAGTCAGTGTCAATAGAATTAAGGTGATGTTTCAATCTAAGTGACCAATTCTTAAAATCAGCTCTGCTCTTCAGTTTTCAGTTTGGGAACTCTATTCACCGAGTCTTCTGATTTCACCATTTTTAATTTTGAATTTTAGAAAAAGATTTGTTTTTGTTGTTTTTAAGTTTTGAATTAAAACAATGAATTGAAAATATTTTTGGATTTTTTTTTGAAAAATTTCTAAGTGTTGATGTTGATGCGCCTAAACAGTGATGAAGCGTCCAAACAGTTGAGATACTTCTGACTTGACTTAGAAATGCCCAAGGGATTGCCTTAGAAGAATTCTCAAAAATGCCCAAGCTGAAATGCGCCCGAACAGTTGTGAGACGCCCAAACAGAGACGTATGGGTGTAAAAACGCCCACAGTTCAAAAATGCCTCAACAGTTGTAATACGCCCCAACAGTGGTAAAACGCCTTATCCAAAAAAAAACTTATCAGTTGAGAAGCGCCTAAACAGTTGTCAAGCGCCTAACACTTTGGCAATTTTCAGTAATGTTTTAACCTAATGTGCCAACTTTAATAGATTCAAACGAACTCAGATCTTCTGAAATCCTTCAAAACGTGATGAATTGACCTAAAATCCTCCAATTAGGTAGTAATTCAATCAATTAATAGCCCTCTAATTTCAGTTTCATCAAATAACAACAACAAATCGATTTTTTGGCTTGAAAATCAGTTCGACTGATGAAGAACAAGTTTGAACACTGATTTGAACAATTCACTGAATTTGAACGAATTTAACTAAAAATTGTGATTCAATTCATGTTTCTGATGATGAAACACAACTAAAATCAATAATTATTTGAATGAATTGCTTATCAATCACAGATCCAAGTGATTCAAAAGTTCAACAGTTTTGAAGAACTCAAATCACTGAACCAACAACTCTGATACCATTTGATAGAATCAAAATGGATCGATCTATGATGATATCGTGAGACAATTCAATCTAACAAACACAAGTAATCAATTCAATGCAAACATATCACAAAAATTCATAGTTTCATTGATAGAATGCATAGAAAGTACAAGTATTGAAAGAAATCAGTTACAATTCGTTCTTAGGTGCTTCTAAGATGTATCTAACTCCTTCCTACACATTACTTATCTATGCTATTTATACCATCAATACAAAAGGAATAAATATTTACAAAATAGTCCCTATACTATGACAAAAACTATACAAGACACATAAAGACTAAATGTTAATCTTTAAGAAGCATCTACATAATTGCTTTAGTTGGATGGTCTCTATGAATTCTCAACTGTGGAATAGCATCTTAAGAGATAACTTCATCTAAGTTAGACATGTGACCAACTGGTTCTTCAGCAGTGCTCCCTCCTTCAGGTTGATAAACAATGTCTTCATCTTGATTATCATTGACAATAGAGAGATATTCAAATGGTACATGAATAGTATCAATTGGATCATTTTGAGTAGAAGAAGAACTCTGATCAGAAACTTGTGGAGCTTGTTCAATAACTGGATCATCATGAGGTAAATCCATTTTAGAAACAAAATTTTGAATAGCTGCAACACTTGAAGAAGAAGGTATATCTGAAGATATTCCTTTTGCTTGAGGAGTCATAGATCCAATATCATCAACAAAGATATCTGGAATGGAGGATGTCAAAGGTAGATTAGCAGTAGAAACAATAGATAGTTGATTAAATGTTTCAAATAAAGAATCATAATCATAAACCCATGAAGGTGCAGAACCTACATCTGTTTTGTTAGATTCTTGCCAATCAATATCAAGTGACTCAATTATTTGTTTAGATCTTTTATTATAAACCCAATATGCTACTTTGTTGGCTGAATAACCAATAAAATAACAATCATCAGCTTTTTCATCAAATTTTGATTTATTGTTAGATGTATTCAACAGAGTACAACAACATCCAAAAGTTTTGAAATATTCGAATTTGGGTTTATGTTTGAAAAAGATTTTATATGGAGTCATATTTTGTTGTTTGTTGATTAACACACGATTCTATACATATCATGCAGTGTTAACAGCTTCAGCCCAAAAGAATGATGGTAATTTGGCTGCTGATAACATAGTTCTGGCTACTTCAATTAAAGTTCTGTTTTGTCTTTCTGTGACTCCATTTTGTTGTGGAGTTCTTGCAAAACTGAATTGTCTTGCTATCCTTTATGAATCACAGAACTCGTTTAAGATACGATTACAGAATTCGGTTCCATTATCACTACGTATGCATTTGATTGTTTTGTCCGTCTGATTCTCCATGAGTGTCATGAATTTCATCAGCAAATAAGGTGTCTCATCTTTGGTTGCTAAGAAGAAAACCCATGTAAATCTAGAAAAAACATCAATAATGACTAAACAATATGCACGATCTCCCAAACTCAAAACACTAACAGGACCAAATAAATCCATGTGTAACAATTAAAGAATAGAGTCAATTTTGGTATGAGCAATTGCTTTATGAGGAAGTTTGTGTTGTTTGCCTTTTGAACATGACAGACAATGTTCTGTTAGTTGAAATTCTTTCAATGGTATGCCAACAACATGATTTCCTCTAACCAGTTTGTTCATATTTTTAACATTTACATGTTCAAGATGACGATACCATAACAATGTATCGCTTTCCGAGGCTTTAGATAACAAACACAACGCACTTACAAAAGAATGTGAACCATTCATGTCTAGTAAATATGTGTCATTGTCTCTCGGAGTTCTTAGTAAAATCCATTAATCAGGAATTACAAAGCCAGATTTTAGAATAAGACATTCTTTATCAGTGAATTGTGTTGAATACTTTTTGTCACAAATTTGAGAGACACTAAGCAAATTATGTTTTAGTTCCTCTACAAAATTGACATCTTCAAAACTTAACACACATTTTGTCACTGTACCTTTCTTTTTAATTTTACCACCTGTCTGCCACAAAGATAACATATCCTCCGTTGTAAGGTTGTATGTTGTTTAACAGAGATATATTACCAATCATGTGCCTTGAACAACCACTATCTACATCCCAAACACTATTGATAGCTTGTCTTGGTTGTTCCTGCACAATTGAACAAATTTATTCATTTTTAGGAACCCAAGCCATGGTTGACTTGAGCTCTTTGTTTTCATCTAAATATGATACATTTTGCAATATCATATCTCTTTTGTCATCGAAAACACTGTAGATGCTTCTTAAAGATTAACATTTAGTCTTTATGTGTCTTTTATAGTTTTTGTCATTGTATAGGGACTACTTTTGTAAATATGTTCCTTTTGTTTTCTTGATAGTATAAATAGCATAGTTAATGTATTGTGTAGGTAGACTAGTCTTGAGAGACCGATAGAGACTAGATCAGTGAACGATTTGTAACTGTTTTTACTTAAACATGTACTTTCTATGCTTACTAATCAATGAAAACCTATGAATTTTTGTGATTTGTTTGCATTGAATTGATTGCTTGTGTTTGTTTGATTGAATTGTATCACAATATCATCACAGATCGATCCATTTTGATCCTATCAAATGGTATCAGAGCTGTTGGTTCAGTGATTTGAGTTCTTCAAACTGTCGAACTGTTGAATCACTTGAATCTGTGATTGATAAGCAATTCAATCTAACAATTGATGATTTCATTTGTGTTTCATCATCAAAAACATGAATTGAATCACAATTTGTAGTTCAATTCATTTAAAATCAGTGAATTTGTTCAAATTAGTGTTCGAACCTGTTCTTTTTTTTTGAACTAAAATTTTATCAGAAAACTGAATTGTTGTTGTTGTTTGGTGAAATTGAAGATGAAGGACTGTTAATTGATCAAATTACAGTCTAATTGGAAGTTTTCAGAGCAATTCAACAAGTTTTGAACATTTTCAGCAGATCTGAGTTCGTTGGAATCTGTTGAATTTGGCGCATTAGGTCAAAACACTACCGAAAATTGCCCAAGTGTTTGGGCGCTTGACAACTGTTAAGGCGTTTCACAACTATTAAGGCATTTTTGGTCTAGGTGTTTTACCACTGTGGGGGCGCATCACAACTGTTTGGTCACTTTGGAACTTTTCAGAAACTAAGGAATTCTAGGCGCATTACAACGGTGTAGGCGTATTTGAACTATTTGGGCGTTTCTTCACTCAGGCGTCTGACAACTGTTTGGACGTTTTACAACTGTTCAGGCGCGTTTCAAGTTGGGTATTTTTGAGAATTTTTCTAAGGCAATCCCTTAGATGTTTCAGTCAAAGTCAAAGGAGTTCCACCACTGGTTGGGCGCTTCATCACTATTCAGGCGCATCACCTCAACACTTAGAAATTTTTCAAAATTTAAAATCGAAATACATTTTCAATTCATTTTTTTTATTCAAAAACTTAAAAAACAACAAAAACAAATCTTTTTCTAAAATCAAAAATTAAAATGGTGAAATCAGAAGATTCAGAGAACAGAGTTCCTAAACTGAAGAACAAAGCTGATTTTAAGAATTGGTCACTTAGATTGAAACATCACCTTAATTCTATTGACACTGACTTATGGAAGTCAATAGAAAGAGGACCTCACATCCCTATCACTTTAGACGGTCCTGATAGAGGGTTTGTCTATACTAAAGACTCTCCAGAACCATATCCTGAAGATGGGTTAAAAGGTGATGATCTAAGAAAAGTAAAGAATGACATTAAAGCCTATTCTTTGATGTGTAAAGGATTACCACTTGAAGTCTTAACTAGACTAGATGGATATCAAATGGGATATACCATGTATAAAGCTTTGAAGATAATTTGTGAAGGTGGTAAGGAAATTCAAGATCTCAAGAAGCAGAAATTGAGGAGACAGTTAGAGCTATTTGAGCATTTATCTGGTGAAACCATAAACCAAATGATGAATAGATTTGTGAAACTGACAACTGAGATGTCAACTGCTGGCATCAAAAATGATTTAAAAGATCAAAACCTTAGGCTTCTCAATGCTCTTCCATCTTCATGGAAACAAACAGTTACACTGTTAAAGCATACTGAGAAATTTCCTATGGATCTTGATCTGTTGATAGCCAAAATTGACTGGGTTTGAGAATGATATTCTCGGTTGATGTGACTCAACCTGGGATCGAATATGTGGACTGAGTCAATAATATAGCAGCGGAATTACTATATTAAAGAACATTAACTGCTGTAGTAAATGCTTGAATGTAAGAGAATCATGAACCAAAGTAAATGTTGTAAAATATTGTGTATATTACTACTGAAGTCAACCACCTTGCAAAGTTAGGGTATGTGACCCTAATTATAAGTGAATTTATTACCTGTACAAAAGACTAAACTAACCCTGATCTATACAAGAGAATCTAGTCAAAGTACAAAATAAATGTGTAAGGTGTTCATCTGCATTAGTTCATGCGGGTGAACAAGTCTTCATCAGCATTTGTGTTTGCTCACCCACATTAGTTCATGCGGGTGAACAAGTCTTCATCAGCATTTGTGTTTGCTCACCCGCATTAGTTCATGCGGGTGAACAAGTCTTCATCAGCATTTGTGTTTGCTCACCCGCATTAGTTCATACGGGTGAACAAGTCTTCATCAGCATTCTGATGTTCATCCGCATAGACTAATACGGGTGAACACTTCTTGTCAGCATTTCTTCAGTTCATCCGCAAGGATTAATGCAGATGAACACTTCTGTTCAGCATTAGTTGTCTTGATCCGCATTTGTTAATGCGGGTGAACAAACACTTGTCCGCATTTCTTCACTAGTCATCCGCATTAACAAATGCGAGTGCTCTATACTTGTCTTTTCTTGTCTTCTGTTTTCTTGTGTTGATGATGTCTTCTGTGTTCTTCTGTAAATAATGTGCTCCAACCAGAACAACCTCCAACCACTTCTTAAGTTGGCAAGTATGATCCTTTCAGGGTCTAACAATACTCCCCCTAAGGATTATACTGCCTAGGTTCCTCAAGAGTGTGATGGTAGTGGTGGTTGTGATGATTCTGGTTGGTCTTGATGTGATGTCTTCTGTTGGTCTGTTGTTGGAGAGATTTTTGCAGCAGCTTCATGATGTACCTTAGGTTCTACAAGGGAAGGATTGAGGATTGCCTTTATCATGTTTGAAAAATCCCTAGCTTCCTTCATTTTTTCTGTACTGAGCACATGAATCTTCATCTCACTCATTGTATGAATAGTAGCAATGGGCATTTGTTTCAAAGAGATGGGTTCCCAAACTGAAATAGAAGATAACCCATCTCTATGAATCACCAGTGAACCATCAGCATCAACTTCCAACCTGACAATATTACCCATCTGCATTGGTACCTTTCTCTTCTTCCTATATTCCCTTTTGTTATTGATTCTGTCAAAAGCCAGCTTCAAGATCTTAACACACTTTAACATAAACTCCAGATCATCTTCAGTAGCTTTATTTTTTAGGGCTCTGAAGTGTCTTATGAAGATATAGTGTATGTACGATTCATCTAGCAGTCTGACCTCATAACCACTGAAAATTCTGATCTCTGGGGCTTCTTTTCCTTCCCACTTTCTCTTAATCACCAACTCAAAGGATTCTTCATCATAGTACACATTGGAAATTGGTTTGGTTTTGTGAGTTCCAGCAATCATTTTCCGTTTCAATGATTCTGTTGGTTTCACATGTAGCTCAGGGAACACTACCTCTTCTACCTCTCTCTTTCTTCTTTTTTCAAAGGGATTTCTAAAAGATTTGTCTTTTCTAGTACAGATGGCTTTTAGAGACTTGAAGTTGTTGGTTCTCTTAAACATATTCAGAATATCCTCAAATTCATAACCCCTGTACATTCCATCACTGTTGATTAGATCTAACTCAGCCAATTCTTTTAAGTCATGGACCTTCATGGCATTGACTAAGGCTGTATATTCTGTAAAGAATTGCACCAGGCCTGAGATTCTCTTGACCATGAACATATTCCAGCTGCTATCATACTTCCAGGCAATGATTTTGACATCTGTTTTGCCTTTGGGAGTAGATACCCCTCTAATCATCTCAGCAGTGGTTAAACCCTCTTGAAGTTTCAGTTATGAAGGTTCAGTGAACCACTCTGGGTTTTTGTGTAGAATAGGGGCCAGAACATCTTTGTCTATTGTAGTCAAATGTACATCTTGTGCAGAAGATCTTGTTCTGGGCTTCTGGGCAATTACTTCTACTTCAATTACTTTCATTCTATCTTTCTTTTCATTAATCATTCTTAACATAGCAGCCCGAAGTGAGTTAGTCTTCATGTTTCCTAACTTTCGTTTTGTAAATCCCTGTTTGTTGAGATAATCCTTCATTTCCCTATCTGACATGTTATAGGGATCAGGAAAAACAATCTGTTGGTCATCTTTCTTTGCTGTTTTGAAGATAGAGGATGTTGGCTTTTTAGCCTCTTTTGTTTTCTTATATTTAGTTACATATGTAGGATCTAGCAGCTTTTCCATCTTCTTTACCTCCTCAACAATCTCCTCATATGTCATGTTAAACACAATGTCAGCATCATAACCATGATTTATCAGATACATGGCATAAATCATAAGATCATCAGACTTTGCTTTTTCAATCATGATTTCTACATATGGCTCAATAAATGCAGGGCTGTGCACATCAGTAGATTTCTCAGCTTTGTCATCTTCATTCTCTCCTTCTTCCAACATTATGATTTCTAGAGTTTGTTGTAGCTCTTTTTCTGCTTGTTCATGTTCTTCTAGGAATTTAGTAATTGCTGCCAAACTTCTTGGATCATCTTTTGCTTTCTTTTTGGGTTGATCTTCCTCAACCACAGGCTGCTTTCCTTTTGCCTTTTCAGATAAATACTCTCTTTTTTTGTTGTATGTGATCACTCTGGATCCTGATGTTGATGCTACATCAGTTTTGACCTTTTGCTTTTCCTCAATAGCCTCCTTTTCAGCAGTGATCTCTTGATTTTCAGCTTCTATTTTGTCCTTTTCAACTGTTTCCTTTTCTTTGAACTCTTCACAAAGATTTCTTATCAAATTTTGTTGTTTAGTGGTCAAGGTAACAACAGGAACAAGTTGCATCCTATGTTCTTCTTCTATTGTCACAGGTTGTGATGTAATTACAATTATAGACTCAGAGGGGGATTTGGTGTTTTTGATGTAATCCCAGAATTCCTCATCTATAATGAATTCACTTGAAGAGAATCTGTCCATGTCATCCATTAGTTCTTTCATCATGGGCTCTTTTTCAGTAGATGGATCAGAATGTACTACCATCTCCCAGCTATCATCATCCCTAATACCACTGGTTTCTTGCTGTTGTGAATGAACTTCCTTATCAGTTTCTTCAGCTTCATGTTCTGTTGCTTCTCTTTCAAATTCAGCCTTTAATTGAGCAATCAGTTCCAATTCATCAATTCTTTTCTTCAAAGCCTCATTTTGTTTGTTCAGATCAGCAATAAGTTCTGTTTGTATCTCCAACATGTGCTGTTAATCTTCCATAGCTACAGTTTGAATGGCCACAGTGTCCACATGACCACTGATTTCTTCTCTTGACATCTCTAAAGAGTCTTTTAACTGTTTGATCTCCTCATCTTTTGTTCTCAAATTAGCATCATACTTGGCTTTTAATTCACTCAGTTCTTTTTCTTTTTCATCCAACTCTAGGATTATATCTTTGATTATCCCTGCCCTTCTATCCAAAGTCTTCTCCATTCTAGCATTTTGGCTAAGAGATCAGATATCATCCTATCCTTTTCATCAGGTCTATTCACCTCTGATTCTACAAAGCTCTCAGAAGGAGCATCTTCAGAGACAAGTTGTCTCTGTGGTAGAGGCATAGTATGTTGATTATCTTCTTCATCATCAGAAGATTTAGAAGAATTTGCGGAGCTGGTAGATTTACCAGAACTCCCAGCCTCAGCAATTGCTTCAGGAGGAGAACTGCCTTGTGAATCTTCTTGTATATGAATTGAAGAGAATGATTGTGGGATAATGGGATCAACCCCCAAAGAGGATAAAACAGCAGCTTCTTGTAGTGTTTCACCAGTGTGAGGATCACCAATCAAAGGTGACACTGGTATAATGTGTTCTTCAGTTTCTGCATGCTCATCACCATGGTGTTGATCATGAGCAGCAACCTACTCCACTGATTGTTCTGGAGCTTCTTCTTAAACATTTACTTCATGAATTGGCACATCAAGAACATCAGCTGCCATTTCTTGTGCAGGTTCCTCAATAGGAATATCATCATGTACAACCGGTTCTTGGTGTTGTAGTTGTTCCTCATCCATTGGCACATCATTTTGGGGATCTATTTGTTGTTGCATCCAAGGTAAGAGTGGAATGAAAGCACCACTGTAGAAGTTTCTTGGATCTCTCTTCTTGATGTACTTTAAAGATTTGGCATTGTAATGAGGAACTTCAAGAATGGGGCCTTCTAAAACCAGATCAGGAAAGGCTTCATTAATAAGACACTGAATGAATCTGGGGTACATTAAGAACATGTTCCTTCTCCCCTCTTGAATATTTGACATCTTTCCATTAAAGACTTATGCTGAAAAGTTGTAGGGTCTGTTAGAGCAGAGGGCACAGACCAGTGAAGATGTAGTTAATGCTATGTCATTCCACCCAGTTTTTCTTTTAGATAGGCAGTGTTGGATATAATGAATGAGAAGCCTCCATTGCAAACCAACCAATCCTTTCACTATTTGTTTTGCCTCAAATCCTCCCTCATAACCAATGTCAGTAAAGAATGACATGATATCTTCTTCATCAAATTCAGTTGGAGAATTTGGATCATCATAAAATTGAAGGCATTCTCTAAAAGATTGTTCTGATATCACCAGAGTATGATCATCAGATATTCTTCCTGAGATTGCTTTCTCTCCATCAATATCCAAAGCTTCTGCATTTCCCCAGAAAGATCTAATGTAATTCTCATAGATTACAGGTCTCACTGATATGGCATGAGCCACTCTTATTATGGCTATGAACCTGATCATGTCTCTGAGTCCCTCAGCTTCTAGGACATCAGAATCAAGAAAACCACTGACATTATGGAGCTTGCTCCAAGTCAGGTTAGCCATTATGTAATCTGCACACAGAGAGTATGAATTAGTGAGAATTGTGTGTGATTTGTTCAGTTTTGACTTTTTAGGTCAAAATGAATTCTGATTGTTACTCTTACATTTTGTTATTTGACCTGATTTTGATTTTTCATGATGAATAGTTCAAAATTTTGTTTCTTTGTATTGGGATATACTGATTTTGATTGTGTTTTAACAGGTTGTGATGTCAACATTGTTATACACCAGTATCCCCTGTTCATCGATGTTTTATGTGTTCTTAGAACCATATGAAATCTTTGAAGTTTACACTGATCATTAGTTTTAATGAACTCTGTCATTCATCTAAATCCAGTGTTCTTGAGTGTATTTGAATCATTTCACACGATTAGGGTTCCATTTCAAGAAATTTCGTACGACAGTTGAAGTTTTTCAGAATCTGATGATCACCTTGTGGTTGATAATACTTCAATTTAATAGACAATGTTGTTTGTTTTGTTGTTGGATTTGAACATAATGAAGCTTGATTAGTGTAGATTCGAACTCCGAAGACGAACGGTTTTTCTGGCACTCGACTCACTATAAAAGTTCACTCAAAAATTTGAAAAGTAATAAATGACTCACATTAAATGAGTATTTATAATACATTTCATAATTTTCACAAAATTTTACCAAGTGTTGAAAAGTTCTGTACTGTAGCAAATGCGCATATAGAATTTCTAAGGGCGCATTCACTGTAGCAAATGCTAATGATTAAATTAAGTTTGTCAGCATTTACTGTAACAAATGCAGAAGAGTTAATTTTACCTATCCGCATTCACTGTAGCAAATGCGGGTGACCAAAGTTATCAGCATTCATTGAAAAATCTCAACTGTAGCAAATGCGGGTGTACAAATGACTTGTCCGCATTTACTGAGACAAATGCGAGTGAACAAAATGATTTATCCGCATTTACTGTAGCTAATGCGGATGAACACTTTTTTTGCCCACATTAGTTTACTTGTACAAAAACACTTGCCCGCATTGGTTAAATGGCAGGGTTACCTTCACCGGCATTAACCAATGCACTTACCCGCATTAAATTTTGTACTTTGTCAAAAATTAATGTTTTTGCAGTGGCTGAATCTGATTGGTTTGTACAGCTGCTTCTGATTTTATGAAGATGAGTCTACATTTTTGTTGTTTTTCGAAGATTTTGCAGATTCAGAGATTGTCAATTCTTGCTTGGATGTTCATGTATCTTTGATGTGACACAGATTCCCAACTTGACTGATTTTGGAGCATATGCATCTTCTGAAGCTGATTATGGAGTAATTTCCATACAGACACAATCAATTTGACAAAGTTGACTATTTAATGTTTGCAAATTTCATGTTTTTGTAAATATTTCCTTTTTAAAAAAAAAATTATTACTCCCCCTAAAGTTTATATCCATACGGGATAAAAACTTTAAATGAAGTTCATAAAATTTTAGGACAATATTTCTGAACTGTTTAATTGTTTTGCACTTTTGTTTGAAATTTTAGGATCATATCAATCTTATCTTTCATAAGTACAAGTTGTCATGAGCTTATTGATTGAAGGTATATTTGTCCTCTTAAACTCATGCTTGGTCAATATTGTAATGCATGTGATTTTTATCATGTTTTGATTTAATAAGGCATTCAACATGAACCTCACACTCACAAGCATAGCAAGATCAACTATCCACATGTATTGTATGGTAGAACTTTCTCACAACTTTCAGTACCTGGTCATTTAAATTATGAAACCTCATTCATTTTGGTAAGGGTGATCCACTTTGGGATTCTTTTACCTAATCCTTATTTTGTTTGATCCACATTGGGATTCTTTTTGCTCTTTGCATTGGAAGGTGATCCACTTTGGGATTCTTTATTTTATATTCTGTTTTATTTGTCACCCGTATTGGATGTGTTCCTTATTGGGAATCTTTTTGGATCAAGACATCAGCACTATGTGCTTGTTTCCCCAGGTCTTTGCTCAGCAAAACAAAGGAGAAACTGATGTGAATGAGATTCATAAGGTATCATGACCTGGTGTGTTTAGGTTACTACACATACATACACTTGGATAGGTTAGATACATACATGTTCTGAGATGATGCATTCACAGTTGAATGTGATCTTTAGTGTATCACAGCATTTATCTTCTGTTCCAAGTTGAGCCTACCCTCATATTAGGTAAATCATGTCAGTCTTTCAAGATATTGAATTAAGCACAGTGAATGATATAACGACTATAATTATATCATCTCCTATAAGAAGTACAAAACAAGGACTTCAACAAAAATTGATTTCTTTTTGTAATTTTGTGAATTTATTGATGTTAATCAAGGTTAATCATGCCGATTGATTGGACTAAGAATTCAAACCGACTTGGATCAAATGCCTTAGTAAACAAGTCAGCTAGCTGATTGTCTGTGTTAACCTGAATCAGCTTGATTAAACCTTTTTCAGCACAGTCTCTCAAAAAATGATATCTAATTTCAATATGTTTTGTTTTTGAGTGCTGAACAGGATTGTTTGATATGAAGACTGCAGCAGTGTTGTCAATATGAATTGGTGTGTGCAAGAAATTGAAACCATAATCAAGCATCTGGTTTTGAATCCAGAGAACTTGAGAGCAACAAGCTGATGCTGCTATGTACTCAGCTTCAGCTGTCGATACAGAAACATTGGTCTGTTTCTTGCACTGCCATGACACCAGTCTGGGACCAAGAAATTGACAACTGCTAGATGTGGATTTTCTATTGAAATTGCATCCCCCATAGTCACTATCGGTGTATGCATAGAGATTGAAGTCTCCATCCTTTGAATACCATAGTCCAAGAGCAGGTTTGCCCTTAAGATATCTGAATATCCTCTTGACTGCATTCACGTGAGATTCCTTGGGATCTGCTTGATACCTGGCACATACACAAACACCAAACATAACATCAGGTCTACTGGTTGTTAAATACATAAGTGAACAAATCATGGATCGATAAAGAGTCTGATCCACAGATTTGCCATCTGTGTCTGGGCCAATCTTCACTTTTGTATCAACAGGTGTTCTGATGGACTGACAGTCTGCAAAGTGAAACTTCTTCAACATTGATTCCACATATTTTGACTGGTTGATGAAGATTCCACTGGATGTTTGTTGTACTTGAAGACCTAGGAAGAATGTGAGTTCTCCCATAGCACTCATCTGACATTTTGAATGCATAAGATCTTCAAAGTTTTTGCAGAGTTGTTTGTTGGTGGAGCCAAATATGATATCATCCACATAAATCTGGACAAGCAGCATCTCATTCCCATTTCTCTTTCTGAATAAAGTCTGGTCAATCTTCCCACTTTCATAACCATGGTCAAGAAGAAAGGATGACAGAGCCTCATACCATTTTTGAGGGGCTTGATGTAAGCCATACAAAGCTTTATCAAGCTTGTATACCCTGTGAGGGAAATCAGGATCCTCAAAGCCTGGAGGTTGACTCATGTAGACTTCTTCAGAGATCTTTCCATACAAAAATGCACACTTTACATCCATTTGATAAACTGTGAATTTCATGGATGCAGAGTATGCAAGAAAGAGTCGTATGGCTCCTAATCTAGCAACAGGAGCAAACACCTCATCATAATCTATTCCTTCTTCTTGTGTATAGCCCTGTGCTACCAGTCTTGCTTTGTTTCTGATGACGATCCCTCTGTCATCAGTCTTGTTTCGGTACAGCCATCTGGTGCCGATAGGGTATTGACCTTCTGGAAGATCCACCAGCTGCCATACTTCCTGTTTCTTGAATTGTAGCAATTCTTCATGCATTGCCTCAATCCAGCTATTGTCTTGAAGAGCCTTTTTAATGTTTTTGGGTACAGTTTGACACAAAAAACAAGAAAACAAACAGATGTTTGCAATACTTGACTTGCTTCGTGTCACCCGCTCGTCTAAATCACCAATAATGTCGGATACTGGATGATTCTTGTGTGTCCTAGTAATTGGAATCAAATCACCAGCAATGGACACATCAAGATTGGAGACATGCAGATCATCTTGGTGAGAGGCATGTTGTTGTTGTAGTGTAGGAGAGTGATGACCAGAATCAGAGGGTACAACATCTTCAGCTTCAGCAGCACTTTGAATACTCTAGTCATTTCCATCTCTGTTAGAATCAGCTGGTGCATGAGTTGGTTCTGAATGTCTCACTTCAGTTAAAGGAGATGGCATTAAACTACGACCAGCGTCTGTTGAGATACTTTCATTTTGTGTAACTTGCTGGATAGGATCAGCTTGTAAGGGCACTTCTTCATTGTCTTGATCAGAAGAAGAAGGAATCATTGGGAAGTCTGTTCTTCTTTCAACTGACCCTGATGTTCCTTCTCTAGTAATTCTACCGCCCTGTGCATCTTGTCAAATGCCACAGTAGTTCCTTGAATGTGCTTGAAGTCATGAAGGAGGGAACTATCTCCTGTCATGTGTCAGGAGCATCTACTGTCCACGTACCATAGGCTATTGGACCTGTATGAATGACCCTCAGATGGCATTGGAGTTGGTCCATCATTAATATGTGCCATAAGTGCATGATTCTGAAACTATGGTTGAACTTCCTCAGCATACACGCTCCAATCACAAACTCCATCTTGTCTGATGACAAGTGCATTTGAAGTTTGTTGATTACTTCCTTGAGATTGATGAGTCAGTAAAGGTTGTCTTTGCTGAATTGGCTGTTGCTGATTTTGTTGTTGCTGAATTGGCTGCTGCTGATTTTGTTGTTGGTGTGAATAAGAGTTGCTTGGCTGAAAGTTGGTGTTGTGTTGAGAAGAATGCTGGCCATGTGAGGGTCTTTGAAAATTGTTGTTGCTTCTCTTGGGAGAGTTACATTCCCGTGAGAAATTACCACTTAATCCACAGTTAAAACACTTAACTTTGGATTTGTTATATCCCAGCTTTGTATTCTCATTGAGACTCAGTTTCTTCCCTTTTCAAAAGAATTTCTTTGCTCTCATAGCAATCATGGCCATTTGTCATTGCAAATCCATTTCTTCAACATCATTAGGATCCATTTCTTCTAGATCTTCTTGAATCAGATGAGCTGATGTGAGTCTCCCTCCAAGGTAGGCTTCAAAGCTAGCAACAAAGGCATTGTAAGTTGCCTTTTGTTCTTCAGATTTTTGCTCATCATGCATGTTGTTAGGAGATACAGTGGGTTGGGCAGAAGATAGTTGTTTTTGAGGTTGTGGAGCAGCATAAATCCTGTTGTTCTTGTTTGATCTCTTGATGACAGAAAGTCTTCTTCTTCAGTAACAAAGGCATTTTCAACAGAATGAGTTTCAGATGGAAACTTGTAAGCCTCAATGACTTGAGGTCCACTCAGATTTCTGCTCCTTTCATCAAGTTCAAGAGCCTTAATTTTTGCAATCATTGTATCCAAGCTAGTACTCTCTAAATCCAGAGTATTCTTCAACATTGTAACATTCTGTTTCCAGCTTTCAGCAAGCTGTGCAGCATTTTCTTGTTTAATGCCTTCTCCTTGTAAGCGACCCCCATAATTTCAAGGTCATTTACAAGTTGCACAAATTTGTGAAGCTGTCTGGAGATAGACTCTCCTTTGCTATGATGAAATGTCTCATACTGATTTATCAACTTGTCTTTGTTAATTTCAGTAACTTCACTGCTTCCCTCACACATAATCTGTAAAGCATCCCCGACACCCTTAGCTGTTCCATATTTTTCTAATCTTTTTAGAACATCCATTTTCAGTGTTGTGTAAGTATGGAATAAGCTCTAAGATCAATCTTGATTTTCTTATATTTTTCATCATTAAGAGTTAAGTTTCGATCCTCAATGGGAATTCTTGCAGTTTTGTACTGAGCAGCTTGATCAGCATTTAGAGATAGTGGAATGTAGGGACCTTTGCAAATAGATATCCAGTAGTCAGGATCTACACCTGTAATGTAGTTTCTGAAATGAATTTTCCACTGCTTAAACTCAGATTTGTGTTTAAGCATAGGAGGTTTGGATGCATGACCAATTTCAGTATGATTATAGGAATCCATGTTAGTTAAATTGATTTTAACTTGTTGAATACTGTTTTAAGTTGATTTTTAGTTCGAACAGTGTGTTTTTCTTCAAATCTTCTGTTTTCGGTCAAGAGCAGATCTGTTAAGTTTAGATCTGTCGATTTGAAGGAGTTCTAAGTTCTTGATTTTGTGTTGTTGGGTTCGACAGCAGCAGATCTGAAGATTTTGTACTTTGTGGTGTTCGATTACAGTATGTTTGTTTATCAGAAGAGTAGATCTTGCTGATGAACAACTCAGTCTGCAGTTCAATCGATTTTCACCCAAAATCCAAGATGATTCTGTGATGAATTCAAGAGCCAAGGCTCTGATACCAATTGACTGGGTTTGAGAATGATATTCTCGGTTGATGTGACTCAACCTGGGATCGCATATGTGGACTGAGTCAATAATATAGCAGCGGAATTACTATTTTAAAGAACATTAACTGCTATAGTAAATGCTTGAATGTAAGAGAATCAAGAACAAAAGTAAATGTTGTAAAATATTGTGTATATTACTGCTGAAGTCAACCACCTTGCAAAGTTAGGGTATGTGACCCTATTTATAGGCGAATTCATTACCTGTACAAAAGACTAAACTAACCCTGATCTATACAAGAGAATCTAGTCTAAGTACAAAATAAATGTGTAAGTTGTTCATCCGCATTAGTTCATGCGGGTGAACAAGTCTTCATCAGCATTTGTGTTTGCTCACCCGCATTAGTTCATGCGGGTGAACAAGTCTTCATCAGCATTTGTGTTTGCTCACCCGCATTAGTTCATGCAGGTGAACAAGTCTTCATCAGCATTTGTGTTAGCTCACCCGCATTAGTTCATGCGAGTGAACAAGTCTTCATCAGCATTCTGATGTTCAACCGCATAGACTAATGCGGGTGAACACTTCTTGTCAGCATTTCTTCAGTTCATCCGCAAGGACTAATGTGGATGAACACTTCTGTTCAACATTAGTTGTCTTGATCCGCATTTGTTAATGCGGGTGAACAAACACTTGTCCGCATTTGTTCACTAGTCATCCGCATTAACAAATGCGGGCGCTCTATACTTGTCTTTTCTTGTCTTCTATTTTCTTGTGTTGATGATGTCTTCTGTGTTCTTCTATAAATAATGTGCTCTAACCAGAACAACCTCCAACCACTTCTTAAGTTGGCAAGTATGATCCTTTCAGGGTCTAACAAAAATTGAGTCTGTTGAAATTGATGAAAGCTCAAGGAATAATAACAGAGCAGCTTCAATGTCTCAGTACAAATATGTTGCATCTCCTGCTAGTACTGTGGAGAATGCCTTTATGGCTAAAAATTAGAGTTTACCAGAAGAAGAGGGCGATCTGTTTGTTGGAGCAGGGTTCTTAACAGATTCTTCATATACAAGTGCTCTTGCTTATGCAACACAGCATCAACCTTAGTCTCCTCCTAAAGTTCAAACTTCTAACACTCATACTAAGACTCCATCTTCTAACTCTGCTAAACCTAGCAAAGTTAAAGATGTCATTAACATCCTATTATAGGATGAAGAGTCCAAATCCGCTTTTACTGCTTTTATGGCTAGATTTCAAGCTTATCAAGGTAGTCATTTAACTCAATTAGATTTTGTTTTGCAGGACTTATTCAAGATGGACCCAGATGACGTGGAGGAAATGGATCTAAATTGGCAAATGGTAATGATTGCATACATAACTCAGAAACATTCTTACGTCAACAGGAACTACAAGCCAAGTGCTAACAAGACTGTTGGATTTGAGAAGTCTAAGTCAAGGTGTTTCAACTGCAATAGCTATGGTCACTTTTCAAGGGAATGCAAAGCTCCCAGAAACAAAGGAGGAAATAGCCAATCGAGTTCAAGCAATCAGAGGTTTCAACAATCATCTCAGAAGGCATTCCAAAAGCCATACCAAAGCTTACCAATGCCTGAACATAAAGATGACTCAAAAGCTTCTGAAGAACCCAAGAAAGCTTTAGTAGTGAGCATCATGGATGGATACGACTGGAGTGCATATGCGGAGCAGTTTACAGCTGACTTAACCTCTAGTTTATCTCTTATTGCAGAAGTGCAAGGAGAAGATTGGTTAGAAGATAGTGATCCAAAGGCTAAATATGATTCTGAGAATGAAGAAGAAGAATACAATTAGAGCTATAAATCTGATCCTAAAGAGGATTCAGAAGAAGTTGCTTTAATGGCACAATCAGATCAACCAAAGGTTGAAAATTCATCTTCTAAATCTGAGACTTCTTCACCTAAATATCCTAAAATACCAGTTGAAGTAAGAGAAAAACTATGCACAAAATATTGCTTTGAACAAGTAGAGTATTATTGAACTTAATCGTACAAATTTTGTGACAAGCTCAAGCAAGAAGAATTAATGCATAATAAACTCAAAAATGATCATAAAGTATCTGATGAAAAGATCATTTCATTACAAACTTCATGGAACAAAATTTTGAAAGAATTAGAAATTGTTTCCAAACAACTTGAAGAAATGACTAAGAACTTGGAACAGGAGAAAATAGCACATGCTGCTACACAAGTTGATCTAGCAAAAGTAAAAGTTCCAAAATGATTGTGGAACAACTGGTGAGTGAAGGAAAGGATAAACAAAAAGCAGGATTATGTTTTACTCACGAACCAATGCCTGAATCTATAACAAAACTCTACCAGAGGAATTTAACACACATGATCACTCTCCTGAGAATAAAGCAAAACTTAAAGCTTATCAAAACAAAAACAACAAGATTTCTAATAATGAAGAAGAGAAAATCAATGTTGAAATCTTTGAAGAAAAGGATACAGATTAGATCAAAAACGGTCATCCAATAAAAGTTAAATCATATGAACCACGACCAAAAAGTAAGAAAATTTTTGTTTCAAAAGAATCTGTGTTGGAGGAAGTAATCTTTAGAAACAAAGATAAGGCAAAACAAAAAGAAGAAACATTTGAAGATTCAAGCTATTATGACCAAAAAGGACAGAAAGAGAAAGAAAATGAAAAAAAATCTTCACCTGAAGATGTTCAATCTCAAATGAAATCAAGTTACACAAAATCAAGGAACTAAAGGAGAAGGAGAAAAATGACTAAAGCTAAAACTGATCAAAATAAGAGTCAAGAAAATCAGACAAGAACAAAAAATCAAACAAATAAATTTAAACCAATTAAATTTGTGTCTGCTGGTATGTTGAACATGAACTCAATTCAAGATGTTAAACAAACTCCTAAGAAAAATCGAACTCTGATCTGAAAAAAGCTTCTTCAAAGACTTCCACTGTCGTTAAACGATTTGTGTCTAAGGAATCAAAGAATGAAGTTCATATACAAAAGCCAAAACCAAATATGCAAAAGAACAAACTGTCAAATCAAAAGCAACAAATTAATTTTTTGACGCCTAAACCTAGACAAGGATCAAACATCGCGTCAACATCGAAAATCAATAAACAGTTGTTCAAAACTCCACAGAGGTACTGCGAAATCTATGACATATACAATCACAACACTGCTGAATGTTTTTTTAATAAGTACTCTCACATATACGATATGAGAAATCACTCAATATCAGAGTGTTATTTTAATAAGTACTGTACCTTCTGTGATGAACAGACTCACAACACAGAAAATTGTTACTTTAGAAAGACTTCTCCAAGGAAAGGATTTACTAATGCACAATTTAGCTCTTTTAGCAAAGGTTATGTTAATCCTCAGTTTAAAAGAAAACAAACTGTTGATTTTCAAAGATTAACTAACCAACTGTCATTAGGCTTGAGATCTTTCAAAAGAAATGACTCTGTAAGACCAATAATACATTCATAATCAATTCATTCCAAGGTTAGTGAGAATGAACAATAAAAATTTTGGAAATAAAAATTTTTCAAAAATTGATCAATTCAATCGTATGAATTTTATTAAAAATGATCAAAAATTTGTGAATCATAGAATTGGCAATTTCATTAAAAACAAGCCAGATGTGAACAAAATTCATTTTAAACAATTAACTATTGTTGACAAGTTTGGCAAGTCCAAGACCATCTCGGCTTAGGTTGATAATTCAACTTAATTGTTCTTGAAATGCAGGTGTGCCCGAGAAAACCAATTAACACATGGTATGTGGATAGCGGGTGCAGCCGGCACATGACGGTCAATCATGCCTTACTTTAAGATTTTAAGTTAAAAGATGGTACACACTTCGCCTTCGGTGGTGATGTAGGAAGAAAAATCACAGGCGAGGGAACAGTATCCAACGGGATAATAAGCTTCGATAAAGTCAACTTCTGCTCACAGTTGAACTTTAATCTGTTAAGTGTTTCCTGAATTTGTGATAAATCATATTCTATACTTTTTGATGATTCTTTTTGCTACATTTTGAAGCCAGGTTTTCAGATTAGCAAAGACTGGGTGGTTGTTAAAGCTGTTAGGGATCAAGATGTGTATAAGTTGGATATGTCTCAAGTTGATCCATCTACAGAAACAACTTGCCTTATTGCTCAAGCTTCAAATGACGAAAGTCAGCTTTGGCATAGACTTCTTGGGCATTCTAACTTCAAGAATATGAACAAGCTTGTAACGGGAAATCATGTTATCGGCCTTCCAACAAAGAAATTTGCCACTACTGATCTCTGCTCAGCATTTTTAAAGGGGAAGCAACACAAAGCGTCTTATAAGCCCAAGCAAATAAACTCAAATTCCAAACCTCTCCAGATGTTGCATATGGATCTTTTTGGACCAACCAACGTGAAGAGTCTTGGAAGAAAGTCTTATTGTTTAGTTATCATTGATGACTTTACAAGATTTTCTTGGGTTTTCTTTTTGAATGCTAAATCTGAAAAGACTGAATTATTAAAAGAATTCATCACAAAAGTTGAAAGCCAATTAGCACAAAAAATAAAAATAATAAGAAGTGATAATGGAACGGAATTTAAAAATGCTAATATTGACATGTTTTGTGCAGAAAAAGGAATTGCTCATGAGTTCAGTGCTCCCAGAACTCCACAACAAAATAGAGTTGCTGAAAGGAAGAACAGAACTTTGATTGAGGCTACACGATCCATGTTAGCAGATGCGAAAATACCTATCACTTTCTGGGATGAAGCCATATCTACTGCGTGTTTTGTACAGAATCGCACTTTAATTGTGAAAGACAAACTGAAAACTCCTTATGAGTTGATGTTTGGCAGGAAACCAAACATAGATTTTCTTAAATCTTTTGGTTGTCCAGTTAAGATTTTAAATTCAAGTGATCATCTAGGAAAATTTGATTCAAAATCTGATGAAGGATTTTTCATTGGATATTCATCTATTTCAAAAGCCTATCAAGTTTATAACTCTAGGACAAATGTTATACTTGAAACATTCAACGTTAAATTCCTTGAAAATTCTTTTCCATTAGTTTCAAATGGTCCAGCTTGGTTATTTGATTTAGATTCATTGTCAAACTCTTTTCAATCTAACTTGTTTGATCAATCTAACTTGCTTGATTCTACAGGTAAGAAGAAATCTCAAGGAGATCTTGGTTCTTTTAGTGATGATTCAGATTCTGATGATATGGATGACTCAAGCCCAGATTATCCATTTTTCTCTTTTGTCAAAGATTCTATAATTTGATTTGAAAATAATGATGATCTCTCTCACCAAGATGAAGATCATTTTGTTTCAGAAAATCAAGATGTTTCACAACCAATTCCTAATAATGGTATAGAAATTGTACAACCTGAGTCTGGAACTTCATCTATTTCTGGTGATGTAGTTGACAGCGGTAATCTTGATTACTTCATCAACTCACCGACTCAAGTTCCTAATTTCAATCCACATTCTTCAAACATATTGCATCAGCTTTCTAACTTGAACCAAACCAATCTGGATGTTCATGTTCAAAGGAATGAGATTCCAACATCTCGTATTCACAA
The DNA here is from genome assembly GCA_025506505.1 of Flaveria sonorensis. Lineage (NCBI taxonomy): Eukaryota > Viridiplantae > Streptophyta > Magnoliopsida > Asterales > Asteraceae > Flaveria > Flaveria sonorensis. The sequence goes on along the minus strand of CM046430.1, from coordinate 28,698,731 downwards.
GAACTATCCAACGTCTCAGATTATTGGTCCATTGAATGAGAGAACAACTAGAAGTAAATCCGAACAAGCAAATCTTTGCTTATACTCGTGTTTTCTTTCTCAAATTGTTCTAAAAACGTTACTGAAGCGTTAAAGGACAATAGTTGGATTGAGGCTATGCAAGAAGGATTATTGCAATTCCGCAAACAAGAAGTGTGGAATCTTGTGGATTTACCTGAAGGAGAAAATGCCATAGGCACAAGATGGTTGTTCAGAAACAAAACAGATGATCAAGGAATTGTTGTTAGAAATAAAGCAAGACTCGTTGCACAAGGATACACCCAAGAGGAAGGAATAGATTATGATGAAGTATTTTCTCCAGTTGAAAGACTTCAATTCGTGTCTTCCTGGCTTATGCATCATTCATGAGATTCAAAGTGTATCAAATGGACGTTAATGGTGCATTTGTGTATGGTCCAATCACGATGATGTGTTCGTAAAGCAACCTCCTGGTTTTGAAGATTCGTAATTTCATCATCGTGTGTACAAGCTTAGCAAAGCTTTGTATGGACTCCATCAAGCTCCTAGAATCTGGTATGAAACATTGTCACGACACTTAATCCAACATGGATACACACGAGGGAAAATTGATACAACTTTGTTCCTAAAGAAGGATGCTGATGATCTTTTATGTGTACAAGTGTATGTTGATGATATCATATTTGGTTCTACTAGTCCAAAATTGTGCAATGAATTCAAAGAAATCATGAAGTCTAGATTTCAAATAAGTTCTATGGGAGAAATAAATTTCTTTCTTGGACTTCAAGTCAAGCAATCTGCATATGGAATATTCGTAAATCAAGAGAAGTTCTTTGACAAACTCTTGAAGAAATTTAAACTGCAAGATTGTCAGTCCATAAGAACTCTAGCTAACGTAAATTCCAAAATTAAGCCTGATCCAAAAGGAAAATCTGTAGACCAAAAGTTATACAGATCTATGATTAGTTCATTGATGTATCTTACTGCATCTAGACCTGACATAATGTATGTTGTTTGTGTCTGTGCCAGGTATCAATCTGACCCAAAGGAATCTCACTTAATTGCTGTCAAACGCATATTCAGATATCTCAAAGGAAAACCGGCCTTAGGGTTATGGTATCCTTATGAAGGAAACTTCGAGTTATATGGGTATACTGAAAGTGATTATGGAGGATGTTGTCAAGATAGAAAATCAACTACGGGTGGGTGTCAGTTTTTAGGACCCAAAATAGTCTCATGGCAATGTAAGAAACAAACAAATGTCTCCGTTTCAACTGAAGAAGCTGAGTACATAGCTGCTTCAGCAGAATGTTCTCAAATCCTTTGGTTACAAAACCAATTGTTGGATTATGGGTTCAAATTTCTTAAAACTCCAATTTACATTGATAACATTGCTGCTATGTTCATTACAGCTAATCCTGTCCAACATTCAAAAACAAAACAAATCGAAATTTGATATCATTTTTTCAGAGATAACTCTGAAAAAGGTTTAATCATTCTGATTCAAATTGCAACTGAAAAACAGTTGGCTGACCTTTTTACTAAAGCCTTCTTACCAGGACGGTTTGAGTATTTGGTAAAGTCAATTGGTCTTATTAACCACATTTAAAAACTGGTTTTTGAGCATTTTAGTTAATTGAGTCTATATATGATCAGAACTCCCTCATATGAATAGGACACAGCAAGAGAATCTGTCAAAGTTAATTGCCTGATTGTATTTTGTGTGTGCATGTTTCTTAGAAAAAGCAAAACCAAATACAAAAATTGAAAATTGAAAATCAAAAGATAAAAATATAAAACAAAAACTACAAAAATAGAGTTTTTCTTTGTTAATTCATTATTTAGGACGAAACTGTCTTTGTAATATGTGAGAAATGATAGATACATTAGTATGATCTGTTGCATACTTCACTAGATAATAAAGTCTGACATGATCAGATATGATGTGCAAGTAAGTTCATGCAATAAGACTAAAAAAGTAAATTCTTGTGATTAAACTAAATCACTCATGCATTCATGTCTGCCTATCTTAGCACTAATGAGTAGTGTTGATTTCTCAAATTGATTGCTTGTTAAGACATAATCTCACACCTGATGGTGATATGAATAACCATTAAGCTCTAATTATTTAAAGTATCAATTCTCTGTTATGAGTCATCATAGACCTGAAGTGATGAGATATCCTTTGTTGTAAGTGATTACAGACCTGGATATTTTCTCTGATGCAACAAGATGCCAATGTGCACAAACACCAAATGAGATCTGGTTATAGTATATGTCTGGTTAACAAGTTGAGAACAGTGACTTCTTGCATATCTTTATGAGAATTAACCTTTCTAAGTCTAAGTGTGACTGCATGATGTCATGAGATCTGGTTATAGTATATACCTTAAACAAGTCCTGCATGATGTCATATCTAATTATACCTTAAACAATCCAAGAATTGAAAAAGTAAGTGTGTTGAATATCTTGCAAAATGCACTCATTTTCTGTCCTTAGATCTCGTGTCTCCTTTGCTGCAGAAATGCTGACCTGGAACACACTTGATCAGGATTTATTCACTGTGTATGACTATTCGTCAATTTATTTATTTTAATATGTTGATCTTAACTGATATGATCTCATTGCAGACATAAAAAAATTAATAAAAGTTTGAAATGTCAAAAGTTCAAAATTGAGGGTCAATTATGTAAATTTTGGGAGAAAGTCAAAATTTGTCAAATTGTTTAAAAATTAGTATGTTAACAGTACTAATGTGTTTAAACAGTGTTCAGGTGGAAGAGTTGAAAATTACAAGTATTACTCATGAAAGTTATCTCATGCGCCTAAACAGTGTTAATAAGTCCAGGATTAGGAGCATGATGATTTTTCAGAATTTATACAAGTGTTAGGCGTTTCAAATATCCTCATGCGCCTAAACAGTTGTCATAAGTCTGAAAATAGTGGTTGTGGGGCTTTTTCTTTTCTCATGCACCTGAACAGTATCCAAACTTTCAAAAATTGGGCGTATCAAGTGAAAAATACCAAGTGTTGGGCGTTTCAGCTAGACCAATGTACCTGAACAGTGCAACAGTGACTAAACAGTGCTTATACATCTGAACAGTGCTCATGCGCCTAACCTCATACGCACAAACAGTGCTCATGCGCCTAAAAATTTCACTTAGTATAAAAGCAACACTTTGCAATTTCAGAAACTTCGTTCACTTAAAAACCCCTGAACATTCATAAAACCCCAACTCTCAATAACCCTGATTCACTAATTTCTGTTTGATTTTGTTCTTATCTTGCATTCGATAGTGGTTTTATCAGATTCTAAATGTAAGTTTATGATCAAAATCATAGAAATTTCAGTTTAATAGGTAGAATTTGATTGGACGTATCGAACCTATTTGGGCGTATGAACCCTGGTTGATTAAATTTGTTGAACTTGTGAACAAAATGGGAATAATGAATTGAAATTGATGATTGAATGTTAATGAAAACGCGATTTCTACTTCATTGATGCATTCAAATCTGTTGTTCATCGATCTTGAATATGTGATGATTCTTCATCAGTCGACTGATGAAGATGAACAGTCATGTTCAAAAAAATTTTTAATAAAAATAAATAAATAAATTTTTTAAAAATTCATGTTACAAATTTGCTTTTGAGATAAATTTAAGAATTAAAGTGTGTTTGAATCATTAAGACACTAACTTGGATGAAGTTTTGTTATTGAACAGAATGATCAAAACACTTAGAAATTTTGTTTTAAGCGCAAGTTAGTATAAATTTTTTTTAAAAAAATATCCTAATGCTTAAATTTCAACAAATTTCAATTGATTTGAAGGGTTAAAGATCAAAGTTTCTAAATTTCTTGTTTAAATTTTGCAGATGGCTGAATTAAAATTTGAGCCTAAGCACAATGTTACAGCATTATTGAATGATGAAGTACGAGATGCTGTAGGATATGAAGAAATTATTAGGTTCTTATTGAGAATGAAGTATGTTTATGCCATATGTTATCAGCCAATCATCTATGCAAGACTAATCAAGAAGTTCTGGAACACTGCATATGTGAATGTTAATGATGAAAGTATGAAAGTAATAAGAGGATTCATTACCAACATTAGAATGGTTGAAGTATCTGAAGATTCTATAAGAGAAGCTTTGAGATTAGGACCAAATGAACCTGATGATTTAGCTGAATTATCTTTGAATGAATGTAGAGAAGCATTTATGGCTATGGGTCACCCAGACCATTTTCCCAAGAAACAATTCTTGAGAGCACGAGTGTATAAACATTGGAAGCTACTATGTTATATCTTTCAGCACTGCATGTCAAAGAGAAGTGCAGGATGGAACTCTTTTCCAGTTGACATAGCATCTCCGATTGCAGCTCTTGTAACCAACAGAAGGTTTAACATGTCAAAATGGATTCTAAATGGTTTTATTTTCAATATGGAGGAAGGAATCAGGAATAGGTATTTGATGTATCCTAGATTCTTACAAATGATAATCAATGAAGAGAATCCAAATATTCATGTTCATGGTGTTAGTGGAGAGACAATGATTCTGGAGCATATGTCACAAAATTCTTATAAAAGGCTTGCTATGATCACATGTGCACAAAATGTACTCATGTTAGAATACATGAGAAATATTACTAATGATGAGGTGGATATTACTATAGATCACTTTCATTTGACTGAGAAAGAACCAATTGATCCAAATGAACTTATTAAAGAATTACCTCAAGAACCTTCTGATGATGATGAAGGAGATAATGATGATGATGATGATGAAAGTTCAAATTCTTCTGATGATGATGATAATAATGATGGTGGTAATGATGATGATGAAATGGAAGAAGTTCATGTTGATGATGATATTCATGAACCTGAACATGTTGATGATGATATACATGAAGCTGAATAGGTTGAAGGTGAAAATGAAAATGAATTAACTGTTGAAGAGATCATTGAGATGATTGAAGGAAATGTTGAAGCTAATATTCAATAGGACACTGAAAATGTTCAAGAATTTGAAGTTTTTGAAGCTGAGATTCAAAATGATTTTCAACAAGATGTTCATGTAACTGAAGAAACTAATTTTCAGCAGATTATTGATGATCTGAAAGAAGAAAATTTAAAGCAGTTGAAAGTTATTGAAGAAGTAAAAGAAGTAAATGAAAAGTCACAAGAAGAAATGAAAAAGAAAGATGAAGTGATTGTAGAGCTGATGAAAAGCAAAGAAGATAATTTTTAAACATTTGAAGTAATGATGAAAGACTATGATCTAATGGAGGAAAAGCTTAAGAAATTGAATGAAGAAAATTAAGTTATGAAAGAAGAATTGGAAAAGATGAAAGAAAAACAAAAGTCTTCGTCTCCAGAGTTGATGAATATTTTTGAGATAACTCCAATAGATGTTGAAAAAATCCCTGAAGTGGATAAAGGAATGAGGAAAATAAATGATATTGATGTTTCAGTACTACCTGAATCATCATCCAAAGTTCAAAAGGTGATTGATGAACCTGCAAGAATAGATGAAGAGGATTCGGATATACAAGAAACAATTGGAGCCTTAGATAATTTAGAAGATGAATTTGATGATGATTGGTATAATGAAGTATTAGATGATGAAGATTTAGTAGAAGCTAATATTGATGAGCATTATCCACTGATTGATATAAGCCATGATGATATACCTGTTAATGTTGAAGAAAGTATAATTATCTTATCAGGATAAAGAATAACAGAGTATTTCTAGATGGATTAACTGTATCACAAATTAATGAAGAGTTTGCGAAGTGTGTAGTTGCTGAATCCAATGCACCAAATGATCCTGATGAGATTGTAGTTGAACATGGGGAGTGGAACCCATTACAGGAAAGTATTAACATTGAAGAACTGTCTACTTCTGAATTACATCATCCAGATCCAAATGATATGAATGTTACAGCTTTAAGGACATGGTTACAGTCTCGAAATTATCCATGAAAGAAACTTAATCGATTACAAGCTGAGTCATTAAGGAACTTAGTGAGAAGTTTCCAAACCACTGAAAGACAAACAAACAAAATGATTGTGCTAGACATGGAAAATCCTCAATACTTAGAAATCACGAAAAGAACGAGGATTCTGAAACCTCAGGAAATTCAGTCTATGGCTATGAAGAGCATAGTGTATGAACGAAGAAAGGAGCTTATGAGAATGTTTCCAGAGACTAAAAGGTAAGGTTATCAAGTCTCTATGGAACAAAAGCAACTATGGAACAAGGCACGTTCAGCAGAAGATCTAGTTCGTAATGTTTTGCAGAAAGGACAATCTATCTCTGAGCTACTAAATGCCATGATTGTTCCTGATACTACAAAAGAAATGAAGATCGTCGCATGGAAATATGATAAGATCTTTGATGCATTTTTGATCAAAAGGGTAAATGCAATCTGTGACGTTTATCATTTTTTCTCAAGTATTATAAAACTTCCTGTTCAAGATCTCAAAGAGTTGAATAAATTGCCATTGATTAATCCATCTGAAGCTAAGCGTGGAGAAAATTTTATGCAATTGTTAAATAGAGGTATAAATCAGATGAGTTCATTTTTACAAACTCGGTGCAATCAGGAAGATAAGGAGTATTTTCAAACATTAAAGAAGAAGAGAAAAGGAGTTGAGAAAGATGTTGGAGAAGAAAAGTACCTAGATGCATTCAGTGATCAATATTTTGAAAAAGTTACAAATCCAGGACTCAAAGTCATTGATGGAACACAACAATCAAAGCCAATCTTGAGGTGGTTTTACAATTCGGATACGTTTGAGCTGAAGTTAGTACGAGATTTGAATGATTGGGATCACGATATGATTTCTTTATTTGTTGTTTTTGAGTTGTAGCTTTTATATCCCATTTACATTTCATTCTTGTCTATACAGAAGTTTGAAAAAGTTGTTCTAGAAACAGCTGAGAATGATAAGAAGTATTTTTTGTCGATCATTAAAGTGATAAATGCTGCGATGGAAAGGATATCATTGAGGAAAGCATTGGCGTATGCTAACATTGTGAAGAAAGATATCAAAGATATTGAATTCATGAGGATATCTAGCAAAGGGGTTTTAGAAATTCATTGTAAAGATAACCCAAACCCAATAGAATTTTATGCTAACATGGATATTGCAGGTCTATCAAAGGAAACTTTGGAAATCATGAACAAAATGGAGATAAAGACGAATGAAGCTAAACCGAAGCAAGGCATCTTAGCTAGCAAGTTCAAGTCGGCTATTGCTAAAGCTCTAAGGGAACAAGAACTTTATAAAGAGAAGCTAGTATTCAAGATTAAAGAAGAGCCTGAAGACTTCTTTGATTTATGAAGACTGAAGACAAAGAAAAAGCATGAAGATTGAAGACAAAGACCAAAGACTGAAGATCGCAGAAGATAAAAGATTAAAGATAGAAGATTTAAAGACAGAAGATTGATTTTGAAGACCGAAGACAATGTCAAACTTAGGGGGAGTATTGTAGATGCTTCTTAAAGATTAACATTTAGTCTTTATGTGTCTTTTATAGTTTTTGTCATAGTATAGGGACTACTTTTGTAAATATGTTCCTTTTGTTTTCTTGATAGTATAAATAACATAGTTAATGTATTATGTAGGCAGACTAGTCTTGAGAGACCGATAGAGACTAGATCAGTGAATGATTTGTAACTATTTTTACTTACACATGTACTTTTTATGCTTACTAATCAATGAAAACCTATGAATTTTTGTGATTTGTTTGCATTGAATTGATTGCATGTGTTTGTTTGATTGAATTGTATCACAATATCATCACAAATCGATCCATTTTGATCCTATCAAACACATTTATCAACAATAATAGGCTCAGATGAAATGTCTTTAACTTTCCATCTTTGAACTTGTTTGATCGGTCATGTGGTGGAATTGTTATCATCAACTTGTACTGATTTTACTTTTGACTTTTGTTTGTTTAAATCTGTATTGTTTTTATCAAAAGAATTTGACTTATTTAAGTTCCTTTTTAAATTTGTATTTACAAAGAAATGTTTTCTATTATTTGAAACTAAATTATGAAATCTCTGTTTGCTTGTCAATTGAAGTTGAGGATGACAATTTCTAGCCTTGTGATTTGGGTGTCAAGCAGCCACTTCCAAATTTTCTGTCTCGTTTTCACTATATTGAGCTTTATGTTGTCATGAATAATGAATTGCGGTCTTTCCAAACTTCCCATAGGATAAATAAAGCAATAGAATTGCATAAAAAAGAATACTGGGAGCAAAGAGTATCAGTCCACCAAGACTCAAGACGCTGCTCGAGAGACTGAGCCTTTCCACACACATAACAACATATTTTATGATATGTATTTGATGCTTGTATGTTTTGCACAAACTATTTTGGATAACTTTCATAGTTATCATAGAATCTGGCGTTAGTTTGTTCTTGGCCTTTTGATTCTTTAATAGTCTCTCTTTCCTTTTTCTCGTTATGAATTATTCGAGATGATTCCGGAGAAAATGAGGTAATTTTCCTAGCTTTTAGATTCATTACTGATGCTGATGTAGCATGAATTGTAGCTTTATCCTTATGAATCGTCTGTACTGGAGTAGGACCAATGTCTTTAAAACCTGTTCTACAAACATCTTATTTCATAGAGTTAGCAATAATAGAAGATTTATTTTTAAAGAAACTAGCATTGGTTTCTTTAAAAAATATGATCCTCCTTATCAATGTTACCTATAGAAATAAATCTATTCTTGAAATCAGTTTTCAAGTCGAATATGGATGTTGTGACACGTTTACTTTCTTTGTTCTTAAAGTTCATTTTTAATTCTCTTTTCTTTTCTTTATTGGACATTTTTTAACAGACATTTGAATCAATAAAAACTACTGATCTTTCATTTATAACTGATGATAAATTACAAGATTGTTTTTCATTACAAATCTTATTTTCCTTAAAATCTAGTTCATCATCACTCTCCCACTCTTCAACCAATCCTTCTTTCTTCATACTTTCTGCAAAAAAATTGTCATGATTAATATTAATTTTAGTTTTTGTGACACGGTCAACAGTCAGTGAAACATTGACTGAAGGTGTGAAGTCTGTGTTTGGTTGAAAACCTAATCCATAGGTTTCTTCATCAGAAGTTGTAATTGATGAAGGCAATGATGTATAATCATGATTTATAGGTGGTGCAATATTAGCATAACCAACTCCACTTTTACCACCATTAGTTTTCTATGTCATCTGAGACTTGATTATACCTTCAACCATGTTTGATAAAAGCTCAAATTTTTCAACAACCAATTTAGTAGACAAGAGTTCACTATTGAGTTTGTTAATTTCTAAAGATAGTTCATCATTACGTGTTGTCTAATCTTTTATATTACACTCTTTATCATGAAGATTTAGTTTTGATTGGTAAATTGATTTGTTTAAACCATCTATCTTTTCTTTAAAAAAATTTATTAGATTTATATTTACGAGCTTGATATTGAAGTTTTTCAACTTCCAAGATCACGCATTCGTTGTGAACTCTATACCTGTTTACCTTTTCAATGCAATTATCAAAACAAAGATTAGAATGTACCTCTTCAATGTCCTCTTGCTTCTTTGTCTCTTCAGGTACAACTTTTACCATGAAGGGCTTTAAAAATATCTTCTCTTCTGCTTTGATTGCTGGAGTAATTTTAACAACATTTTCCGTGTCATCACATGCAGATGCTGGAGTAAACTCAACAGCATTATCCTTATCTTCATTCTTGATTGGAGCATTCTTAACAGTCTTTTCTTTCACTTCATCTACCTTATCCTTGACAGTGTTTGAATAAGTTGGAGTAATCTCAACAGCTATTTCCTTTTCATCTTCAGCATTCACTTTCACGCTTTCAACCTTCTTCACTTCTACCTTCTGAAACACCCATCTAACAAATCATCAGTCGCAAACTCAGCTAACACATTCTCCTCAACATGATCTTTAACACTCTAAATTTCTGCTAACAAAGCAGTAGAAAGCTTCATATCTAATATATCCATCTGGTCGGACCAGTCATACTCACCTCCAGTTTGAGAAACCAGTGCTTTGTTATTAGAGGAACCAGCCTTATCTCTTTTAGTTTCAACCACCACCATAACCATCTTCTTTCCATTATCAGCTTGAACAGACCTTCCCTTGGTGCATTCTCTAGCAAAGTGACCAGGTTTGTCACAGTTGTAACATCTCAAGTTTGATTTTTCAAACCTGATTTTGCTAGAGTTGTTTAGACCAAAAACTTTTCTCCCGGTTCTTCTTGCAAAGTTCTTAACACGATACACCACCATGGCCATTTGATACTTGATATCATTCTCTTCAACATCATCTGGGTTGACTTGTTGCAAGTCATCAACCATGATGTTGGGTGTATTGAGTCTTCAAGCAGAGAAAGCTTCATAGCTATTCATGAATAAGGTAAATATAGCAAGGTGCTCTTCTACAATCTAGATAGTCCGTTTGTTGGTGTTAGATCTTGGAATAATAGGTCTAGATCATTTTGTATAGGCTTAGAACTTTAATCAATACATGTAATGAATATTTGTAATTCATTATGTATATATATAGGTTAACCCATATGTGCGTTGATTTATGTGTATGATTACAGGTACAAACATTATACTTGGTCAATTTCTGAAATTGACTAAGTGTAAGAAACATCTACGGATGAACATTTTTGTTCTTCCGTAGATATCTTTCTTACAAGACTTTCATCAGAAGATCGTCTACGGATGAATATGGGTATTCACTGATGAACAAACACCACACATGAAGAAACTGAAGTACCTTCGGAAGAACAAAGTAGCTGCGGAAGAACAAAGTAGTTGCGAAAGAACCAGACACGTATATCATACAAGTGTTTCAAGTCAACAAGTCAATCACAGATTCCAAGAGATTCATTGTCTCCTTAACAGAAACACGCGTGTCTATAAATATGAGTCCTAGGTTTAACATAAAAAAAAGGAAGAGACGGCGACAAAAATACCATCACATCGTTTCGCACGATCAACACAAACCCTAGCAGACGTCATATCAACACAGCAAAAATCATAAACACAATCATTGCATAGAATTTTGTTAGCAATTATTATTTGATTCTTTGTAATCATTAATCAGTTTTAATGAATTACGTTTGATTCAAAACATTATTCTTTGCATATTGTTAATATCGTTTGATCATTTATTGTTTATTTTCTCTGGCATCGATATTTATTTGTTAATCAATAAACAACGATTAATGGTAACTCCACGATCATTAATTCAAAACCAATCTAACACTAATAATTCCTGATTGCGATCCTTGGATTCACAGGTGGTATCAGAGCCAAGTGCTCATTGATCTAGATCGATTGATCTATCGGTGTTAGAATTGTTTAATTAAATAGATCTATCAGTTTTCTGACTAGATCTATAGTTTTTTTTTAATCAAAAGTAATTTGGTGTGAAGATTTAAAATTCAATAAATCAGTGATTTGTCTTTCAGCGAGTATTGTTACATTGCTCGCTTAACATTGATCTATATTCAAACTAATTGAAACATAGATCTGTGTTATTGGCTGACATTCATTAACTGTTCATAAGAAACTTTGTTTTAGTTAAAACTTCAATAATTGACTAAAATGAGTAGCTTTGTCGGTGGATCATCGTACCAGCCTCCAAAGTTGGAAACAAAAGCAGACTTTAAGTCCTGGAAGATCAAGTTCAGAAATCATGTGAACTACACTGATTCTGACTTATGGGTATATTCCACCCACCCTTGGGCCGGATTATAATGACAAAAATCAACCCATAAGTACAAAAGATTTGTCACCTGATGATGTTAAAAAGGTTAAAGTTGATATTAGAGCATACAGTTTGCTCAGTATGGCTTTGCCTGAAGAAATACTAATCAGGTGTGAGAATTATAAAACAATAAATTCCTTGTGGAAGATACTTCATACTCTTTGTGAAGGGAGTGATGAAATCAGAAGCATTAGGAAGGACACACTTTACTCACAATATGAAACATTTCATCATATTGAGGGTGAATCAATTCCTCAACAACTCCATATGTTTATGCAATTGGTAACCGAGATGAACATCATGGAGATGAAGTATATAAATGAGGAATTGAACAAAAAGATGCTCCATACATTGAAAGTTGGAAGCAAACTGTGTCCATGTTCAAGAACACCATTGATCTCAAAGCAACTGGCTTAGATACTTTGGTACCTAAAGTTGAGGCTCTTGAAATGGATGAAAAATCAAGAAACAAGAGTGTGAGAACACATGTCACACCTTATCATTTTAAAGAAAATAAAAGTGCTGGAAGTGCTTTTATCTCTAACAATGATAGTGACAACTCTTGTACTTTGAGTGAAGATGAAGAAGAAGTGAGTTTTATGCATCAAAGCCTTCAAAGAAATCTTCCTAAAGTAAATCTGGAAAAGAAAAAGGAAGACCTGATGATAGAAAAGATGCATCTAAATCAGCAGGAAAGTCTTCAACAAACAACAACCAAGCAGAGCCCATTATTATGATTCTAGATTCTGAAGAACAAAAAGCAGCATTTGCAGCCTTTAGTTCAAGTTCAAGCCTACTTAGGAAGCACCTTAACACCTGCAAATATCTGCCAACAAGACTTGGAAGAACTACATCCAGATGTAGTAGAGGAGATGGATCTTCAATGGCAAATGGCAATGATTGCTTATAGAGCCAAACAATACTTGAGAAGAAACAAAAATTTGGCTGCAGCAAGCAAAACATCAAAGATTGGTGTTGATAAGTCAAAGGTAAGATGTTTCAAATGCAATCTCTATGGGCACTTCTCAAGAGAATGTAATCAATAATCAAATCCTGACATGAGACAACAGCAGCAATATCAGTCTCATCAGCATCAATCTCATCAAACAACAACATCTCAGAGATCTTATAGACAACCATAGCTAACCAACTCATCCCCACCAGCCACAAATGCATCAGCAGGACCTAGTAATTCTAAAGAAATTGGGCTGATCATTCTCCAAGATGGAACCTGTGACTGGAGCATATATGAGAAGGAAGTTTTGGAAGAAAATCAAGCTTTAATGGCCCACATGGAGAACAAAGTTCCACCTATGGCTAGAGTGGTAAGAGATAGATTATGTTCAGCAGTGTGTGTTGAGGAAGTTGAAAGATATAAAGTCCATGCTCAACAACTGGCTGATAAAGTAAAAGAAATAATGATTTTGAATGAATCTCATGTAAGAGAACATAAATTATATCAATTCAAAATTAACTCTTTACAAAAAGATTTAGATAAATTTGTTTCAGAAAATTACAGCATAAAAGCCCAAGTTGAGCATCTGACCACTTCCTTAACTAAATCCATGGCTGATCATGCATCTACTGAAGTTAAACTTCAGAAGTTTCAACTTTCATCTTAGCAATATGAGAAATTATTGAATTCTCATATTCAATCAAAGAACAGGTATGGGTTGGGATATAATGCTGTTGCACCTCCTCTGAATGATAACTATACAACTTTACCTGAATCAATGACAAATAGCTTGTCAAATCATTTTGTGCCATGCACCAAGTTTGAAACAAAATGTACTGAACAAGTTAATAACAATGAATCTGAGGTGAGTGAAACTGAGTCTTCTGAATCAGATAAAATCAAACAAAGTGAATCAGAATTTGACTTTGATGGATGTGATGACTTGGATGATTCTGATGAACATGATGATAACTCTGTGGATCAACTGAACATTGGTAAGAATGTTTCAGTTGAAACAATCATTCCCAAAGTACTTGAGCAAACAAAGTTTCCATATCCTCCAAAGCAAAGAAACATGTTGAAGACTATTTGCAAGAGAATAGCTCAGCTAAATGAAGGTCTTCAAGTACTTCACCAGCAACAAAAACCTTCAACTGAAGTGATTGAGAAGTGTACATCTACTGAAGTACACAAATCTTCCTTAGAAACTGAAAAGAAGCAAGTATCAGCAGAACTTCTCCAGAAGAAGAAAAATCCTTCAGTAGCAGATATGCGGAAAAACAAATCTACTGAATCAGTAGATGATCTGCGGAAGGCAAAAGAAATGACCAAAAAGAAATCAACTCAAAAAATGTGAGCTCAAAGCAACAAACTTCAGCTGATAAACATGAACCTTTTGACATCATGTCAGGAAAAGGAAAGGAGTCAGTTTCAGTAAAGTTTGAGAAGGAATTGAAGACTCAAAGACAGCAAAAGAAGAAGAAATTGATTGAGTCTGATAATGAGTCAGAAGAAAAGTATTGCAAATGGTGTGACATGAAAAATCATAACACTGAAGATTGCTACTTCAGCAGCTATTGCTCCATCTGCAATATGAACAATCACATGACTTCAGACTGTTACTTCAACAAACATTGTGCTATTTGTAACAAAAATAACCATTCCACTCAGGAATGTTATTTTAAAAAAATGAACAATACAAAGAGCACAAAGAAGAAACAACCTGAGAAGGATGAATCAAAATCTCAATCAAATGAAGATAAAAAAGATTCAAGAATAAAGAAATAACACAAACAAAAACAAAAGGTGACAAAACCACAAGAGAAATCATTAGTTGATAATGAACCTTTGACGAAAAGAAAACCTGAACAGAAATCAAAGACTCCTCAACAATCAAAGACACCTCACAAAAAGGTGGAATTGAACAATAAGAAGTCAAATGCTAATGATACTTTCTTTGATAATTTTGAAAAAGGAACTCATGTTTCACATTCAAAATCAAAGGATGATGAAACTTTCAACAATCAAGGATCATCATCAAAGTCAAAAACAGCAAACAAAGAAAGAGAAGATCCTTGAGGAAGAGTTTGAAAAATCAGAACAAAATTCCACAAGTTCATCATCAATAGAATCATCCTCATCACAAACAACACATAATGAATCAATTGAATCTAAAATTAATACTGAATCTTCAAGACTCATTCATGAGGAAGTTAAAATTTTAGACTCCACAGGATCACCCAAGATCATTAAGACTTGGGTTTCCAAATATAATTGATTTCTTTAATTGTGCAGGAACAATCTTGGAGAGCTGACAACAAGTGGTATGTTGACAGTGGTTGTTCCAGACATATGACAGGAAACTGTTCTCTTCTCCATGACTTCAAACATAAAAATGCTTCTTATGTGGCATTTGGTGGGGATAAGAAGGGAGGTAAAATAGTTGGTGAAGGAATGGTAACTAATGGTGTGCTCAAATTTGAGAAAGTAAATTATTGTGAAAATTTGCAATATAATTTATTGAGTGTGTCTCAAATTTGTGATCAAAATTATACCACATTATTTGATAACACTAATTGTTACATTCTTAAGCCAGGTTTTGCAGTTCCAGAAGATTGGATCCTTCTTAAAGCATCAAGAAAAGGAAACACATATGTTTTGGATATGAATAATACAGCACTCATAAACAATGAAACATGCCTGCTATCTAAGTCATCAGAAGATGAATCTCAGTTGTGGCATAGAAGGCTTGTTCATTCCAACTTGAAGAACATGAATAAATTGGTGAAAAATGACTTAGTCATTGGATTGCCAAAGAAAGATTTTCTTGTTCAAACCATTGTCCTTCATGTTATAAAGGAAAACAATGTAGAGTGTCACATAAATCCAAAATAATAAATACAAACTCTACACCACTCAAATTGCTTCACATGGATCTTTTTGGTCCAACTAATGTGATGAGCATTGGAAAAAGGCAATATTGTTTAGTGGTTGTGGATGATTTCACTAGATTCACATGGGTCTTTTTCTTAAAACAAAAGAGTGAAACATCAGAAACATTAATGGAGTTTGTCATAAAGATTGAGAATCAACTTGATTTAAAAGTTAAAATTTTTAGGAGTGACAATGGGACTGAATTTGTTAATACTGTCTTAGATTCATTTTGCAGGAATAAAGGCATAGCAAGGCAATTCAGTGCACCAAGAACTCCACAACAAAATGGAGTTGCTGAAAGAAGAAACAAAACTCTCATTGAAGCAGCAAGAACAATGCTAGCTGATTCACAATTGCCAATCACCTTTTGGGCTGAAGCAGTGAACACAGCATGCAATGTTCAAAACAGGACATTAATTGTCAAAGAACACAATAAAACACCTTATGAGCTTTTATTTAAAAGAAAACCTTACATAGGATATCTTAGAGCTTTTGGGTGTCATGTATCTGTTTTAAACACAAAAGAACAATTGGGAAAATTTTCAGAGAAAGCCTATGATGGTTTCTTTGTTGGATATTCTTCAACATCTAAATCATATAGAATTTACATTCCATAACAAAACATTGTGGAAGAAACTCCTAATGTGTCTTTTGATGAATCCTTATTTCCTAAATCTGTAAAAGGATCATCATGGTTGTTTGATATAGATGCACTCACAAACTCATTTAACTCTGGTTATTTGAATGCTGCAGTACTGAGGATACATGCTATCCATTTGTTCCTCCAAACATGAATGAAGTGTCATTATCTGCTGATCCTCCAAGAATACAAACTTCAAGTATCCTGGAACAAGGAACACCAAATAATGTCAATAATGCAGCACAAGACCAAGCAAATGGATCTACATCCTCAGATGCAAACACTTCATCAGAAGCTGCTGACTCTGCATCCGCAGATGAGTGTCCTACATCCGGAGATGAATATTGGATCAGCTGATGTTCCATTCACATCAGTAGATGTTCCATATATGGAGATGGTCCATTGCATTCAAAGAGTCATTGTCAGCAAGTCAACAAAATACATCCGTAGATGTTCCTGTAACTCCTGCGGAAGCACAAAACATCCGTAGATGTTTCTGTAACTCCTGCGGATGGCACTCACAATGCAGCTGATGTACAAAATGAAAATCATTCAGCTTCCAATGATGATCAATTTGATTACTTCATAAATTCATCATCTCAGCTGGATATATCTGCATCAATGCATATGACTAACTTGGAATCATCTATTCCAGTTGAGTCCATTCCAACAACAAGAATTCATAAGACTCATCCAATAAACAACATCATTGGAGATCTCAATGAAAGAACCACAAGAAGCCAAGGGGGAGCTATAACATCTGTCTTTTCACTTGTTTTCTTTCACAAGTGGTTCCTCCAAACATTACAGCTGCACTAAAAGATAATAGCTGGATTGAAGCCATGCAAGAAGAACTTTTACAATTCAGAAAGAAAAAGGTCTGGAATCTAGTTGATCTTCCTGAAGGCCAATATCCAATTGGCACAAGGTGGTTATTCAAAAATAAACTAGATGACAGAGGTATTGTTGTGAGAAACAAAGCTAGGCTGATTGCTCAAGGATATACTCAAGAAGAAAGGATAGACTATGATGAAGTTTTTGCACCAAATTGAAGCCATTAGAGTATTCCTAGCCTATGCATCATATAAGAAGTTCACTGTTTATCAAATGGATGTGAAGTGTGCCTTTTTATATGAGAAAATTGATGAAGAAGTCTATGTAGCTCAACCTCCAGGTTTTGAAGATCCTGATTACCCACATAGAGTATACAAGCTTGACAAAGCTTTGTATGGTCTTCATCAGACACCAAGAAAGTGGTATGAAACATTATCATCTTTCTTGTTCAAGCATGGATACAAAAGGGAACTATTGATCAGACTCTCTTTCTCAAACATGAACATCAAGACCTCTTAGTTGTTCAAATATATGTAGATGACATTATATTTGGATCAACAAACAAGAGACTGTGTGAAAGCTTTGAAGAGTTGATGAAATCTCAGTTTCAAATGAGCTCAATGGAGAATTAACTTTCTTTCTTGGACTACAAGTTCATCAGAAAACAGATGGCATATTCATCAATCAAGAAAAGTATATTCATCAAATATTGAAGAAGTACAATCTTGCTAATACATCTTCATGCAAAACACCTGCTTCAACAATTGACAAAATTGTACCTGATAGGAAAATTTATTGATCAAAGATTATATAGATCAATGATAGGATCTCTTATGTATTTAACTGCCAGCAGACCTGACATAATGTTTGCTTTATGTGTTTATGCTAGGTACCGATCAGATCCAAAAGAGTCCCATCTGAATGCTGTGAAGAGGATTTTCAGATCTCAAAGGGAAACTAGCCCTTAGTCTATGGTATCCAAAAGATGGAGACTTCTCTCTCTACTCCTATTCAGACAGTGACTATGGAGGATGCAACAACAATAGAAAATCCACAACTGGTGGATGTCAATTTTTAGGACCAAGACTTGTTTCATGGCAGTGCAAAAAGCAAACAAATGTATCTGTATCCATAGCTGAGGCTGAGTTCATAGCTGCTTTAGCTGGTTGCCCTCAAGTCCTTTGGTTGCAAAACCAATTACTTGATTATGGTTACCATTTCCTTCAAACTCCAATTTATATTAACAATTTAGCTGCTATGTTTATCACTGCTAATCTAGTTCAACATAGTTAAACAAAGCATATTTAAATCAAATATCATTTTCTGAGAGATTGCTCAGAAAAAGGTTTAATCAAGTTAGTCAAAGTGGATACAACAAATCAGCTTGGTGATCTTTTCACTAAGGCCTTTGATTCAGTTAGATTTAATTTTCTAATTGAGTCTTTGGGCATGATTAACTTAGATTAATCATCATTAACAAAGAAAAGCATGTGTCTGTCCTTGTCTTTATTTATTGTGTCTTTATTTCTGCATGACATATGTTTGGGAAATGATAGTACACTGTGCCTTTGCTTGCTTCCTGAGTTCTTAAATTTCTTTAAAAACTGATCAAAAGTTCTTTGATATGTAAGTAGATTCAACTTGAGTGAAGATTATACTAAGAGCATGCTTAACATAATGAAAAGGTGACTGTTAATGAGAAACTTCATTTTGAGGATCAAGCAAGTCTTATCCTGATGTGATCAATTCTTTCACCTAAGCACACTATGTAAAACACTTTATAACTTCTATCTTTGCATATCATATTCCCTCTGTTTTGTGTGAACAAAGACCTGGGTTTATGAACACCATGAGATACATATGTTTTCAACTGGTGAAAAGATCATGATCCTCATCATCCCTCTGTTTTGTGTAAACAAAGATCTGGGTTAAAGGCACCTCTGTTTTACGTAAGTAAAGACCTGGTGACCTGATAATGATCATATCTAAGCTCTCAAAAGAATCCATAGTGATCTACTGTATCTTTACATAAGAGCTTTTGTAGCAAAGCATTTATGAGACAACTCATATGTCTCAAGATAGAATTTATAACTTAATGTACATAGTTTCTAAGTGTGAAAAAGTGATGAATTGACTCACAAACGGAGGACAAACTCTAATGTGAATTGAATGTGGAGCCCATAACAGTTTATCTCTAATAAACATGAAAACATGATAAACAGCATGTCTAGTTGATTCCATACTCTTGTTTGGATTTAAGTGGACAAACATACTTGCAATCAGGACTAGAATCAGGTCACAATTCAACAATCAACTCAATCAGGAAGAAGTTTAGTGTCATAGTATGATCTCATTATATGTGTTTATATGCATGTACATATATTAAATTCAATTTTGTTACTTTTAGTTTATTTATTGTGTGTAATCTTTTGACTGTCATGTGCCTTTCATGCTATTTACTTCATAAATTTATGATGAATGCAACACTTTATCATTAATCACAAATTTAGGGGAGTTGTTATTACATGAAATACATGAAACATAAAGGCTTATCTATTCAATGATCCAAATTCAAATGAAGGAATTGGAACTTGAGCACTAACTTGGCTGAAGGATACATGAAGTTTTTCAAATTATATTTCTTGTGCCCAAATTGTCATGAAAACAAAGTCAACAAGGTCCAATAGCAATAAATGGTTTTATCAGTTGATTAGGACCATACAATCAAAGAAGTTTCAACTTTGCATTTTCAGCATCAGCAGAAGCTACAGTACATTTTCCTGTTCAATAGATACTATAGTGCGAAAAAGGAATATGACCATCCGTAGATTGGTAACCTACGGATGTGGTAGTATTTAAAAGTATAATAGTTCCATAGACTGGTAATCTATGAAAATTCAATTTATACTTCATCAAAAATCAGTTTTTAATTCTAAGTCATCCGTAGATGATCTACGGAAGAACTAAAATCTGCGGAAACAATAAAATTGGTAATAAGGATAGGGGGTCCCAGCTCATTTAATAAATGAAATTAATATATCCGAGGGAGTATAAATGATGTTTTTGACTTGTCATTTCCATCACTTTTTCAGAACATCTTTTTCAACCTAGAAAAACGTTCAGATAAACCCCCGTCCGACAATATTCAAAATTACCAATAACCTTTAAACCTTGCTTGATTCTTGATCTCTGTTCATTACAAGTTCAATAATATCAAGGTAAAATATATCATAATTCGAAATTATGAACTGATTGATTCATCATTTCTGTGTCTAAACTCTTCGTATTCTTAAGTGTGATGATTTTGCTCTAACATAATTTTCTTCATTCTTATGAACAGATGGCTAATCATTTTGCAAGAGAGCACAATGTATGTGCATTCTTAAATCCTGACGACCCTGTAGCAGAAGGATGTCGAGATATCATCAGATACCTACGACGATCCAGGCTTTTCTATGCTTTATCAGCAGAGCCTGTGATTCATCAAGCACACATCATTGATTTCTGGAATTCAGCTCAAATACAGCAAGTTGGAGAATCTGAGGTGATAGTTGTTGAAATTAAGAATGAAGGATTAGAGTTGATGAACAAACTATCAGAAGGGCACTTGAGCTGGGAGAACAAGAAGTTGGTCATCCGGATGTATTTGAGAATGAGTACATAAAGAAAGTGTTCTATCTGATGGGATATGATGGTAACTTTGACAAGGGTGAGATAAAGAAAGGGAGATTGTGCAAGCCATTTAGATTCTTATGTCACACATATCTAAAGTGCATCTCCAACAGGAAGTCTAGGCTTGATAGATTCTCAAGGCACATTTCATCTGACATTATTGGCATTTTTGAGGGAAGGACATACAACTACTCTAAGTACTTTTTTAGTTGTCTGTGTGACCACATCAAAGTGCAAAAGGCTGATAAGATGTATATGTTTCCAAGGTTTATGCAACTGATCAGCAATGGTGAATTTCCTGGGATAGCAAGAGAAGGTGATGTGTTTGTTCAAGCACATATGGGGAGATCTGTACTGAATAAGATAAGTGGAAAGTATGAAGGAGGAGATATGCCAATGTTTGCACATGTGGCGGATGCTAATGCCAATATTCCACCAGAACTGATGTGGGAAGATCAGCAAGATAGTCAATCTACTAATGCTGAGCAAGACTTACCTTCACATTCCCCTCCTCAATCTCCCATACACCACCATCATCAATCTCCACAAATCCAATCACCAGCCAGTCAACACACCCAACCAATCTCTCTAATTCACCCTCAATCACCCATTCATCAACAGCCTCTAACTCCACAGAATCTATCTCCTGAGAGTACTCATACAGAACCCATCTCAGTTACTCAATCTTAAAACTTAGTATACGCTGGTGAGACTGAGTTAGTTTCTCAAGAAAGTACCATTCCACTCACAATCACCAGCTCAGAAACCCCAGTCATGTCTAACCATACTGAACCAACATCTCCAATCATTGATCCTCAACAACAACAACAACCTCATCAAGAGAAAACAAATTAAGCAGTTGAGTCTATTTCAAGCTCAGCAAGTATAGCTCCTACTGTAGGCAATGAGGATGAGATTGCTGGTCAACATCAAGAAGGTGAAGAAGAAGCTAACTATGTTGATGTTATAGCCTATCATGAAGATGACCTGGAAGATGATGATATAGATGTGAGCAAAAGTTATCTGGTTACTGAGTATAACAAACTTATCATCAAATCAAACAAAAGGTTGGAAAGAATTAGAGAGCTCAAAGGAATGTTAAAAGAAAGGGAGGAGCTGATGAACAAACAAGAATCCAGACTGATCAGATTAAGAGAAGATGCTCAAACCAACAATGAAGTAAATTAAAGACTCTGTGAAGCATGAGAAGACTGAAAAAGAGAAGCTCATATTGGAAGTTGAACAAGCAAACAACTCTCTCACTACTCAGTCTATTTTGTTGAAAAGGAAAGATGAACAAATTGATGAGCTCAATGAAAATTTGTGCACTTGAATCGAATGCTGCTCCATCAACAAAAATAAAAGAATCTACTGAAGCTTCAAAGCAAATCATTCAGTACTCAAGAAAGAGGAAGTATTTGGGGTATGTAGAGAAAAGGTGATTAATGTTAAGATTCACTAAAAAGATCAAGGCCTACATCTCCAGAGCTCACTCCTTCAGTGGATGTTTCCAATTTAAAGCCTATGTCTGATGTTGAAACTAAGAGTGATGCTGAATGGGATGAACTTACTAAAGATGAGTCTCCCAAAGAACAAAAAGAATCAAAGGCTGATGACCTACTGTCCACCAAAGACATACTGGAAGAGAGGCCTGAATCAACTATGTTTATGACCCTGATCAATCGTGGGTTTCCATATGACACGGTTGAGAGAATGAACATGACAGAAATGAAGGAAGCACTGAAGGAATTTGAGCTGGCAAGCTTCATGATCCCAGATTGCAATTATGAAACATTCATAGCCTTTCAGATAATTTAGAAAACAAAGCAGGAGCTAGGTCACTGTGACACAACAACTCTGAGAAAATACAAAATGACTTGTTGGTTACAAAGTCACAACTATAAGATACATGTACTAAAAGGAAGATCAGTGGCTGAGCTTAGAAGGATGATGGAGCATGTAATGAAGGTGGAATTGGAAACTGGAGTAAAATTCAGAACTGAAGCTCTAAATCCTTCCTATGAACATCAATTAAAAACCCCTGGTGAACCAGTAACAGTTAAAAGCTAAGATCAACATAAAGGGAAAGATAAATTGATCAAAGAACCAAGAGAGGTGATCCCCAGGAAAGTATGGCCTCTGGGCACAACTGTGAGAGAGATCACTGAAGGAAAATCTTCTCTAATCCAGTTGTTTGATCATATCACGACTCCCACTGCTACTGAAGATAACAGGATTATGGCCTGGAAATATGATCCAGAGTGGGATTGTGCACTTATCAAGAGAGTATCTGGAAGAGTTGAATACTTCCACTTACTTGAATCAATCTTGTTGTTGCCTCATACTGACATCAAAGACCTTCAAAGTTTGATCATCTCCAACTACCCAATAAGCCCAAGAGGAAGAGATTTCTCTATATTGGTTGGAAAGTTGAAAACAAAATTTAAGGATGATGTACTCAAGGAAGCAAGAAGGGAAGATGGGGAACACAAGAAAAGATACCAAGGGTAAAGAAGATCAAAATCCAACTCCTCTACACTGGTTGATGATGAATTCATAAGGAGGGTTAGATACTCTAACAGAAAAACAGCAACCATAAAAGTCATTGAAGGAAATCAATACACTCTTCCCATAACTGAGTGGGGATATGTGGAGAAGACTAAAGAACTGGTGCTGATGAGAAATGAAGAAAAGAAGAAAGCAAGGAGTATAAGATTGTTTGATCAAATTGAAATTAAACTTCTGCATCCAAGCTACACTTCATACCTACATGATAAGTTCTTCCCAAAACTCAAAGATGATCAAGCTCAAAATGACCTATGCATGTTTTTGCATATCATACAAGTCATTGACAAACTGCATGCAAAAGCATACAAAAGAAGAAGATATGAGGCTGGACTATTAAGAGGATCTAACATCAAGGAAGTATCTGAACTGAGGATGTCAGAACAAGATGAGCTGGAAATAGTCAATAATCAGAGTGTTGTGGAAACTTTCACTACAGAAGAAGATTGAGCTTTGAAACACTACAAATGATATGCAGAATGGAGATCAAGTACAAGTACGATGATCAAAAGGATGCAGTGTCATATTTCAACAAGAAAATGGTGTCAAGGGTCAAAGTGCTTTCAGTTTTGAAGACTTGATTACAAGTGTCTAAGCCTAAGGGGGAGTATTGTTAGATCTTGGAATAATAAGTCTAGATCATTTTGTATAGGCTTAGAACTTTAATCAATACATGTAATGAATATTTGTAATTCATTATGTATATATATAGGTTAACCGATATGTGCGTTGATTTTTGTGTATGATTACAGGTACAAACATTATACTTGGTCAATTTCTGAAATTGACTAAGTGTAAGAAACATCTACGGATGAAGATTTTTGTTCTTCCGTAGATATCTTTCTTACAAGACTTTCATCAGAAGATCTTCTACACATGAATATGGGTATTCACTGATGAACAAACACCACACATGAAGAAACTGAAGTACCTTCTGAAGATCAAAGTAGCTGCGGAAGAACCAGACACGTATATCATACAAGTGTTTCAAGTCAACAAGTCAATCACAGACTCCAAGAGATTCGTTGTTTCCATAACAGAAACATGCGTGTCTATAAATATGAGTCCTAGGTTTCACATCAAAAAAAAAAGGAAGACACGGCAACAAAAATACCATCACATCGTTTCGTACGATGAACACAAACCCTAGCAGCCGTCACATCAACACACCAAAAATCATAA
Organism: Flaveria sonorensis; assembly: GCA_025506505.1. Classification (NCBI taxonomy): domain Eukaryota; kingdom Viridiplantae; phylum Streptophyta; class Magnoliopsida; order Asterales; family Asteraceae; genus Flaveria; species Flaveria sonorensis. The sequence goes on along the minus strand of CM046430.1, from coordinate 28,674,124 downwards.
ACATAATCATTGCATAGAATTTTGTTAGCAATTATTATTTGATTCTTTGTAATCATTAATCAGTTTTAATGAATTATGTTTGATTCAAAATATTATTCTTTGCATATTGTTGATATCGTTTGATCATTTATTGTTTATTTTCTCTGGCATCGATATTTATTTGTTAATCAATTAAACAACGATTAATGGTAATTCCGCAATCATTAATTCGAAACCAATCTAACACTGATAATTCCTGATTGCGATCCTTGGATTCACAGTTGGGTTGGGTCTTAACAACAAATGCCTGTTGTGTAGGTTGAGATGATTGACTTTAAGAATAGGATGGGATATATGATTGAACTTGAGCAATGATTGATCCTTGACAATTTGATGAATTAATGTTGATTGTTGTTGTTACTGACATAACTGAGAGTAGCTGACATAGTAATTTGGATTACTAGCCATTTTGGCATATAATGCTAACTCTTCAGCTCCCATTGTGTTTATGTAATTGGCAGCTCTCTGTTTATCATCCATGTCATAGGATTTGATGGTCGAGATCAGATCACTCAGAGATAAGCTAAACAAATCTTTGGTTCTCTTGATAGTAGTGTAGTTGTTGTTCCAGCTATACAGTAGTGAGTTTAACAACTTCTTATTCATTGGTTATCAGTTTTACGAACCTAGACATTTGGGCTTCCAAAGTTTCACCAAGAATATGATTGAACATATTGAACTCTTGGTTATGCATGTCTTTCCAGCTTTCCCGCATGTCTTTGTTTCCCATTATATGCTCTTGTTGGTCCTGTTGATATATTCAACAGTGCACTTGATGCTTGACAATGATTTCCCACCAAATAAACACTTACAAACTCAATAACATAATGAATTAGATTGAATCTAAACAATAATAAACAATAACAAAGGCTCAATGATGTCGAAAATGAACTTCCAGCCACACACACAATTGCAACAACAATATTCTATTTTAGGCTTTTGCAAAAGGTTCCTTACAAAGATAGAAAAATTACAGTATATAAGCAACCTTGGATTCGCTGGCAGTTTCGCTGACTAGCGAATCTGCCTGTCTAACTACTAGATTCACCCGGCAGCAAACTACAGATTCGCCGGGTGATTAGAAGAAGCTGACTCTGGGCGAAACTATAGTTTCACCCGTAGTTTCGCTAAAATACAAAAATACATAAGAAATACAAATTACAAGATAAAACTAACATTTAGCCTATTACATAACAAAGTAAACCTATCAACTATAGTGAGTCCAACCTATGTAAGATTATCAATTCTCCCCCTAGGTTGGACCTCACTCTCGGTCTTCTGGCTCTTCTATTGCTCCCTCTTCAGCTTTATCAGATGTTTCTTGTTCTGCTCATGCTGCACTCTCCTCTTCAGCACTTGCACTTGCCCTTGCGAACTGTCGTGCAAGATCCTGCATGTCCAACCTTAACTCATCAGCCTTGGATACTTTCTCAGCTAGCTCCCTGACCTCTGCCCTTAGTCCACAAGCTTTGTTCACCACGTTCATAAACAAACTGGCTTCTTTCCTTGTTTCAGCTCCAGCTCCCACTTTGATGTGATTTCACATAGAATCACTAAGTCTTCATCACAAAAAGAGAACACCTCCATTGGATCAAAAAGTTTAATTTCAGCTTCATCTTTCACTCTAATTACTGCTTCCCTAATATTATTGTCATAGAACCATTTCTCGAACTTTTGTAGTCTAGGGGGAAGTGGATTGGGCACTCTTATCCTGTTCATAGTTTTTGCTGGCTTTAGCTTTAAAACAATCTTTCCTTTGCCAATAGCCCAATCCAAGTCTTTCTTCAACCTTCTTCTTTTTGTCTTTATAAACCTAAAAGCTTCAAAATTATCATTCATGCCTGCCTTGATTTCCTTCTCCAGCATCATGGCACGTTCACTCAAATGGGCATCCAACAGTGGAATTTCAGCTAATCTCCTCAAGTCCCACCTAGGCAAGGTCTTGAACGCCTTCCTTTTATGCATGTATGATATTTCCCCGCCCCTTCGTTTAATCATAAACATTTTCATTTTAGAATTATATTTCCAACTCACAATTTTCTTATCAGATTTCTTCTTGCTTGGTTCACTGATGTTTTGGAAAAGTGGTGTTAACTGTTCTGGTTCTTTCTTTTTCACGAACCAGTCTTCTTTGCTCAATTCAATTACATCTCCTTCTTCAGAACCCCTTTGTGCCACATAAGTCATTGGATGCTCCTCCACTTCATAATATTCGGGTTCTGAGTCATAGTCAACCAGCTGTTCCTCGTATTCTTCCTCTTCATCAATAAGGATCTTCCTTGTATCCTTCTTGTTACCTTCAGTAGTTTCTTCTCTAAGCACCTCAGCCCCCGTAAAGTCTGTTTCTATATCAAATCCCAGATCAACAAATTCAGCCTCAACAATCATAGGCTCCTCTCTCACATCACTTCCTTCATCAACTCTCTTCTCAGCTTCTGTCTCACATCACTTGCACCACCTCCAGCTGTATTTGCTTCTCCCCTATCCCAGATGACTTTCCTACTTTTAAAAATGAATACTTAGATGTGTCAGTCAGATCATGTATCTCCTCTTATGATAGCTGGTTTGGCAGACCAACTTTGCTCTTGAGCTTATTCACCTCCTTCAATAGTCTTTTGATTAATTCTTGCTGGTCAATCATCATTACTTTCATACTCTCTATTTGCTCATCTTTCTCCTTTTATCTCAACTCTTGATTGACCAACTTAGTTTTTACCATGCTCAGTTCATTGGCCAACGAAACATTCACATTTCTGATGACATCTTGGTCCAATTCAGATCGGGAATCCCTCCTTTCTTCGAACACTGGTTGTTTATGCTTGGTTCTCCTTTCAGTTTCATGAGCCGGTTCCCCTTGATCAGACTTCCTTTTGGACCTACTCTCTCTTTGAGCCTGTAGCTCCTCTTCAACCTCATCAATCTCAGCTTCTAAATCGTATTCCTTCTCTTTTGCATACCTCTTTCTCTTCTTTATTGCTTCAGCTTGTTTATCCTGATTTTCTTCAGCATTCTTGTTTTCATTTTCAATCAGCCTTTTTATGTAGTTCCATCTTTCAGCTGGGTACATGTTTTCCAGTAAATAAGTTATTTTACCACTGAAGTGATGTCTAACTACTGAGCAATCTGCAAATATTCTTGTATTCATCTACATCAGCCTCTTAACTTCCCCATGTCTTGGCAAATTGGGTTTCTCATTATTAATGATCATCTGGATAAACCTTGGATATAACAACCATTTGTCCTTCTTTAGAGCCATAACATTCTCAGTCATACAGTGAAATATTAATCTAGCAAAGTTGGCCTTTTTTCCTTTACAGAATACAATCATGGCCTTAGCCCATTGTGCATTTAACCCATCTAATCCTCCCTTTTGGTGATCCAAACACATAATAAACACGTGAGCAATGTATCTCCATCCCTTGGACAAAAATGACTTTTTGATTTCCTTCTTGGATCCAAAAGATGGTCCTTAATACCCAATGCTTCGATAAGCGTTAAGAACTCCAGCATCAGTCATAACAACCTCATCTCCACAGTCTTATTCTAACCTCAACACCCTTGCAACCATCTCAGCACTAACAACTATATTCTCCCTAAGAACGCTGGAAGTAATTCTGTGTGGAGTAGATCCCAAATCACATTCTGCATTTACCCAGAAATCTCTTATGTGAATGTCATAGATCGTGGGTAAATGAGATATGGCATAGAGAATGGGAGACTGCTTCAGCCATCTAAGACAATCTCTGAATCCAACAGTCTTTGGATTACTATCGTCTAATAATGCCACTAGATTTGTCTTCTCGTCGAACTTTAAGTTTGCCATGAACTGCAAAATATAGACATAGGTAAGTTAGATAACACATATGGACCTTTTTGGACCAACCAACGTGAAGAGTATTGGAAGAAAATCTTTTTGTTTAGTTATCATTGATGACTTTACAAGATTTTCATGGGTTTTCTTTTTGTATGTTAAATCTGAAACTGCTGAATTATTAAAAGAATTCATCACAAAAGTTTAAAACCAATTAGAACAAAAAGTAAAAATAATAAGAAGTGATAATGGAATGGAATTTAAAAATGCTAATATTGACATGTTCTGTGTAGAAAAAGGAATTGCTCATCAGTTCAGTGCTCCCAGAACTCCACAACAAAATGGAGTTGCTGAAAGGAAGAACATAATTTTGATTGAGGCTGCACGATCCATGTTAGTGGATGCGAAAATTCCTATCACTTTCTGGGATGAAGCCATATCTACTGCGTGTTTCGTACAGAATCGTACTTTAATTATGAAAGACAAACTGAAAACTCCTTATGAGTTGATGTTTGGTAGGAAACCAAACATAGATTTTCTTAAATCTTTTGGTTGTCCAGTTTTGATTTTAAATTCAAGTGATCATCTAGGAAAATTTGATTCAAAATCTGATGAAGGATTTTTCATTGGATATTCATCTATTTCAAAAGCCTATCGAGTTTATAACTCTAGGACAAATGTTATACTTGAAACATTCAACTTTAAATTCCTTGAAAATTCTTTTCCATCAGTTTCAAATGGTCCAGCTTGGTTATTTGATTTAGATTCATTGTCAAACTCTTTTCAATCTAACTTGTTTGATCAATCTAACTTGCTTGATTCTACAGATAAGAAGAAACCTCAAGGAGATCTCGATTCTTTCAGTGATGATTCAGATTCTGATGATATGGATGACTCAAGCCCAGATTATCAATTTTTCTCTTTTATCCAAGATTCAATAATTCGATTTGATAATAATGATGATCTCTTTCAACTAGATGAAGATCATTCCGTTTCGGAAAATCAAGATGTTTCACAACCTATTCCTAATGATGGTAAAGAAATTGTACAACCTGAGTCTGGAACTTCAACCATTTCTGGTGATGTAGTTGACAGCGGTAATCTTGATTACTTCATCAACTCACCGACTCAAGTTCCTAATTTCAATCCACATTCTTCGAACCTATTGCATCAGCTTTCTAACTTGAACCAAACCAATCTGGATGTTCATGTTCAAAGGAATGAGATTCCAACATCTCGTATTCATAAGAACTATCCAACGTCTCAGATTATTGGTCCATTGAATGGGAGAACAACTAGAAGTAAATCAGAACAAGCAAATCTTTGCTTATACTCGTGTTTTCTTTCTCAAATTGTTCCTAAAAACGTTAGTGAAGCATTAAATGACAATAGTTGGATTGAGGCTATGCAAGAAGGATTATTGCAATTCCGCAAACAAGAAGTGTGGAATCTTGTGGATTTACCTGAAGGAGAAAATGCCATAGGCACAAGATGGTTATTCAGAAACAAAACAGATGATCGAGGAATTGTTGTTAGAAATAAAGCAAGACTCGTTGCACAAGGATACACCCAAGAGTAAGGAATAGATTATGATGAAGTATTTGCTCCAATTGCAAGACTTGAATCAATTCGTGTCTTCCTGGCTTGTGCATCATTCATGAGATTCAAAGTGTATCAAATGGACGTTAATGGTGCATTTTTGTATGGTCCAATCACGATGATGTGTTCGTAAAGCAACCTCCGGGTTTTGAAGATTCGGAATTTCATCATCGTGTGTACAAGCTTAGCAAAGCTTTGTATGGACTCCATCAAGCTCCTAGAATCTGGTATGAAATATTATCACAACACTTAATCCAACATGGATACATGCGAGGGAAAATTGATACAACTTTGTTCATAAAGAAGGATGTTGATGATCTTTTATGTGTACAAGTGTATGTTGATGATATCATATTTGGTTCTACTAGTCCAAAATTATGCAATGAATTCAAAGAAATCATGAAGTCTCGATTTCAAATAAGTTCTATGGGAGAAATAAATTTCTGTCTTGGACTTCAAGTCAAGCAATCTGCAGATGGAATATTCGTAAATCAAGAGAAGTTCGTTGACAAACTCTTGAAGACATTTAAACTGCAAGATTGTCAGTCCATAAGAACTCTAGCTAACATAAATTCAAAAATTAAGCCTTATCCAAAAGGAAAATCTGTAGACCAAACGTTATACAGATCTATGATTGGTTCATTGATGTATCTTACTGCATCTAGACCTGACATAATGTATGTTGTTTGTGTCTGCGCTAGGTATCAATCAGACCCGAAGGAATCTCACTTAATTGCTGTCAAACGCATATTTAGATATCTCAAAGGAAAACCGGCCTTTGGGTTATGGTATCCTTATGAAGGAAACATCGAGTTATATGGGTATACTAAAAGTGATTATGGAGGATGTTGTCAAGATAGAAAATCAACTACGGGTGGTTGTCAGTTTTTAGGACCCAGATTAGTCTCATGGAAATGTAAGAAACAAACAAATGTCTCCGTTTCAACCGCAAAAGCTAAGTACATAGCTGCTTCAGCAGGATGTTCTCAAATCCTTTGGTTACAAAACCAACTGTTGGATTACGGGTTCAACTTTTTTAAAACTCCAATTTACATAGATAACACTGCTTCTATGTTCATTACAGCTAATCCTGTCCAACATTCAAAAACAAAACATATTGAGATTCGATATCATTTTCTCAGAGATAACTCTGAAAAAAGGTTTAATCATTCTGATTTAAATTGCAAATAAAAAATAGTTGGCTGACCTTTTTACTAAAGCCTTCTTACCAGGACGGTTTGAGTATTTGGTAGAGTAAATTGGTCTTATTAACTACATTTAAAAACTGGTTTTCAAGTATTTCAGTTAATTGAGTCTACATATGATCAGAACCCTTTCTTACCTGAATAGGACACAACAAAAGAAACTGTCAAAGTTAATTGCCTAATTGTATTTTATGTTTGCATGTTTCTTAGAAAAAGCAAAACCAAATACAAAAATTGAAAATTGAAAAATCAAAAGATAAAAATATAAAACAAAAACTACAAAAATAGAGTTTTTCTTTGTTAATTCATTATTTAGGACGAATCTATCTTTGTAATATGTGAGAAATGATAGGTACATTAGTATGATCAGTTGCATACTTCACTCGATAATAAAGTCTTACCTGATCAGATATGATGTGCAAGTAAGTTCATGCAATTAGACTGAAAAAGTAAATTCTTGTGATTAAACTAAATCACTCACGCATTCATGTCTGTCTATCTTAGCACTAATGAGTAGTGTTGATTTCTCAAATTGATTGCTTGTTAAGACATAATCTCACACCTGGCGGTGATATGAATAACCATTGAGCTCTAATTATTTAAAGCATCTAACACTTCTTTGTTATGAGTCATCATAGACCTGAAGTGATGAGATATCCTTTGCTATAAGTGATTACAGACCTGGATATTCTCACTGATGCAACAAGATGCCAATGTGCAAAAACACCAAATGAGATTTGGTTATAGTATATGTCAGGTTAACAAGTTGAGAACAGTGACTTCTTGCATATCTTTATGAGAATAATCTCTCTAAGTCTAAGTGTCACTGTATAATGTCATATCTAATTGTACCTTAAACAATCCAAAAATTTAAAAAGTGTGCTGAATATCTTGCTAAATGCACTCATTTTTTGTCCTTAGATCTTGCGTCTCCTTTACTGCAGAAATGCTGACCTGGAACACACTTGATTAGGATTTATTCACTGTCTATGACTATCCATCAATTTTTTTAGTTTAATGTGTTGATCTTAACTGATATGATCTCACTGCAGACATTGATTCATTTGTAAATATTAGATTTTTATTCTTCTTTAATTTTGATTTTTGTATATTTTTTGTGTGCAGGCATATTAACAATGATTAGTTTGATCTTCTTGTGACAAATTCAAGAAACTTCTAAGTTTTGTTAAACTTAAAAGTTTAGGAGGAGTAAAAAGAGTAAAAATTCTAAGAGAAAATAATTCAAATTTAAGAATATAAAAAATCAAAATTTAGTGTTTTGAATGGGAAGGATGAAGCTAAAAAGTTCAAGCATATGTGTGTTTGACATAATGTAAAAATGAACCTGAAAAACATTTTAAAGTGGAAAAGCTTCTTGTAACAACGTAATATGAGATTATTTGTTAAAATTAAAGACTAAAATGACGGGAAATTGTTTTTGAATAATTAATAACAAATATAAAAAGGTCAAAACTTAAAATTATCAAAAATAAAAATAAAAAGTTTGAAATGTTAAAAGTTCAAAATTGAGGGTTAATTATGAAAATTTTGGGTGAAAGTCAAAATTTGACAAACTGTTTAAGGAAATTGGTATATGAACAGTACTAATGTGTTTAAACAGTGTTCAGGTAGAAGACTTAAAAATTACTAGTGTTACTCATGAAAGTTATCTCATGCGCCTAAATAGTGTTCGAAAGTCCAAGTAGGAGCATGATGATTTTTTTTCAGAATTAGTACAAGTGTTGGACGTTTCAGACAACCTCATGCGTCTAAACAGTTGTCATGTGTCTAAACAGTTGTCATATATTTGAAATTTGGTTTAAGTGTTGGGCATTTCATCCAAAGTCATGCGCCTGCACAGTACCAGACTTTCAAGAGTTGGGCGTATCAAGTGAAAAATTACCAAGTGTGGGCGTTTCAGCAAGACTCATGCGCCTGAACAGTGCAAAAGTGCCTAAACGGTGCTTATGCATCTGAACAGTGCTCATGCGCCTAAGCTCATGTGCACAAACAGTGCTCATGCGCCTAAAAATTTCACTTTGTATAAATACAACACTTTGTGATTTCAGTCGATTCATTCACTCAAAATACCCTGTTCTCTTACACCCGACTCTCGATTATCTTTGATTTTCAGATTGTGATGATTTAAGTTCTAAAAGTGCGTTCAATAGTGATGATTATAAATGTAAGTTCTTGAACAAAATCACACAAATTTCATGTTTAATGGTTGAATTTGATTGGGCGTTTCTATGCTATACGGGCGTATGAACCCTAGTCATCTGAAATATGTGAAATTGTTGAATAAAATGGATATAAGAACTGAAATTAATGATTGATTGTTAATATAAACTTGATTTCGAGCATGTTGATACATTCAAATCAGTTGTTAATCGAAATTGTTCCTGATGATGAATGTTCATCAGTCGAATGTTGAAGATGAACAGTCAAATTTGAATTTTTTTTAATAAATGAAAAATTAATCATAAAATCATGTTAAAATCTGTTTTTGATAAGAATTTATTGAATTAATATGTTTTATACAACTTTCATACTAACTTGAATGCATTTTGTTCTTGAACAGACCATGTAAACACTTAGAAAAAAAAAATTAATTGCAAGTTAGATTAAAAATTGATAAAACATGCTAATTCTTTAAAATTTCAATAAATTTCATTGATTTTAAGTGTTAAAAGTCAAAGTGTCTAAATCTCTTGTTTCAAATTTTTGCAGATGGCTGAGTTAAAATTTGAGCCAAAACATAATGTGGCAGCTTTACTAAATGAAGAACTACAAGAGGCTGTTAGCTATGAAGAAATGATTAAGTTCCTGTTGAGAACTAAATATGTATATGCTATGTGCTATCAACCAGTCATATATACAAGATTGATAAAGAAGTTTTGGAACACACCCATAGTTGAACTCAATGATGATGGTAGAAAGGTTGTAAGGGGATTTATTACTAATAAGAGAATGATTGAAGTTTCTGAAGACTCAATTAGAGAATGCATTAAGGTTGGGACATAATGACCCAGATGATTTAGCTGAATTATCTTTCAATGAATGTAGAGAAACATTTATGGCTATGGGTCACCCAGACCATTTCCCCAAGAAATAATTCTTCAGAGCACGAGTGTATAATCATTGGAAGCTATTGTGTTATATCTTTTAGCACTGCATGTCAAAGAGAAGTGCAGGGTGGAATTCTTTTCTAGTTGATATAGCATCTCCGATTGCAGCTCTTGCAACAAACAGAAGGTTTAACATGTCAAAATGGATTCTAAATGGTTTTATTTTCAATCTGGAGAAAGGAATCAGGATTAAGTACTTGATGTATACTAGATTCTTAAAAATGATAATTAATGAAGAGTATCCAGACATTCATGTTCATGTGTTAGTGGAGAGACAATGATACTGGAGCATATGTTAGAAATTTCTTATAAAAGACTTGCTATGATCACAGGTGCACAAAATGTACCCATGTTTGAATACATGAGAAATGTTGGTAATGATGAGGTGGATATTACTATAGATCACTTTCATTTGACTGAGGAAGAACCAATTGATCCAAATGAACTTATTGAAGATTACCTCAAGAACCTTCTGATGATGATGAAGATGAAGGAGATGATGATGAGTGTGACATCCGGTAATTTTCCGTTACCAAACTCCGTTAGTTCCGTTAAGTCTTGCATACACTTGTCGTGAACACTAGTTGTCGTTGAACGTTGGTGACTTAATAATAATTAATAATGGTAAACTGATAATAATTTAGTTAATGATGTGACTATTAAGATTGTGCTTATGTGTTTACGAGATTTAAATATTAATTGTGAATTTTATCGCGTAACGTGGAAACGTGTATATTTAATTGTGAACTTTGTAACTTGTTAAGATAATGCATATAATTGTTATTATTAGTTATATGTTTGTTACTTTTATTAAAAACATCTTAAAAGAGTGTTAAAAGCTTAATTTTATAAAAATACAAATTATAAGGGTTAAAAGGGTAATTATGATTAATATAATTAAACAAAACTCAAAAACACAAACCCTAAGCAACCTTGCGGCCGCGATCGACCTCCCCACACCCCCCACTCTTTGAATTTCAGCAAGAACAAGCAACTTGGTCATGGTTTTGGTCGATTACAAGGCATAGAACACGTTGGAAACATCAAATACAAGCCATTACACGTTTAAAGGTTAGATTTTTACATGTTTTTCATGGGTTTTGATGTTGGCCGAAAGTTGGTATTCAAAACCTGCAAGTGAAGGTCGATTCTTTGATGTTTGTTGATGTTATTATGTTAGTTAGATTGTATAGATGTTAGTTAATGTTGATTATGCAAGAAAGCTTCGATTTTGATGCGTTGTTCATAGGTTACTAATAATAGTAACTTTATTTGCATGAATATGATGATTGGATGATGAATTGATGTTGTTAAATTGTTTATGATGTTATATGGATGTTAGATTGATGATGATTATGCTAGAAATCTAAGAATGGATCGTGTAGTTCATGTATTACCAAAAGTAGAAACTTTTGATCTATGATGATTTGTGTTTGGATGAATTACATGTGCTTGATGGTTACTCATGATATTTATGAACTAGATAAAGTGTGTTAGTGATGAATATGTGTTGTAATGCATGAAAGGATAGATTTTGGGATGCACTTTCCCAAAAAGGAAACTTTAATTGTACAAAATCTTGGATATGATGATTTGAGCATGTTTGTGACATTAGGATCATGTTAGCATGTTCATGGATGATTTCTAATGTGGTGGAATGTATTGTTTGGGTTGTATGAATACTTGTTTGGTTATTTGGGGATTTGATCTCTTGGTGGTTATACATGGTGATGGATCATGTAGGTTATGATAGAACTAATGTTTGGGTTGTAATAGATCATGGTTGCACATTTTGGTTGATGTGGACTCTGTGGAATAATGTGATGATGGTTATACACACGTGCGAATCTGAGGCCCCTACTTAGTAGGATTGGCAGGGTTTAGGGTGTGAAGTCGTGAGTGGCTTCACATGGCATGTCGTGCATGATTTGATTCCGTGTATGATACATGGGTTATGATATAATTATGTCGAACACGATGATTATTTGAGATTCAATGTGTTATGTTTTTCCAAATCCTAGAGTTCTTTGGTTTATAGAGCACTAGGGTTTCATTATGATTCTATGTACACGTACTTATGTACTTGCATGTTCTAGGTGACCTCTGAAGGTTGTCTTTCCACTCTCTCTTTCAACTTAAGCTCTTAAGTCTTTATTGTGCACACCAGGTGAGTTTATGCCCCACTCTTTTACATACTCTCTTTTGGGGGAGATAGCATACTGGTTTTACAAACGCTTACTTTATATGAGTTGTGTATAGTATGATATGGTGCTGAATACCATGAAAGTCCTCACACTTTCGGATTGTTAATAATGATGATTAGCGGGAAATCTTAGGCAGTACTACTGGGTCTGACGAGCCCCACCTGTGCGACTCGAGGTCAAACAAGTGCAATTTTTGTCCTAACACGAATCGTCACGACCTGGTAAGTCGTGACGGGAGGCAACAAACGAAACACAGTCAGCTTCAATCTCGAAATCACTATGATTATTACTTATGAATATAGACTAGCTATCTATTTCAATGAACTTCTTATATTTTGCAACTGTTATTGTTTTGTGATTAACGCAAACTCTTGAACTCACCAACCATTGTGTTGACTCTTTTAGTATGCTATTCTCAGGTTGAGGTTACCATTGTCTAGGAGCACGTGCACTGGTCAGCATCATTGTAGTTGTCAGCATGATTGAAACATTGTTTTGGTTTGGTTATTAAACATTTAAGTATTTGTTGGTATTACTTTGGGAGCGTGTGTTTGCGCATTTTACATTATGTCACTTTACTTTGGTTTCTCTAGTTTATTAAACGCTTCCGCATTATTCAAAGTTAAACTCTGATTTTGGTATGTTGGTTCATATAGAGTCGTTTTGAGTAACCAATGACTGAGATCCTGGTATGTCACACGCCTCACGATAAAACCCCGCACGTGGATTTTGAGGGTGTGACAATGAGAATGATGATGATAATGAAAGTTCAAGTTCTTTTGATGATGATAATGATAATAATGATGGTGGTAATGATGATGATGAAATGGAAGATTTTCTTGAAGATGTTGTTCATGAATCTGAACATGTTGATGATGATATACATGAAGCTGAACAGGTTGAAAGTGAAAATGAAAATGAATTAACTGTTGAAGAGATCATTGAGATGATTGAAGGAAATGTTGAAGCGAATATTCAACAGGACACTGAAAATGTTCAAGATTTTGAAGTTTTTGAAGCTGAGATTCAAAACAATTTGGTTGAACCTATGGATATTGAAGATAAGGATATTACTTAATCAGGATGAAGTATAATAGAGTATTTCTTGATGGATTGACAGTATCTCAAACTAACGAAGAATATGAGAAGTGCGTAACTGCTGAATCAAGTGCACCTGTAGATCCAAACGAGATTATTGTTGAACATGGTGAATGGAATCCTATTAGTGAAAGTATCAATGTTGATGAACTTTCAACTTCTGAATTGAACCATCCAGATCCAAATGATATGAATGTTACTGCCCGAAAATGATGTCATCAACGTATACTTGAACAATCCATATATTGTGTCAATATTGATGAACTTTCAACTTCTATCAATTTCTTTCTTGAACAGAGTCATGTCTATCGAACCACAAGAGAAACCTTTACTTAGCAGATATTGTGTCAAAGTTTCATACCAGATCCGTGGGGCTTGATGTAATCCATATAAGGATTTGTCAAGTTTATACACTTTGTCTGGAAAATATAGATCCTTGAAACCTAGAGGTTGACAAACATAAATCTCCTCATTGATGTTCCCGTAGAGACATGCGCATTTCACGTCCATCTGAAAAACCTTAAAGTTTTTGTGAGCTACAAGAGCAAGAAAGATTCTGATGGCTTCAATGCGAGCAACTAGAGCAAACACTTCAGTATAGTCAATTCCTTCCTCCTGTGCAAAACCCTGAACAACCAACCTTGTTTTTTTCGAATTATTACTCCCCGGTCATCTGGTTTGTTCCGGAATACCCATTTAGTACCAATAGGAAACTTGTTTGGAGGAAGATCAACTAATTGCAAAACTTTTAGTTTCCTGAACTGCTAAAGCTCCATTTGTATAGATTCAACCCAACTTGGCTCTTGAAGTGTTGCTGAGACATTTTTGGGAACAGTTTGAGACAAGAAACAAGCATAGAGACATTCATTTATGTTGGGTCTAAAAAATAATCTAATATTATCAACGCAGACAAATTCAACAAAAGTCAACATTAAAGTCAAAGTCAACGCAAAGTCAAGTCGACACGTTCGGAACGAAGATTAATAGTGAGGCGTTGAAGATACAAAAAAGTGTCTTAGAGTTAATATATATTTTATTGTCAACAAAATATATATTTAATCCTTATTTGTCTAGTTTGTATCTTAATTGTAATTTCATAATTGTCATGTTTTAATCATAGTCTAAGAGGCTAATTGTCATTAGACTACATATAGCTAGAGTCATTAGTGTGCTGTCAAGCTTAGATAAGCTAGATTTGAGGGTTTTCATGTAATTAACATCTTATGCAAATCAATATGGATCAAAGAGGAGTTTTTCATTGATGTTCTTGTGTGTTCATCTAAGTTCATCATATTTTATCATTTTGATCCAAATCTTCATTACTATTTGATGATTCAAATGCTCTTGGGACAACAATTTGGTATCAGAACCAACTTGAATCAATTTCTATTGCTGGTTTGAAGATTTTGTTGCTAATTTTTTGAAGTGTTTTTAGAAAGAGAAAATCAGGTTTTAGAAAGAGAAACTAGATCTGAGTTTTGTGTTCATCAATATCACTGATTTTGATCAGATCTACATCTTTTCAGAGCAGATTTACAACACTTGATATCATATTTTACATTTACAAATCGATGTCTACAAGAAATTGAAAAGAAATTTGAATTTTAAAAGTGTTTCTCTCACATATTTCCGGCGAATCTATCTTATACACAGCGAATCTAAGTGTGCCCATCACAACTTCATCCACAAAACCCAAGCCACAACAACCAACCAGATCCACTGCTGCCTAAGTCAACCAAGAACCACCACCACAGAACCACAACCATAGACCAACATCTAAAACCACCACCGCAGAACAACTACTGCTGCGACCACACCCAACACAAATCTAACACCACCACCACCGCAGAACAACTACTGTTGCGACCTCACCCAGCCAAAACCCAAACACTCAACCAGCCGACCCATCCCTCCCGACCGAACCCAACACCACCATCACAATCGACCCGCAACCCCTTACACAGCCATCCCCCTACCACCTGCACACTACCGACCGAACCCTAAACATCGAAGCCATAAACGCCGTCCAAACCCTCCGACGACCCTCTAACACCCAGATCGACCGACCCTCCCTCGATCGAAACCCTAATCCTGTCGCCTACCCTACCTCGCCTGACATCACCACAGATCTATCATCGTTCACCACCATATCAACACCAACCCTCCACCTACACCCTACATCCTCACCACCACATCAACCACCGTAAAATCAAACCAAAAAGAAAGAAAGGTAGAAGAAGAGGCTATGTCTGTGTTTGTGAGTGTACACCTCTTGCTACGCCTCGGTCTCCGGCACCGCCTCGGTCTCCGGCACCGCCTCGGTTTTCACCTCGAATCTTGAGTGTTGGCAAATCAATGCATTGCTAAGCTGCTGGGAAAATTAAACTCCCAATGTTTGGCAAGTGACAGGCGACCCGGTTGCAGAACATAGTCTAGAGGTGAGGGTTTCAGTGGTGGTTTGGCCAGGGCGACTTGAAGGAGGTCCGAAAGAAGTTGCTCAGTACACGGTTGGAGCTCCTGCTCATGTTGGTTTGGTGGCTCCGGTAGATGTGGTTGTATTCTAGAGTGAGAGGGCATAGCATTAAAAAATAGAATATAATAGATAAAAGTGATATTGTATATTTTAAAACTCAACTTGTTTAGGTACCTTCAAAACATATATGTATAACAATTACATGTCACTTTAGAAAAAAAAAATCATCAAAATTAAATTGATGATATTATTTTTTCGGGTGGAGAATATCATTCAACAATTTTTGGAAAAATAATTTTAGTTTTTGGTGTTAAAGTGCATTTTAATATTTTTAATGAAAATGTCGTTTTCTAACGATCTCGAATCAGACAACACCAGAATGGCACAAAGTCGGTTTGATTCTTTTGCAGCCATGAAAGATGAAAAGATATCTGATTTTGTTGATCGGTTTCTAATGGTCGCAAACAACCTTAATAAATATGATGACCAGCTGGGAAACCATGAACAAGTCATAAAACTTTTAGACTCTCTTCCTCCACAGTGGAGTCCACAAGTTTACTTGTGGTTGTTAAAACACGAAAGAAATTTTGCTGACTATAAACTCATGGAAGTTATCAACAAGTTGAAGTCATTTGATTTGGATATGAAAAGAAAAGAGTACAGTCAATTCATGTATGGCGGTGTATCTTCAAGTGTTGAGATCAAAGAAACTAAAGAAGAAGTCAACCACGTATTGATGGCTGAGGTGGTAAAAAGTGATGAGAATTATGTTGAGGATTTTGATCCTTTCAAAGAATTCGGCTGTGATACTCAAGGTGAGAGTGTTGGTGATGTTGATGCCTATGCAAGCCGGTGTAAAGCTCAGGATGAAGAAAAGCAAGAGGAAGGTGAAGCTGAAGAAGCTAAGAAGAGAGCTGTTAAGGAGGAAGAGTACAAAAAGAACACTCCTGTCTGTCAATATGAAAAAGCCCTAGCTACTGAAAATATAGTTATGGGACTTCCTTATGAGGTTGTTCAAGACATGTGTTCTCCTCCCTGCAAAATTCATTTATTCGGGGTTTATAATGCTAATAGATTATTGTTAGAAAATGAAAAAGAATTAAAACAAATAAACAAAGAACTTAAAATCAATTAGTTGAAATATTTTATTAAACTAAGAAAAGCTTTAAAAGAAAATGATCTTTTAAAAATAAATCTTTTAGAAAAGAATGTCGAGATTAATGTTTTGAGCGAACGAGTCACATTAGCAGAATTTGAGACTAGCAAGCTTAAAACTAAACTTGATAAATGGACGGTATCAGGGATGAAACAGGAAGTACTATTCTCTAAGCAAATGGGAGCTAAAATCATAACGGGTGTGGGATTTTGGTGAAACTTCATATGTTTATCCTCCTCCTAGCACTTACTGTTACTCTCTTATGCCTCAACCTCATCCATCTAATGATTTAATTGAAGCTGCAGATACTAATAGTTTACACGCAGGTTTAAGCAGCATTAATCACAATAAGGTTCGAGATGAATATGATTTTCCTGCAGGTTTGGGGCTCATCAAACAAAGATCTGATCTGCAAAATGATAATTCCACCTCTGATGCTTCAAAACCAGTATCAGTTGTTTCCTGTAACTTCTTTAACAAATTCAAGAAGGTAACATCCCTTCATTTGTTCCTATCAAGTTTGTCAAAGAAGGAACAGTTGTGGAATTGTCAAGTAATCAGAACTCAACAACACAAACCGATACAACAAGAGTCATAAATCAAGATCCATTGGAAGCTGACTTGTGCATACAGGACTGGACAAGTTTTGATGATGAACAAGAGATCATCAAGTCACCTGAAGTTATCAAATGTCAAAAGCTTCCAACAATTGAATCAAGACCTATATGGATCTCATCTCCAACTGCTAAACAAATCAGTAGTTCCTCCAAAACTCTGCAGAAGCATTCACCATCTTCATCTGCTATCCATCATGACCCTCACAAATTTGCTTCCAAGTCTAGCATGTCACCTGTCATACAAAAAGATTCTCAAAAGAATGTTCAGATCTTAGCTTCCAGAACTTCACACATCAAATCACAGCCCAATTCAAAATCCACATTAACAAAGCCTCAGAAAGTTCAATTTCCTGATATCCAAAAGAAGAAGCTTCAAGGTTGTCAACAAGCTGTAACAACCTCAAAGCAGGCTCCACCCTCTCCAGAAATCCACGGGACTACAAAGAACCAAAAGCCTTTCAAGGCTTGCTTCAGATGTTGAAAAGAAGGTCATGTGCTAAAGAAGTGCCCTCAGGTTCAAAGGCAAGCTTCGAGAGGCAAATATAACACAGGTTGCTTCTCGGGTTCAAAAGGTGAAAAGCACATATCTTTGAATGGTTGGATAAAGAACAATCTATCCAAACCTTCTCATGTGAAGCCGGTTTCACATGATTCAAAGATGAAAAAGACCAATGTTTCAAAATTAAAATCTCTTCCTTCAGGTCTTAAACAGAAAATGATTTCCAAATTCAATTCTTTCAAATCAAAAGTAATTGAATAGAAACAAATTTAAAAAGTAAAACAAAATAAAAAGGATAAAGAAATAAATGATTTTTCAAAAGAGTGTGTGCTTAAACAGGTTACATACATTAATGAAAAAGGAACTCCCAGGACCACGATGGCCTGGGTTCCCCTCTCTAACTAATCTGTTTATGAGTGCAGGAACAATTCAGGAGGCCTATCAGTAATCCGGTTTACTGACTGGGATTGTTCCTAATTCAAATTTGAGGCGGAACAAACAGGTTATGGTATCTCATCCATATTTTGGATTCTTATCTACCATTCACAATCACTGCATTTTTCTTGTTACTTCATTTCTCATGTTTTTGCTAGTATAACTTGGAAGACTTTCTTTAGTAAAATTCTTTTTTCAATTCCGTTTATTATATACTTAAAAAAAAGGGGAAATTTCTTTTTTTTGTTTCATGGCAGTTAAAAAGAAATTTCGGGGGAGAATAAAAAAAATTTCACGGGAACTAAGAACTTGATTTGGGATGACTGAGAAATGATAGTATGTCTTCTTGGTATGCTTATTTGCATGACTTGTACTTTGTGAGAAATGATAGTAACTGATGTAGATGTCTGTATCACTTAATATTCTAAAATTTGAAAAAGACAGTTTCATTATATGATATGCTTGGTAGGCTCAGCCTAAAAACAAAGTAAACAGTGTTTCTGTAGCCTAACTAAAGTTTTGTATTATTGAAATGATCTAACGTGAAATGTGTAGAATGTGTTTGTAATTGTGTTACAGATTCTTGCTGCAATTGATGGCCGATCATCAACTGAGCAAAGTACCAGTCCAGAGAACCTGTTCCTCAAGTTTGCAGAAGATACCGAGCTAGGATTCCTTCTCCTACATCTTCTGAAGCACTCAAGAATAGAGAGTTGGAGATGCTGTTCCTGATCATTCTCACGATGCACACAAAAGGAGGGAGCACTAAAAAAGGGGGAGCTTGTAAGATGAAAGATTATCGGTACCATATCATTAATCTAGGGGGAGATTGAAGATCATTATATAGTTGACTTATCGATGCTGATCACGATGAAAGACGTTGATAATAATAGACTAAGGGGGAGTATTGTTGGGTCTGAAAAATAGTCTAATATAATCAACGTAGACAAAGTCAACAAAAGTCAACATTAAAGTCAAAGTCAACGCAAAGTCAAGTCGACACGTTCGGAACGAAGATTAATAGTGAGGCGTTGAAGATACAAAGAACACGGGTCTTAGAGTTAATATATATATTTTGTTGTCAACAAAATATATATTTAATCCTTATTTGTCTAGTTTATGTCTTAATTGTAATTTTATAATTGTCATGTTTTAATCATAGTCTAATGGGCTAATTGTCAATAAGTCTAATTGTCATTAGACTATATATAGCTAGAGTCATTAGTGTGTTGTCAAGCTTGGATGAGCTAGATTTGAGGGTTTTCATGTAATTAACATCTTAAGCAAATCAATATGGATCAAAGGGGAGTTTTTCATTGATGTTCTTGTGTGTTCATCCAAGTTCATCATATTTTATCATTTTGATCCAAATCTTCATTACTATTTGATGATTCAAGTGCTCTTGGGACAACAATTTATCAATCCAGATTCACTCCGTGTCCTCACTCCATTAGTAATGGAACCAATGATGTATTCGTGTGGGTGGTCTTTTAAGGTTTTAAAATTAGTGTTAAGGGTTTACGGATTTGATGAAGATGAGGAGGTGGTTGGTGATGGTTGTAAAGGCTGTGATGAGGAAGTGGGTTGTGAAGGCTGTGACGGGGAAGTGGGTGTGTGTGAAGGAGAAGGTGGTTGTGGTGGAGGTGTAGGTGGTACATCAAATGGAGGTTGAGGGTGATGGTCTATTGGTGGTTATGGATGAGGTGCAGGTGGAAGAGGTACAGTTGGAGGTATGATTTTCACATTGGTTTGAGGAACAACATCATCATCAAAAACTGGAAGATTGAAAGATTTGAAGATGGTATTTGAATCATAGAACCATGCAGGATCAGATCCCATGTTAGGAGAATTTGACTCTTGCCAATCAACATAGAATGATTCCTGCACAATACGCGTTCTTTTGTTGTAGACCTGGTACGCTTTTTGTGAGGAAGAATAGCCAACGAAGAAACATTCATCAGAAACTGCACCAAACTTTGACTTCTGATCTTGAGTGTTTAGCAAGGTACATGAGCAACCAAATGGGCGAAAGAACATAATCAAAGGTTTCCGTTTATGAAGAAGCTCATAGGGAGTCTTCATTTTGTCTTTCACAATGAGAACCCTGTTAAGTACATAAGAAGCATAGTTGACAGCTTCAGCCCAGAAAATTATTGGAAGCTTTGACTCAATCAGCATAGTTCTTGCTGCTTCGATGAGTGTCCTATTCTTTAGCTCAGCAACACCGTTTTGTTGAGGTGTCCTAGCAGCACTGAACTATCTGAGAATCCCTTTGCTTGCACAGAATGAGTCAAAGATATGATTCCTGAATTCAGTACCATTATCGCTTTGGATGGCTATAACATTCCTTTTGTTGACGGTCTTAATAGAAAGGATCAGCTTTTGAAGCTCTTCGGCATTATCTCCCTTGCTTGCTAGAAATCTCACCCAAGAATATCTAGAACAACCAAGCAATAAGATTTCTTAGCAACTGATTTAACACTGATAGGACCAAATAAATCAGTATGTAACAATTCGAGGGGTTTTGAAATTGTGTTTTCAAGCTTAAGCTTGTGTGGCTTTTTGTGTTGTTTGCCTTGAGCACAAGCCATGCATTTTTCTACCACTAAAAAATCTTTAAGTGGTAGTCCCCTCACAAGATTATTCTTAACTAATTTATTTATATTTTTAAAATTAACATGTCCTAATCGTCTATACCACAAGAAGGATTTTAAGAAGAGGCTTTGGACAGAAGGCATGTCACAGTGGATGTAGATTCTTGTGATCCCATATCAAGAAGATAAGTATCATTCTTTCTTGGAGCACGCATGATCACTAAATCTTCTAGAATAATGAACTTTGGTTTAAGAAACAAGCATTCATTTGACATAAATAGTACTGGTATATCTTTGTCACAAATTTGTTATATGCTTAGTAGATTGAATGCTAATTCAGGAACATAGTTTACTTTCACCAGAGTTAAGGAACCGTTTGAGACTTCTCCTTGACCAATCATTTTCCACCCTTCTTATCTCCAGCAAAAGCGACATATCCTCCATTAATTATTCGATAATTTGTGAGTAAGTCCTTCAACCCGGTCATATGCCTTGAACATCCACTGTCAACATGCCAAAAACTATTGATAGCTCTTCTAGAATGTTCCAGGCATAAAAAAAATTTGTTAAGACTTGGAAATTGGGACCTAAGTCTTGACTGACTTAGGTCTTGGAACAAAAGACTTTTTACAAAAGAAATTATTTACAAAATGATTTAATCTACTTCCTAAGGAACATTTATTTATATTTCTATTAACAAAAGCAGGACAAGTTTAAATAATATGATCATCCTTTCCACATCTAAAACATCGAGACTTTAAACCTTTCTTATTACATTTTGAAATAGATGCTTGATCAGTTAAGATTTCTTCCTCATATTTAGACGTGTGAGAATCTTAATTACTACACGAGTTATATGATTCTTTTAATATTTCCTTTGTGACCTTTATTTTAGCAAATCCTGATTCATTTTCGTTAATATTGTTAACGTTTGAAGAAGTTGTCTCAATATCTTTAGGGTTAGAAATCCGACTTGTGTGAATGATGGGATAGGATGAGAAAGAAATTTTTCAAAATAATTTGGGTGAGAATGTCTATTTGAACCTTTACTTAAACAATTATCATTACCATTAACAAGAGAATTTAAAACATCATCGTTTGATTCATCAACATATGAGGATAAACAATATGAACTAGAACTAGAACTACATAAATTACTGTCTGTAACAGAAGTTTGGGAAACAAATCTACTTAAACTATTGTCTATGGAAGACTTTTTGGAATCTGAAATGTTAAAACTAGAGCTGCCCAGACCACTACTTGCACCATAATCATATTCCTCTTGAAATCTCCTTATGATTAACTCCTTCTAAACCTGCATACAAACTGTTAGTATCTTTTTGAATTAATTCATTAGTTGGATAAGGTGTAGGCATAGGAGAATAACAATAAGTGCTGGGTGTAGGATAAACATGAGTGGTTTCTTTGCTTCCCAAACCAGTCTTAATTCTAGCCCCCCTTTGATTCATGCAAAGCTCCTTAAGTTTCATCCTAGAGATTGTCCATTTTTCAAGTTTGGTTTTTAATTTGCTTGTTTCAAATTCAGCAAGTGCTACACGTTCAGTTAAAGCATTTATTTCAACGTTTCTTCCAAAAGATTTCTTTTTAAATGCTCATTTTCTTTTAATGCTTCATTTAACTAAACAAAATATTTAGACTTATTTGTTTTAAGTTCCTTATTAATTTGTTTCAATTCTTTTTCATTATCCAATAACAGTCCGTTTGCCTTATAAACCCCAAATAAACGAATTTTGCAAGGAGGAGAGCACATGTCTTGAATTACCTTATAAGGGAGACCCATAACTACCTTTTCAGCAGCCAGGGCCTTGTCACACTAACAAACCGGAGTATTTTTCTTATCTTCTTCATCCTCCATTGCTTTCCTGCTATTCTTCTCAGCCTCACTATCCTCTTTCAGTTCTTCTTTTGACTCACTTGTTTTCTTTTCATAATCTTCACCAATTGTCACCTTCTTTTCAACTTCAACACCAGCTTTCTCATATCCACCGTCTTCAACTTCAGCTTTGTCAACCTTTTTCTCTTCAACCTGAACCCTTTGCTCGTTACTTTCACCAATGACCTCTTGAGTCTCACTCTTGAACTCTCTAAAAGGATCAAAGTTGTCAATAGAATCCACATCACTATTCACTAACTCAACCACTAGTGCATGATTGATTTTTCTTCAGTTTCCTTAATCTCAGGGCTCCAATCAAAGTTTGAGATGAGAGCTATTTCCTTCTTTGACTTGACTTCTTCCTTGTCAGTGATTGGGATAACTTTAGAAGTTCCAGAAGTTCCTGGTTCAGTAATGATAGGATTTGGACATTCTCTTTTAAAGTGCCCTAGCTGTTTACAATTGAAGCATCTTAATTTCGACTTATCAAAACCAAGCTTGGAATTCTGATTCTGATTTCCGAAGCTCCTTCAACCAGTTCGTTCCATGAATGTTCTTACACATAGTGTGAGCATGGCCATTTGCCATTGGATGTCTGTTTCTTCCAAGTCATCTAGATCGACTTGATACATGTCTTCAATGGTCATTCGTTTTCCCTTTAACTCCCCAGCAACTAGAGCCTCATAACTATGCACAAACATCCTAAATAATGCCATAGTATCTGATGGAATCTGAGCAGTGACAGATGGCTTTAAGCTTGAACCAACACCTGTAGACCCCCTACTGGACATATTTGAAGCACCAAATCCTGTAGAACCACCATAAGCTGAACCATACATAGACGAGTTTGCAGCGGATGACATTAATGCAGCATTTTGTGGATATACAGCGGCTGGCATCATGGATTGATTGTATTCTCTCCTCTTAAAATCCAAATCAAAAGATTTCAATTTGTTGATTACATCCATAAGTTTGTAATCTGCAAAGTTTCTTTCCTGCTTCAACATCCTAACTTGCACGCTCCATTGAGGTGGGAGTGAGTCCAAGAGTTTAGAGACTTGTTCATGATTTCCCAACTGCTCATCATATTTCTTTAAGGTGCTTGAGATGGACAAAAATCAATTTTTTATGTCAGTAAGGCTTTCATTTTTGTGTCCTACAACTGAATTAAACTCCTTTTCAGCTTGAGCTTTCCTGTCTTTCCTCAGATCCTCATTTCCATCATAGAATTCACACAAGGAGTCATACAAAGATTTTGCATTCTTGTGTTCAGTAAAGCGGTTATAGATATCTTGGGATAAGCAGAGAGTTAAAGCTCCAAAAGCTTTCTAATCATGATCAATTAGCTTGAGATCTCTTCAGTGAAGGTAGATGGATCGGTGTTTGGTGAAGTAACTTGACCAACAGTGATAGTTGGAGTGTGAGGACCATTTACAATTGATTCCCATTGATTATGATCAGTGTAGTAAAAGAGAGCTTTCAAACTTCTTTTCTAGTCCTCAAAGTTATCACTATTTATAAGCCTCTATTAGGAGCAACACTCTCCAAGTCAGATATGGTGATATTGGTGACGTCATTTGCTAAAAGGAGATATTTTCGCTAATAAATTCGCTTGTAGAATCGCTGGTAACTTCGCTCCTAGATTCGCTGGCAAACAAGCAACATTTTTGCCCGAACCAAAGATCGAAAACTCTAGTTTCGGCGATACTTTCGCTAAGACTAGTAGAACTTTCGTTCTAAAATGAATTCGCCAGCACTTTCGCTTGTAATGACTAGCAGGAAGTTGAAATTTCGTTCAAAAGTGGACTACTTTCGCTGACAATAACACCTGAATTGAAAATCACCAAATCCTTAGATTCGCTGGTAAATTCGCTGAACGAATTGTAAATTCGCCCGATGAATCCGAAAAGCCTTTTCAGAACAAAATCAACCCTATCTCATTCAAAACACAATGAATTTGAAATCTGATGATTACAGTAGCTTCACACATTCAAAACGTACAATCCTCAATCAATTTCCATAACAAAAACACCCAAATCAGTAGTCAAAATCGATTGAACAGTAACTAGTCTTTGATAGAGCATAAAAACCAACTAATCAAGAGCACAATGGCTCTCATACCATATTGTTGGTCCTGTTGATCGATTCAACAGTGCACTTGATGCTTGACAATGATTTCCCACTGAATAAACACTTACAAACTCAATAACATAATGAATTAGATTGAATCTAAACAATAATAAACAATAACAAAAGCTCAATGATGTTGAAAATGAACTTCCAGGCACACACACAATTGCAACAACAATATTCAATTTTAGGGTTTTGCAAAAGGTTCCTTACAAAGATAGAAAAATTACAATATATAAGCAACCTTAAATTTGCTGGCAGTTTCGCTGACTAGCGAAACTGCCTGTCTAACTACTAGATTCACCCGTCAGTGAACTACAGATTCGCCGGGTGATCAGAAGCAGCTGACTCCGGTCGAAACTATAGTTTCGCCCGTAGTTTCGCTGAAATACAAAAATACATAAGAAATACAAATTACAAGATAAAACTAACATTTAGCCTATTACATAACAAAGTAAACCTATCAACTATAGTGAGTCCAACCTATGTAAGATTATCAACTCTTCCATAGCATCCCACAAATCTTTAGCCTTCTTGAAGTCCTTGAATTTCTGGGCTATCTCAGTGGTAAGTGCCATTGTGATGGTAGCATACGCTTTGTCATCAAGCTCCATCTTTTTCATGTCTTCCTCATCCCATAAATGCTCAGGTTTTGGCACTAGGCCTCCCTTGTCATTAGTATAAATTAGGATGTATGGACCTTGTTTGATAGATCTCATCATCATGGGTTCCGTGTAAATGACATGATTCTCAAAGGCATAGACCCAATCCGGATAGTCTTCCTCGCTAAGAATTCGGGGAGGCTTTCTGCTAGTTCTGATCTCATTGTCGAGATTAAGAGTAGCAGTTATGTGCTTCAGATTTGCCATCTTTCTCAATTAAAAAATCAACTTTCAAAAAAAATTCTTTAAAGTTGAAGTTTTCACGTGAATGACCAAGTTCTCATGCGAAATCTCACAAACTTTTCACGCGGAAAGTTCTGTTACTGAGTTTCTTGAAACCACAACTTCTCGCATGAAAGAAATCTTCTAGTAATAAACTTTTGCGATAACTACAACTTCTCGCGCGAAATCCAACTTTTCGCATAGATTCACCAACTTTTCGCCTGATTAGTTTGTGCAATTTTGAAGGTTTTCATCTTCACTTTATCACCAAATGGATTAATGAAGTGTTCAATTAGTGATTTAGGTTCAATTAAGATCCTAGTTGTCTCTAATTGATTCAATAAAGCTCAATTAAGGTCAAAAACATCTTCAATTCTTCAAATGCCAAGATATTCAGTTTCATCATCTTCAAATATGATCAAACTTTGAAGAGATCAAGTATATCTTCAAATATCAATCAAATCACGATTCAAGAACACTCCAAATCATTCACTTCAATCTTCAATCAATCGATCAAGAGCATATCAAGCTCTGATACCAATTGTAAGGATCAACATGTTACAAAGATCGATCTAGTAATGAATATGCGGAATGTAGACATTACGGATAAGATTGAAAGATTAAAAGAAGAACTCAAACACAAGATGTAAATAACTTCAATAGTATTGCTCTCTGATTTGGTAACAATTACAGTAAGTGCGAAATCAGGAAACTTGGACTTGTCGCATGACTTGATCTTCTTCATCTTGATTTGATTTCCTACCTCTAGGTTCAACACCTACATCTTTCTTGTATTTGTGAGGAGATTGTGGAGTAGAAATAGGAGAGGAAAAGGAAACCAAGGGAAGAAAGACAAAGAGAGAGTCCTAGCTTCATGCATGTTACAATCAGGGCCGCTCAACGGCCAAACACTCAGGAAGATGAGTTAAGGGCTGCCAGATTGAACTACCTGGGAACTACGAACTATAATGTTATTGATCTAGTATCTCTTCCCTTGGATGTCTCAACTGAACTGGCAGACACAGAGGTGTCTAGAGAGAGGAAGGAGGCTGAGGATGCTGTTTTGCTCCTCAAAACCAAAGAAGAAAGAAAGAGAAGAAAATTATATCAAGCTTTTGTCCTCTTTACAGTTCAACAGGTGCCTAAGGTAGAAACTATGGCTATAAAGAAAGAAACTCAAGTAGACAAAGAACAAGATGGACATAACACGATCAACTACTTGGGTGCCAAAGGTTTCTACTAGGCATAAGCTTTACTCCCTCTATCTTATGATTATATAGAACTTGAGTACCTTAAGCAGCTAAAACAAGAAGCTCTTTAGGGAAGAAAAGCTACTAAGAGAAAGATGAGGGAGGAAGTTGAAAGATCAAAGGCCACCATCAAAGCCAACAAGAAGAAGTCTGAAGGTAGATAAAAGATAGTGAGCTTCTTGAAGCTGTATGTATTCTTCGAAAAGAGGCTGGGTCCCATGTCTCTATCCACAATGGATGAGCACATTAGGGTGATCAAGTAGAAGATCAAGAGGGTGAGCTTCAAGACTTACATTCCCCACCAAGTCAAGCTGCACTTGAAGCTGAGGTTAAGGTTGAACCCAACCAGACAATAAAACCAAGACCTACTGCTGATCCACAGCCAGCTTTATCTTCTAACCCACAGCAAGGTCATAAACCTTCTTCTGAACATGTAAAGAGGAAGGACCAAACTGAGAAGGAAAAAGAAAGAAAAGGTGATCAAGACCAACCTTCTTAGTTAAAGTATAGAAAGATGAAAAGGATGGCCATTAGAAGAGACTTGAAGACAAAGAAAAAGATGAAGTCTAAGGCATCCATCTCTATACCTCATGATGAGTCAAAACATCCTGGGAGTCAACCAAAAGAGGCTACTCAACCAACTCCCTTACATGTAGAGCCTCTAGATGCTAAGAGACCTCTTATGTCTTGGTTGTATTCTGCAAACCCAAAAAGATGGTATGTCACAAGAGATAAAGGAGGTCAACAAGTGTAACACCCGGAAAATTTTAAAAGACGAGAAAGAAAGTATAAACGTGCAGACAAAGGAAGAAACACAATTTAACCCAAGTTGAGGGGCTAAATGTGTCAAAAAGGACAAAAAGAATAAAAGTGGGTGTAAAAAGGTGATGGCCGCCCACACCTTTCTGCATATCTTCTTTTCACCCGGATTGTAGAGAGAGAAAGCAGAGAAGAGCTTCGGTTTTAGAGAGAAGGAAGAAGAGGAATTCGAATTCAAGGTAAGAATTCTTGGTTTTACGTTGTTCTCGGCCGGCCTATGCCTCGGTTATTTGCTTATGTGTGTTTGCTGTGTTTGGGTGTGTGTTTTTGGTGGGTTTCTAGGCGGTTGAACTCATAGTGCAAACGGGTTTGAAGGAAGTCATACTCGAAGATTGCTAAGGTGAGTTCTAGATCCCCGTTTTCTACGTTTTAAACCTGTTTTGGGACTGGAAATGCATGTAACCAACTTTTTAATATGTCTAGTATGTTGTACCGTATGTTTGGCCCTGTTCTTTTATTGGGTGTGTTAGGGCCTGCATGTTTTGCTCTGTTTACGTGGTTGTATGCTTGTTCTAAGAGA
Organism: Flaveria sonorensis; assembly: GCA_025506505.1. Lineage (NCBI taxonomy): Eukaryota > Viridiplantae > Streptophyta > Magnoliopsida > Asterales > Asteraceae > Flaveria > Flaveria sonorensis. The sequence goes on along the minus strand of CM046430.1, from coordinate 28,645,769 downwards.
TTAGCATGCTAGATCGGCGCGATGAATGTATAAGAATGAGGATTGGGAACTGATTTTAGTATAAGATGCGGTTTCAGGTTATTGATCATCCGTATTAAGTTTGAATATTTGCATAAGTGTTGTTCATCCACATTAGTTAAGTCTTCATCCGCATTTGGTGAACACATCGACTATTCTGATCACCCGCATTTGCTAAGTATTCATCCGCATTTGTTTATTCATCCACATTTGTTTATTCATCCGCATTTGTCTATTCATCCGCATTTCTTTAAGGGGGGAGTTTTCTGAGATTTTGGGATGTAGAGCTTAAGTGTTAAGAAAGGAGGTTTTATAGGGGACTGTGCTTGTTTACGTTTTGCATGCTTTGTATGCTGTTGTGATGATGTTGTTCCATGTTATGTTTATGTCGTGACCTTACTTGGTGTGACGTATGACTATGCTTTCGTATAGTATTACTTAACGAAAGTGGAAGATAACAAAAGAGAAGTAAGAATGAATTCATGCATTAATGAACGATCAGAAGTAAGAAAAGTCTTGCAAGCACTGTAAGGAGGTTCACACCCAGTGAAGGGTGTTAGCTCAATGGTGTACGGGTTAGCTACCCCAGAAGGATGCACACTGGGTCTAGTCTTTGTGACTGACCATACGTATGGGACCATTGTCGCTTACCCCGGTGCTGGGCCCACCTCGGGCATGATGTTTAAAGTTTATTGATAGTCTTTGGTACAGTACCCGCCTTGTGCATGATGTTTGGGGTATAGCACATGGCATGGTCCAAATGATGATACCCTGGTGTTGGGCCCGCCTCGGGCATGATGTTTGAAGTCTATTTATAGTCTTCGGTCCAGTACCCGCCTTGTGCATGATGTTTGGGGTATAGCTCGAGGCATTAGCCTGGAGCATAGAGAAGTGAAAGTAATAATGATCGAATGAAATGTATGATAAGTAATAATGAATGCATGAATGTAAGTTGACGATGATGAAAGACAACAATGAGATTATCTATTTGTACGTATGATGTATGATCGCTTACGAAAGTAAAGTACGGTTTTAATCGAAAGCAAAGTATTTTATTTATAAAACTAGAACTCACTCAGCAACGCTGACTTTTATGTGTTTCCAGTTGGCAGGTAATGTTGCTGAGGATGGCACGGGGCAGATACTTGGCATTTTTGGATGGCATCCGTTGTTTAGATTATAATGTTTTTGTGATGTAATGCAAATTATGATATTTTGTAATAGTTAACCACAATGTATTAATTTGCAAAAGCAATTATAATGAAATGGTTTAAAATTTTTTCCGCTGCAATGTTTTAGAAGTTGTAAATGAAAATTATATGTTTTATGTGCAATGATTGGCCAGCTGTAAGCGTTCCGGGAACGGGGCCTTACATGTTGGTATTAGAGCCAAAGTTTAAGTGAAACGGGTAAATATTTTCAAAAGAAACCTAAACTTAAACTGAGAATGGGACAAAAAGGAAGGGATGCCAGTCCGAGTAGCTGCGTACTATCAGGTATTTTCTTAATGTTAACCAGTGTTACGTGCGCATGTTATGTGATTTATGTGCTTCTTAGTAGATTTAGATACTGATGTAGTCAGGATAGGAAATGCTTGGGGTATGAAGAGTAAAGTAAGTGGCTAATCACAACTGGCCACTATAATTAGGAACTTACTATACTTGACATAAACTGAGTTGTTACCTTGAATGACCGTGTTGGTGTTTGAATCTTATAGCGTGTTAGAGGATGGCCGGTGGTAGATCTTCGAAGGCTTCTCGAGGTGGAGGTCGTGGTGGACGTGGTGCTGGACCACGGGTCACGAGAGGAAGGCCTAGGGCTGAAGAGGTGGCTCACGAAGAGCCCGAGACCCCTCATCCAGAGGGTGGTGATGAGAGTGCCAATTTAAGGGCCTCAGTGAAGGAGGCGGTGGTGGAAGAGGTTCACCAGGTCATGCAGACGATCTTACCGTCTGTGGTGACCGAAGTGATTAAGGCTGAGACGGTTGTCTACAGTGAAGAAGAAGGAGAAGAGCCTGTGCAGGAGATAGCACAAGGCTGTAACTATGGGGCATTTCAAAGATGCAAGCCCCCGACTTTTGATGGAAATGGCACTACGGCTGCTGCTCATAGGTGGGTGAGAGAGATGGAAGCTGTTCTAGATATGCCGGGAAGAGCAGAAGGTGAAGTTCACCACCCACTCATTTGTGGACTCGACCCTATGTTGGTGGGACAATATTGTTCAGGCCGAGGGTAGTAGAGCGATTGGCAGGATGAGGTGGAATGAGTTGAAGAAACTGGTGATCGAGGAGTTTTGTCCTCACCGAGAGCTCGATAAGGTTGAGAGGAAGTTCCTACAGTTGGAGGCGGGAACCATGACATATCAGCAATATACCACCAAATTCAATGAGATGGCATGGCTGGTGCCTGATCAGGTGACACCCTTGTCACGAAAGATTAAGAGATACATTCAGGGCTTGCCTGTGGACATCCGCAGGCATATGATCGCCGCCCGACCGAGCATGTTTAGGTCAGTGGTTGATCTAGCAGGGAGGCTGTATGATGAACGGGAAGTGGTGGTGGCTGAGGTGAGTAAGAAAGGTGGTGGTGACCGGAACTAGAACGGGAAGATGTTTGGTAGGAGTGGTGCCTCGACAAACAACAAGTTTACATTGTTGGATGACCGCCGTGTGGTCACATCTGGTGCGGGGTTGAAGTGGTGTGGCAAATGTGGAAAGGAGCATTTCGGAGAATGTAGGCGGGGATTGAATGTATGCTTCCTGTGTGGGAGGACAAGGCATATAGCAAAGGATTGTCGTATGGCCAGATGTTTTAACTGTGGTGGAGAGGGTCACATGAGTAGGGAATGCAGGAAGCCAAGGGCTGACAGTTCCGGAGCGAAGAAGACGACCGGAACCGAAGGGCAGAAAGCAAGCGCCAGAGCATTCACGATGACCCAGGAGGAGGCTAGGACGGACCCTGATGTTGTGTCAGGTACGTTCCTAGTAAACCAAACTCTTGCCTCCGTGTTTTTGATTCCGGTGCTAGTAAGAGCTTCATTTCTGCTGCCTTTTGTGCTAAGTTGCCTTTAAGGAGTAGGAGTATTGACGAGCCCTTCGATGTAGAAACTGCCATAGGTAAGTCTACCAGGATTTCTGAGATGATGGAAGGCTGTGTCATAGAAGTAGAAGGTCATAAATTTCTTGTTAGACCATTCGTGATGACCTTAGGCGGTTTCAATGTAGTCCTGGGAATGGACTGGTTAGCGGCCTACGAGGCGAATATCGTATGTCGCAAGAAGATGATTGGATTGACAGCGCCTGACGGGAGTTCGGTGACGAATAACGGTGATCGAGTCACAACCATCCAGAAGGTGATTTCGATGGCGTTGGCGGGAATGTGCATGAGGCTTGGATGTAGTGCCTACTTGGCCTACGTAAAAGATTTTGATACGCCAACACCACAATTGTCTGATATACCGGTTGTGTGTGACTTCCCAGACGTGTTCTACCAGGTGTACCGCCAGACCATGAGATTGAGTTTCAGATCGACCTGATACCCGGTGCCCAACCTGTTGCTAAGGCACCGTATCAGTTAGCCCCCTCTGAGCTGAAGGATTGATAGAGCAACTACAAGAGTTGCTTGATAAGGGTTCATTAGACCGAGTATCTCTCCATGGGGTGCCTCGGTTTTGTTTGTAAAGAAGAAGGATGGTAGTATGAGGATGTGTATTGACTACCGCGAGCTGAACAAGTTGACGATGAAGAATCGGTATCCATTGCCGAGGATTGATGACCTGTTTGATCAGCTCCAAGGTGCCAGTTGGTTTTCGAGAATAGATCTCCTATCTGGTTACCATCAGTTGAAGGTGAAGGAGCAGGATATTCCTAAAACAGCTTTTTGTATGCGTTATGGACACTACGAGTTCCTCGTTATGACTTTCGGTTTAACCAACGCGCCAGCTGCTTTTATGGATCTGATGAATCGAATATGTCGGCCGATGTTGGATAAATCAGTGATTGTGTTCATCGATGATATCTTGATTTATTCGAAGAGTAAGGAGGAGCATGCTGGTCACATTCGAGAGGTGTTAGAGACATTGAGATGGGAGAAGTTGTATGCTAAGTTCTCCAAGTGCGCATTCTGGTTACGCGAGGTTCAGTTTTTGGGTCACGTGGTGAATCCCGAGGGGATTATGATGGACCCGGCAAAGGTGGAGGCGGTGATGCAATGGAAGTCTCCAAAGACGCCATCCGAGATCCGTAATTTCTTGGGGTTGGCGGGCTATTATAGGAGATTCATCCAAGACTTCTCTAAGATAGCTTCTCCACTGACCAAGTTGACCCGTAAGGATGTGAAGTTTGTTTGGGGTCAAGAGCAAGAGAAGGCTTTTGAAGAGTTGAAGACGAGGTTGACTCAAGCTCCTATCTTATCATTACCCGAAGGGAGCGAGGATCTGGTAGTTTATTCAGATGCTTCTTACTCGGGTTTGGGTTGCGTACTGATGCAGCGAGGAAAGGTTATAGCTTACGCATCCTGACAATTAAAGGTTCATGAGGCTAATTACCCTACTCATGATTTGGAGCTAGCAGCTGTGGTCTTTGCATTAAAAATTTGGAGGCACTACCTGTACGGGACGAGGTGCATCATCTTCACTGACCACAAGAGCTTGAAGTACTTCTTCGAGCAGAAGGATTTGAACATGAGGCAAAGGAGATGGTTGGAACTGATAAAGGATTATGATTGTGAAATCCATTACCATCCGGGCAAAGCCAACGTAGTAGCGGATCCCCTCAGCCGAAAAGAGAGACCCAAGCCGATCCGGGTGAAGGCTTACCAATTGATTTTGACCTCCGATGTGATGAAGAAGGTCAAGGAGTTTCAAGATGAGGCGTTGAAGGAAGATCATCTTAACTCTGAAAGGATACATAGGGCCTTTACGAATCGTTGCTCGAGTAAGACAGGTGGCCTACAGGTTGGAGTTACTCAATGAGTTAAGTGGAATTCACCTGACATTCCATGTATCTCATCTGCGGAGGTGTTTAGCTGACGAAGATATGGTTGTACCATTGGAAGACATTGAAGTTGATGAAAGGCTCAATTATGTGGAGCAACCAGTGGCAATCATTGATCGCAAGGAGAAGAGGTTAAGGAATAAAGTGGTTCCCCTGGTGTGTGTACAGTGGAAGCACAGGAAGGGATCCGAGTCTACGTGGGAGACTAAAGAAGAGATGAGGCAGTATTACCCACATCTGTTTGAGGAATAGCAGGTTTCGGGGATGAAACCTATATAAGGGGGGGTGGACTTGTAACACCCAGAAAATTATAAAAGACGAGAAAGAAAGTTAAACGTGCAGACAAAGGAAGAAACACAATTTAACCCAAGTTGAGGGGCAAAATGTGTCAAATAGGACAAAAAGAATAAAAGTGGGTGTAAAAAGGTGATGGCCGCCCACACCTTTCTGCATATCTTCTTTTCACCCGGATTGTAGAGAGAGAAAGCAGAGAAGAGCTTCGGTTTTAGAGAGAAGGAAGAAGAGGAATTCGAATTCAAGGTAAGAATTCTTGGTTTTACATTATTCTCGGCCGACCTATGCCTCGGTTATTTTCTTATGTGTGTTTGTTTTGTTCGGGTGTGTGTTTTTGGTGGGTTTCTAGGCGGTTTAACTCATAGTGCAAACGGGTTTGAAGGAAGTCATACTCGAAGATTGCTAAGGTGAATTCTAGATCCCCATTTTCTACGTTTTAAACCTATTTTAGGGCTGGAAATGCATGTAACAAACTTTTTAATATGTCCAGTATGTTGTACCGTATGTTTGGCCCTGTTCTTTTATTGGATGTGTTAGGGCCTGCATGTTTTGCTCGGTTTACGTGGTTGTATGCTTGTTCAAAGAGATTAGCATGCTAGATCGGCTTGATGAATGTATAAGAATGAGGATTGGGAACTGATTTTAGTATAAGATGTGGTTTCAGGTTATTGATCATCCGTATTAAGTTTGAATATTTGCATAAGTGTTGTTCATCCGAATTAGTTAAGTCTTCATCCGCATTTGGTGAACACATCGACTATTCTGTTCACCCACATTTGCTAAGTATTCATCCGCATTTGTTTATTCATCCACATTTGTTTATTGATCCGCATTTGTCTATTCATCCGCATCTCTTTTAGGGGGGAGTTTTCTGAGATTTTGGGATGTAGAGCTTAAGTGTTAAGAAAGGAGGTTTTATGGGGGACTGTGCTTGTTTACGTTTTGCATGCTTTGTATGCTGTTGTGATGATGTTATTCCATGTTATGTTTATGTCATGACCTTACGTGGTGTGACGTATGAATATGCTTACATAAAGTATTACTTAACGAAAGTGGAAGATAACAAAAGAGAAGTAAGAATGAATGCATGCATTAATAAACGATAGGAAGTAAGAAAAGTCTTGCAAGCCCTGTAAGGAGGTTCACACCCAGTGAAGGGTGTTAGCTCAACGGTGTACGGGTTAGCTACCCCAGAAGGATGCACACTAGGGACTAGTCTTTGTGACTGACCATACGTACGGGACCATTGTCGCTTACCCCGGTGCTGGGCCCGCCTCGAGCATGATGTTTGAAGTCTATTTATAGTCTTCAGTCCAGTAACCGCCTTGTGCATGATGTTTGGGGTATAGCACATGGCATGGTCCAAATGATGATACCCCGGTGCTGGGCCCGCCTCGGGCATGATGTTTGAAGTCTATTTATAGTCTTCGGTCCAGTACCCGCCTTGTGCATGATGTTTGGGGTATAGCTCGAGGCATTAGCCTGGAGCATAGAGAAGTGAAAGTAATAATGATCGAATGAAATGTAAGATAAGTAATAATGAATGCATGAATGTAAGTTGACGATGATGAAAGATAACTATGAGATTATCTATTTGTACGTATGATGTATGATCGCCTACGAAAGTAAAATTGAAAGAAAATTATTTTATTTATAAAACTAGAACTCACTCAGCAACGCTGACTTTTATGTGTTTCCAGTTGGCATGTAATGTTGCTGAGGATGGCACGGGGCAGCTACTTGGCATTTTTGGATGACATTCGTTGTTTAGATTATAATGTTTTTGTGATGTAATGCCAATTATGATATTTTGTAACAGTTAACCACAATGTATTAATTTGCAAAAGCAATTATAATGAAATGGTTTAAAAATTTTTCCGCTGCAATGTTTTAGAAGTTGTAAATGAAAATTATATGTTTTATGTGCGATGATTGGCCAGCTGTAAGCGTTCCGGGAACGGGGCCTTACAACAAGTATTCTTCTGGTAGAACATACTTGACCTGATTAAGCATGATCTCTTGGACATGAAGAGATACTATGTAAGCTTGAAGAATCCAGACTGGCTGATAAAGAGAGGAATGGCTCTAATTCTGATGGCTTCAACCAAGTAGAAGATCCAACTTCATAGTAATCTTTAAGTTTTGGTAGCATCAGCTTAGGGGGAGTCTGTAAGATTAAGTTGATCATCTTAAAGGCTAATCCTATCCAAAGATCTCTGAACATGTAGTGAAGTACAAGGAAGGAAGTACTTCGGAAGATCTGACAATGTACAAAGAGAAAATAACTAAGTGTCAAATCTTTCAAAGCGAAAGACAAAAATATTCCGGAGCTGAAAGTGAAGTCTTTCTAAGCTTAAAGAAAAAGTGTTCCAAATCTTGAAGACTGAACTCTTCCGTACACTAAGAAGACATGTGTCTACTTACATACTTTTGACAAAAGCAGAAGACCTTTCCGCTATCAGCTCTGAAGACTCACCAACTTAAATAAGTTGGTGATTACTTTTTTACTTTTGTTAACTGTACATATGGTTTCTTTTCTGTAAATTCCTACTTTAGTATTTTTATCCTTATTGTAATACAATAGGATGTGAGCTATGGTATATCATAGTCACGTAAAAAAAGGCAATCTTCCTTTTTAGTTTACATTGATCTTGTTGTCCAGATTAGTGTCCAACTAGCATTCAAAGTATGGTTGGCTATAGATTGTAGTATAAAGTATCTCATATATCAATCTTAGGACTAAGCTTTGTAACAATTGTAAGATCCTTGAGAGTAATATACTTTAACCTTGTAAACTAATCTTTGTGCTCTTACTTGTAAGTTCATTGTTTCACTACCTGGTTCCCTATTTGATCTAGTAAGTATATTTTGTTGATAGATAATCTTCAACTATGAAACTACAGGACTGGTTAAGGGATGGTCAATACAATTAGTCTTATAATGAAGAGAGTGTTAGAACACTTAACAGATCAAATAGGGAACTGGGTTTATATGAATGATACTAAGAACACAAGTAAACAATGAGAAAGAACTAAGAACAAGAACGACATAAGTATGGTTTTCAAGAATGTTGCTCTCAAGTTCTTTTGCAAGTGTTACAAAGCATAAAAAGAAATACAAGAACCTGAGATACTTTATACTACATCCTACAGCCGGCAATACTTTGAAGGCCAGCTGGAAACACTAATCTAGATAACAAGATCAATGTAAAGTCAAAAGGCAGATTGCTTTTTGACAAGTGACTATGACATGCCATAGCTCACATCCTAATATATTACAAACTAGAAAGTTATAGACTCTAAACCGTAATCTACAGTTACAAAAGCATGGACCTTTTCACCAACTCATACAAGTTGGTGAGTCATCAGAGTTGCAGCGGAAAGTAGGTCAGCTTTATAAAAAAGTAGATCAGAGAAAGCATGTCCTCTCTATCTTAAAAAGAAATTAGTCTTCGCTTTATTAGCATTGCAAGACTTTGTCTTTAAAGCTTCAGAAGTCTTCATCTTTGGCTTTGGAAGATTTGGTCTTTGGCTTCAGAAGACTTGATGTGCATGCAAGCTGGAAGTTCTTTGGATGCTTTGGTTTCTTTGGTTGTATCAGCCTTTCAAGTATAACCTTTCAAACTCCCCCTAGGCTGATGCAACCAAAACAAAGAAGTATACTTAGATATTGACAGTCGTTATCAGAATCAATACCATTCCTTTCATCATCAACTGATCAGGATCCCTCAGACTCTCATAATACATTCACATGTCATGGAGATCATGCAGAGGAAGATCAAGCATGTCTTGCCAAAAATAGACATCTTGACCTCCTTGATCTTTGATGACATACCACCTATCTGAATTAATAGCAAAGGTCCATGACAGGATGGGTCTTCCAGTTGCAAAAGGCTCTACTAGAGTTGGAGTTGGTTGAGCAGCCTCTTCTTGCACTACCTCAAGATGCTCTGACTCATACTGAGGTTTAGAGGTGGATGCATTGGACTTCTTCTTAGAACCACTCTTCCTGGACATCTTTTTCCTTCTCTTCGAAGTCTTTAACTGACAAGACTGGCCTTCAGCACCAGGTTGACTTATTGTGTATTTCTCAGTTGGATCCTCTTCCCTCACAAGTTCAGAAGGAGAAGATTTGGACCCTTTTGTGGATTAGAAGATGAAGTTGGATGAGATGCAGCTCTAGGTTCAGGTTGTGTTGTCTCAGTGGGTTTAACCTTTACCTTAACTTCAGCCTGATCTTGACTTGGTGGAGAATGCAAGTCATCAAGCTCTCCCTATTTAATCTTCTGCTTGATCACTCTAATGTGCTCATCTATAGTGGATAGAGACATTGGACCAAGCCTCCTTCCAAAAAAATCCATACAGCTTCAAGAAGCTCATCATCCTCTACCTATCAGCAGACTTCTTTTGACTCTTTTGGATGATGGCTCTTGACTTTGAAGCTTCTTCCATTATTTTTCTCTTATCAGCCTTTCGTAGTTCCTGGTCCCCAGGTAGTTTAATATGTGGCCCTCAACTCATCTTCCTAAGTATTTGGCCTGGGGGCAGCCTTGATAGTAGCTTCCATTAAACCTAGAGACCCTCTTGAACTCTCTCCCCTTAACATCTTTATCCTCTCTCTCTCCTCCTCCTTAATCTCCATAGAGGTCATCTTCCTCTTCCCTTTGTCATGCACAGGCCTTGCTGACTCAGAAGTCTATGCAAAATTGAAATTCCTCTTGCAAAATCAGAGCTCTCCTGTCAGCATCATACCTCCACCTAAGTATTTCATTCTCAGCAACATGGGGTGGGGTAGACATGGCTCTTGGAATACCCTCCTCAAACAGACTTTGAATGAGTGAGTCCATATCAATATGGACTTAAGGAGGTTGCTGAGTATGGACAATTGCAAGTGAGGTTGGTGAATCCTGAATGTCTATACTCTGTGAAGAACTCCCAGGTTCGGTGATTGCTTGGACTTTCTCCCCCTTTTTAGTAGCATCACGCTCTTGCATAGGTGAGCTAGGGGTTAGGTCTTTCACATCCATGGGTTCTTGTGTTCCTAGTTGAGCCCTCCTTAAAGGTCTCCCAGCTAGTTGTTCCTTGAGATTAGAAATCTCAAGTTGCTGATCATTGACCCTCTTTAGCAGGGTAGTCATCTAAGATTCCAAGTGACTAACCTTGGAGACTAAATAGGTGCAGGTGTGAGTCAGTTTTTGCACCTTTAGTCTCATTTTTCCCTCATCTTCATCAGAAGAATCACGAGGGGATGAGAGAATAGGACCTAAGTCTTCTTCCTCATCACCAGCACTTTGTTCTTGGCCGCTGGATTTCCTCTACACCACGACAACTTGTTGAATTAAGAGCCTCTTCCATATGGACCTCTTGAACAGGTTCAGGGAGATCCACCTCAGTAGTAGGTGGATGGTGTGGGCTAGACATGGGAGAAACAGGAGTACTCATCTCTCCTTGAGCAGGGGAGGAAAAGACAGACTCATGATACTCACTGAATCCTATGTCTTCATCATCATAGAATTCTAGGTTTGGAATGGGTTGCTTTAGATTAAGAGGCTGGGGATGGTAACTGTCCCCTAAAGGTTGTTCACTAGAGTGTTGAGACTCTAAATGAAGACTTAAGGCTGGGGGTTATGAGCTTATCAGGCTGAGCATGAGGAACCTAAGCACTGATCATTGGTAAGATGGGAATGGTTTGCCCCTTAGGAGAAGTATGAGCTCCAGTTTCCACTTCCTCCTATATGGGTGGTGATATAGGAGCCTGCATAGACTGAGCAGCATGTGCAGGGGTTCATTTGGACTTTCTTTGGTAGGTGATGGTTATTTGTGGTTGTATAGGTGGTTGGGAAGTAGAAGGTGTGGGTTCAATACTAGCTGGTGCTGCTAGGTTGTCACCTTGAGCATTGAACTCTAACATTTTTGGGACAAGGGCTGTTTCTATCCTTGATAAGCCAACAGTTGGCTTTCTCATAGTCTTGAAGATTTTGGGCTTCATCTGTCCTAATTTTAGAACATTATTTTTCCCCTCAACTATGAGCCCAGTTCATAGTTAAAAATGTGCTGGACATATCTAGGGAACATGTAATATTCTAAGGAGTCCAATTTTGCAAGTAAATTAATGTACAAAAATTATGAATACCTGAACTTGATTTCCTGAACCATCCTATGGACTATGTAGGGAAGGTCCTCTAGAACTTGGTCCCATCCTCCATGCTTGTTAGATAGATTGTGGATGACAACATGGAGGAGGTATTTCCATTGAGAGAAAACCTTCCCTTTCCTAAAGGTCTTGATAGAGAAATCCCCTTCATAGCCCATCTGACCAAAGGAACGGTTAACATCAGACTTGGGGAAGGACAAATCACCTTCGACATCATCCAGCCTTAGAAGTGTGTTTATGGATACTGGAGTGATGAAGACTTTCCTCTCCTGCACTGTGGCAAAGAGTGCCTTCTCTCCATCCATGGTGACCTCTTGACAGGTCCTCCAAAATTCCAACAGCTGATCCTCATAGAGTGGAGGATCGATGATGAGGGAGGTGAAGTAGTTCGATAGAATGAGAAAGTGACAAACCACTAAGAAACCAGGATTTTTCTCAGAGTTCAACTGAGCAACTTGATTATGTTGCCTGTGAAGTTGCATGGAGAAATCAGGTTGGTTTCTGCAATTAAGGTTGGTCATTTTGAGGTTGCTTTGTTGTGAAGGAAGATAACAACAAGGGTGGTTTGTGGGTGAATTTAGGTTAGAGAATTTTCAGATGAAGAAGATAGTGAAAGAGGGAAACTATTGAGAGAATATATACGAAATGGATTTGAGACAAAGTTAATGCAAAAAGATAAACTTTGAAATTCGAATGTTTGTCCCACCTTTTAAAAGGCCCAAAAAGGTAGTTTCTTAGAAGTCGAAAATCTTCCGAAGGTATTTCGTCTTTGGAAGTTTTAAGAAAAGTTTCCAAAGTCAATTTGGCTTCGGAAGAAATTCATAAGATTTGTGAAAATTTTTCTTTCGAAAGGAAAATACTTAGAGAATTTGCTTCCAAGACATGTTTGGTTTCGGAAGAGATCAGGACTTGGAAGTTTTATTCTAAAGAGAATAAATCTTCCGAGACATAATTGTTTTTGAAAGAAAGTTGTCCTTCAAATACATGTAAGGACTTAGAAGCATATTTAGGCTTCGAAAGATATATCAGAATTTCTTCCGAAGGTAAATGTCTTATAAGTAGTTATTTGATTTGAAGGCATAATGTTCTTTCGAAGACAACTTGATGTCTTCCGAAAGAAAATATGTTTAAAAATTTTCAAAAATCTTAGGAAT